>OY764961.1:62678629-63343629 GCA_963668005.1 Melieria crassipennis | reverse complement strand
CCTGCCGTTCGGAACCGGCATAAAACTGTAGGTCCCTTCAACCCGCGTACAAATTCACACGCACAACACGGGTAGTTGCGGGAAGCTAGGCCTTAGTCTCGCGTAAGCGGGCTGTCGTGCCAGTCAATTATTATTTATTATTATTTAATTATTAATCTGATAGGAACACTCTTCTATCTGACTTTTATTTATATCTGAACAGTTCGTTATTGTGATGAGCTTCAAGCCTGAGGGCCATGCCCCTGTGGCCCCATCACCCAGGACTAAATTTCCTACTAAGTTTTAAATGTTGTATCTCTTTAACCAGAAGATTCAGAGATTACCAATTTATTTAAACATAGCTCCCGAAATCTTACTAAAAATGTGAAAATAATTAGCTTTGCTCTAGAATTTGAATTGTTTTTGAAATGATTTTTTCACCTACCCCTAAAGTAGTATCTCCTGAACTACTTAGATATATCGACAGTAGTTTGTAGATCTAATAGACCAAAAGTGTCCTCAAATTTGCTATAGTCACAAAAAAGATAAGAAAATGGATCTCATTTTATGACTCCAAAAATCATGCTCACATAAAATATCTCCATAGCAGTTTACATTAACCCATTAATGCCCACAGCGATCTAGCAGTGCTAGCGGCTTGAAATTTAGAAACGTATGCTTTATGATGCACAGGAACATAAATAAGAAAACAAAATTTTGGTACCTTGTATGGATTGGGCTGTGGAAGCCGTTACATATATGTAACAGTGGGCTATTTCCAGTACTTTTTGGTGGAAAAAATTTTATTTATTTTTAATGACAATGTTACAGCTTAGTACTTAAAAATACATGAAAACTGTGTATACATTGAACTGTGAATGTAAAGGTGAATGAAACACATATGTGGTTGATACAATAAATTATGGAATTGTAGCATAATGGTACTTTTCGAAACATTTGATGCACAAACCAACATTACACTTTTTACACATAGAAGTGGGATGCGATTTGCAGTTCATTCCAGCGCAGCGGCGCCTTTTTTTATCTATTGTTTCTACAATAAAATGCCCAATGCAGTCATAGCGGCTTGAGAAGTCGGTCTCAGCCGCAGTTGTTCGATGAAAAAAGCTCTGAGGTGGTCTTATTGTGCCAAGAGTTGGCAATGGCTCTGCGGAAATCAAGTTGCGTCATACTGCTTCCTCCTTTACGATGCAAGATCCACGTATTTTGCATCGACACGTCAATCAGCTTTGAAAAAATGGAAAACCACCACTTCTTTCCACGAGCGCTAATCCTGTATGCGTTTACATTTTGGTCCATTCTGTCGATTCCCCCCACATGCCGATTATATTGCAGTACCGAATTTTGTAATGGTACCATAATTTTTTTACGTTCTATGCGGAAATATTTTCCAATTTTAGTGATTGGAAGTTTTCCATGTAAAGTAGAAGCCGACGAAAGTTCATCACTAGGCTCCAATGGCTCTTCTTCTAAAGGTTTATAAAACATAGGCAGTGAAATGGCTCCTCCACAAGATGGCGACCCAAAAGACGTTGATGATGTAGTACCTGGTGACTCTATAAGATCTGTATTTAAGTTTGCGAAGGAATTATTTATCACGTCTTCAAGAGCTTGCTGTAGTACGATGTTTTCGTCGTCCTCGATTTCAACCTTTGTTGTCAATTGCCGCACAATAACCTCACACGGTTGCATTAATTGTGTTCTCGGCAAATTTGTTGTCACTCCACCGCCATCTTCTTCCACAGAATCCTCTTCAGATCCCAAAATATGGCCACTAGGCGGCTTAATTGTCAACTTTTCCACTGCATTATCTTCTTCCTCATCACTTGCAATCTCTTGCAAATATGTGGTGGCCTCATCCATTGTCAAATATCCGTATCTAAGCATACAAAAATCTTACATTTATATTTGAACTTACGTTAAAAAAGTACTGAGAATAGCCCACTGTTACGTATGTGTAACTTAAACAAAAAACACAAAAGTACTGAGAATGGCCCACAGTTACATATACGTAACAGTGCAATTGCAGGCTGCTCAGAAAAGCCCACGGGCACTAAAAGTTTAATTTAACATTTTTTAATAAAACTGTAGATATTTAATAACCACTTTTCACAAAAAGTTTCTCACAAAATACTTTCACTAAATTGATATAAATTTTTCTTACCGTTTGCGTGTTGCCATATCGCAATTTTTACTAATTTGAAATATACCTCATTACAAAACTTGTGCTCGCGACGAAAATAAAAGAGTTACTGACCTAATTTGAATTTTACAGCATTCGCTAAACTATTTTCAATGTCATATGAGGTATAAACATGAATAGGCATGTACATGCAACCTGTAAATAACATTTTAAATTATCGTTGCTGCCGTTACGTATATGTAACTGTGGGCATTAATGGGTTAATAACCGTTCAAGTGGTCATTACTACTTCGCTTCGCAAAGTTTCATTACTCTATTCGTTTAAGTTTTAAACACAATTAAAAAAAATTTGCCTCAAACTTTCCGAATGAGAAAACTTTGGGGGCACCATTAACCAATAATTGCGAAAACCAGTTATTAAAAAAAAAATTTCTAACGTCATAGTTCATTGTCAAAGTGTGCATATTCATCATCATTAAAATCTTTCATCCACACAGAACTACTCACACATAGACACACTCACACACACGCACACTTGCATGCAATTTGCCAAACTCGAGTTAGTGGCTCACGCTGTTACAGCCTGACGCCAAAAGAGTTCACACAATTGACATTTCCAGCGCCAACTAAGCCGAGACCGAACCGAAACCGTCAAGTGGCGTCAGCCACTTGCAATGCTGCACACAATACGCGCCGTGAATTCCATTGACACTTGCCAACGCTGCAATGCTTTTCTTCTGCTACCAACACACACACACACATACACACATATACACCGTTGCGGCCTCTCAAGCGGTAGCGGAGGTGAAGTGGTCGTACCACTTCAGCGCGTTGCAAACTGTTACACGATTCGTGTTGTTAATTTGAAATTTTCAACACGTCTTCAGCGCAATTTTATCGCATGTTACGCTTTGTTGCATTTGCCGTGCCAACATTTCTCGCCGCTCTCCTTCGCTCCCTTGCTGTGGCCATATTTAGGCGGCAATATGCTTCCTGATTCCTAGCCAGCCACATTTTTTTCTTGCTCTCTGTGTTCAGTCGGCCTTGCAATGAATTTTGATTTGATTTGAAGTGTTGCCGTGTTGCTTTTGTTCATTGCTGTTGAGAATCGCTGGCAGCGCTATCGTTGTCAAAGTTGTCCAATTAGTCGAAATATTTATTCGTAGCGTCAGTGTAATTTTGCATAATTTATGCGTGGCGAAACTAATAGTCGCCGTTGCAATGAAGGCAGGGCCGACCGAATGGCTGAACGATTGAATGGGAGCTGTTAAGCGACAGCGAACAAGAGGCGGAAATAGAGAAGGAAGAGAGAAGGTAAGAGTCGAAGGTTGTTGAATAGGCGAATTTCTATTGTTCTGTTAACATTAAAGTTTCAAATGAATTTTGAATTTTTGCTGAGAATCCAAAGCCGTTCCTTCTGTTCAGATTCTTCGATCAAATTTGATGTAGAAAAAGTTTTATACAATTCTTTGATTGAAATATTTCTACGTTACTCTTTTGCTATGGATTTTTCTTACTAATTAATAACTAATTAATTAACTATTAGTATTCAAAAATTCATTGATCTAGTGTCAACTATTCCAAAGACCTATTAAGCAATTATTCCTTAACCCATTGAAAGTTCAGGCATCCATAAAGTGGCATGTTACATGTTCACAACAAAAGAACGAAAGGATTCATTCAGAGCACTGAGTTGCTTTACAACTGCGGGTTTTCCTCATTGTCTTCTTATAGTTTCATGAGGAAAAAATATCTTTAAAATTATTCACCAAACAAGAATGGTGCAACTTAAAGTCCAGTCTTCTGTTGCGTTCTACAGGCTACAGCTCCCAAAGCAATACCTCAATTTTTTCTTATGTCGACTTAAGCTACTCTTCCATATGACCACAGATATGTTTGTTTATACATATCTATGTATGTGTGTGTCTGTCTTATTGTGTGTTCAATTAAAAATCACAGTTGCCATTATCAATTAACAGTTGCGGGTTGATGCTGTAACTGTGATATGCCAGCAAAATAGGCAACACAACTCCACTAACATAGAAGAACAGCTGCCTGGTTTCCACTAAACTCGGCGCCTCGATACCATCTTCTCTCCGCTCCTCCCCACATCGTTGCAGCATCACAGTTGCATCAATTGCTGCTGCACCGCAAACTCACTGACTCACTGACTGGCTGACTGTTTTCGCAACAGTTTGTTTGTATGTGTATTTCCTCTTTTCAATTGCCTTTTGTCTTGCATTTCCAGCGACCGCTGGCAGTGGAGCAACGTTGGCAACTTTGGCGGAAGGAAGGAAGTGTTCATGTGTGCATAAAGTTTGATTTCCGCAATTTTCCTTTCGGTTTCCACTTGCTGGCGCTTTTTCTGCAAGACAAAAGGCGCACACATACATAGCTGAATGCATATTGGCACACACACTCACATATGGTTACATAGATGTTTGTTTGTGTGCGGGTAGCATTGTTTCGCACTTGAATGCTGTGGCAAAACAAAGCCACCACACAAACGCTGTGCTGTCTGAAAATGTTTGGTACAATATTGTTTGTTTGTGTGTATGTGTGTGTTGTTTTGTTTTTGTATTGCTTTGCTGTGCGCTTAAGTGGATGATTTGGTTTTGCACCATAACAACAGAAACTGGATCAAGTGTTTTAGTGTTTACAAGTGTCAATTGTTGGCTCTGTGCAAGTGTGACAATAATAAAAACAACAACAACAACAATATGGGAAAAGAGAGAAATGTACAAGCACTTATGTCAATTTATTAAGACAATTTTTGAGTAATACTTTTAAGTTGTTTGTGGGTTTTTTGGGTAGTTTTGCTTCGTTAGTGCGGCTGAAGTGGGATAAAAAAGGAAAGCTGTATGGGTTTTTATACAAATATTTATAATTTAGTATCATTCAGAGGAATGTGAATGCAGTTAGAAGATGAATAAACTGGTTTCAGTCAGCCGGACTCAAGTTTAAATGGTGTTGTATCACAAAGCTTTGTTCTCATCCTTTAAATCCTTCGTGAACCAATGAAATTCAACTCATCAGTTGGGACACCATTTGTGCGCTGTTTCATCTTAACAAGGCAGAGATTTGGAGCTCAAAATATTCCTAAATCAATACTAAATCAAGCTAAACTTTTAAGCATTTCAGTAGGTAACATTAACCCATTGCTGCCTAATGGTTAAAATTTTACCCATGAAAATTAATTTAAAAAAAAAATCACAAAAAAGTCAATGTTTGAGATCTCTCAAACCCATTGATAGGGATAGTTAGGGTAAAGATGGAACTATCTTAACCTAGTGAAGGTCACCCTAAAATTCCGCCATCTAGCTAGAGTAACCAGACTCCAAATATCGTGAATTTTCCGGAGGTGGAAAATGTGGCGAAACGTATGGCCTTAAAACATCACAAAAATCTGCCTCACCTGTAAAAAATACAACTTCTGTTCACGTGTTTAGCTGATCACTTCACAAAGTATGGAAAAAAGCTACCATTGCTACGTAATGGGTACAAAATACCGTATGAATATCTCAGCAACGTGCAGAGATATAAAGCTGAAATTTTGTTTCTGATCATTTTGGGTCACTTCTAGGTCGTGTATGAAATTTTATCAAAATCCTATGGGCGGAACTGGTACTCGACAGCAATGCCTTAAACCTGTGCAGCTAAGATTCTTATACGCCTCTAATTTTTGCAATAGCTCCAAATTTTTTGCTCATAAATTCCAAACAATTCTTAAATTCCCGAACCATAACATCAAACAACAAGCTTTAAAGCAATTTTCAAGTCCTTACTATTTCTTTTTTTTCAGATGCAAACATTCTCACTTCAGTTCACTTCACGCGCTGCCATAATTCAATGCCAGCAATAAAACAAAAAGCACCGTTCATTGTCTAACCAATTGATAGCTTATCAGCAAAGTGCTAGTGGCCGTACAAGCATTGTTGCTATTGAATTCAGTCGCAGCACAACAACAATCAATAGCTGTAGTGGCGCTGCGCTTGGCGGTCCAACGCGTCGTATGAGTAATGTGGCGTCATTGTGGCGCCAACATGAACGCTTTTGCAATTTATAAATCCTGCAAAAAGCAATTTTTCACTAATAGATGCAAGCACGTGTGTGGCGAAACAAAGCGCAGGTATGTTTGTATGGGTGCGCAAAGAAAAGTCCAACCACACAAACACACACACACACACACATTTTTCAGCTTAATATTTATGTTGTTCGGTGTTGTATTTGGTTTTTTGTTGACTACATTATTTATGCGTTACGCTCACATACAAAGCATACTATACACACACATATGTGTACTCTGCATACTATAAACTCGCTTCTGCCTAGACAGCAACACCTTTGGTCCATTGTCCTCACGTTTGCATCCATTAAGTCTCATTGTTTTGGCCCCACACTAAATTCGTCTTCGTTTGCCTCAGAACCGCGCACATCTTTTGCATTGCTTTTCACTCGTCTTTCGTGTTTGTTGTTTGTTATTTTTTCTGTGTTTTTCTTTAGATACTCGTACTTTTTTGTTCAGTGCTTTGCCTTCACCGTCAATGCGGCTTTAGAAATTTCAATTTTATTTATGCATCACATCCATGCATGATGCATGTTCGTCTTTATGTTTCTGCTGCTAGTATTGTTGTTTCATCCTCTTCTTCTTCTTCTGTTTTTTTTCTGTCACCGCTGTGCCGTTTGTAAAGTGTTATTTGCCGCCGTAAGTGGTTTGTTTCTTTCTTGTGGCGAAATGTATCTCAATTTTATGTTGCGGCGACTTTCGTAGATTTTTTCTGTCGTTTTGACGCATTTGCTTTGTTGTTCTACAATTTGTCTGAAAACTGCACTTAAGCAATGACGAAATATTACAATTTGAAATGTTTGCATATATGCAACAATTTTTAGTAGAATATAAAAAATTAAATGTGTTGTGCTTTAGAATTTTATAAATGAAATATGAATAAAGTAAAATATATTTTGTTTTTTTAAACATAATTTTTAAATTTTTTTTGTGTGTTTTTTGGTATATTTTTTATTTGTATTTATTTTATTTGTTATTTTTGGGTTTTTTCAACTATTAATTTTTATTTTTTAATTTTAATTTTTTATTTTCTAGTCATTTGTTTTTACTAAAACTCGATTCTTCATTTTTTATTTATTTTTTAATTATGTTTTGTATTTATTTAAATTATAAATTTTGTTTTTCTTAAATAAAATGATTCATTTTTTATTTATTTGTTTATTTTGTTATTTATTTTATTTATTAATTTTGTTTTTCTTAAATAAAATGATTCATTTTTTATTTATTTTTTTATTTGGTTTTTCATTTACATTATTCCTTAACTTGTTTTTATTAAATTACATCTGTAATTTTATGTATCCTATTACTTAGTTTCATATTTATTTAATTTTTAATTTTTTATTTTTAATAGTTTCGCTTTTCATTTGTTTCAATTTAACAATAAAAAATAATATAAATTATGAAATAAATAAAGGAAAAATTAATAATTGTAGCAATATATTTGGGTAATTAACGACTAAACAAATCATTACTAAATAAATGATAAATATAATAAATGATAATGATATAAAATTAATCATTTAATTAATTACTAAACAATTTATTAGTAAATTAATCACAAGAAAATTAGTTCATTTATTATTTACTGCATTATTTTTTCATTTACTTCATTTATTAGTTGTGTTTTTATTAAATTCATTTACATTTATTTCATTTATTAATTTTGTTTTTATTAAATTCAGTTTTCATTTTATTTGTCGTCTTATTTGGTTTTTTATTTATTTATTTTTTAGGCAATGGTTTTTATTGTTGGGTTTATAGTTATCGCTTTTCATTTTTTTTTTCAATTTAACAAAAAAAAATATTAATATTAACTATGAAATAAATAAAAGAAAAATAAATAATTGTACCATAATTAGGTAATTAACGAGTAAACAAATCATTAATAAATAAACTATTATAAAAGTAATTCATTAATTAATTACTTAACAATTTATTAGTAAATTAATCACAAAAAAATTAGTTCATTTATTATTAACTGCATTAATTTTTTAAATTTTAATATAATAATTTATGACTTTCTTTTAGTAATTAATTACCAAATTATGGTGCAATAATTTTTTTTGTTTTTAGTTATTTTATTTATTTTATATTTTTATTACCTTATTTTACCTTATTGCAATTATTTGGTTTTTCGTTTTACATGAAATCATAATAAATTCTCGGAGGTAACTAAACTGTCTCTCTCTTGCGACATGGCGAACAATGTTGCACCTTCGCAGTAATTTACCCAGATAAACATCACTAATTGAATATGGCATATTGCATGCGATGATTTGCATTGCTCGTACAATTTTTACTTTCAGTTTTCAACAATTTAATTTTGATTTTTATTTGGAATTTAAATTTTTTATTTGTATTGTGTATAATTTTTAATTAAATTTCTGCGGCTTCGGCGACAAATAATCAAAAATGGCGGTCAACTTAACACGCTTGCCATGTGCTCGCCACAAATACACACACACACGCACACACTCAGACGGAATTGCGTTCACTCGAGCGCGCACATATTCGCTGTGTTGTGATGTGTAAAAGCGCAACGAACATTGAATGAGAAGCGAATGCGAGTGCCGGTGCGGTCGCAGACGGCTGGGTAAATAAAAATAAACAATTTTGAACATATTTGGCCTATGGCAAAATATGTCACGTTTTTAATTAAATGCTGCACAAAAATCACCAACCGGCAACGGCAATTGCGGCCGCCACTGGCACCCACACACGCGCACGCACACACGCAAACGCGCGCGAGCTCCACAACTCTGCGCGCGCAAAAACAACTAAAACAATGCGTTGTTGTTGCATGTTTTTTTTTAATTCATTTACATTGCTTCGTTGTGTTTTTTAATAATTGCAACCTGTTGTTGCATTAATTTTAAAGTGTGTTTTATTTAATTTTTCATACGCCTGTAAGTATGCAACAGCAGTGAAATTGTTTCTCATAGTTTGGTGCTCAATTATTAATTGCTTTGGCATTTCGCTCACACTATTTATTTATGCTTTCGTGTGTTTTTTCTTTGCCGGTTTTATTGTCTTTAAGCGCAGTTTGTGGGCGAGCGGGTGCAGACGTTCACCAGTGCGGATGCTTGTCGTCTGCATTATTTAGGTAACGTGCAATTTGTACTTTCTTTCTACGTTTCAGTGTAGTGCTGAAGAATTGCCATAGTCATTGTTGTTGTTGTTGAGTGTTGTAATTTTTCGACACAGTGTCAGGTGTTTAAGTTCTCAACGCGTTCAACAGTAGAAGACCTGGCGTGGCCTTTGGGCGAGCAAGTGGCAATTGTGAATGGTTTTGGGGCCGCGTGCAAAGGTATCAACACGATTACTTTTTTAAATGCGCTTTTGTTGTGTGGCAAATGTGCCTGTTGACATTGTTGTTGTTTGTTGATAATTTAGTGTTGTTCTTATGTATTTTATTTTTCTTATATATTGAAAATGTTGCTGTTGCTTTATTTGTTATTTGTAATTTTCATTGCTGATGGTGGCTCTTAGCTGTGACGCTCACTTTTTGGAGTGATTTGACTTTTAAATTTTTTTGTTTAAATTTTATATGTTTATTTCGGTTTGTCTTATTATTTGTATTCAATCGTCAACTCAGAAAATATTAAACAAATGAACTATTTAAAGAAAAGCTTCTGCTTGGCAGCTAATTATTAGCTCCATGCATTTAATTTTTAAAAAGTATGATTTTATAATTTTTTTTTTGTATTTTCTATGCTAGTTTTGGTTTTATTTTCTTATTTTTTTCACCTCAGTAAATATCAAACAAATAAACTATATTATTTAAATATAAGTTTTCCTCTTGGCCGCTCATTATTAGCTGTGGCTCTTAGTTTTTTCAAAAATACTATATTTTTTATTTTTTTACTAATTTATATTTAAATAATTTAGTTTTAAGTTGTTAACTCAAAAATGTAGGTAATTAATTTACAAATACAGTTTTTTTTTACTTTTACATTAAACAAAATTGTTTTCCATATTTTTTGTACTTTTTATAACAATTTTGTTTTTGTTTTAATTATTTACATATATTTTAAATACTTTTTATGCTAATTTTGATTTTGTTTCATTTTTTTTACCTCAGCAAGTATCAAAAAATACATTGTTCAACTATAACTTTTTCTTTATTATTACCTGTGATTTATAGATTTTTGAGAAGTACTACATTCTTTTAAGAAATACTATTTTCTTTTTTTATAATTTCTATACTATTAATTTTTTTTTTAATATTTTGTTTAAGTAAACTTAGTTAATATAAAAAAGATAAAAATGTGCATACAATTTTTTTGGAGAACTAGTTATCAGCTCTACCTTTTAGATTTAAAAAAAAAAAGTAAATTTCATATTTTTTAGAATTTTTTAAGCTAATTTCGGATTTATTTCTTTAATTTTTTAAAATTAATTTTATATATTTTTAGAATTTTGTATGCTAACTTGGATTTATTTTTTAAAATTTTTTTTATTTATTTGACTACTTTTTATTTATTCATTTTAGTTCACAATTTTGTTTTTTGATGGTGGTCTGAAAAGTTTTCAAGCTTATAAAGTATCACCATTCGATGCACTTGAGCCATGTTATCGTC
Organism: Melieria crassipennis; assembly: GCA_963668005.1. NCBI lineage: Eukaryota > Metazoa > Arthropoda > Insecta > Diptera > Ulidiidae > Melieria > Melieria crassipennis. Next base: position 63,332,840 of record OY764961.1, on the reverse strand, counting down.
AATGCTGGGAGTTTTTGGATATGCGGATCATTTATTGTCTCACGTCTCGTACGTTCATCCTTTCCCAAAACGTACACTCACGTTTGAATTGAGCGCTCCAATATTTCATAGTGGCAAATGATGATGCAGAGTCCCTGTACACATCATCCAACTGGTCTTTGATTTACCTTTCAAACGCAAATATATAATTATTACTCTGTACTCGATTTGATGCATTTTTCTTAAAGTACTCACATCCAAACAAAACAAAAACTGCGCATCAAAAATTGCTGAAATTTCGATGACTACCTTTCAAAAAATACAGATACACTACTTTCTTTCTTGAGATCGAAAACTTTTCAGACTACCCTCGTATATATCTCAGTTCCTTCTTCAGCTACCTGATGTGTCTTGTAAGCTGGTGTATACGTGTGCGTGTGTGTGTGTGTACATGTCTGTTTAAGTTTGTGTGTTGTGTGCGTGGCCAGTATAAAAATTTAAAATGTTATTACGTTAACAACGAGCAGACGCAATTAAAAATGCATGCGGACATGAGAACCAACACACTTGTCGCTGGCCAACTTGAATGGGCAAACTTGGTTGTTGTTGTTGTTCGATTGCATGTTAGACACTTACCTACCTATTGTATGGGTTTAGTAAAAGAACCGGCAAGAAAATTGATAAGTAGTGGGAAATTCTTTACTTTAAACTGGTGTCAAGGAAAACAGAGCAATCATTAAATAAGGTTGAAAAATGTTCATGGAAAAATATACGGAGAAAAATGTTGTATATGTAGCATGCAAGCGAGATGAAAAGACTTTGCACAAGTTTTTGTTTAATAAATGTCTTAATAAATATTTAAAAATTTAATGATAATATTTTTAATTATTTCAACCAAGTCAGCTTAGTTTAACTGTTTCAAGTCATTCAAAATTAACTAATACTCTTACTTTTATTTATTTATTTATTTATTTATTTTATTTCATTACAAAAACATCGGCATTTAAGAGTTAACATTATATTATTTTCGTTAATAACAGCAAAGAAATGTGCCATGTGCGCCCAAGTGTATGCAACAAAAAGTGAAAAGAACAGAAATCAGCAAAACACTGCAATAAATCAATACACAGCCAATAAATAAATTGCTGTGGCAACTACAGCGTCACAGTGCATGGCATGCGCCTGCAATAACTCAACATATCACATTTCAGCCTTTAACGAAGCCAAATCATAACAATGGACAAGAGCGAGACAAGAATGGTGCGTGTGAGTGTGAAGGAAGAAACGAAACGAGTTGATGGCAGTGCACAACAAAACGTTTAGAAGGAAATTTGCAGCGAACTGGCTGTCTGGCTGGCGTGAGTTTGTATTTGCAACTCTGTCTGTGTTGGTGTGTGTATGTGTGATTGCGTTGGTGAGCTAAATGCAGCATGTGCAGCACTTAACAACAGCGGCAAATGGCAATAATAATGACAACAACAAAAACAACCATAATAACAGTGCAACATAAGTGGCGAACACAACAAAGATAAAAACAAAGAACAACAAGAAAACGCTAGAACAAAACAGCTGAGCAAGTTCACAACATGCAAGTGAACTGAAAATTGTTGCGCCCAAAAATGGTAGTGACGGCAATGTTGGGTAATGACGAATTAAATATTTTATTTTTATAAAAAAAACAAACATTTGACAGCTTCAAAGAGTGTATGGAAAAAGTTGTTGAAATGTTATAGGCTGACAGAAAAATTCAAAACATATTAAAAGTTATTAAACCTTAAAGCACTCGACAGTGAAACGATTTACTCGAGGCACAACTAAGTCAATTAAGAGCTTCTGGACGAAGCCTACAAGGCAATAATTTTCTTTACAAGTTATTCAGAGAAGAATAGCAAAGTTGATAGAGGGCTATAGTGCAGGAATCTGAATCTATGTCTGGTCGACTTTGCCTGTCAACTTAACTAACCTAACCTCACTTAACATATCTCATCAAAGTGTACGGACGGAGTCCTCACATGGTAACACATTGGGCCACATGACCTAAGAAAAGCTCCAGAGGCGTCCACTGGACTTAACTACCTATTAAATCCCAGGCTTAAGTCACCCTTGATTAGCTTCCAACTTTTATGGACCTTCAGTTGATGAACCTTCAAATTTCCTTAAATGTTTCTGCTTCAAAATGAATAAAGCAACACAATTACCCACACAATTTTTCACTTAAACCACACTTAAATGATTTCATATGCCACGAACGAGCACATTTCCGGCTCAAGTGCTTTGTGCAAGCGCCTAAAATTATGCAAAAACCAAGCATTTAATTAAAAATCAAATCAAATCAAATGAAAATAAGCAGACAATAGTCACTCATTCAATTACTGGCAGCAGCTGGTTTTGTAAAAAGGTCTTACAATAACAACAACTGCAACAGTGAACAGAGGGCAATAAAAAAAATTTACGTACAAGACAATGCAATTCAATGCACTCAAGTGAAATCAGGTTTTTAATTTATTTACGACAATATTTTACAAAATTGCAAATTCACTGTCGTCCTGATGCAGTCTCAGTCGGGACACATTGTTGTCGTTATGCTCGTCAACATTATTAGTTTGGATATTCTTATTGTTGTCATTGTTGTTATTGTTGTTGTTGTTGATGCTGCTCAACTGCACACTGCTTGTACGTAATTATTTCGATGCAATGAAGCAAGCAGGAATCGATCTGCTCGCATTTGTGTCTGGATTTTGTGGTTTTCGATTATTTTGATATTCTTTGTGTAAATTTATTTTATTTTATTTTATTTGATTATTTTTTTTTTGCAAGGCAATATGCATTTAATGCTCATTCTGTGTTGATGTTATGCAAATAAACATTATTTATAAAATTTATTTGGTCATTATTATTATTTTTAATTTTATGCTCAAATAATAACGCATATAGTTAAGTGAAAAATTTGAAAAAAATCTAATTTATTTGAAATATTTTTAATTGCAATTTTCAACATGTATAAATAATGATAATCCTCCACAAATTTTTCCATACATAAATATATATTTTATCTCTTCATTGTCATATCTTTATATCTATTCACGCACCTTAATCTCTAATATTTTATTATTTTAAATTTAATTTAAATTTTAATTTGTATGTTAAATGTTCATCCACAAATCAGCTTTTCAAACTCTCCTCAAAAACTTCCAGTCATCTTTCTCACATATAACATAAAATAGTTCCACTAAGTTTTTGAGAAGAACAATTTCAAATTACCCAAAATAAACTTCCACTTTCTTAATTTTCATTAACATCAACCATTGCCACAACACGATGCCATTGAAACGTTTTCATTATTAAATCGTTAAACGACTTAATCATCGCTCTCAACAGAGCCCACAATACTCGCATCAACGCACGGACACTCTGCTTCAATACACCAACAACATGCAGTCATACGCTCACACATACATACGCATTTTTATACACACGCACACACGCACATTGGTACAGACAAATTTCCGAGCTGAAGTCGTGTAAACTGTTGGCAACCAATAAGTCAATTAAGAAAATTGGCTTCCACAGCAACCGCTTTCGACGGCAACCGGTCGGACGGCCGACTAACAACTGATTGAAAATCAGACGTTTTGGGTGGTAGTATTGCGGTGCAGCTTAAATGATTCAGTTGTGTAATGAAAAAATTTCATTTCCAGTTTCTTAAAGGTGTAAAAGCGTATAAAACAAGAGCAACAAAAACAGCTCGCAGTATAGAGTTGAGCGGGCGATAAAGTCTGGGAATGTTTTTCAGTTCATTTAGAAGAAAATGTTAAGAAATTGACAAATATTGACATGAAGTGTTTAGAAAAATTTAAAAAGTATAGTAAATAAATAAAAAAAAAAAATGTTTTATTAGTTAAACTAAAAGCAAAAGATTCACCTAGGCCATTCGATTTGGATAAATGAATTATTTCATGGGAGATTAAGAGACTTAAAAACTTTTAATTTTTATGGTTTCTGAACACAATGTGGAATGGTTTATAAAATTTATGGGCAGAGAATGCAAAGGAAACCTTTACTACACATCTGATAAGCAGTTTTGAATGAACTTACGTAGCACTGGAAATTGTACCTTAGATCCCATCTCGAGATTAGAAGCGAATTATTTAGTCTGGTGAACAATGAATGATGTTCATAGGATGTATGATGCCTCGAGGTATCGAGGTGAAAGCTAGGAAAATACCTCATACATCCGTAATCAAACCGTTCTTCAGTGTGCTGAACAATGAAACATCTTCGTAGGATAGATTTTGCCTCAAGATATCGACTTAGAAGTTACAATATGCCTCATACTTCTGTCTTATGCATCCATAATCAAAACTTTCTTCAGTCTGACGAATAATGGATGATCTCCGTAGGATGGACGCTTATTCAAGATATCGAGTGAGAAGATATGAAAACACCTCATGCTTATGTCTCATACTTATGTCTCATGCATCCATAGTCAAAACGTCCTTCAGTTTGGCCAATAATGGATGAACTTCGTAGAATGGACGCTGCCTCAAGATATCGAATTTTAAGATAGGAAGATACCTCATACTTTTGTCCCATGTATTCATAATTTCAACGTTCTTCAGTGCCGCCAACAATGGAAAATTTTCCCAACTTAGATCTCGCCTCGAGAAAGCAAATAAGAATCTAGAAAGATACATCATATTTCTTTCCCAAATATTCATAATATAAATTTTCTTCTGACTGGTCAAAAATGCCCAGTAGGGTGGATGATCTTCGTAGGACGGATGCAACCTAAAAATATCGAATTAGAAGATAGTAGGATACCTCATAATTCTGTCCCATGATTAGTGAGAAGCTTGGAATATGTCTCATACTTTTGTTTCATGCATCCATAATCTCAACTTTCTTCAGACTGACCAACAATGGATGATCTTAGTAGAATGGACGCTACCTCAAAATATTGAATTAGAACATAGGAAGATACCTCATGGGGCTCTTCCATGATTAGTTAGAAGCTGGGGATATGTCTCATACTTTTGTCCCATGTATCCATAATCTCAAAGCACTTCAATCTAGTAAACAATGGATGATCTTCGAGGATTGGATCCCATCCCGAGATAGCGAAATATTAAAAAGCTTGAGAGATTCCTCACACTTTTGTCCCATGCATCCATATTCAAAATGTTCTTTGGTCTTTAAAACAATGCAAGATTTTTGTAACTTAAACCCCATTTTAAGATAGGAAACAAGATACTAAAGACATTTCCTAAATCAGCTTTATCCAGCCTGGTCCTTTGATTAGATACCACAGCATTTAGTTTTATCCTAATACAACATTCGATTTATTAAGGAATCGAACCTTTGACTTAGCAAAACGCACCAAAGACTTGGAAAACCGGCATTTAAACTTGCATTGGACAACTTTTTTATAGAACACTAATCGTTGCTGACTGAAATGTCATTGACTGCTTTTGAAAAATCAACTAAAAGAAAATGTTTCAATGTTTTGTTGCTGGTTGAGTTAGCACTGGATTGCAGAACCCGCTGCTCTCCGGCTTCTAACTCTCACTCACTTACAGTGTGATGTGTGTGTGTTCACTGTTGATGTTGATGTCACCGAAATGTTAAAGCGCACCGACTGATTTTGAAGGGTAGTTATGGGGTGCGGTAGCGTTTGGGCAGCAAGAGGAGCGGACAGCATGAGCGCATGAAAAGCTTCGCTGCGAAATCATTGCACACGCACTGTTTGCGTTTAATTAACTGTGGAAAATTTAATGGATTTTCACTTTTATCACTTTGCGTGTGTCAAAGATAGTGCAAAACGAGACGATAAGCATCGATGGCGAAAGCAATGATGACGTACAACACGAAGAAGAAGAAGAAAAAGACGCAGCAAAAGGTAAAGTTGCACGACAGACAGCACAGACAAGTCAGTTGCGTTGCGTCGGTAATGTGGAGTGCGAGTGAATTGGCAAAAGGGAGGGAGTAGTGAAGTTGAACTTTGTGGCTTGCGGTCTGACTTTTACAAATATGTACGAAGAGCATTTAATTCAATTGATAGGTGGCAAGTTACTTACACATACACACACATTTATATGTCTGCACACAAACAAACAGTTTTTGGGGCTAAGTTGAAGAGCCTTAAAGGTTTAAGAAATTTGGTTTAAAGAATTCATTGATTAAGTAAAATTTAATTAATTTTACTGGAGAATACTTTAGATGAGTTGACAGATTTCAATTGGCATAGACCCGGTTGAGGTCCTAGCATTACCAGATAGAGATAGAGAGAGATAGAGAGATTCTTAGTCGGCATAATGCAGAGTAGCAAGTAGCAGAGTAGCAAGTAGTCATCACTGCAGTGGTTTTGGGGGTTTAAATCCACCCCCCCCGAAATATCTTTAAGTAAGTACAAAAATTTAATTTATAACCGTCGCACAGTGCTTCGAGAGTGGACAAAAATAAGAAAAAAAATTATTGTCGCATATAAATTCAATCATGAATAACACTACTCGACACAAAAAATTCACCTAAATGCACCTCAGTTATGATCCCATATCTCGTAAACGAATCATTCGACTAACACAAGCTGTCCGTTGGTCAGAAGATAATACCTTAGCCTTTTCAGAGATATACAGATTGTCCAAATCAGATGAGATTTGGAGAAATTACTGACGGTGATATTTGTAAAAAAGTGAATTTTTCGACCATTTTCAAAAATCATAAATTTTCGAATGTTTTTTATATATACAATAAATTTTCTACTTTGGTTTGAAAGTATAAGATGAAAGATATATGTATTATGTGTGCAAATATTAAGCCTAACATCAATAGAATCGAAATAATAATAATAATAATAATAATAATTGACTGGCACGACAGCCCGCTTACGCGAGACTAAGGCCTAGCTTCCCGCAACTACCCGTGTTGTGCGTGTGAATTTGTACACGGGTTGGAGGGACCTACAGTTTTATGCCGGTTCCGAACGGCAGGTTGGGAGCTTTTTCATAAGCAATTTTTACTCTCAGAGGTTTGCCATTTCCAGCTGAGAGGACAGCCACCGAAAGAGAAAACGAGTTTTCCCGTTATTTTTTTTAGGTGTTATTACAGGCAGTATTTGAACCTGAGGTTGCTGCCTTCGACTCACGGTCCAACGCACTAACCAACTGAGCCACGGCGGCTGCCAGAAAATGAGAATCGAAATAAAAATGACAAATTTATGATGCACTGAGTGAAAACACCAACTTCATATTGGTGAACAAATTTGTTTTTTTGCCGAGACCCATCCTAATGTTGATATTGACGTGAAACTAGAGGTAACTTATAGTAACCATAGTCATAGTCAGGCATAGTCAGTTTTTCATTTTCTGACCCAAAGTCCTTTTTAAAGGCCTTTAAAATTTTAAGGACATACACATTTTAAATATTTTTTTTAATATTTGCGGTTATGCAATGATGAAGATATCGGTATCAAATGAAAGAGAAAAATTGTCTAATTTTAATTAAATTTTCTATTTTGAACGTTCAGGACCAAAATATATCAGGTATGAAAAACATACATGTTTTGGATCTCATTCTGTAGATTCATACATCTAAATTTTATTATATTTCAAAGTTCTCAAAAAAGTTACACGAAACCCCCCGAAACAAAATCCTGCGTGCGCCACTGCATCACTGGTATAATTTATGTGAAGTAGTGAACAAAAATTAAACAAAAAAAAAACTGGTAAGAATAGAGAATATATAAGTTAAATTATTTTATTATTGATTTACTAAAAAAAAATATTTTTCCGCGACCTCAAGGGTCTGTATTTATTAAAATTCAAATTAAGACTAACTTACAAATTCATGCTTACTTCTAAAGAAACTTATGCTAGAGGCGGCTGCACTTTATCACGCGGCTTGTCGCGTGACGTATTTCTACAACTCAGCACTATCCCACGGGTAACGAACTCGGCGATTCGGTGGATATCACCTTACACCGACGGACGCGCGTGTGATTGCTGAATTTGGAATCTGCTGTGCTGTTGGAACTTGGCGTTCCAACTTCTGGGGTGTTAACTCTTCCCCCCTTAAGTGCAAACGTCCTCGTTTGTTAGAAGAATGGGATTTGGTTTAATCTTACTGGTTTCGGTGGCTGTGGCTGCTGGTATGATATTGTCGGGGCTTCATCTCTAATGTTTGCAGGTGGGTTGGAGGATGCTGTTACTCTTAGGATTGTCGTCCTTCTCGTAAAAATTATTGTTATCATAATGATGGCTGTTATTATCACGGCGGAGCTTGCTAATGCTGTGTTGATTGTGAAGTTTCTTGATGAGTCGTCCTTCAATAGTTCTATGTGTTTGGTGTTATTTATGTGGAGCTCCTTCAGCATTTCCAAAGTGAGGATTTCTTCATATTTTGCTGCTGCGCTTGGTTGAAGAATTGCTGGTAATGGTTTGTAGTTAATTGTTTGGCTATGTTTGTATGTTTGGTTTCCAATGGTAACTGTGACGTTACTGTATTGGACGACAAAAGATCCGGTGAGGTTGACTATTTCTTCATTTGTTTTAATGGTGCCATTAAACTGGTTCAACAGTAGAATCCCTGGGACGATGCTCTCAACAGTTGGAATATGCAAATTGTTGGTTTTGGTACAGTCTGGCGGAAGGCTGGCTAAAAGGTTAGGAATACAATTTGTTGCACTTAAATCTATTACATCTTCTGGTCTACATATTGTTAAATCGTTTATAGTGTTAGATTTTGTTTTTATGGCTAATATATTGTTTTTACATGTAATTATTTTTTCATAGTTTATTTTATTTGATAAGTTTTTGATTTTAATTGCTTTGATTAGTCTCATTGAACAAATTTCTTCGGATGTTGTGGGTATGCTGATTATAAATAATAGTGTTCTGCCGTCTGAGGCCATTTTTGTTTCTGCAAATTCAATAATTTCTTCTATGTTCATCTGCCAAATGTTACTATTTTTGGAGAGGGCTTCTAGTTCGCTATTTGCTAAGATATATGAATTTGTAATTCCGGATTTGGCCCAGTTTATAGCGTATTCTATATTAACAATTTCTTCTTTTAACAATTGCAGTTTAAATTTGTGTTTGAGTCCCAGTTCTAGTTGTACATTTTCAATGCTCTTAAAGCTACTTACAATTTGGTTAGTTATTTGGGTTATGTTATTAAATTTTTGCTCTAGACTTTTGTTTATTATTATTTGCCTATCATTATTGGTTAGTATGTTGTTTATTTTTTCTCTTACTATGCTAATATCGTGGTGATCTGGACTACCTGATATCCATTTCCAGGCAGTTCCGATCATCTCTATTGAACGTTTTGGTCTGGTTACTGGTTTGAGCCTGGCTATGTGAGTTTGGATTTGTGTGGGTTCGCTTAGTAGGAATGGAAGGATGGGATTGTTGGCGTTGATAGTCTTTGTTATAGATTGTCTTATGTCTTTAAATGTGTCCTCGAATCGTCCTATGTCGACAAGGTGTACTAATTTGAATGTTCCCGTCTGTAGTCTGGCAATTCCGGTCTCGAATGTGACGATTTGGGAATTGGAGTAGTCCAGGATTTGTATCCCCGCGAAACCGGTGGAGAGTAAAGACCTAGGGGGAGAGTGTTAGTTTTTTATATTACTTTTGTGTACTGTTCTTCCGGTTTCTGTGATTATAGTCGTTGATTTGTTTTCTTTTACTACTTCTTTTCTATATCTATGTGACAATTTCGACCCTAGCCTTTTATCTATTCGGACATATATTACTTCCCCGGGTTCATAGTCTTTGATTGGATGCCTTTTTTTGTTTTGATTTCTTAAGTCGGTTTGTTGTTTTTGCTTGAGTTTTTCTATATTTTCTTTTCTTGCCCTTTCAAATTGGTTGGGGTCGGTGCTGACATTTCTACCGAAAAATACCTCGATTGGTTTTTTTCCTGTTGAGGAATGTACTGAGCAGTTATATTCGTACACCGCCCTGTCGAGGAGCTCTACAAAAGATCTGTGAGTTTGGTCTGTTTTTAGGCATCGCATTATTTCTGACAAGGTGGAATGAAACCGTTCCACCTGGCCGTTTACAGAACTGGTGTAGGGTGGTGTTTTAAATATCTGTATACCTAACTGATCTTCTAGCATAAAGCTAGTAGAGGCTGAGTTCAAAGATTTTTCGTTGTCAATTACAACTACTTTCGGTACACCGTAGCAGAATATGAGTTCGCGTAGCGGTTCCTTGATGTCTTCCGTTGCCTTTGATTTAAGAACTTTTGTTTGTGCATATTTCGAAAACTTGTCTACGGCTGTAAGGACCAGGTTCCGTTCCGTGCAATAAATATCTACGTGGAGTATGTGGCCAGGATATTGAGGTAAAGGGGTCTCTTTTAGTTCTGGTTTATTAGGATGTCTGTCATATTTGTGTTCTTTGCAAACTGTGCATTGTTTCACTATAGTATTTATCCTATAGTTCATTCTTGGAAAGTAGAATTTCTCTAAGAGTTGCATTTTGTTTTCCCGTCCGTTTCGGTGAGCTCTTCTGTGTTCTTTAAGGATTTCCTCTTCTTGTTCTGCTTCGTTGGGAAGATCTTTTGCTTTTGATTGAGTGAATCTAATTTTACAGTTTCTAAAATGAATGGGATAGAATTCCTGAATTCTTCCCATTATTGGTTCCGTGGTATATAGTCCGTTGATGACGCTGGGGTTCATATATCTTTTAAAAATCGATTTTAAGTCTTCGTCCGTATAAGAAGTTTGGATGATTGTATGTCGATGGTATGTAGGGAATGGTATCTCAAATTGGTAGCTGTTTTCGTCTCCTATTAGTATGAAAACTTGGTTTTTGAAGACATTTATGGGTACTTCTACTGCAGGGATAAGGTCATGTGCGGAACTTTCACTACTGTGCTGAGTGGCTGTCATGGAATTAACTTGTGAGATATGAGGTGGCCTTGATAAAGCGTCGGCTACAACGTTTGTTTTCCCAGGTTTATATTTCAGCTCGTAATCGTACTCCTCCAAAATCGCTTTCCATCGTTTCATTTTGGAATTATTATTTTTGTTGCTGAGTGCGAACGTCAGCGGTTGGTGGTCGGTGAAAATTACGACTTTGGCTGTTCCGTACAGATAATTCCTAAGCGAATTCAGTGCCCAAACGATGGCCAACATCTCTTTCTCATTGGCAGCGTAATGTTCTTCTGCCTTATTCAGAGTTCGCGATATGAAGGTGATCGGTCTTCCGCTCTGTTCTAATACTGCTCCCAAAGCGTAATTTGAAGCGTCAGTAGTCAAGTGAAATTCCTTAGTTGGATCGGGATATGCAAGAATTATATCTCTAGAAATCAATGAGTTTTTGATTTTGTCATACGCCTTCAGGGCATCCTCATTTAGTTTAATGATTTTTCTACTAGAAGCAGATTTGGATACACGTCCGTCTTCCCCCCTTAGCAGGCATGTTAATGGTTTGGCTAGCTTCGCATAATCCCTTATAAAGCGGCGGTAGTACCCGGACATGCCCAAAAAGGACCGGAGGTCTTTTAATGTTTTCGGTTGCGGAAAGGTACGGATTGCTTCGAATTTTTTGGGATTAGTTTTCACTCCTTCACACGATATTATGAACCCTAAAAATTCAACATCTGTTTTGAGAAAATCACATTTGTCTAATTGAACTTTCATATTGGCTCTTTCGAGGGTTTCAAAAATTCTGCCACTAGCTCTTAAATGATCTTCTTCGGTTTCACTAAAGATGACGATGTCATCAATGTAGACGTAGCATATCTTTCCGATATGCTCGCGAAGGATGTCGTCGAGGGCTCTTTGAAAGATGGATGGTGCATTCTTAAGCCCGAAGGGTAATCGAGTGAATTCAAATTTGCCGTTGTTGATTGAGAAGGCGGTTTTCTCTATGTCGGATTCCTTCAAGGGGATCTGATGGAATCCGCTCTTCAAATCTAGCACTGAGAAAAATCTGTTCTTGCCGAGTTGGGCTATAACTTCGTTTATTTCTGGAATGGGGTAGCGATCGGCTATAGTGATCGCATTTAGTTTGCGATAATCTATGACCATTCGATATTTTTTCTGTCCGGAAGCGTCCAATTTTTTTGGGACAATCCATACTGGAGAGTTGTATGGAGACTTGGATGGTCGAATTATGCCGTCATTAAGCATTTGGTCTATTTGTTTTTCTACTTCGTCCTTAAGGGACATAGGATATGGGTAGCTTTTGGTATAAACGGGTGTGTCGTCAAGGGTTCTAATTTCTCCTATAACCCTGGTGGTATACGTCAGTTTTTCATCTGGTTCGGCGAAAAGTCCTGGATGTCTGTCAACTAGCTTGAAGAATGAATTTCTTTGTTTCTCTGTCATATGTCCCGTTTGTACATTGATTGAATTTACTTCTTGTGAAAATAATTGTCTGATTTTTACTTTCGTATTATTATGTAAGGTCATGTAATCGTATCTCGTATCGATTATGGCTGAAAGGTCTTTTAGGCTATCGTTTCCGATTATTCCGTGAAAAGATTTTAGAGTCGGTAGGATGTAGAATTTAACACTTCTGTCTTTTAGTCCAAAGAGACGAACATTTGTATGATGAGTGATTTTAATTTTTCCCCCTATTGAGGTGGCGAAAAAGGGTTCATCGTTCGGAATAGGGTCTGGCACAATTGCAGGCTGCATGTAGTTTTTGTTGGACCCTGTGTCAATTAATATTCTCAGTATCTCACCGCCCTGTGTCTTGCATTCGAAATAGGGGAGCGATGAGTTCGATTGTCTAAAAAATGAATGTCGGAGAAGTCGGCCATGTCGTTAGTATTATTTATGTTTGATGGTTGGTTGCCTTCGTGGCTCTGAATGATGTTACTGTCATGTAGGTAATTGTAGTATTCGTCAAGACCGTTGTCTGTCACACTGATGTGATAGTTCTTCTGAGCTTTGTTTGGAAATGGATGTTGGGGGCTGTGAGGTCGTTTGCCAGCATATTTGAATTGTGACCTATTGGCGTAGTTTACTCCGGCTGTCCGGATACTTTGGTCGACTTCCATAGGCTCCTGTGGTTTGGGGGCCGATGGTCTAGGAGGATTAGAATTATTTTATTTGAAATCTTGTCGCGATTCTCGCATCGTATTTGAATTATTAAATCCGTTGTTGAAGAAAGGTTTTGTAGCGTTTCGTGGGTTGTCCCAATGGTATTTTTGGTAATTAGGACGTGGGATGTAGGCTAGCTGAGGATAGAATTGCTCCCTGTTTCGTGGAACAAAGTTAAAGTTATTTCTTCTAGGGGGTAAGATTGTAGTAGTGGTTTGTTGAGGATATTTTTTTACATTTGTGTTAGTTGCATAGGAAGATCGGAAACTTTGGTTCTGGAGTTTGAGGCAAAGGTGGAGAGCCTGGGGTAAGTCTGCCGGTTCGCGGATGCCAAGAAGTCGGGGCAGGTCACCCCGGAGTCCTCGGATGAACGTGTCCAGTGCCTTGTCCCTGTAAGTCTGAGTCAGTAAGTTCATCGATTCGGTGCCCATTTCCATACATGCGATTTTGTTCAATATCAGCGACAGGTGGGTATACACCTGCTGGTAAAAATCTTCTATGGTTGAGCTTCCTTGGATCAAAGACGTCATTTGATACTCCAAGGTCCCTAAATCGCGCTTGTCAGCATAGTGTAGGGTGAGACAGCGTGATATCGCCTTCCAATCTAAAGGTGTATTATACGATTCCAAGGCAACGTCTGCGTTGCCCGTAATCTTATTACGGATCACACTCAGGATTCCGTAATATCGTGGCGTTCCCTTTAGGCTTTCATAAATGTGCAGAACCCTATCTACACTCTTCTTCCAGGAACTGAATTCTCCTGGATTACCTGAAAAATCTCTCAGACTCCTTACAACGTCAGGAATTTTGTCAAGGTCGTTTAAGTCATTTTGGAATTGGGGTTCAATGGTCTGGTCACTAGCTTCAGTCAGGTCAGAATTGGGGTTTACGATTGAATTAACTAAGCTACGTCCTTCAGTTTTCAGGACGCGATTGACAATTGAAGATATTAGGGCTTCTAGCTCCACCGTTCCGTTGGGAACTCCTAGTGAACTGCTGGTTGAGTTAGTGGGGTGGCTATTGGGACGATTGCTTGTAGAGGGAAGATTGGTTACTGGACCAAGGGGTGATGGCCGTAGGATATTTGAAGTAGATTCGTTCTGCATTTTTGCTTTTATATAATTCCTTAATTCAAATACAATTTCTGGGGCTTATTGTTATCTTTACTTAGGTTTTTAAATATTGAGATGACAATAAAAATTTTATTTTTGTTTTTCTATTTGAAACCTTTTCTTTTACAATTTTATTAAATAATTAAATAATTATAGACAGTTTCTTTGTGCTCTTATACTCACATTAATATAAACCACAACATCCTTGAAATATTGAAATGACAGCGAAAAATGTCTTTTGTTTTTCTTTGATGGGCGTGTGTAGTTGTTTTTATGTACGATTTTCCTTTAATTCTCCGTTTTTTTCTTATTTATTTATCTTCTCTTTTTTTTTTATGATAAATATATTTTTTTTTTTTCTTTAAAAATATTCTCTCTATTTTTAAGTCTCCCGCTATTTATTTGACTGTTTGCTTTCTTATTCCGGTTTTCTTCCTCGCTGCCCAAATTTTTGATGAACTCTCTCTTTTTTTTTTTTTTTTTTTATATTGCTTTACTTTTCATTTTCAATTAACGTTTTGGTTTTTTTTTTTTTTTTTTTCTCTTTTCTTCCTTTTTTTATATTACTTTTCCTTTTTTTCTTTTATATTTCTTTTTCCTTTCAAGTTATTGTATTTTTTAGTTTCCTGCTATTTATTTGTTTGCTTATTCCACTTTTCATTCTTACTTCTTCAATTTTTGCTGGGTTTCTTGTTTCTATTGTTTTACATTTAATTTTCTGCTCTTATCATTTGCATTTGACTTTTCTTTCTTCACCTTTCCTTTTTCTCTTCTTATTTTTCCTTTATTGGTATTGCATCGTTTTGTATTTATTCCGTAAAAGTTTTTTTTTGTATTTTTCACCTCTTTTATTTTTTTTTTTTTGTTTTTTCGCACGATTAATAATTGTATTATTTTTTTTTAATAACTTTCAATTGTTTTTTATTGTACAGATTTTTTTAAAAATTTAATTTTGGTGCACTCTTTTATTTTTGTACTTTTTTTTTTATTTTTGTATAATTCAGCTTTTGTTTATAATATTTTCGTAAGTTTTGTACTTTTTCTTTCAATTTTTTCTACTTGTATCTTAAAACTTTCTATTTTGTCAATTTTTTTGTTTGAATTGTTTTTTTGGGGGGGGGGGGTTTTGGTAGAGCGGCTTGCGTACAACGCGTCCCGTTTGCTGTGTAGCTACTAGGGGGCCTCTCTCTCTACACTTTGGTTCGTGGCGACCAGTGGGCGGAGTAGCCTGGAGCTGCTTGAGGTCCTTTTGGCTACTCCTGCAGTAAGGGTTTGTTTTCCTCGCACTGGCACTACTTGAGGGCGCTCGCGGTTTTCTTTTCCCTTTGCACTGACACTCGTGGTTTTCCTTTTTCCTCGCACTGGCACTACTTGAGGGCACTCGCGGTTTTACTTTTTCCTCGCACTGGCACTACTTGAGGGCACTCGCGGTTTTCTTTTTTCCACTTGTATTTTTGCCCACTGGTCCCTGCTCGGGCGCCAGTTAAATTATTTTATTATTGATTTACTAAAAAAAAATATTTTTCCGCGACCTCAAGGGTCTGTATTTATTAAAATTCAAATTAAGACTAACTTACAAATTCATGCTTACTTCTAAAGAAACTTATGCTAGAGGCGGCTGCACTTTATCACGCGGCTTGTCGCGTGACGTATTTCTACAACTCAGCACTATCCCACGGGTAACGAACTCGGCGATTCGCGTGGATATCACCTTACACCGACGGACGCGCGTGTGATTGCTGAATTTGGAATCTGCTGTGCTGTTGGAACTTGGCGTTCCAACTTCTGGGGTGTTAACTTATATGAACAAATATTCTCGTAGCTTGGACAATAATCAAAATGAAAATCATGTATAAAAAATGTCTTGCTCTATGTGTTGATTAACAGCAGAAATCTTGAGGTGTTGACATAAATACGCTTAATGTGAAAGCTACGCTGAGTTGTGATATCAAGGCCAATAAAAAATAACCTCAAGCAGCAGCAAATTACTTGGGCATCACTCACAATTGACAGCACACTTAGGAGCGCATTACATAAGTAATCCAGCTTGTTGTGTTGCACTCAACACTGACAAATGGCGCACAAGCCAACCACAACAGCGGCTATGTTGAGAAGAACAGTTGAGAAGAAATATAATGCAATAAAAAAAAAATTTTTTACTAGGTTTGTTCGGGCTTGGAATGCCCTACTTAGGCATAATGAGTATGAATCCTATGCTATTCTATAATTTAATTTATCTTTTAAATTCATTCATATTGCTCTAATTGAAAATAATAAAAACCAATAGTTAGATGAATACAAAAAATGTAGAATGAGGTAAAATTAAGTAATGAGTATAGCT
This sequence comes from Melieria crassipennis, assembly GCA_963668005.1. Lineage (NCBI taxonomy): Eukaryota > Metazoa > Arthropoda > Insecta > Diptera > Ulidiidae > Melieria > Melieria crassipennis. The sequence goes on along the minus strand of OY764961.1, from coordinate 63,316,351 downwards.
GGATGGATAGGTTTCCTTTTAGATCAGTGAGTGGGTACAAATTCCTTTCTTTAGGTTAAATGCTGCCATAGCAGAGTTGGTATGCGAGTTGAACTGACTAAGACATCTCTCACACTACAAAAAGGATTCTTCATTCACCTTGGAAGCGCTTACACATTACTTCAGAAATCTAGTTCTGTTCCTGTGTCAAAACTATTCTTTCCTATGTGCCTTCTGAGATATGTAGATAGGAAAATTGTCTCCGCTGTCACATTACTTCAAGAAAGAAATTTTTTCAAATATTTTTTGAACATTTTTGTGTAAAAAGAGCTAATGGAACGTTTGAAGAGACAAATAAAAATATGAAAATAAGAAATGACTGTCGCATTCATGATTCATAGAATTCAATCTTTTTCAAATGGAAAAACATTTTTAAAAACAAACAATTATTGATGGACCAATAGTTTGGAAAAATATCAAAACATTATATATGAAAATAGGTTACAACATTTTCAGCTATTAATTCATCAATTTTATATTCCATACGGAAATACGGATTTTCAGACGGATGTATACGTGGGTGGTCCGATAAGTACTTAGCCTACAAAAGAAAAACGAAAATTTTGGAAAAGTGGCGATTTATTTCTCAACGTAGTCTCCTTTCAACTCGATACACTCCAACTTCTTTAACCCGTCCGAAAAATACGTTTTCTGGAGGCCTCCGTGGCGGCGATAACCTCCTCATTCGACTCAAATTTCTGCCCGGCGAGTGACTTTTTCAAGTTTGGAAACAAAAAGAAGTCACACGGCGCCAAATCTGGAGAATACGGTGGATGGGGCAGCTGTTCGTAGCCTAATGCGACCAATTTGGCGAATCACTGACCGATATTGCTCTTTTTCCATTTTTCTAAAATCCGCGGACACGTTCGTTTCCACACGCGGTCAAAACAAAACTACAAATCCGATATGGCTGAAATTTTGACAGTAGCCGTCTACGAAGATGTACTACACGATAGTAAATTTCTCTTACGATAGTGGCACCATCGGGCGGTGGGGCTAAGTACTTATCGGACTGCCCACGTATATATGTGGCATTTTGACAAAACAACCTAAGTCTCATTTTCAAAATTTTCAGGAGAGCGAAAATACTGATAAGGTGCAAAACAAATCTCATACGAAACTCGAGAAACGTTGAAATGCCATACGTCATATCTCTATAACTAAATGTCATAGAAACCGATTACACCAAAAGAAGTGTCTTAAAATTGTATCTTTATAATTAAAAAAAAATGGAAAATTTCATTATTTCGACATAAGTTGTTTTGTCAAAAAGCCACAGATATATATTACATTTAAACATTTATTGATGGAAAGTTAGTTTCAGTTGTTTCAGTTGTTTTCAGTTATTGATGAATCGGTCTTATATTTAAAATTGCTGAAAGAGTGGACTTTCATACGGAAATTTATATATATACGTGCATATCTATATATCTAAATTGTTGCAGTGTTCAAGGCCACAGACACTTCGCTCATACGGAATTGTTCCCTGGAAGAAGTGTTTGGCTGAAACTGACTTTTCAGGCCCGAACCGAAACAAAGGTTCGGTCTTTTTCTAATATTCGCCCAAACCAAAAATGTGGTTGGACACCACCCACCTATATGATTTCATAGAATTCCTATCGTAGCTAACACAACCTTTTAATTAAAGTGTAGGGTATGAAAAGGCAGTGAAAAAATATAGGAAAACGTAATGAAAAGCTATGTTAAGCAAACTCGCATTTCACCCGCACGCACACACACAAACACTTACACCGAGAATGACACCCAACCAAACAGACAGACAGCCATCATAAGTAAATATGTAGGTGTGAGTGCCGTTACGCGAAACATTTTTCATGTAAATTGAAGCAAAAAATGGCAACACTACCAACAGGCTGCAGGTACATGGGAATCGCGCTCGGTGCGTGTAAATGCCAAAGCAAATGTTGCCAAATGACGTCCATGGGGAGTGATTTGGATTTTGGTTTATTCTGAACATACAAATGAAAAAAAAAACGGGAAGAAAAACGCAATGCACAGCAGCACAGCAAAATTACGTAGAAATGTTTGCAGGTGTGAAAATAAAGAAATGTGCCCCCCAAAAAAAAGTGTATAAATAAAATGTAAGCAACAAAAAAAAAGTAAAATGAAATGAATGCAAAAATAAATGAAAAAGAAAAAAATATAAATAGAAATGCAGAGAAAAAGGCAAGCAATGTGGAAATGTTAATGAAATAAACATGTTTATCATACGACCAACACCGGCACACCGATGATCATTTAGGGATTTTGATAAATTAACTTATTTGCAACAGGAGCATTTCATTTGGTGGGCTCCTCGCCATACAAAACCACCAACGCGCGTGTAATACAACATTTGGTATTTTTTTGTGTGCTTTGCATGCATCTGTGGAGAATAAAAGTCGAAAAACACAGAGTATTGTAACTATAAAAAAATACAAAAAATAAGAAAGAGAAAACGTTATCAAATTAAATTAAATATAAGAGAAAAATTCGCACTGCTGTTGGTTCTGGATAAAGTGGAGTGCTACTTAAGATGGAAACCTGGACCACAGTTAACGAAGAACAATTCTACAACTACTACTTAAAGCTTTATAAATTCCGAGCTAGTAGTTAGTGCAATAATTACAATGTAATATAATGTAAATAAACTTGAGGCCCCTAAAATCATGCTACAAATAAAGTATCATACACTATTAGGATTTAACTGGGAGTATTAGGACGCAGGCCACTATAGCTACAATTCGCCAAAATCAGTTGCAAATAAATTTAGAAAAACCAGAAAAATTTGCCTATGAAAAATCTACCAACCAGTTGTTTGAATTTGGTATAAGATTGTTCTAGTTTAAAATCAAGAAGCTTCTAGTTTTTATAAAATTTGTTTTTGTATCTTTTCTTGGTTTTACTGTAATTGTTATACCACTCTTGCCACTTTACTAACGCTTTCAATTAACACCTACTGTAGGCTAATTTTCTGTGCAGCTCGTAATTGAGTCAAAGTGCAGCTGCACGCATCTCTCAACTCGAGTCGACTCGACTGGACTATCTTACTTACTGTTCAACTGTGTGGCGCAGCGTATTTGAGTTGTGGAAGATTTTAAATGCAAAGCACATCGGGCATGTTGTTGGTTGGGCTAAAGAAAAGCCGTAAGACAGAGTTGGACAGACAGACAGATAGACCGGCGAAGCAAAATGGCGCGGCCAGTGTTGCCGTGCAATTAGTATGAACGTTTCACTTCCGGTATAAGTGGCGCGTGCATTGACGGGCATTTAATTAAATTGACCGTGTCGGCTAAGTAGACAGACGGACAGTTGGCCACTAGAAGCAAAGTGCGCGGCAGGAAGTTTTTGTCTTTACGATGAAAATGCAGTTAAATTTATAATTTAGTGAATATTTAACTAACTAATGTGAAGATACGAAGAAAAACGAGTGCTTTTATGGATGAAAATATTGTAGAAAAATTAAAAAAAATGAAAAATTTATAATACAAAATGTAAAAAAAAAATACAAATTAAGAAACCTAAAATAATAAAAAAATTAGAAAATAAAAAAAATAATTCAACTACAAAAAACAGACTAAAATTTCAATAGATTGATTTGTTTAAGGCAGGTTCTCACCTTGTGGGAAAAAAAGCCGATTTTTTTTCCTTATCGTGTAGATATATGTTTCAAAAATGTGCCCCAGAAATTTCAGATCAAAATCTGAAAAATTACAAAAGTTACAGGCCGTTACATAGCGCAGTGTCGAGCACCGGCCGAGCGCGCTTTAAACTTTAAACGAGTTTTTCTGAGAACCACATTTTCGGACCTTACGGAAGTGATTGAAGGCGCTGGAATGAACCAATCGTCACCAAATTTTTTTAAAATGTTCCTTAGGATTTTTTCTAATAAACGAACCACGATCAGCCAAAAATATTGAAAATTGTTTATTTAAAAAAAAAAATAAGTGAACAAAAAAATGGGAAAATCTTAATTTTTTTTTTCAAAACATCATAACTTTTGTAATTTTGATTTTTTTTTCATGATCTTGGTTCATTCAATAGATACTATAATACGGTACACATTAAGAATGTGTTTGATTTTTGTGTTTCGGATGACGGGTTTTGACGGAGTCACTTCCGGTAGCGGGACACCTCCTCGCCGACATGCCGCCACTGATGGACGCCCCGTGGCCCCCTTTTTTTGATTCATTCAATTTGAAAAATTGTATTCTCTAAATAAATGTGTGTTCATATCCAGATAAAAATTTTCAGCTTTGTATCTTTAACCGTTTTCTCAAAAAAAATTCCTAAAAAAAGTGCACTTTTTCGGATCCACAAGGTGAGAACCTGCCTTAAGTCTTGCAGAAAAATAATAAAAACTAAAATGATAATAATATTCAAATATAATATATATATTTATACATTACACAAAATATTAAATATTATAAAACAAAAAAAAAATATGAACAACAAGAAAATATTTTAAATTCCGATAGAATATAATCAATAGAAAATAATGAAAAATTAAAAAAAAATAAAATAAAAAAAAAATTAAAAAATTCCAATAGACTGATTTTTAAGTTTTGCAAGCAAATAATAAAATAAAATAATAATATTTTATGCACATAATATATGTAATAAAAAATATACAGATTTAAAAAATAAAAAAACGACAAGAGAATACTAAAAATTTCAATAGATAATTTTTTTTAGTTTTGTAGCAAAATATAATGAGAAATAAAAAGTCAAAGATACAAAAATTAGTTCAGCTACAACAAGATAAAGTTTCAAAAAATTTATTTTTTGAGTTTTGTAGAAATATAAAAGAAAAAATAATTAAAAATTAAGTACAAATTTAAATAAAAAATAATTAAAAATACAAAATATGTTCAACTACGAAAAATTGTCAACAATTCCAACAGATTGATTAAATATTTATCTTAATTAATGTTTAGTAAAATGAATTTTATAAAACTATATAAGTATATAAAATAAATATATAAAACCTACAAGGAATTATACAAAATTCGAACGGATAGACTGTTTTTTAAGTTTTATAGAAAAATAATTTGTAAAAATATAATAAAAAAAATATTAAAAAATATAAAAAATAAATACAAATAAAAAACAAAATACATTCAAAGAAAATTTCTAAAATAAAATCTAAAATTAATTAATTCATAATTCATAAGCCAATTAATTTTTTCAAGTTTTTAGAAATTTAAATACAAATATATAAAAATTATAAAAAAATATATATACATAATAATATATTTTGTTTCAACTACAAGAAAATGTAAAAAATTCCAACAGTTTGATTGTATTTTAATCTTACATTATATAATGAATTTTATAAAAAGCACAAAATATAAAAAATTATTTTACGATTGATGCAAAAATCTAAAAGACAAATTTAATATTAATTATAGCTAATTGTTAATCAATTAATTTTAATGCTTTGCCGCTTTTTTTGCACTACCACAGCAAACCGATTGCATGTTCTGGTAATTTGCAAATTTTCAAGTCCACACTGAGTTCATTGCCCACCTCAAAGTCAATATTTGTTTTAGCAAAACACGGAAATATAAAAAAAAACAAAATTATAAAATTGCAAAAGCAGTGAAACCAAATGTTTCGTTTTGAAAGGATCAGCGCAAGTTTGCTGCTTTTCATAAACATTTTTATGCTTTAATTTTTTTAATTTTGATTACAAAAAATATTAAAAAAATATAAAAAAAAATAAAAAAAAATAAAAACAAATACTTAGCCCATGTCAGCACTTCCGCTAACCTTCGCTGCACCAAATTGCTGCACACTTCACCACACTCCACACCAGTGGCGCACATTCGATTTCATTTCATAACACAATTTTTGAGCCCATCTGCAACCATAGTTGCAACCCATATTTGTTTTACAAACAGAAAGCTGGGGAGGTTTGAATTCCCAAATCCTGCCTTGCGTGCGCCAATGTTCCTCACACTCTGCTGTCAGCCACTGCGCCGCGTTCAGCGTTCTGTCTGTTCGTTCGCAGTAAGCACAGCAGCTAAAAAGCGCATCCAATGTTTGCAGGAAATGCCATAACAAAACCAACAGCAATCATACCAACAAATAGCAAAAACAAAAATGCAAAATGAGTAGACAAAAATAAAAAATAAAAAACTCGCAACATGAAATAAAACTGATTTCATTACCTTGATTAGTTGGCCATTTGGCCATATTTGTGCAGAGTTTGAGCGACCGGAAGTTGGTCATGTTGATGAACGAATAGACGAGCGCACTCACGAACCAAGTAGACCAACAAAACGCGCCAACCAGGTGCGGAGAGCGGAGAGATGAACGGAGAAGCGAGTGGCGCATTGCATTGCATTTGCATAGAGCGGCCAACTGGCTGTGGAGGTCAATGCAAACATTAGCCTCATTAGAGTTGTATTAATATTAAAGCTTACACGAACACAGCGCATCGATATTCGAGGTTTCGTTTGCCGTTTTTTTTTAATAGGAGTTGAGCTTTTTGTGGCATTTTCAAAGCAATAAAATTCAATATGGCAAAGATTGCATTGCTTTTTTGCCACTTTTGCAACTTTGTTGATTGATTATTTCAATTAAATGGAAAGCAACGAAACTCGAAAAAACTCCAATTGAATTCTAAAGTTAAATGAGCAAATGAAATTGCAAAATACTTAGTTACCAGTCGATTAGAGAATGGGACTCTGATCGATAACACAAGGCATACGTTTTTTTGCAAACAACTAATGAGTTCAATATGAGAAGAGTTCTAATGAGTTGCAATATTCTTTTTTTTAATTCCGTACATTTCTAAATGCTTTATTTCAGTGCTTAGATTGTGAGTGCCTTAAAATGTTGTAATTTGCTTTAAAATTAAATTCATATTCAAATTTCTGTTGTGCTACCCCGAATTGTGCGCTTGTATAGGTTTTTCCTTTTTGCCTTTTCTCCTCAATATTTTTGATCAATTTGCAATTAATTTGAATTTCCATTCGAAGTTGCGAAAAATAAGCAATCGGAGAACCACTCAGTGCACAGTGATTCGACTCCATACAACCGCCGGAAAAAATTAGAAGGAGTAGTCCGTTCTTCATACAATTAGGTATACTAGTTAATCATGGTCTGCCGAATTGAAATCTTCATTTTGTTTTTCTTAAACTTTTGTACTTTGGCAATGCCTGAGACTTAAATTTGAAAATTTCGTCATTTTTCGAAAGCTACATATAGGAACAGCCGGCAGCCGCCGTGGCTCAGTTGGTTAGTGCGTTGGACCGCGAGTCGAAGGCAGCAAACCGCAGGTTCAAATACTGCCCGTAATAACACCTAAAAAAAAAATAACGGGAAAATTCGTTTTCTCTTTCGGTGGCTGTCCTCTCAGCTGGAAATTGCAAACCTCTGAGAGTAAAAATTGCCTATGATAAAGCTCCCAACCTGCCGTTCGGAACCGGCATAAAACACGGGTAGTTGCGGGAAGCTAGGCCTTAGTCTCGCGTAAGCGGGCTGTCGTGCCAGTCAATTATTAATTATTACATATAGGAACAATTCTATTAGCTAGATTTTTCAGATTTTACATTTAATCGGTAACGTCAACATTGATAATTCCAAAGAGTAACAGAAATTGTCTTAGAACCCTCTGGTTTTGCAATAAAAACGATAATAATAGATGTATAGTATGTTTTGCATTTGTGCAGATTTTTTAATTTTTCATGCTGATTGCATACTTTTAGGGATGAAAAAATATATTTTGAAAAAATAGGTGTTTAGACCACCATTCAAATTGAATTATTTTCTGAGATCGGAAGATATCGGAGGATGTAATTACATTTTCCGACAAAGAAAGAATGCTTCTTAAATTAAAAAAATCCAGGATCATACTTTCACATACTTTTTAGATATTTTCCTCTAAGTTTTACCAATTTTCAGATTTTTAATTTAGAAAAATATTTTGAATTAAAAGTGAAGTAAAAGCCTCAGGTTTGCAAATCTTGAGAAAACATTAAAAGCGAAAATGGTCACATCATTTCTTAATCTATGTTGAAAGTTTTAGTAACTTCTTGGTTACCATGTATTTTTACCATTTTTTTTTCCTCAACAGACTAGAAAAGAGAAAATATGTGTTTACATTTTTTTATGAAAAAAGTTTTTGAGCAGCTTTTGCACACACATTAATTAATTTTTTGTACAGATTTTTGCGGTTTTGTTAGTTTGAGTTTTACCTTTCAAATGACATCAAAATAGTTAAATCCTTAGACTATAAATGTTTTGAATTTTGTCTATGGAACGAATCACTGTGCAATGGCCCAATGCAAAGGTTTCATAGCAAATAGAGACACGCACGCACACATTTATAACCATTTCATCTTAAGTCATTTTGAGATTCTTGGAAATGTGACATAAAGATTGTCAAAAAGTTCATATGTATGCCATGCAAATATTTAGTTCGAAATGCTCCAATCAATTTAATTTGGTTATTGATCAAATAAAGTTTTCTCTTACTAAAAATTAGTTTAAACAAGTAGACAAATTTAGGAAACAAGAGAGAATAGTAAGAAAGTTAATTATGGAATAAAATAATAATTGCTAAAAATTGAAAACGAGCCATCAGAATGAATCGGCCAAAATTATGCTCTAAAATTAATGCTCGAGATTGTTTTGTGCTGCCTTTGGAGCAGTCACAACTACCTAAAAACCCATCTAACGCAGTCTCAATCTCGCCTATTGTTTTCAATCAGAGTTGGAAAGTTAAAGAAGCTCGAATTAATGGAAACCTGATTCTCACAGAGCGCAACAATCGATCGATTAAAATAAACTGAGTAACACTTAAATGTTATATTAAAAAATGTTTTGCATCACATTTTCCACTTACACACAACAGCCAATTGCCAATCATCATTACAACTTCTAAATGGCTAATGAAAATTTCCATCAAAAAATCCCAAATATAAAATTTTATACAAAAAAAAAAATCCTCATTTACCTTCACATGCGTGCATCGTTCCATATGTGTGTCGGTTAAATGCCGCTTTGTTGTGCAATTCAGTGGCTTTTTACGTGTTTATTTATGTATGTGCGGCAACTTTGACATGTTAGGGGTTTTCATAATTTGCCACTTGTGGGCGTGCGTGTGTTTTTATGACAAATAATACACGCTAAGCCATAAACTCAAATGACACTACCTACGATACACGTTGCGCAGTGTTAATATTAACAAATTTTCACACATGCATACACACGCACGCACACGCACTCACGCTCGCTTTACTTGGAGTCGCAATCAAACAGAATATTTGGTATGCATTTTCCGATAAGGCAACAACAACAGCAACAAGAACAGCAGTGACGCCTGTGCTGTGCTGCGGCCCGTGTGCGGTTGTCACATTATAAGATTACAATGGCATATCATCGCTTGGCAAGTATGGTCACGTATATTATTACAATACATACAAAACATTTGTGTGCGTGCGAGCGAGTTTCACAAGAAATTGCTTTCCGTTTATTTTGTATTGTATTGATTCGGTAATAAGTAAGTGTGTGAGGTGGCAGGGAGAGGAATGGAAATGAACGGAGAGAAATTTGAATTTATATCGAATATTTCGCAGGATTAAAATGTGATTTGATGAGCTTCTCGTTGGTTGGTTGGTTGGTCGTTGTTGTTGTTTGAAAAGTCAAAATAATAATGGTCAATCTTGAGCTTCGGAGAATCAGATTTGTGCTGAAAGTGTGCGAGAAATTTATAGAAATTATTTTTGTAAATTTGAATGTTGTTGTTGTTTGAAAAGTCAAAATAATAATGGTCAATCTTGAGCTTCGGAGAATCAGATTTGTGCTGAAAGTGTGCGAGAAATTTATAGAAATTGTTTTTGTAAATTTGAATGTTGTTGTGGTTTGAAAAGTCAAAATAACAAAGGTCAATCTTGAGCTTCGGAGAATCGGATTTGTGCTGAAAGTGTGCGAGAAATTTATAGAAATTGTTTTTGTAAATTTGAATGTTGTTGTTGTTTGAAAAGTCAAAATAATAATGGTCAATCTTGAGGTTCGGAGAATCGGATTTGTGCTGAAAGTGTGCGAGAAATTTATAGAAATTATTTTTGTAAATTTAAATGTTTTTGTTGTTTGAAAAGTCGAAATAATGAAGGTCAATCTTGAGCTTCAGAGAACTAGATTTGTGCTGAAAGTGTGCGAGAAATTTATAGAAATTATTTTTGTAAATTTGAATGTTGTTGTTGTTTGTAAAGTCAAAATAATAATGGTCAATCTTGAGCTTCGGAGAATCAGATTTGTGCTGAAAGTGTGCGAGAAATTTATAGAAATTGTTTTTGTAAATTTGAATGTTGTTGTTGTTTGAAAAGTCAAAATAATAATGGTCAATCTTGAGGTTCGGAGAATCGGATTTGTGCTGAAAGTGTGCGAGAAATTTATAGAAATTATTTTTGTAAATTTAAATGTTTTTGTTGTTTGAAAAGTCGAAATAATGAAGGTCAATCTTGAGCTTCGTAGAATCAGATTTGTGCTGAAAGTGTGCGAGAAATTTATAGAAATTGTTTTTGTAAATTTGAATGTTGTTGTTGTTTGAAAAGTCAAAATAATAAAGGTCAATCTTGAGCTTCGGAGAATCAGATTTGTGCTGAAAGTGTGCGAGAAATTTATAGAAATTGTTTTTGTAAATTTGAATGTTGTTGTTGTTTGAAAAGTCAAAATAATAATGGTCAATCTTGAGCTTCGGAGAATCAGATTTGTGCTGAAAGTGTGCGAGAAATTTATAGAAATTGTTTTTGTAAATTTGAATGTTGTTGTTGTTTGAAAAGTCAAAATAATAATGGTCAATCTTGAGGTTCGGAGAATCGGATTTGTGCTGAAAGTGTGCGAGAAATTTATAGAAATTATTTTTTAAATTTAAATGTTTTTGTTGTTTGAAAAGTCGAAATAATGAAGGTCAATCTTGAGCTTCAGAGAACTAGATTTGTGCTGAAAGTGTGCGAGAAATTTATAGAAATTATTTTTGTAAATTTGAATAGGCATTTTCAGCAGACAGATTTAAGATTGAAATAGCTTATTATTTATTTTATTTTATAATTTTTTTTGTCGTATTTTTATTTGATTTTATATTTATTTTCAAGTCATAATAATTTGTACAATGAAAGTTGTACAAGTTATAAATTGGGAAACAAATCAATACAATCAGTCAAAATTAATTGGCCATCAAAATATACCAGAAGACATGTGAGTACGGAGAAAAATGAGCTGAGTTGGTCTAAGAAGGGGTCGAAACAAGACTCTTGTGGACCTGAGCTCTAAATTGGAATAAAGCAATTCAAAGATTGAGGTTCTGGTCAAGAGTTAGTTGACTTTAATGCTTATTATAAAAGTAATGGAATGTCCAATAGTAGATAGTTTAGGTCTCCTTTAAAGGTGTCAATGGGTAGTTAAAAAGTTCTTAGTTAGATGGCTGGTTCGGTTAATTATGAATCCTAGTAACTTAGGAAGTCACTTAGCACCGTTTAACCTTGTTGAGTATGTTTCCTGTTGACTGTATTTTTTAAGATGACAACACAACGGCACACATCGTGTTTTCGACTCTGACTAGTGAAAGGATGTGCATTTTGGGTAACTACCCATAAAAGAAAACTAGTTATGAACCATTAGTCACAGAAATCTTTATACTAGAGATAATGCATGAAAAAAATCAATAGAAAGGAGGTTCAAATTGCAACAGACTAAACTAGGCATGAACTTTATGGAGACGAAAAGGTCACCGTGAGACCGCTTAGGAAAATCCCTGAAAAGAGGATGGTTTTAGTTGGTAAGCATTGTGTAAGATGGTTGATACGGATCTACCAGTTTCTATTTCTATCTTTGAAAGTTTCCTCTCCAAAAAAACAATACCTAAATTTTTTTGATGCTCAACAGATCCCATTTGTTCGAGCGATTCTTAGAAATGTGATAGTAAAATAAAGATTAATCTCTCTCTAGAATTGTCAAAATATACATTGAGATATCATTACTCTGTTAAATTTTTGATGGCCAACAAATCGCAACTGTTCGAGCGATTTTTAGAAATGTAATAGTAAAAGAAAGATTAATTTGTGTAGATACGCATTCAGATCTCATTACTCTGTTAACTTTTTTGATGGTTAGCAGATAAAAACTGTTTGAAGAATTTTCAGAAATGTGGCGGTAAAAGAAAGATTAATCTGTGAAATTATAAAATGATATCTCATTACTCAGTAAAGTTTTTTGATAGTCAGCAGATAAGAACAGTTCGAAGGATTTTCAGAATTGTGGTAGTAAAAGAAAGAGGCAGAAATAGGAGAAAGACAGACAGGACAGATTCATCTCTGTAGATATGCATTGAGATCTCATTACTCTTTTCAGGTTTTTGATGGTCAGCAACTAAAAACTGTTCGAAGAATTTTCAGAAATGTGTCAGTAAAAGAAAGATTAGCCTCTGTAGATGTGTAATGAGATCTCACTTACCTTATAAGTTGACTAAATTTCTCAACAAAGATGCTGCTGTCAAAGTGCTTTGTTCTGCCATCTATTGTTTATAGCGGTTGGACTGCAAGTTAGAAAAGTATAGAAAAACATATCAGCAAATGAATAGAAACAATATTTATCCAAAAACTTATACCTTGACAGTTCTAGAGTAAACATCAAAGTACAAAAAACAGCACATAAGTAGTCCTCATTGCTGCAGACATAGAAATAACATTGACGTCTATGTAACAGTTGATTTGAGAAGATTGGTCCTTGTTTGTCTTAGGGAACAATAGGAAGATCAGTTGTGATGATAATATATGTATATCCATTCCATGCTTTTACATATCTATCTAGTTGAGTCTTAAGTCTAGTTCTATCTAGTATAGTCTTCTATCTCCAGTTGATATACAGTTTAGTCGTATTGTTCTTTTAAATGATACGTGTTGTTTTTACTCACTCTATGATCTTTTCAGTATCCTAAGATATATGTTTTTTCGAATATCCAAAAAATTTATTTCTGTTATATTGAAAACCGTGCCTTGAAAGCCAACCGAACTTTAACAAGATCAGCACAACTGAAAAGCCAAGCTTACAAATAAAAAGCCGCGTTGGCAGTCATAGCTCTCATGCATCAACTGATATGTTAAAGTTCAGTTTGCACTCAATTTCACAAATGGGTGCAAAGTGCATTTGGCCTACGGCGCCTCACGCACTGTGCGCATTCGCTCACTCACGGTTTGTTGCAACTTGGTGCTTGTGTTGTTGCAACTTGAAGCGCATTTTCAACATGTTGGTTGCTGTCTGGTCTGGCAATTCTGTTTTATGATGCTGTTGCAAAGTACAAATGGGAAAAATCACAAACAATCTGTTACACGAGGGTTGGCAAAAAAGTATTTGACTGTGGGCAGAAGACAACTTTCTGGGGGGAAAATTACATTTTGCTCTGAGGCTACGTTATGATTTAATCAAATTAATAAACCCAACCTCATTGTAGGCGTTAAGTAGTTGTAAATTTTTTATAATTACAATGCCAAAAAATCAATTAAATTACTACGCAATCGTAACGAGTCGAAAAATGTTGCCTTATGTAGCTGTTGATTTCACCACAGACAAAAACAACAACAACGCGGCGCTACATAGCATTGATACGTGCCGTGCGCTAACGTCGCCGGCGCGACATTGCTGCATTGCGTTCAATATTTAAAGTGTAATTATAGCATATCACTGCAACGCAACAACGCACACACAGACACACACTGGCTCCATCGCTGTGGCCAATATTGGTGCTCAGCGCAGTGACACGTGAGTACATAAAATATTTATGAATCATTTGCACGCATAATTAGGCTGTCATTAAAATTGTGCGGTTAAAGCGGTTGGTTGGTGTTTTTCTACAGTTGTTGTTGTTATAATGATTGGGCGTTATTTTTGCCTGTCGCCTACAGTTGCACTTTTGGTGCTTTGGCTGTTGTTCACATAGCAATGTATGTATAAAATTGGCATATATATATATATATATTACATATATATCTATTGCATGCATGCGTCATACATTCTATAAAACGTGTATGGGAAATTAAACGGAAAACTGAAGAGCGTAAAAATTGACATTTAACCGGTCAAATGTCTTGTTGACACAGCGCCTGACCACCAAACACAGCCAAGTGGGCGTATGGAGCGCGCATACCATACTTGTGAATGAGTATAGAGATGTGTGTGTGTGTGTGCAGTCGTTGGAGCCTACGTGGCGTATGAGTAATCAACGGAATTGTCAAGCGTATCGCTGTTTGTGGTGGCAGTTGTTGTTGGTATTGTTGCTATTGGTGGCATTAGTTGTTGTTGTCGTAATTGTTATTGTTGTGGCTATTGTTATTGTTGTTGTAGTTACTGCTGCCATTTCTGTTACTGTTGCAATTGTTGTGAATGCTACTGGTTGTTATCGTCGTTGTTGTTGTAGTTGCTGATGCTGATGCAGTTGTTATTTTTTGGTGTTGACACCGCGGCCACAATTCTGCAATCATTGTTGATATTTGGCGGCAGCCGTGTTGACAGCCGTGTTGACAACATTTAAAATGTTATTGCATACTTTCGGGCCGCTTACGCATAATGACTTTGCGAAATTAAGTGCGCGCATGTGTGACTCACACACTCACTGACGCACGTACAAACGTGCTGACATACTCAGAGATGCGTGACATAGTCGCTTGTCATTAAGTAAGAAAATAATTTTTCTCTGTACATAAAAAGAAATTTTTCAATGCAAAATAATAATTTCTCTTACAAATGAGTTATAATTTTTTTAAAACTACAGTGGTGTCTGGATATAGTGAACTAATTATTGCAAGGCCTGTTCACAGTATTGAGGTTGCTCACTATATCAAGGTCCACATTTTTGTTCAAAAACTCGTTTTATTTGCTCAAAATACACTTTTTGTTTTTCGCTTCAAAATGTTTTTCTATATTTAGAGGCTCGATATCAAAATTTGGGTGTTCACTATATCGAGGAACTTTTAAGTTAAAAAATAATTTGTATTAAATTTTTTGAACAAATCTTTAATACATATAAGTAATTTATTATCAAAAATACTAAGTTTAAATTAAGTGAAAATAACTTTTTTCTGTATAAAACAAAAAATTGTATGTACAAAATAACAATTTTCTATATAGGACTTGTTATTAGTTTTATGAAATTTTTTTCAGTTAAAAATAATTTTTGTTTATAAATAATTTAAAAATATTAAAAAAAATTAAACAAAAAATTGTAAATTAAAAAATAAATAAAAAAATTACTATAAATATTTAAAACGCTTTAGTTTTAATTAACAACGAGAATTTTTTCTGTATATAAAAATAAATTTTTGTTAAACCAAAATAATATTTTTTTTAATAAAAAATATTATATTTATTGTCTACAGAAACTATTATTTTTTATTAGATATATAATTTTGTATACACAAAATTTTTGATATATTTTTTTTCAGAAACCAAATTATTTTTAGATACAAGTATTATATGCACATGTAACATACATATATAAAATATTATTGTTTTTATCAGAGACCTAAAATAATTATTGTCCATATTTTTGGGAATGAAAAAATTGCCCTAATTTAAGAAATTTCTAAAATGATTGTTTTATAATAATTATTCCCAATAAGAAATTTTTGACGTCGCCTATAACTATTATCATGTAATAAATATTTTTGAGTTGCATAATAACTGTTATAAGTAACAAGTATATTTTTCGTTGTCGATAAGTATTATTTTAGGATTTTTGTTGTTTCCATTGCTTTATAAGTTTTATTTATGACTTTTTTAATTTACGTTACCGATAACTATTATTTTGAAAACAATTTTTGTTTACGTTGCTTCATGACTTTTATTTATGATTTTTTTTCATTTACGTTGCCGATAACTACTATTTTTAAAACAACATTTTTACGTTGAACTGTAAACTGAACTGAAACTGAATTGTTTTAAATTGACAAACGCAAATTAACTGCAGAAACCTTATTTCCACCAACAACTAAACAATTAAAAATCAATTCATACTCAAAATGTGGCAAGGCAACGTAAATAAAAAAAGTCTTTCATAAAAGTAAAAAAAATTTTCTTTCAAATAATAGTTATCGGTAACGTAAATTAAAAAAAAATCATAAATAAAAGTTATGAAGCAACGTAAACAAAAAAAATCCCAAAATAATAATTATCCAGAATGAAAAAATATTTATTTCTCATAACAGTTATTATGCAACGTCAAAATTAATTGTCACAAATAATAATTATAATCAACAAATAAAATTTATGTTGCATTGTAATAGTTACATTGCAATCAATTTCTTAAAAAACTTATAATAGTTAAGTCCCTGTTTTTTTTATAATAAAAAATATATAGGGGAAAGTGGGGTAATGACGGCATAGTTTTCATTTAGCATCAAAACATATCCAAAAATTGATATTTTTGATCAAATCAGAGTTAAGGGCACAACTCGAACACATATGCTAATAAAGTGCATCGGCAGATTTCAAAAATTCTGATTTTAACTATAAAAAATTAGTATCTATAAAAAAAGTTGGTTTTTGTCATTTAGAAAAATGGTGGGGTAATGACGGCCACTCAAAAAAACCGACCAGAAATCGCACAAATATCAACACAAATCGCTGTGAATGCTTAATAAAGGCTCCGTGAAGAAAAACAAATGGAAATTTGACATTTTTGTAATTGTAACTTTATTGATAGCTCACAAAAAGCGGAAGAGAAACGAAATTGAAACATATTGAAAAAAATGCCTCAAACTTACAATACAACGATATTAATTTTCATCCTCATCGTCGAGATCTGAGTCGCAGTTGCGACATGTGTAATAATAGCGCATTTGAACTACTTTTTTTTCCACGCATTTCAAATGGAATGGCCGCTTGCACGTACTGCACTTAATCGAATTGAAGCGATTCAATTTTTGTGGCATTAACTCCAAACACAATAAGCAGAAGCCTCGATCTTCTTCTTCTTCTGATGAAGGGGATTGACGACGACGCTGCACTTTGCGTGGCCGCTTGGCTGGTGATGGCGCTCCCTTTTTCTGGCGCTTAGCTGGCTGTTTGGCAGGCAATGTCGTTTCTTTGCTCTGATGCTTCTTGGCCTTCTGCTTCAGTTCAGCGAGCTTTTCAGGGGTAGTCAAAATTGCGCTTTTCATTGCTTTCCGACATGGCCGTCGTTACCCCACCTCTAGTGGCCGTCATTCCCCCACTGACCTCATTTTGCGCAAGCATGCAGTACAAATAAACTATGCAAGACACATGACAAATTTTACTTGATTTAGAAAGCTAATATCAATAGCAACATTTTAACATATTTACCTTGATTGTGGAGCTGAAAGTGTTGACGAAATAATCGATATTTTGAACACCTTATAAAACTTTCGGGTAGTTACGTATCGGCACTGGTCTGGAACTACAAGTTATAATAAATCCACACACTTCCGCTTCTACTTAAAAACAAGCTTACGGAACAAGCTTTCTGTTACAGTAAACGGTTTAGACCTACGTCAACTTTAAGTACCAAAAATGGTGATGGCCGTCATTACCCCATGGCCGTCATTACCCAACTTTCCCCTATAAATTTTTTCGCAAAACAAAACTATTTATATAAAATAAATGTAAGTAATTTATATGTAAATAACTTTCTGTATATAAACAATTTGTACTATTATGTATAAATAATTTTTTTTTAATAAAACATTGCTTTTTTTATTTAATTTGTTTGCATACAAAATTATTTATATAAAATAAATTACAAAAAAAGGAAAATAATTTTTTTGTACAAACCATTTTTCATATTACAGTCGTGTCTGGGTATAGTGAACCCCCTATATAGCGAACACCTCGATTTATTGAACACCCAAATTTTGACATCGAGCCTCTAAATATAGAAAAAAATGTTCAAGCAAAAAACAAAAAGTGTATTTGGAGCAAATAAAACGAGTTTATGAACAAAAATGTTAACCTTGATATAGTGAACAACTTCAATACAGTGAACAGGCCTTGCAATAATTAGTTCACTATATCCATACACTACTGTATATAAATAGTTTTCTTTAAATAAAAAAAGATTTTTTATATTACAAATTATTCATATATAAAAATTGTTTTATATAAAACATTATTCACATCAATTAAAAATAGGTCCTTCAATGAATTTGTTTTATAAAAAAAATTTTGTTAAATAAAAATATTTCACGAATTATTAAAAATTTCGTAAAAAATAAATGTTAAATAAATAAATAAAAAAAGCATTTGTATGTAAAAGTATTGATTTAGTAAATATATATGTATCTCCAAAAAGTATGCAAAAAATGTGTGCTAATTTTCAATTGACTACAGTGCAGCTTTTATTAGCTTTTATTACTTTAGGGATGTGATTAAAATAATACGAATTTTCTGACTTGTAAGAAAACATTTTCTATTTTAAACATACAAAAGCGAATAACCAGAAATTCAATAAAAGGCAAAATACAAATCAAATAAAATCAAATCGAAATCGCAAAGTACTCGTATCAACGCTGAAATCCTTTGAATGCTCAATTCAATGATGAACGCACAAACCAACGAACGCTCGAATGAAATGCGTGTCAACTGAAGTTTAATGAACTTACCAGCAAAATGCCAAAATGTGCAGATAACTGAACAGTTCAACTCAAGCCACATGGGCCATACGGCAGCGGCGAGAGGTCAACACAACAACATGCAGCAAGTCACATGGCGGCACACAAACAGTCAGAATATGGTTGGGATGTGATTCGGATGAGTAAAATTTCTCAAATGTATTGTTGTTTTTGTTTGGGGATAGTCCAATAGTCAAATTGACAAAAAGACAATTTCCAATAAGTAGACTAAAACACGCACACACATACACACACACACACAAACACGCAGAGACAGACGTACGGATGGGGAAACATGCAAACAAAATGTACAACTGACATGGCTGTCAATAAGCTTTTATTGTTTTTGGCCAAATCATTTGATGTTGTTCTTTTAACAAAAGCGACAGGAAAAAAGAACTTGACAACAACAACAAGAAGAACTATAACAACAATACATGCATGCATACATGTTGGCTGAGTCATTGGCAGGTCTGCGGTAACAGAGCAGCGGCGACGCGTGAGAGAAACAGGTAGTTTTAGAGGGGTTAGAGGGGTGGGCCGGGGGCTCAAAGGGGGCGGCGTGCCGAGAAAGAGCGAGAGTGATATTGGAAAATATTGTAAGGCTTGTGTTGTGGGCGGGAATAGTTGGACATAAAACAAACTCTAACTTCAACTGACACACACACGCACACACACATACACATATATATATATCAGCCTATTGTTAAAATGCGGCTGCACGTTGGACATACACAATCACACTTATACACTCATACCGTACTCATACACGCACATGCAAACTTTTGAGGCAAAGGACAGTCGTTGGCAGTGGAAACCAAAAGACGACACAAAATCCTTTTGATGAGGTCAATACGGTTAGCAGACGCTCAGGCCAACCTATACATACATAGCAACATAACTACATGCATACAACCGCAACACACACACACATCTACATACATGCATACACTCAAACATACATGCAGACGCACAATTGGACGAAAGGCCAGCAGGACATTGTTGTCCTTTGCTTTGAGTCGGTTAGTCAACACTCCCACACACACACATACATACAAATCGTTACTTGCCTGACCCCCAATATTTATACTATTACATATACACTAACATTTTGGGCAGTGCCATGCTGTTTACATTGGCAACTGCTGGCTGCCACTCCACTGTGCAACAGCCGCCACATATCGATGAACGCCACTGTGCTATGTCTGCCTACGTTCAAACGTACTTAAGGATTAAATTTTGAAGGTATTGAAGCATGTTATTGCACTTGTTGT
Organism: Melieria crassipennis; assembly: GCA_963668005.1. Lineage (NCBI taxonomy): Eukaryota > Metazoa > Arthropoda > Insecta > Diptera > Ulidiidae > Melieria > Melieria crassipennis. The sequence goes on along the minus strand of OY764961.1, from coordinate 63,296,409 downwards.
TGTTGTTGTTATTGTTGCAGTAAATGTTGTTTTAGTTGTAGCATTCCTTAGTGGCAGCAGTTATTGTTGTTATTGTCGTTGTTGTTGCTGTGAGGTTTGCATTGTTTGCGTACCTTAACTTTGATATTAGAAATCTTAGGCGCTGATAACGCACTGACGCAAACACAAATGCTAACCGACAACAATAAACAACCAACAACAACAACAGCAACAAATAAAGCCAATCCTAAAATAGGCACACATACATGCACATATATGTTCATATGTATGTGTGTGTTGCTTAGACAAATGTACTCGTATACACAAAGGTACAATCAAATGCTTTACAACAACAAGATTTTGTGTTTTTCTTTGAAAATCTAATTAGTCTTTTGTTTGAAAAATTTATTGTGTGTGTGTAAATTAAATAAATGCTGCATGAAATCAAAAAGCACATTTCTATTTAAAAATCAGCCAATCATAAACAATTTTGCTTACGTTGATTGTGTTCTAGTAAGTTTTATGTCAAAGATGCACCAGGCTCCGAAAGGCAATAAAATGTCTATAAAACTTTGTAATCTTTGAGTTCACCTGTCATGTGAGAATTGTTTCAATCACTCAGAAGCTAAAGCTTGCATTAAAAATCATATGGAACCACTTGAATAAGACTGCAGACAAAATTAAGCTCGATGTTAGGAGTTAATGCAAAAAACCTCACGGATCTAATTTCCATCGGCGAATCGAATAAACTCGAATGAAGTTAGCCCATTTCTGAAACGAATGTCGACTGTTGATGACAAGTGATTCACTGACAAAAACGTCAACTGACAAGGGTCTTCGTCGAATCGCTTTGAATCGGCACAAACGTTGGCTAAGCCAGAATTGATGGTCAGAAATGTTTCGCTGTGTGTTTGGTGGAATTGGCAGAGAATCATCTACTATGATTTGTGCCTTTGCGGCCAAACTCTCAATTTGGACTTCGTACTGTTAACAATTGAACCATCTGATGTGAGAAATTGTCCATAAGCTATCAGCTTTGATCAAGAGAGGAGAAATTGGGTGCCAGCAGAACATTGACAGCCCACACACATTGATAGTCACTCGCCAGAAGCTCCGGAAGCTTGGCTTGGGAGGTTCTTATTCGCACACATTATAGTCCGGACCTGACAGCAAACAATTATCACTTGTTTCTGCCCATGGAAAATGATTTTGTTAAACACAAACCGATTTAACTGAAGCCAAAACGCGTAGCCTACTTATGTGCACTCTACCCTAAGTTGCCTTAACTTTGCTGCTTTTGAGTGCATTTAATGTATTGATTTTTTTTCAATAATTTTCAAAAAATTTACTAAATGTTGTCATACAATTTATTACACAATGCAACACTAAAAAAGGGACAAGGTCAAATATGTCTCATTCGATAGAGGACCTTAGTAGATAAAAAAGTGTCAAAGGATTTTTTGCGGAATGTTCCAGTTTTTTTAAAATGCAGTTTAAAGATTACAAAAATGTGCTTTGCCACATTCGATGTTTTTAGTAAGCAACTACGAGATATTCTGTACGTAAAAACATGAATGTAGCAGTGTATAATTTTTGAAACGCTGTAGTGACTTAACAATAAAAGTGATTCAAATGAAATTAATATGCAGTATAGATCTTTGAATGCTTTATTACCAAATGTCACTTATATAAATTTAGCTCCTACGGTTTCCAAAATATTCAAGGATACAAATTTAGTTGATGTCCTTTTTTATAAAATTTTTCAGGAAAGGATATGGTTTCATTGACTTCATATCATTACCTTTCACTTAACGTAAAAATTATTTTTTCTGACATTTGAGTCAGAAGATATGATGTTTTAAAAGTTTCAGTAAGAGGCACTAAGCCGCCATCTTTAAACTGCATTAAAAAAACTCGAACATCCCGGAAAAAATCCTTTGGTACTTTTTCACCTACTGAGGTCCTCTATCGAATGAGATATGTTTGAGCTTGTTCCTCGAAATTTTTTTGAATTTGTTGCACTGTGTTATTGATTTAAATTTATTTATTTATTTGCATAATTTTTTGTATTCTTCTTTTTGTTTATTGAGCTACCTACCACAGCTAGGTAGCGCATACAAATGTGATTGATTTTGATGCCACAACCTTATTTGAGTGTACATTGAATGGTTTTTTTAATCCATTTTGTGAGATCCAGATTACACATTCTGCCTACACAAACTGCCGGGAAGAAAGTAACGAGCGAGCGTAGCCTGTTCTTGTTAGTCTCGGGAATGAATACAGAAAGTCAGCAACTCTCTCTGGTCCTTCTTGCCACAACTGTAGCAACGATGGTTGAAGGGTAATTGTGAAGCGAACCGCCCAATGAACCGGAATGAGTCTTGTGGTATTCTTCCGGGTGTTTTTAAGCAGTTGCACAGTCATTCGTTCCATACACAAAATTCAAAAAATTTATAGTCTCAAAATTTAACGATTTTGATGTCATTTGAAAAGTAAAACTCCAACTAAGAAAACCCCAAAAAATCTATACAAAAAATTAATTAGTGTCTGTGCAAAAGCGGCTCAAAGTTGAAAATTTTTTCACAAAAAAATTTCACACATATTTTCTGTTTTCTAGGCTATTGAGTAAAAAAAATTGTAAAAATACATGGTTACCAAGAAGTTGCTAACACTTTCAATATAGATTGAAAAGTGATGTGGCCATTTTCGCTTTTAATGTTTTCTCAAAATTTGAAAACTGAGGCTTTTACTTCACTTTTAATTCAAAATATTTTTCTAAATTAAAAATCTGAAAATTGGCAAAACTTAGAAGAAAATATATAAAAAGTATGTGAAAGTATGTTCCTGGAGTTTTTATATTTTAAGAAGCATTTTTGCTTTATCGGATAATGTAATTACATCCTCCGATATCTTCCGATCTCAGAAAATAATTCAATTTGAAAAGTGGTCTAAACACCTATTTTTCGACAAAATTTATTTTTTCATCCCTAAAAGTATGCAATCAGCATGAAAAATTTAAAAACCTACACAAATGCAAAACATACATCGATTATTATCATTTTTATTGCAAAACTAAAGGGTCCTAAGACAATTTCTGTTACTCTTTGCTATTATCATTGTTGACTGTACCGATTAAATGTAAAATCTGAAAAATCTAGCCAACACACTCGTTGCTATAGCTTTCCAAAAATGACGAAATTCGCAAATTTAAGTCTCAGACATTAAAAATTAAAAATTAAAAAAAAATTAAAAAAATTAATTAATTATTAAGTCTCAGACATTGCCAAACTACAAAAGTTTAAGAAAAACAAAATGGAGAGTTCAATTCAGCAGCCCATGCTTAACTAGTATACCAAATTTTATGAAGAACGGACCACTCCTTCTAATTTTGTCTCGCGGTTGTATGGAGGCGAATCACTGTGAGTTGCTTCGTCCTGTTCAGGTCATACTTTGGCCATGTTTTCTTTTATAAGTAGCAGATAGACACTTTGCACCATCTTTCGCTTTCGCTCTTTTGCTTTTCATTCGCGTTGCTTTTTCGGAGTCCTTATGTCCTGGGAGGGGTCCCATCTTTTCGTTGTTTTCATATCAATTTTTACAATTTAAAAAAGTTTTTAAATTGCATTTTATAAGTTCTACTCGCATTTGAAAGCAATTTAAAATTGTGCCCCATTAATTACTCAAAATACATAAAATAAAAAACTTCAACCAAGCACACAGGGCACACATCAATTATTGCAGTTGCTTGGCCCCATTTCATGGCCACCTGGTATATTTTGCTGCTTAAGTGGCACAGCACGGCATAGCCAACGTCAACGTGTATTTATGTGTGTGTGTGTGTGTGTGTGAATGTGTGTGCGCCATGTCTTCGCCTCGATCGTTTCAGCTGCTTATTGGCTCGTTTTTAAATGCTTCCGGTGCGGTGGCGTTCATTTGGCAAGCAGCGCAACACTCAACTTGGAAAATAAATTAAAATTTTCTGGCAGCACTGGAGACCAGCTACCCACACACACAGAGCCTCGAATGAACAACGAGCACAACACTGGGCAAAGGAAAATCCTTAAGCTGTGGCGTGGTCAACTGCAGTGGGCACAGTGTGGGGTACGAGGCAACTACTTGTGTGTGTGTGTGTGTGTGTGTACGGTACTCCTTGTTGGCTGTGCGTTTTGCTAGCCGCTCGCGCATATTTCCACTGCACCCAATGCAGAAATAAACAACAATTTACGCTGCCAGGACATGCAACTTGTGGTTCTTCTTAACATTTGTTGTATTGTGGTATTTTTTTGGTGTTTCGTTTTATGTGTGTGCGGCATTTTCACAGTAAAATTTGCTTTTTCTGGTTATATTTTTTGGTTGAGACAAAGAAAACCTGCAGCTAGCGGCTGGCATTGTCGTTACGAAAAGGCTCATACATGAACACATACATACAACAGGTTACTCACACACATACACACACACACACGCAGATTCATAGAACATTCTTACTCACACTCAAAGGCATGTGAAATGGTTGCTTGTTGTTTGTGTAATGTGTAAAAAAACCTATGACCAGTTATTCGCTCGAATGCAACGGAAGTTGAGCGAAAATTTACGACTGACGCTTAGGCGCGGTCATTGGGCGCTAAATGTGTTCATGAATTTCCAGCGAGATTGTATAGATTTTTATTGTTACATTTTCTTGCTAAGTGGGTTGCATTTCTTAAGACCCCAACACTTTTAAATAGCTAAAGAAAATAGTTGAGAAATTCTTGAACGAGCGATTAAATGGTCAAAGTTAACACCTCAGTGTGGCCCCCTTACCCCCTTCTCTCTCGTTTCCTTGCAACAAAGTCTCAGTTTCTTGTATAACCCACTTCGTTCGTTTCCTCTTGAATTCAAACAGCTGCTGGCGCTTAGAACGTGCAACACTCAAGCAATCTGGCTGCCGGATTCATTTTCGCAAAGTACTCTTAGCCGCCACGCCCACCCAACTGCCTCATTCATACCGGCTCACCATGTACAACTAAAGTGAAACGTAACGATTATTATGATTATTTGAAGTGGCTGGCTGCCGTTATAATTATTATTAGCATTCATGTGGCATGCCCCACAAGCGGAAGGAAGTGTTAAATTCAAATATGACAAATGACATAAATTAAACGCATTGCAATTGCTGCCCGATGCTACTGCTGCTGCTGCTGCTGATGCATACGTCAATTGTTGTTGCTATTGTTATTGTTGTTGCTATTGTTGCAATTGACATTGTTGTTGCCGTTGTCATATCAACAGTGCATGTGGCATTCAACGTCTGCTGCACATCCTATTGCAATCCTTCAACAGATCAACACACATCGCAGTCACTCATATGCGACACGAGAGCGCGCAGCCGAACGTCGCGACGTGCAACGAATGCTAGAGATTTATTGCCAACAACAAAAACAACAACAAAGCATCTAACAAGCTCCACAGTGACTGACATTGCAAATGCAAATATTATGGAAATTAATATTATTTAATGTAATTTTAGGCTTTCGTTGATATTTAAAGACAGACATAAAAGTGTAAGTATGAAAGTGTCTAGGTGTGTGGGTGTGAGAGCGTCTGTGAGGTCATGGTGCAATATTGGTTTTGAAATTGTCAAATGTAAAGTTGTAATTAATGAAATGACTTACTTATCCATTAGTAGGGAATATTAATTTGCTCTTCAATTGAACATTTATGCAATTTTTAAGCATACTTTTAGGCGTTCAGCTGTTGAATATTGAAATTTAATGCACAGCTGCAAGTATTGACATATAAAATAAAATGTTTATAGCTAGTAATTTGCATTAAATATGTGATTTCTTAAATTTTCTTAGCATACTCTAAGGCGTCGAATTAAAATATTTAAATTTATTGCATAATTGCCAGCGCAAATGTATGTATAATACGAGAGGTCGGAAGCAGTTGAATTGCACTGAATAGATATTATTTTATAGACAATTTTACAAACTTAAAGGCGATAATGATTTTGATTTCAAAAGGTTTTAGTTTCAAAGCTACGTCCCAGTTCACGAAATCGCACACAAAAGCTAAGCAAATTGAGATTGAAAGTGGATTTTCTTCATGTTTTTTATTTTAACTTTCCAAAGGGGTTCACTTCCAAACCTCAAAGCCTACAGTTTTCCATTAGAAAGCTGAGAAAATTAGAGTCGAAATCTATTTTTCAACTCCTTAAAAAGTTTCTGTTTGAAGGTATGTACAAGTCTACGAAATCCTACCAGGAAGGTGAGAAATTCAGAGACCTAAAATAATTATCAGGGAAACGATTTTGTGGAAATTGCCAGGTGAGCGAAATCTGAAATTGAGAAGGTGAGCAAATCGAAACTGAAAGTGGGTATTTTTTATGCATTTTCTTGTAACTTGTTAAAGGTTCCAATTCCAACGCTAGAAACCCACGAGCTGAGAAAAGTTGTGGCTGAAAGGTTCTTTTCAATCAATTATAAAATTAATTCAATTATTCAGTTCGAAGGATGGTTGCACAAAGTTCTCGAAACTCTATCAGAACTCTGAGAAAATTGAAGTTGGTTGTAAGTTGACCATTGCTATAAATTTGTTTCAATGTAAAAAAAATGTTCAGTTCTAAAGAACAAAGTTTTTAAAACCCCATTAGAAGAGTAAGAAATTCATGGCTCTAAGTTAACCTTTGTTATGGGTTTTTGTAATTTTTGAAAAAGTTGCAGTTCCAAGGCTTAGGAAATTAAGTCTACAGTATTCCATTAGATAGCTAAGAGAATTATGATTGAAAGCATTTTTTTAACTTTTCAAAAGGTTACAGTTTCAAATCTGTGTCGAAAACCACGAAACTCTACTAGGAAGTTCAGAAAATGTAGGTTAAAAGTTGACCTTAATGGTATTTTTTTACTTTTCAAAAGATTCCAAAACTGAGGGCACAAATCCCATAAATTTCCATCAGAGGGCTGAGAGACTCGAGGTTGAAAGTGGGTTTTCTTCATGGATTTCTTTAACTTTTTAAGAGATTTTATTTGCTGAAGAAATCGAAATTAAGATGTTTTATCAACTGTTCAAAAGGCTGAACATTTATTGGATCAAAATAAATTGAGCGAAAAAGCCAAAAGAATCCCTAGGTATTTGTCCTTGGCCTGGTGTCCTTGCTTTATATATATCATCAATATATATATATTAAAATTGTAACACATGCCTAGGTTATGTAACTGATTGAGAAGTTACATATATACTTATAAATTTTTTTAATTTTCTCTAAAATTGATTTTGTCTATTTTCATACTTAAGTGTTGCAATCTTTTGACTCCTTCAACTTTCGGTCTTTCTAACGTAAATCTTTCCAAACTTGCACTGCAATTGACAGGTTGTGGTTACCACACTTTCATTACTAATTAAAAAACTTACACAATGTATGTCAACTCAGAACAATGTCAAACTATATATCAAAATAAAAGTGGATCAGAAAACAAAAAAAAAACAACTAAAAACTTCTAAAAGTGCAAAAAACTTCTAAACGCTTTTGAAAATGCTTAGGGTGGTACTCAAAGCACTGCTGAATAAAACTGATTGATTTATAAATAAAATAAAAAAGAAAAGAAAACGTCGAAATAGTCTAAAAAGATCCACGCTGTGTTTAGTTTGATTACACAGGGCAACAAATTTCTACTTTTGGTCGGCTTTTCTGGGTTTGACATCAGTTCTAGGGTAATTAGGGACCGCTTATTTCGAATCCGCAAACCGTTTTGAAAACTTAGTTTCCGTTTTCGCAAAAAATGGGCGTGTCACTTTTTCGGATTTTCCCTGACTTTTTTCACGTTTGGGATTGTAATTTCTAGACCAATAAACCGGTTGACATTATTTTCACCTCGTTGTATTACCAACACCGCACGGTTTCATTTCCGATGCAATTTATTTTTATAGGTTTTAAAATTCCGCGGCAATTAGACCTCAAAGTCGGAAAATATGGAATTTCAAGGCGTTTTCTTTGATGTTAAAAAACAAACACATTTTTCGTAAATCAACTATCGAGTTATGTATAACAAGAAAGCGGAAACATCAAGTAATGCAACACAGCCAAATTTTTTGGCGTGAGTCCCATTCTCATCGAAATAATAGCAAAAATGTACCAAAGTCATTTTCAACAGATTTCCGTTTTTTTCCTTTAAAAAGTAATAGCCTCAAAATATGCAAAGTTTTTAATTTTGTTTTGTTTGAAGCAATTCAAAATTTTGTTGTTTTTCACTTGTATTCCAGACAGTGAATGGAATATATAAAACAGCATATTTTGAGGCCCTTAATTTTTTAAGGAAGTAGTATCAAAAATTATGAAAATGACTATGGTACATTTTTGCTATTATTTCGATGAGAATGGGACTCACGCCAAAAAATTTGGCTGTGTTGTATAATTTCATGTTTCCGCTTTCTTGTTATACATAACTCGATAATTGATTTACGAAAAATGTGTTTGTTTTTTAACATCAAAGAAAACGCCTTGAAATTCCATATTTTCCGACTTTGAGGTCCAATTGCCGCGGAATTTTAAAATCTATAAAAATAAATTGCATCGGAAATGAAACCGTGAGGTGTTGTAAATGCCACAAAGTGAAAATCATGTCAACCGGTTTATTGGTTTTGAAATTACAATCCCAAACGTGAAAAAAGTCAGGGAAAATCCGAAAAAGTGACACACCCATTTTTTGCGAAAACGGAAACTAAGTTTTCAAAACGGTTTGCGGATTCGAAATCAGCGGTCCCTAATTACCCTAGAACTGATGTCAGAACCAGAAAAGCCATTTTGCTGTTGATCAGTGTTATTGAATGAAATCTTTTTTTAAGTTTTAGGAATTATAATTGAATGAATTAAAAAATATAAGTATTAGGAATTATAATTGTTTTTTTAATATATTTTTTAGTTAGCAAATTGCTCCGAAAATCTGTGTTTTTATTATAAAAATTAATATAAATGCTGGAATAGTTATGGACAAATTTAGTCAGAAGAACCTAACCTAAACAAGAGGAATATATGAACGAGCACAGACCACCCTAAAATACGCTGGTAAGTATTAGAAGAATGTCGCCTTGGCCTCGCAGCGAAGAAGCTTGTTAAAAACTTTGTTAAATAAGTGATAAAATTGCCATGCGCGCTAAACTGTTTTTGACAGAGACACTGGTAAGAAATTTAGTTGGCATTAGGCGACACTAAAGACATGCTACACAAAATATAAAGCAGAAATAATTTTCAAATGTAGACGTCATGTTTGAAACATGTCATAAAATGAATGCCTGGAGGCCATAGGAAAAAATTTTAGACATATTTACTACTGCATGCTTTTAGGCGCATAATATGTTCAGATAACTGACTTCATCAGCGTTCTCAGTTTTTGTACAAAAAAAGCACTAATTAACGCATTACGTAGCCAAATGATTGATTACTTGATTATATTCTAGCATACTTTTAAGCGCACTAACTACTTGCAAGTTGACTAAAAAAAAGTTTTTTAAATTTCCATCCCACAGTTTGTCATGCTTAGACTAAGCAAGTGGGCAGGAAATCATTTACAGTTTGTAGAAAATTTGTATGACAACAAATACATAGAAATCTGGTTCGAGATCGGTGAATCAAAATGCACACACATACATACAAACAACGTTATGCTGTGCCACCTGAAACCATAATTGGTTGCGCCAGTGCATAAGTCAACGCTATGTTACAGCATCTAGATGCATGCAGACATTCATACATACATACGAATACATATGCACGCATATATGCTTGAACTTTCATACATATCGATGTATATATGTCTAACCATATACGTGTACTTGCACCCAACCTGTTGGTATGTTTCTGTGTGTGCGTGTGTTTCCGTTTTGTGAATGTTGCAGCGCCTCATATCGCTTACAATTTCAGCTGTAACTCATATCAACATGAGGCCATGTATGTACATATATATGTAAGTATGTATGTATGGGTGCGTGCGTTAGTGCCCCGTACAAATAAGATAAATGACTCTACCACTAATTGAATTGCTGCCAAGATTTCGGCTCATACTCGCAATGCGCGTCAGCCATGTGTTGGCAACGAGAAATTTGTGTTGGCGACACATTGCAGCTAACTACAGCAGAATTAGTGAAAACTTTACAAGCGAGACAGTGGGTAGAAGCTTTGAAAAAAATATGTGAAAATAGTTGGAACTTTTGACTCCAAGCGGGGAGTTTATTTAAAGGGAAATTCGTCAATCTGTGCTGTAGTGTGAGTGGGGAATTTTTGGATGTCTACAACGTGGTGTAATAATTATACATATATAATCATAATAATTGTTAAGACAGGTAGGTAGGTCAAGTGGTCCTAAATTAGTCGCTTTCCATGCTCCAGAAAATTAGTGGTTCTTATTAACCGTCTAAGATTTGTTGGTGTTGTCTTCTACTGGTTCGCCAGATAGTCCACCAAGTTCAGGAAGTATTGGTACAGAAATCACCAGATAGTCCACCAAGCAGTTCAGGAGATATTGGTACAGAAGTTTTTGTTATCACTTGAGTAGAAATACCTAGTCGCTTTCCATGTTCCAGAACCAATTAGTAGATTTTATGAACCATTTAAGACTTCTTGGTGATGTTATCAAATGGTCCACCAGATAGATCAGCGAGTATGGGTACAGAGATCGTTGCTATCACTTGTTCCAGAACCAATTATTGGCTCTTATGAACCATCCAAGATTTCCTGTTGTGTCTTCTACTGGTCCGCAAAGCAGTTCAAGAAGTATTGGTAAGAAATTGTGGTTATCACTTGAGCAGGAGTACCTAGTCGCTTTCCATGTTATAGAGCCAATTAGTGGTTCTTATCAACTGTAAAAGATTTCTTGCTGGTGTTTTCTACTGGTCCACCAGATAGCCCACTAAGCAGTTCAGGATGTATTAATACAGAGATCACTGCTATCACTTGAGTAGAAATACCTAGAAGCTTTCCATGTTCCAGAACCAATTAGTAGATCCTATGAACCGTCTAAGATTTGTTGGTGGTGTTATCTAATTATTGGCTCTTATGAACCATCTAAGATTTCTTGTTGTGTCTTCTACTGGTCCGCAAAGCAGTTCAAGAAGTATTGGTACAGAAATTTTTGTTATCACTTGAGTAGGAGTACCTAGTGCCTGTTTATGTTCTACATCCAATTAGTGGTTCTTATCAACCGTCTAAGATTTCTTGCTGGTGTTTTCTACTAGTCCACCAGATATTCCACCAAGCAGCTTAGGAAGTTATAGTACAGATATCACTATTATCACATGAGTAAAAATACCTAGTAGCTTTCCATGTTCCAGAAACAATTAGTGGCTCTTATGACTAAAACTTCTAAGACTTTTTGGTGGGGTCTTCTACTGGTCCACCAGATAGTTCAGATGCTCAATGTTCTAGAACCCATGAAGTAGTGCGTCGACGGTTCATAAAGATCCAAGTTTTCTTGGTGGTGTCTTCTACTGAACCGCTAGGCAGCTCAAGAAGTATTGGTACAGAAATCGTACACGAAGCTACGTTCGTTCAATCGTTGAACATTTGCAGAGGCCATGTTTCTCGATTTCTTAGCAATCAATGTCACAGTAGCTACTGAAGAAGTTGTTCAAAAGTAATCTCAGGCTTTTGAGAAGTTTATCATTCAGCCAGTGTTCAGTTATGATGCCGTCTGCTGTCTCTGTTTATTTGTATATTTTGTCCATTTTTTTTCTATGGCAACTTCTTCTGATTTCTGTTTTTATAAAAAATATTTAAATGTCTAAAGAAAGCCTCAATACATCTTTTTGAATTTTCATTGTAATTAGTAAAAAAAAATAAATAAATTACTATACAATTTATTGCATATTTTACAAAGCAGCTTCAAAAGCATCTTTTTTCGCTTCTTTTGCAACCAGAAAATATATAAGGAAAACATTATTATTAATTTAATTGCAGATTTTTCATAGATTATTTTTTCGCTCAGCATTTGCCCGAACACTTCTAGTCACATTAGTTGAATTTATGTCGCTGAAAATTGTGACAATGTCGCTGCAGTTGCAGTGTACTTAATTGAAACTGGGCGTATCGCAGCAGATGATATACACAGTTATGCAGATATGTGTGTGTGTGTGTGGAGCAGCGTTTGTATATTTAGCTGTTTGCGTTTCACATAAATTCCTTCTCCATGTGTGCTGATATGAATTGAGTGGGTGTTTGTGTACGTGTGTGTGTGTGTGTGTGTGCCACCGTATTTTCTTAGATGCCCAAAGGACTAATTAATCTTGGTTGTAAATTCGTAGAAATTAAATAATGCATGGCGGATTTACACACACACTGGCTATGCATGCAATAAGATTGTTTTTGGCTTAATGGGGCAATTAAACACTATGCACGTCAAATTGCCGATTGTTAAATTGCCGAAATACGCGTGAGTGCCTCTTCGAAGAAATATCGCTAATGTTTCTTATGTTTCTTATGAATGAGAAATAATATTTGTTGAAATATTCAATTGAAATTTGTTTCATTATAGTTTCATGATGTCTGTTATGCAACTGAACAATTTAGAGTGACCATACGTTCGTCTTTGAGTAGCTTATGAGACGAAAAAGTTTGCAACAAAAATTTGTGTAGAAGGGTTTGTGCAGTGCAATTCTATTGACAGGCTTTACTGTCCATTTTTTTTTTGACTCAGTTTGTTAGCCAATACGACTACTCCGTAAAGCTTAACCGAGCCCTTACTTTAAATTTATGAACCATTAAATATATTTCTTACACTTCTAGAAGCCATAACAACGTCTAACTAAGAGAGACTCCGCTGTTAGTTCCACTATGTCTCTTTTCAACTCGAGTTATTTATAGCCAAATAAATTTTCTCATAATCAAACAAAATTTAGTAATAATATTCCCAGCTCATTTGTAGCTGTCGCTTGTCCGTTGAGTTTCATAGATTCCACACCTGCGCCATTGCAGATAATTGCCCTTTAATTGCTTCCGCATATGTCGTGTATAATTACAAATGTATGCGTGTGTGTGTGTGTGTGCGTGTGACCGTTGCCTATCTCAATTACCTGTCTGTGCTTTCATTTCGGGCGCTATGCTTAACTTAAATAGAGCACAAAAGCAACAACACTCGATACGGCATAACTTAAACGCAACTTGTCATTAATCAGGGATTCATTTGTATACAAAGTTGCTTCATCATTTACCTTCCACCCCACAGGACCACAACACAAGGCTTGCAGTCAGTGTGTATGTGTAATGGTGCAAACAAAATAGTTTTAGCCTAATTACACAAACAAAAAAAGCACAATTAAGCACAATCACAATAACAACAATAATAATAATAATAAAAAACAACAGAAGAAAACATAGACGAAAATTAAAAGAAACGAACCAGTCGTAGACTGTTTGATGGGACGCAACAGTGGCGTAGTTGGGTTGACTTATACACAACAGATTAGATTATGGTGGCTGTTTGGGTATGGGACCTTGGTCACAGTTGGGCTAATTTTGATATCAAAGAAGATATCAATGTATCAATACTGTAGGTCATACAAGAGTCTGATTAAGTTTGATTCATGCATGAATCCTGCCAGGATTTGGTAAATTGTTTGATCTAAGTCGTAGAGGTTGTAGAAAAAGGGTAAAAAAAAGAGCTTTCCATCACCAGCTCGAGAGAGTCGGACAGTCCTTCCGCCCATCGATTACTGACCGAAGAGGTCTCTTACAGTCTTCTTTTTCTATCATCGATTAGTGACCGAGGAAGTCTTTTGGGAGGAGGTCTCTTATAGTCGACTCTTTCTCTCATCGATTAGTAACCGAAGAGGTCTCTTACGGACTTCTCTCCTCCCATCGATTACTGACCGAGTAGGTCTCTTACAGTCTTCTTTTTCTATCATCGATTAGTGACCGGGGAAATCTTTTAGGAGGAGGTCTCTTACAATCTCCTCTTTCTCTCATCGATTAGTGACCGAAGAGGTCTCTTACAGTCCTTTTTTTCTCTCATCGATTACTGGCCGCGGTAGTCTCCTAGGGTCTCCTCTTTCTCTCATCGATTACCGACCGAGGCGTCTCTTACAATCTTCTTTTTCTATCATTGATTAGTGACCGCGGCGGTCCCTTACAATCTCCTCTTCCTCCCATCGATTAGTGACCGAGGAGGTCTCTTCTTCCTCTCACCGATTCTTGACCGCGGAGGTCCCTTACAATCTCCTCTTCCTCTCATCGATTAGTGACCGAGGAGGTCTCTTCTTCTTCTCACCGATTCCTGACCGAGGAGGTCCCTTACAGTCTCCTCTTCCTCTCATCGATTACTGACCGAGGCGTCTCTTACAATCTCCTCTTTCTCTCATCGATTCGTGACCGAGGAGGTCTCTTATAGTCTCCTCTTTCTCTCATCGATTACTGACCGAGGCGTCTCTTATAATCTCCTCTTTCTCTCATCGATTAGTGACCGAGGAGGTCTCTTACAATCTCCTCTTTCTCTCACCGATTACTGACCGAGGCGTCTCATACAATCTTCTTCTCTCATCGATATGTGACCGAGGAGGTCTCTTACAGTCCTTTTTTCCTCTCATCGATTACTGGCCGCGGTAGTCTGTTAGTGTCTCCCCTTTCTCTCATCGATTACTGACCGAGGCGTCTCTTACAATCTCCTCTTTCTCTCATCGATTCGTGACCGAGGAGGTCTCTTATAGTCTCCTCTTTCTCTCATCGATTCGTGACCGAGGAGGTCTCTTATAGTCTCCTCTTTCTCTCATCGGTATGTGAGCGAGGAGGTCTCTTACAGTCTTCTTTTTATATCATCGATTGGTGACCGAGGAGGTCCTTTACAGTCTCCTCTTTCTCTAATCGATATGTGACCGAGGAGGTCTCTTAGAGTCTCATCTTCCTCTCATCAATTATTTGCCGAGGATGTCTCTTACAGTTTCCTCTTCCTCTCATCGAAATGTGACCGAGGAGGTCTCTTACAGTCTTCTTTTTATATCTTCTTTTTATATCGTCAATTACTGACCGAGGCGTCTCTTACAATCTCCTTTTTCTATCATCGATTGGTGACCGCGGAGGTCCCTTACAGTCTCATCTTCCTCTCATCAATTATTTGCCGAGGATGTCTCTTACAGTTTCCTCTTCCTCTCATCGAAATGTGACCGAGGAGGTCTCTTACAGTCTTCTTTTTATATCTTCTTTTTATATCGTCAATTACTGACCGAGGCGTCTCTTACAATCTTCTTTTTCTATCATCGATTAGTGACCGAGGAGGTCCTTTACAGTCTCCTCTTTCTCTCATCGATATGTGACCGAGGAGGTCCCTTACAGTCTCCTCTTCCTCTCATCGATTACTGACCGAGGAGGTCTCTTACAATCTCCTCTTTTTCTCATCGATTACTGACCGAGGCGTCTCTTACAATCTTCTTTTTCTATCATCGATTAGTGACCGAGGAGGTCCTTTACAGTCTCCTCTTTCTCTCATCGATATGTGACCGAGGAGGTCCCTTACAGTCTCCTCTTCCTCTCATCGATTAGTGGCCGAGGAGGTCTCTTACAGTCTTCTCTTGCTCTCATCGATTAGTAACAGAGGAAGTATTTTAGGAGGAGGTCTGTTACAGTGTCCCCTTCCTCTCATCGATTAGTGACCGAGGAAGTCTTTTAGGAGGAGGTCCCTTACAGTCTCCTGTTCCTCCCGACGGTTACTCAGTGAGGAGGTCACTTAGAGTCTCCTCTTCCTCTAATCGATTAGTGGCCGGGAGGTCTCTCACAGTCTCCTCTTCCTCTCGGGAAGTCTTTTAGGAGGAGGTCTCTTACAGTCTCCTGTTCCTCCCGACGATTACTCAGTGAGGAGGTCACTTAGAGTCTCCTCTTCCTCTAATCGATTAGTGACCGGGGAGGTCTCTCACATTCTCCTCTTCCTCTCATCGATTAGCACTTAAGTGAAAAGACTGTGAAACCCAGAGAGAAGCATTTTGCCCTCTTGAAATTTAGTGTAGTTATCACTAGATGTTTCTCCACATTTTTTGATTGTTTTCATCAAGAAAAGTATTTATATTTATTAATGTATTTAAGTACGGACAATATGTCTGTCTCTTCTGCGATTAATTACTAAATCACCCATCACTTGATGCACCTCTGTTTGGTGCTCATTGGAGGTTAAATGCGTTACATGTTAGTTGCTTCCCCTCATTCAAATAAAAAAATGAATATTTACCTACACAAATATGTATGTATAGATACATACATATCAACGTAGTTAGATGTGTTCCCGTGTATCAGTTTTTTGGTGCCAGTTACTATTTCTTCACTTAATGGAGCTTTGTTGATTTAAATGAAAATGTGTTAACCATAAAAGTCGTCTCATCAGTCTAATGTATTGTATGCTTGTACTATTAGAATGTATAGACATATATACATATACTCGTATAGGTAATTTTTTCTCCTAATGTTTCTCTATTTGATAGAACAAAAGTGACGAGGCATTCGTTTCCCCTTTCTCGAAAGAGACATTAAGCTGCTTAAAGGCTATGATATGCTTTGAATTTGAAGTACGACAGAGCTGTATTGATAATGATGGAAGTACTTTTGGCCTTTTAACTTTTCTAGGCTTTCCAAAGGAAAGTTAAGTAGATAACTAACTTAGAAATGTCAAGGGTTGTACTTGCAATTGAAAGAAAGTAGGGTTGGAAGAAAGGAGATAGGTCAGAAAATAGGTAACAATATATAGTAAGAGATCAGGTGCAAGATAGGGTACAATAGATGATGCAATACAGGCAGAAATATGGTATAAGACAGAGTCCGAGAGAAGGTACTATGGGTAGAGTACATGATTGGCTGTTGGCTGGACTAAGTTAGGCGGATAGCTCGACTAGCACACTTTAAGGCCTCTGAAGTCCATTTTGATGCTCCAAGAAAATGTGGCTAGCTCCTCTTAACCCTTTAACAGTTTATGTCGAGTATACTCGACAGAGCGAAACGAAAAATTTTCGCATAATGTCGAGTATACTCGTCGTGAAGAAAAAAAAAATCGCATTCGTATTAATATTCAACGAATCAACTGTAATTTGTTTTCTCTGAGAAAGGGCAAATAAAGATCTTATAAAAAAAGTACATTTTAGAATATTCGTTAGTCTGGCAACCCTATTTATTTTAATACACAATAGCTTGTCTTAAGCTAAAATAACAAATTCTGGGGAAGTACGATTACAAAACGGGTTTTTGCAAATAAAAACGTATTTCGTATGCGTTTCTCAGTTGATTGTGCGTTATAATAGTTAAAAACGATCATTGCCCTTAATTTAAATTTTTAGTTTTGTATTTTAGATTTCTTGAAATTCATTTGGGGTTTTATTGCTTTTGTTTTCATTTCTATAGGGTGGTCCACATACGATTTTCAATTTGAACTACGCTTTATTTCGAGAATGACAGTCCAAATGTCATTTAATTTTTGTTCGTAATTTAGTTAAAAGTTTGACATTTACGAAATGGGTTGCTATACGCTTGAACAAAATTGGAAAATGTTGAGAACTTACTTCCAAAGTGGAGAGTCGTCAACCCAAACTGTAAGAAAATCGAATAATCAACCGAAATTCTGAAGTCAATTGGCCGCCTCGGAGCTGCGATTTAAGTCCGTTGAACTTTTTTTGTGGGGAGCTGTAAAGGACAAGTCTTACGCTAACCATCCAGAAACGATTGAAGCTTTGAAACTTGAAATCGAAGTTGCCATTCAGGAAATTCTACCCGGAACAATCGAAAAAGTATTTGAAAATTGGGTTGACCAAATGGCGTACTGTAAGGCCAGTCGTGGCAGTCATATGAACGACATCGTTTTTCATTCTTAAATAACAAAGTCCAAGCTTTGTAATAAAACAGGAATTGTCAAAAAATATTCGTTCATTTTTTTTTTATAATGGATTCAAATTGAAAATCTTAATAACGAATAAATTTATATATTTTCTAAAAAACCAACACGCAACGTTTGATTTTTAGTCATAATTGCATACATTTACGGGCAGAAACATTTTACTCTGCTTATGTCGAGTATACTCGTCTTCGCTGGAAAATAATTAAGCAGGCAGAAAAAGTTTTTCGAAACAAAATTAAACAGTTAAAGGGTTAACAATTTTTTGGCGATGGTTGAAACCTGCGCATACTCAGAGCACTAAATTGTGTACCACATGAGCTAAAAGGGAGACTGCGAAATAGGAAATAAGTTGGAGAACAACTTATACGCGTCTTACAAAAAGTTTAGTTTAAAAGTTGCATAGGTTAAAAGACCAAAATTTAGACTTGAAACTCCCAAAATTACCCTCGCGTGCACCACTATCACTATCACAGATATTGGTATCCAACAAAGTTGGTTGGAAAGAACTTTGCAATTTCATAAGGAAAAACTATCAAACCGCGAAGCATCATTAGTGCAACAACATTTCATCATAATTATTAAGGCAAAACAAAAACTACTTCAAGCGCAACGAAAATAATCTACAAAATACACAACAACAACAACAAATGAATGCAATTACCATTACTTAAATACACATTTAGGTTAAAAGCGCTCATATACTCGTATATTTTTTTTCAAACGTTTCAAAAGCGTTTACGCCCTGTAGGCGCCGCCATGTACCCTCGAGGCTATTTAAATCAAAACTGAATTGGTCAGCCCAAACAAATAAAAAAACACAATACAATTTAATGACTAGTCTCGGACATAAGTCAGCAAGCAAAAGTGTGGAGCAAGCGACGCGTCTCAGCCGGACCCAAAGTACCGGATGCAATGTCCGAAAATTGCGTGACGTACAATTTGCGCTGAACTTGTTTTTATTCCGCACTCGAGCACGCACTTTTTTCGACTACAAAAACAGCAACAACAACAACAACTAACCTTAACTATTTAACTTAACCCATTAAAGGCTAACAAAAAGCTGTTAAATTCTGTTGTATGTTTTTAGGCGCAAAGCACTAAAAAGTTTTCTGTAGTTATGAGAATTGCTATGCTAGGAAAGAAATAACTTTCAGTATGGGTAACTGAGTTCTGCAATAATAATTTTAATACCCAACTGGTAGAAAAATGCAGGTTAATAACTTTTGAAACCACTCAAATCTCCAAAGGTTATTTCAATACCCAATAGGCAGAAGGAGTATATTTTTCCAAAAAAAATCTTTTCTAAAATGGTAACTTTTGAGGTGTATTAAAAATAAATCCATTATATTTGAAAGAGGGAGAGAAAGAGGCTACAGCTATCTGTACCTGCAGTCTTTCTAAAAATCAAGGCTGACATTTTAGTAGAAATAGGAGTAGTAGAGATGTAGTAGCTGACCTTTACAAAGATAATATCTTTTGGAAGAAGCAGAAGTGGTCTTTGTAAAGGTCAAAGTGGATAGCTTTGGCCTTTACGAAGACCATCTCTATTTCAAAAATGCCAGCTTTGACCTTTCTTCATTATTTCTACTGTCAGCTTTTACCTTTACAAAGACCATCCAATATTATTCTAGAAAAATGTTAGCTTTGACCTTCACACAGATCATTGCTATTTCAAAAATGTCAGCTTTGACCTCCTTTACTTTGACTGTCAGCCTTTACCTTTACAAAGACAATCACTACTTCAAAGATAACAGTTTTAACTATTACATAGACCATCTCTTCTAGAAAAAGTAAAGATGGTCTTTGCAAAGTTCAAAGCTGTCCTCTTTGACTCAAAGATGCCAGCATTGACCTTTACGAAGACCATCTCTACTTCTTCTAGAAAAAGTAAAGATGGTCTTTGCAAAGTTCAAAGCTGTCCTCTTTGACCCAAAGATGCCAGCACTGACCTTTACGAAGACCATCTCTACTTCTATTTTCAGTTTTGATTTTTTCAAAGACCATATCTTCTAGAAGAATTATACGTCAAGGATGCCAGTTTTCAGCTTAAATAGACCATCTCTACTTTAAAGATGCCAGCTTTGAACTTTACAAGGACCATCTCTACTTCAAGAGATGTCAGCCTGTTTACTTCTACTGTCAGGTTTTAACTTTGCAGAGACCATCTCACTACTTCTAAAAAGATGCTAGCTTTGACCTTTAAAAACCACCTCTACTTCTTCAAAAATGTCAGCTTAGACCATTTCCATCATCTCGACTTCTTTTAGAGATGTCCGATTTTCCCTTTTCAAAGACCATTCCTACTTCTTCTAGAAAAATGATAGCTTTAACCTTTAAAAGACATAAATTGTCCCATCTTTGCGTATTGTTCAGCAAAGATATCAAAATATCACACTGGATATCTTTCATCGAGCGGCAACTCTCCTTTCGTGTAGACACTTTTTTTGGGGCTATTTTAATACCCATTCGCCACCAATGGGTTGAGCAGAGTTACCTATGGCACCGGCACAAAAACCAAAATAAACAAAAAAATAAAAGAAAAAAAAAGCAAAAAAAAATACCCGCTAGTAAGATTAAAGTTTAGCTGCGTTGTTATTGAAAACTCTGATTTTATGAAATTGCCACAGTGACGACGTAACATTAACGTAAAATGAGAAATGTGAAGTGGCGCCAAGAGTTTGTTTTATTTGACGAATTCAAAGGCAAACGGAAAGGCAATGAAAATAAACACCGTAATTAAGTTAATGAGCATTTTTGGATTTATTATTAATTTTGGTTTTTTGTTTTGGTTGTTGTTGCTTTGCTGTTATTATACACATACATATGTATGTATGTATGTAAATATGCGCAAATACTTGCACATTCCTTTGCGGTTATCGTTTTGCTGTTCGCAACTCATTATCCTGATGGGGATTTTGAATGCTTTTCATATTGTTGTTGTTATTGTTGTTTTATTATGTGGCATTTTTGTGGTAAGTTTGCGGGCAATTTTCGTTTAAGAATGCAATGTGTAGGATTTGGTTATTTACGACATGATTGAATACTTGTCGTTGAAATATTTTTTTTTTGGGGTTAGGTTATGTTTGATTGAGGCGTTTAGTGGAAAACTTTGATGTGTATTAAAGTGAATGTGCGTATAAAAATAGAACGAAGGTTTGGATATTGAATAGTTTTGGTGTGGGCAATGCAATATGTGGAAAACCTATACATAGCATTGTTGTTCAATTCAAGTGAAGCTCCAGGTTTAGGTTGGGTTAGTTTGAGTTGCTTGGCAGGGTACAGATATGGTCCAAAGATATTCTGTCCACAGAGTCCACAAATGGACTCATTGCGATTTTTTCTTTTTCTTATTCACTCCTTTTGGGAGCGTAAGGACTCAACAAGGCCAGAGTGAGTGATCATCTGTTGGGGGACTCCTCCGTATGTAAAAATGTATTACTGGGTTGTGTAGAGAGTCTTCTGTGCATCCGTTGCTGTTAGGTAGGAAGAGTTGTTGAAAAACGCAGATGTTCGTGTCTATGATGAGCTCATTTTGAATGATGTATGCGCAGCAACATATTTCTGTTAGCCCAAATTGGCACTATTAGAGCTGTTGTTGTTGCTCTACTATAACTATTCGATATGAAAATCTTTCTCTGGTAGCTGATCATAACTGACTGAAGTAGAAACGTTAGGCGCTTAAAGGTAAATGATTTGACTTGGTTTGGGTTAACCTAGGAATGCGAAACAATTTGAGAGAAGTACAAAATTGGAAACTTGGAAAAGTCACAAACGAAGTTAGGTAGGAATCGTACCTACAACCTTTGGAATGGGAGCTCAGTGTACTTCAAGCTGGGCTACTGAAGCCTTGATTGTGATACCCCAATTAAAATAAGAGAACAAATTTCATCGCCTGACAATACAAATGTCGGATGCAGGGACTTAACTATTATAAGTTTTTTAAGAAAATAATTGCAATGTAACTATCACAATGCAACATAATTTTTATTTGTTGATTATAATTATTATTTGCGATAATTAATTTTTACGTTGCATAATAACTGTTATTAGAAACAAATATTTTTTTTCGTTCTCGATAATTGTTATTTTGGATTTTTTTTGTTTACGTTGCTTCATAACTTTTATTTATGACTATTTTTATTTACGTTACCGATAACTATTATTTTGAGTAATTTTTTTTTACGTTGCTTCATAACTTTTATGAAAGAATTTTTTTTTTACGTTGCCTTACCACATTTTGAGTATGAATTGATTTTGAATTGTTTAGTTGTTGGGGGAAACTAGGTTTCTGCAGTTAATTTGCCTTTGTCAAAAACTAAAAAATCAATTCATATCCAAAATGTGGTAATTCAACGTAAACAATTTTTTTTTCAAAATAATAGTTATCGGCAACGTAAATGAAAAAAAAATTATAAATAAACGTAAAAAACGTAAACATAAAAATTCTCAAAATAATAGTTATCGGTAACGTAAATTAAAAAGTCATAAATAAAAGTTATGAAGCAATGGAAAAAACAAAAATCCAAAAATAATAATTAGCGACAACGAAAAATATACTTGTTACTTATAACAGTTATTATGCAATTCAAAAATATTTATTACATGATAATAGTTATAGGCGACGTTAAAAATTTCTTATTGGGAATAATTATTACAAAGCAATAATTATATAAATTTCTTAAATTAGGGCAATTTTGTATTCCCAAAAATATGGATAGTAATTATTTTAGGTCTCTGGTCGTATGTTGTACTAGGCTCAATGGAACATACGACATTCGTTTTCAGAGGCGACAATTTTCTGCCACAGTCTGTGAAGAGACCACTGAAGCTGATGTGATTTGTGATTGAAACAGAGCAGATTTCGAACAGTTTTGAAATAATTCAAGTCACTGCCGAAGTGGATTCCCTAATCCTGTCACCTTGCAGTCAAAGATCTGTTGACAGTTTTGAGCTCATCCAAGTCATTAAAGAGGGCCAAGCTTGCCCCACTTTTGTAAATACCCAAGAAGTGGCAATTCAGATGACTTACAGACTCCTTCACCTCTTTAGCTTCGACCTCTTTGTGGCTGCTCCTTAATCATTCAATCTTTTTTAATTAAAACACAAAGTTTAGCTATTTTCATTTGGTTTTATATGTTGTTTATTTTTTTTTTATTTTTCATATATTTTTTTTAATATGCTTTTATTTATACATATTTTAGCATGCTTCATCTTAGTTGTTTTTGTTTTGTCTTTCCCCAACCATATTTCATATACATATTCATATTTTCACTTATCGAATAATGCCATTATGTGTTATTTGTATGTATAATTACATATATGTATTGTATATATGTTTATATATACACATATATATAAATTTGCTTATGTACTTATGTAAAGAATGTGCGCAACATTGTGTGGCAACTCTATGTAAAGTATGCGGCACTGCCAGCTCAACTATTTAACATAACTAGTCAGGGATCAAAGGGTAGTTGGGGGAGGGGGCCTTAGTCTAGAAGCTACGCGGTATTTCTATACTATATATATTTTTATTATATATTTTTTATTATGTGTATTACGTTTTCAATCTCTTTGTTGTGCTTGCATTAATGTACAGTTGCTTCTGACACTCTAAATATTTATCAATTTATAATTTTTTTTATCTCTCGCTCGCTCGCTTTTATCTAGGCTCAACAAGGGTTACGATTAGTTTGTATGATACTTTGGTGAATTCGCTTCAAATGATATGTATGTATAATGTGTATGGTTTTTAGATTTTATACTTAGCCTTAGTTGTGCTGTTAACAGCATATTTTTTAATTATATTTTTATTTTATTTTTTATAATACTTTTTATAATTTTTTTTTAAATATTTTTATACAATTTTGTATAATTTTTTTATAAAATTTGTTTAGATTTTTTTATAACATTTTGTAATGTTTTTTATAACATTTGTATTTCTATTTTTATTCCCTTTTTGTTATATTTTTTTATTATATTTTTTATTATATTTTCATTTAATTTTTAAAATATATTTATTATGTTTTCAGATCTTTAGCCGTTTACAGACCGAGGCGAGGCCATAACAGAATGTAATTTTTTACTACAATCGCAATCAACTTGACTGAAATGCTCTGGTAAGAGCTCGAAACTGCTTTCTTTTGTTGTTTTATGCAAGGCCTGCGATCCAATCTTTTATCAATATAACGACAACGGTCTCTATATACACATATATAAATTTACATAAATATTTCTGTCTATATGTCTGTGCATATAAAGATAATATATACTCTACCATAACTAAGTACTCAACATTTTTGCCCATTTTTCAATATAATCTCAATGTTAATCCTTTAACATCTTTTTTTATTTACGTATAGTAACAATTCATTATATATTTTCGTTTTATTTAATTTTGTGCACACAGTCTTTGGTATCATACAAGCAGCATTTCTTTTTTTATATTTTTGGTATATATTTTGTCATTACGCCTAATTTTTATATGATTCTTTCTTAGATCTTTTAGTGTTTCCATGTTTAAAAAAAAATACATATATGTATAAATAGGACATTTAAAAAAAGGAATGATTTGGGGCGGAAAAGCAAATGTTATTAAAAAACTGAATCTGTCTTGCATTTTGCATTTAAAAGATAGTTGGAATCAGGCAGACTCGCCTTGGAGTGACTCATGCTTGGGAACACCTTATTGATTGTCCTTAAAATAGGTCAATAGATGCGTAAACCAGGTGTCCAATAGTCTCAAATTGGGGCAAGTCAGTTCTACCTTCCAATGAAGGCAAGCAGATCCGAGGTTTTGGCTTTCGCCACGCTAGAAAGTTCCGTCAGGAATCTTGATCTCATGGTACGAAGTCGGCGTTCTTGCAGAGCCGAGTAGTGGCACAGACCTAATAATAGCGATGTCAGAATCTCTAAGAATCTCTCTGAGGAACAGGGGTTAGTTAAAATATTTTTTTAATTAAAAAATTTTTAAATTTTGATTAAAAGGAAATGAAATGTTAAATGGCTTGAATATTCGCCAGTAGAAAAATTGTTCGTTGCATATCATTTTCATATTTTGATAAAAAATAAAATATTTTGATAAACAATTTCTTGAAATAAGTTTGATACGTTTTTTTTTCAATTTGAATAATCATATTATGATTTTTTAATTTAACATAAATTTCAGTCGTGAAATCAAAGTAATTTTACTTATTTTTAAATTTTCTTTTACTGTTTAATTTTTGTGATTTTTTAATTGATTGTTACTATTATTATTATTATCATTATTTCTATAAATTTTTATAACGTTATTTGCTTTGACTTCATTTTTATATTTTAATTTTTTACTTTTTTATTTTTATAACTTTCATAGTTTTAACGTAATTTTTCCATTTGCTTAATTTTTCTATTATTGATTTTTATAATTTTCTGGTTTTTTGTAATTTTTGCATTTTTATTATTTTTGTTTTTATTGTTTTTTATAATTTAATTTGTTCTTATCTATTTTTCACATTTTTATTATTCTTATTTTTATTGATTTTCAAATTTTCATTTGATTTTTTATATATTTTGAATTGTTTACACTTTATACTTTTTCAGCACTAATTTTCTAAATTTGTATTAACATTTTTTCTTACGGTGTGTTCTTGTCATTAATTGCAAATTTTATTTACAGTTAATTATGTAAAAGTATTAGTGTTATTATACAAAAATTTTTCTGCTATTTCATTCAGTCAATTTTGTTAATTTAAATTGGCGCATAAAAAGTAAAATATTAAAAATGTTTGCCAAAAAATTTGTTTGCCAATTTGTAGCTGGAAGATAAAATCCATGCAAAGGGTATAGTAAAACACCAGGTTTAGTGCAATTTGGAGTATTTAGTACCTGAATTGGAGCTCTAAGGATTCACTAAATTTTCATTTTGATATTAATCCTCAAATATGACTCGTACTTGTAACCCATTTATTTTTAAGTATAGAGTATTTAGTAATTAATTTTTTTATAGCTTGAAGCAATGAACAGAACTTACGCTTTTTGCCGAAATTTCTATCCATGGTTTTACTTACAAGTTGCTTTTATAAACAGCAAATCTTAATTTATTGCTCCAGGAACATTTTCTTACTATTCATATTTCCTTTTTGATTTCCATCGATCGATACATTTCGCTTCATATTTGTCTTTTGTGTAGACGTATAAATCATAACAACAACAAGTGTAGCTAACATCAACAATACACCACAAATCATCAGTGTGTCATTGTGGCGTACTGTCAGACATCGGACAGCGATGTGGCCATAGCGTATGACTTCAGCATTAACAACAACAATAGCATTGTTGTAGCCAGCGTAAAGCTGTGTCGGTGCCATCTGGTTGCAGCGTTGGTGAAGTTAACATCATCGTTGTCCATGTCAAGAATTACGTCTGCATGCAAATATATATGAAGAAGAAGCAGAAGAAGAATAAGAAGAAGAGATTTTACATATGCTTAATGCTTTGCTTAATTATTTCGACAAAAACTTTAAGTGTTAAAGTTTAAGTATGCTGTCATCAATGGACCCAGCCTAAAAGTATGCAGTCAAAGTGCTGCTATTGAGCAGTAAAATGTCATGTCTAATGGTTTCAAAAATAGGTTTTTGTGACATATTATTAGGGTAAGCAATTTATGTGCTTTTAGGGAAATATAATCTAATAATTTCTTTTCTGTACAAGCGAAAAGCTTTCCTGATTTCGTTGGGCACACATTGTTTTCTCTCCTACTTCAACTGAAGCTTGACCCCAAAATGTCGACTCAAATACACTAAATTTTCGTTAAATTTGACACTCTTTATTTACAAATCATTAAACTGCCATAAAGGTAAGAAAATCGTCGACCCAAAAGCCACAAATACAACATTTATTGATATACAATTATGTGACGTTTTTTTTTGGTCTGCCGCTACCTTTGCGGCGGATAGTGGCGTTTAAGTCGTTTTATGTTGCTGTGGTTTTGCTGAGTTGAGAAAGAATCGGTCAACTCGACAGCAGAGTGGAGTTATGCCAGTTTCGGTTGGACAATTTTTGATCAAAATAAAGTATGTGCTGTTTTTCATCAACAAAGTTGTTCTTTTTATTTTATTTGTGATACCTACTTTTTCTTTATTAATAATAAAGCAAAAGTAAGCCAAAAAGTATACTACATAAAAAATATTAGATACAAATTTTCTCTACAAATGTATAAAGCAAAATTATACCTAAAATTATACTATATGAAATTATAATTCTAACTTAAATTCAACCAAATAACTATAGTGCAGTGTAAAAGTATACTACTGAAAAATATTATAACACATACAAATTTTCTCCACAAATCTATAAAGCAAAAGTAAGCCTAAAATAATATTATATTAAATAATTCTTACTTAAATGAAACCAAATAACTAATGTCTAAAAGTATACTACAAAAAAATTTTACATACAAATTTTCTCTACAAATATACGAAGCAACAGCCTGCCTAAAAGTATGCTAAATCAAATTAAAACTCGATCTGAAATTAAAACAAATAACTAATGTGAATTGTAAGCCTAAAAATATAATACATAAAAAGTACTCCAAAAACATTTTCTCTATAAATCTATAAAGCAAAAGTAAGCCTAATAGTATGCTATATACAAATATAATTCTAACCTAAATGAAAATGAATAACTATTGTGTTGTGTAAGCCTAAAAATATACTACATAAAATTATAATTCCAACTGAAATTAAACCTAATACTTAACTTACCTACCTAACTTGTAGTGCAAGCCTAACAGTATGCAACATAAAAATATATTTCTAACCTAAATTAAAATTAATAGCTAAATATTATAGTGTGACCCTAAAAGTGTGCTACTAATACTTCTAATTATAACTAAACCAAATTATTAAAGCGAAGTATACTTTTAGGCGTATTTGTAGTGATTAGCACTAACGATTAGAACTTTGTCATAATTCATGGATTCTAAAGTTCTAACAAAAACCAAAACTTAAGAAAACATTTTCCTGTAATTTTCTTCTCCCTTAGCTGCAATTTGTAAGGCATTTGGCGTAACTAATTGGCTGCTGCACACCGCTTATTATGGCATCCTTTTTCTTTTTCTTTTAACCTACCTAACTACATATTTTCTAGTTGAACTACTTGCACCTAATCTGTATCACATGAACCCATAGACCTAAGCAACTCATGTGTAGCGCATTCACAATAATATAAAAAAAATGCCACCAAAATCCCACTTATTTTTCCCACAATACGAGTATTTATAGCAGAGCGCGTCCACCCAAAATTTCATGGTGTGCAAATCCTACTTTATTTTCTTTTAGTCTTTCCTTTGCTTCATCTTTTCGGGTTGTCATGAGGGCGGGGTGGGGCACGTCATGGACGGTGTATTTGTTCGGTCTCAAGTGGCCGATAATTTGGTATACCTAATCCTCACCGCTGGCAGTGGCAATTGTGGTGCGACTGCAAGTGTTGGAGCCAATGCAGAGAATGAAAAAAGGCACTTGCAAAGGTGGAGGAGAGTGAGAGAATCAGTGTTGGCGGCTTAACTCTAATCTGCTCACCTTTTCGTTTGCCCGGATTTTCTGCTTCTCCTTCGCCGTTTTCCATTGGCTTTGCCTGATGATGAAGTTCTGAACTTTTGATGCGTTTTTTGCCCACTTTGAATGCGGACGTCAAGTGCGGCATGCGCGTAGAAGGAGAAAGAGAATCGGCACATGCATTTAAAAGTGATGAAAAAAATGATGACAGCAAGAAATTGGTTTAAATTTATTCAAGGTGTAAATTATGCAGTCTTTGTATTTGTTGGTCTGCCCACAAAAAAAAACGAAAAATTCTAGGAATGTGCAATTTAGCGCTATAAAATGTGTTCTAGCTCCACAGTTACCACAGTAAGTGTGTGTATGTGTGTGTAAAATCATCAAATACTGTCAATGCTGACGGTATGCAAATGCCGTCTGGCCACCATGTCGAGTCGTGCCAACTGCCGACTACCGACGCGTGCATGGCAACGATTAAATTTTCATCCCATAACATTTGAATGCAATATAAATTATTTATTTATTTTTCATGCTTTCCTTACGATGTGGTAGTAGAACGGCGCCGGTAAAAAAAAAAGGTGAATGCACATAAGCGACTTGGGCTCACTCAGCTAGGATATAGTTTACAATGCGACTGTGTGGAAAATTGAAGAAAATCTCAATAAAAAAAATAAAAAAATATGCTCCTAAACTTTTTATACTTCTTTTTGTATTTTTTGTCTAAAGATTCTTTGTAAATGAGGTAAGAATACTGGCAGAGCAAGATGGAACTTAAAAAGCGATTTGATAATAAATAACCGATTCTATAGAGTACTCGGAATGGACTTTTCTGGCTAATCGTGTTCATTCTGTTCAATCGTTTAGGACCTTCAGAATATGTTGAGTAAAAATGTGCTCAATTAATGGAAAGAGTAGCAAGTATTGTGCTGCAAGTTTTATTCAAGTGCGGCAACTACTTTGAGTACTCGGTACCGACACTTAGAAGAAACGAGCCATATTTTAAAATATGCTGTGAGCGACCATGAATTTCATACTTTTCGAAGCTGATTTATTGGAAATTGTATGCAATTTTATAAAGTTCGGCATCCCTAATGGAGTACTAAGTAACGGCTTTTTTAGTACTCGAGTACAAACGATGAGTACTTTGAGTAGCCCGAAATTCTACTTTTAAGTGAAGTTGAAGTTGTTTGTACTCAAGTTGACCGGAAATTCTTCTTACAAGTAAAATGTTTCCACTCGGATATAAGCAATGAGTACTTTAAGTACCCGGAAACTTGTTTTTTTTTAGTGAAATGATTGTATTTAGTAAAGTAAAAATTTAGTATTTTGAGTAATCGAAACTTCTTGTGAGTATTTTGAGTAACCGCAACTTCTTCCTATGAGTGAAATGTTGTTACTCGAGTGTACATTTTGAGTTACTGGAGCGTCTTCTTAAGAGAGACATGTTTTTATTATACTTGAGTACACGCGATTAGTATTTTGAGTACCAAAAACATCTTCTTTTGAGTCAAATATTTGTACTCAAGTTAACCGGAACTTCTTAAGAATGAAATACCTGTCTTCGAGTATAAGCAATGAGTATTTTGAGCCCCGGGAATTTATTCATAAGAGTGAAATGTCTGTATTCGAGTACAAGCGATGAGTAGTATCATACTTTGAGTAACCAGAACTTCTTTTGAGTGCAATGCGTATAATAGAGTTACGCGATGAGTATTTTGAGTACCCAAAACTTCTTATTTTGAGTGAAATATTTGTAGTCAAGTTAAGCGATGAGTATTTTGAGTACCTGGAACTTTTCTTAAGAGTGAAATGTCTGTACTCGAGCAAAAGTTATGAATATTTTGAGTAAACGGAACTTCGTTTGAGTGCATTGGTTATACTCGAGTTAAGCGAGAGTAAGTATTTTGAGTACCCAAAACATATTCTTTTGAGTGAAATATTTGTACTCGAATACAAGCGATGAATATTTTGAGGACAAGACATTTTGGTTTTTGAGTGAAATGCTTGTACCCGAGTTTGTACTCCGTACAGTCCTTAGAAGTTTACATTCCACTGTCCTTATTGAAATTTTAAAACAATAAACAGCATTTAACACCACAGTGCCGTGTGCGTCATGGCGTGTGGCGCTGTTGTGGCAATTCCTGTATTTAGTGTGCCGCAAAATTTATGACTCGCCGTGTATGAGTGAGGTGCTCATCTTAAATTTATGCCGAGTGGCCATTATTCTGGCTCGCGTATTTTCTTTACTAGTTTCGCGCCCTGGCCGCAGCGAAGGCAACACGTGATAACAGCCGAGTTGGCTGACTGGCTATGGACGCTGACACTCACCTTTATAACGTCCTTCGAAATTTTCCACATAGTTAACGGCATTCGGTGGTATTCCTGCGGAAGTAATTGAAAAATAAAGAGAAAAAAGTGAGTCGAAAGGTGGCAGAGAGCGAAAAAGATAAAAAGAGAGAAAGAGCTCATGAACAGCAAATGGTTTGATGAATGAAATCTGTGAGATTTAAAAAAAAAAAATTTTGAATTACAAAAAAAACTGAAAAAAAAATAAAAAAATTAAACCAAAAAACAAAAAATATATGAATCAAAATATAAAAACTTTTAAATAAAATTTAAAAATATAAAAAAATTGCAGCCGCAAAAAAACTTCATTAGAATGCAATTTTGTTTTTTGTTCGTTTTGCATTCGTCGTTTCGCGTACGAATGAGGGTGAGTGAAATATTTAAATTCAATTACGGACAAGTGCGCGGCGCTAAATGAGTTCATTGCGATTCGGCGCAGAGGCGGGCAGAAGGCGCGACCGCGGTTGAATTGTGCGCGCCCCGTGCGAATTTCAATTCTAAGCTGATTTCGCTATGAATATGCATTTCTTGCTTTATTTTATTCCAGCATTTGGTTGTGTTTTGTATTCTGTAGGTTGAAAAATACAAAACACAAAAACAAAAAACATTCGTAAATACGTTGAACTCATTTGAATGGGTTCCGGGCATAAAAACTGCGTGTGCAGGTGTAACCTTTGGTGCAGTTGAATGTTAATGAATCCGTGGCTTAAGAAAGTGTTTTTCACAAAATTTAAGCGCATTAAATTGAAGGTATTTGATTTTTGAATGAATACTTAGAAACCGAATCAAATCCGTGACAACATTAGTGTCTATACTTACTATATAATTTAATGGTGCCATCGGTGTCGCCTAGCGAATTTTTCGCCACACATCGATAAGCGCCAAATTCCGTCTGCGACAAAGGATTAATGTGTAATTTCATGGAGGTGCGATATTCGCCAATTTCTGTAACATTGGCTGTATACTGGCCGCCTGAAAAAAATCAACACCAAGAACAATTTTAGGATATACGAGACTTGTGTTGTTTCATGAAAACTAAAAAACAAAATTTCAGAATTACTGAAACAGTTTCAGCAAAACCGAAAAGGAAATAGCAATGATCATTTCTATATAAAATTTTAATAACTTTTTTTAGTTTTTTTAATTCACTAAATTTGCCATTCATATGCAGTGAGCAATGAAAATTAGTACAAATTAAGCTTTGGCTGTGTGGTAAAAAAAGACTCACACACACACACACACACACATCTACAACTGCACATGGACAAATGGCATTGAGCAAAAAGCAGCAAGTCAGCAGACAGCTGACCATATGGTCTGGTGTGTAAAAATGTAAAAAATGTAAAAATGTATGTAATCCTTTGGCCATTCAACACGTGCAGCAGTAAGCAAAGCAGTGAGATGGGAGATGAGTCAGTGCGACTGAGAGGTCGACAGAGCACAGCTCGAGACATTTATGCCAATTAAAAGTGGCAACAAAATGCAAATTAAATTATTAGCATTTATGGCATTTTTATGCAATTTTAATGCAATGCACCCACACCACTACACAAACAAACGTACATACATATGTTTAGTTGGTATTTTTGTGTGTGTGTGTTTGTGTTTGTGTGCGGTTGTCACCATGTGATGCGCGGCTGGCTGGCTGGCTGGCAGTGGAAAGCGCGAATTATGCGCTTAAAACCAAATTACAACGTCATGCAACAACAACAAAACCGAACAGCTATTACACGTCTACACACATGCAAATATGTAAGTAGAGTTTTCTCTGTCTATATGTATGTTATGTGTGTGTGTGTGTGTTTATGGCTTTGTCTATGTTTTGCTATTTTAATTTTTTTTGTTGTTGCCTGTTGTCCGAAAAGTTCATTTACTAAATCAGTTAATTAAAAAGTTTTGTTGCTGTCCTTGCTGTGGGTTATGACTCTTTGTTGTTGTTATTGTTTTTGTAGTATTGTTTTCATGCAGCACACTGCATGCAAAAATGCTTATCATTTTGGCATTTTGGTGTTGTTGTTGCAGATTATTCAAAGCACAGTGTGACCAAGTGTTGCAAAATGTTGCAAAATAAAAAAAATGTTTAATTTTTCGTGCTAAATGGAATAAAGTCATGTAAAAAAATTAAAAATTTTGTATGTATTTTTAAACCGTGTTAAATCTAAACCGTGTAAAAAAGACCGTGTAAAAACAGAATTAGGTGTATTATTCAATCTATAAAAAAAAAGTAAAAAAATACTCAAGTTCAAGTTTTTTGTTAAAGGTCAAATTTTTATGGATGCTAAAAATTATTGTTTTTCGTCTCTTTGTCTGTCACTTTGTTCGTCCTTTGTCTACTGCCGTTTACTCCTTTTGAAATATTAGTTTTTCATTTTAGTCCTTTTGTGAGTGTTTCGTTCGACTGTACCAGAAATTTAAAAAAATCTTCAGGTTTCATTCTACCCAATAGTCCTTCTACTGTTCTACTGTCGTCCTTGTGCTGTTTACTATTGACTCGAGAACTCTTAAATAAATTTAACTGAATAAAAACTACTTGTTTATTCTTCGTTTTGTATTTTTATCTGTCATTTTTTTTAGCTTTGTTCTACTGCAGCTCGTGCCACTTTCAAATAAAGATGCCAAGTTCTTTGCGTTTGTTTTATCAAGAATCCTGTGTTAACCACTTGTCCATCTTCTCTCAAATCTAGCCAAAAAATCCTGAAAATCTTTTTTAATATTCATTCATCCATCCATCCGCTGTCTACTATTGGTCCAACATTAAATCGTTTAGCTAAATTATGTTGATTCTGAATTGAGTATTTCTTCTTCTGCTCGTCTTTTAGTCTCTCATTGAGTTAGGTTCTGGGTCTATTAGAGGTCAGACCACTTTCAAAGATACTCGTCAAGGTCTTTACTGAGGCAGCATCTCTGAAATAAAGCCAACAATTTCTGCAACTTCCATCTGGTTTTTCTACAGTTCCCTGTCTTCTACTTGTCCCTACGGCTCTTGAATACGAATCTGCATTGAGTATTTCTTCTCCTGCTCATCTTTTGGCTGTCATTATTTTCATTTAAGGTCTACGGCATGTCAAGTTATTACCAAATATCCAAGGTCCTTATGTTTGTTCTATGGAGCATTCTATGTTTACTACTGAGCTAGCTCTCCTCACCCGTAAGTTCCATGATTCTCGTTCCTTCTTCTGTCCACACACTGTTCACTACTGCTTCGAAATTTGTTAAAAATAGTCGTCAAATCTTTCATATTTGCGCTTCTGTCTAAGTCCCAAGTCTACCACTGGGTTATCTAATTTCCAATACAGACGCCTTTTCAATCATATTTGTTGCTCTGTTCGTTCTCAGCCCACTTTTAAGACTTCTTCTGTGCATTCCTCGTTTCATATTCATTTCTGTACAATCGAAGACCATTTAAGCTAATTTTTGCTTTCTTCAAAAAGCCGGTATCGCTTCGTTTTAAGGTATCATGGTACGTTAGAAAATGGAATTTTTAATGATTTACAAAATTATTTATTTTTCAGCTCTTTTTGAAAATGTTTTTACAATATATTGAAGGTTTAAGGAACACAAACAAATTTTTTTTTTAGCATATTCTCTCCGGAGATTAAGTGTCCGTTATGGAGGATGTGTTTTTTTCTACGCAACTTCAGCTCCACCTATATAGGAGACAATATGCAAAAAAAAAAAAAAATTTGTTTGTGTTCTTTAAACCTTCAATATACAAGGTGCGTCCCAAAGTAAACAGGACTTTTGCAATATGGACGTTTCTGGTGGCGCCATCTATGTGTGAGGACATGGGTTGGAAAGGTACATCTTTCATTCACATACTGTCTAAATTTCATGACATTTGGTCTAGTAGACGCCGAAATATCCCGCTCAATGTGACAGTATGTTTTTAACTTTGGTACGAGAATGTCGATCGAACAAAGAGCTAATATTAAGTTCTGTTTTAAACTTGGTAAAACTTTTACCGAAACGTTTAAATTGTTAAAGCAAGTTTATGGTGATGATTGTTTATCCCGTGGCCGTGTTAATGAGTGGTTGAATCGATTCAAGAATGGTCGTGAAGACTTGAATGACGACGAACACGTCGGCCAGTCGAAATTTGTGATTACTGACGATGCCATCAAAACTGTGCGTGATTTTATCAAAATGCAGCCAAAATCATCATTGGAATTGATGGAAATGGAATTGAACATCTCCAAAACATCAATTGATCGCATTTTAACCGAACATTTGGGTCTCCGTAAAGTGTGTTCTCGCTTCATTCCGCACACTTTAACCGACGACCAAAAAGCGCAGAGAATTGAGCACGCAAAAGACATCGTTCGGGAAGCCAGACGTGATCCAAATTTCTTGTTCAACATCGTAACCGGTGACGAAACGTGGTGCTTTCAATATGATCCCGAAACAAAGCGTCAAAGTGCCGAATGGAAGCACCCAGATGAGCCAAATCCGAAAAAAACCCGCCGTGAGAAGTCAAAAATCAAAACTCATCTCATTTGTTTCTACGATTCAAAGGGAATAATTCATCGAGAGTTTGTTCCACCGGGAAAAACAATTAACGCTTTGTTTTATGTTGAAGTTTTGAAGCGTTTGGTGCATCGCATTCGTCGTATTCGGCCAGAATATCGCGA
This sequence comes from Melieria crassipennis, assembly GCA_963668005.1. Lineage (NCBI taxonomy): Eukaryota > Metazoa > Arthropoda > Insecta > Diptera > Ulidiidae > Melieria > Melieria crassipennis. Next base: position 63,261,096 of record OY764961.1, on the reverse strand, counting down.
GGAAGGAAGTTGGCGTTTATTGCATGATAATGCACCGGCTCACAGAGCCCTAGTTACGACCGATTATTTGACCAAAAATCGCATTTTTACCATCAATCATTCACCGTATTCGCCTGATATGGCTCCCTGTGACTTCTACTTATTCGGTCAGTTGCATTTGCCGATGAAAGGAAACCGTTATAAGGACGTTGAGGACATCCAAAAGGCTTGTACCAACATTCTGAAGGCGATGCCGGCCGATGACCTAAAACACTCATTCCAAATGCTTTTGGACCGTGCAAAACGTTGTATCGAAGCAGAAGGAGAGTATTTTGAATAAATAAAAAGAATTATACAAAAATAATCATCCGATTTCTTTATTTTATAAAAGTCCTGTTTACTTTGGGTTGCACCTTGTATTGTAAAAAAAGATTGATAATAAAGGAGCTGAAAAATACATAATTTTGTAAATCATTAAAAATTCCCCTTTCTAACGTGCCATGATACCTTAATAAAAAAATATTCTAAAAAATAGTTTAAAAATTAAAAAAACTAATATATTTGCCTGTGCTCAGTAGAAGGTTGAGATAGTTGTGTCATTTAATTTTTTTTATGGCTGCACACAAGTTTGTTGGGCTCGCCTGAGCGCATAAGACCACACAAAAAATACATATACGTAAACACACATAAATCTGGGCATATGTCTGTATGTAAATCTGTGTGTCTGTTAGAGTTACTCCCAATTTAAACTTAATTATGACTGTCACAGTTATGACTGTATAAGTATTTTGAGTTGCTCACTGTGGTTTTCAGTTTTTACATTTGCGGTCAGGAAGTGTAAATTTTCATGCTCACTGTTGCATATTTAATATGAAATTTTCCTGTATTTTAGGAGAACAGAACTTTTTGTTGCTGCTCATTTGTTAGTTTGGTGTTTTTGACGCATTCTGCGACATGTGTAATGGTTAGACAAATCACATGTTTATTATTGTTTTTTGCAAACTTTTTACTAGCTAATGTGGCAAGGTGTCAACACGTGTACAAAGTTGCCACATAACTTGTTTTTTTGTTAATTTATGATTATTTGATTTATTTTTTATTTTTATTTTTTTATATAAATTTGCGTCAAGTTGGCAGTGATTTTAATTGGTTTCAACATAGTTGTATTTCAATTCCATTTTGAATTTTGTGAAAAGTGTTTAATTGGCAAACTAGGTATAATTAAAACTTGTTGTAATATTTTCTTAAATTTTTTTTAATAACAATTTATGTGAAAATTGATATTCAGCAAAATATTTATTTGACATTAGGTAAATTAGTTCATGGTGATTGGGTAAAAGGGAATCAAGTAGACACAGATGATTCATGCTTAGAGTGAATATAAGCATCCGAGAGCTATAGCAAGACACCAATTGAAGTGATGTCCTGAAAAGGTTTTGTGAGAAGTATGAAATCAGCGATTTGACGGTTAGAACTATGATTGTCATAGCAAAAGCATTGGAATTTTGAAGGGTATTGAATTCAACTTTAAGCTTGCATTTTAGGGAATATGCGTCGATATATCAAGTTGAAATGCATGACCTGCCTCAGACATTGGATCACCTTGTTAACTGTCAGGTTAACTGATAGATCGATTCTGTAAACTAAGCTTAGTGGAGCATGAGCCAGTAGCAGCACAGGATCACCTTTTTAACTCTGAGGTTGACTAATAGATCAATTCTGTAGGCTGTGCTTAGTGGAGCATGAGACACTACCAGACAAAAAAAATCCCAATAGGTAGTAGTTGCTTTCAGCAATCTTCGACTGAATAATAGGTGATAATTTTTCCGATTTATATTTTTTATTTATTAAAGACAACACTTACCGGGCGGTACAATTTCGCCACGCTCGCGCGTCCAATAGTTGATTGACTTGGGAAAGGCCTCCGATTGGCATTCCAATGTGACACCTTTGCCTTCAACGGCGCCAATCAATTGATTCTGCACTGTTATCATGGGAGGAACTGTATGAAAGATTATAACGAAAATAATATTAAAACTAGAGATGCAATTTTGATGGCAATAGATTAATTGGGAAAATTTAAAATAGATAATAGTACATTGGGAAGAGAATGTATTGAAATTTATAGTTTTCAGGTCAGTTTAGGTTACATTGCTCGGTCAAAGAGCAGACATTGATTGGTTATACCAAATGAAGGTACAAAGACTTCATTGTTCTATGAATAGAAATCGATTTTTAACGTTAACAGGTTTAAAATATTTTTTTTTATTTTTTTGCAATACCAATTCTTTCTTTCTTTAATATAACTAAAATAAAAAATAAGTATTTTTCTATTGAAAACCAAAAAAATCGAATCTTTTACCATTGGCCTCCAAAAATTCGGTTAGTTATACTATTAGGCTATAAAATGCTCACAGGATTTGTTAGTCAAACATTAGCAGCAAGTTTGCTGAAGCTAACAATAAAAAAATATTAAATATCTTAAGACTTATAAAGGAAAAGCTGATATTAAAAACACACTAACACACACAAATCTTAGACGGCTGTAACTTTTAAAAGGAAACTAACTTCGTAAAACCAAGCTAGACTTTTGTTAGTCTATACCAGTAATACCGATTAGTTCTAACCAATTCAAGGTCAGATTCCATAACCCTAAAATTGTCTCACAGTGTTATTGAAGGTTGTGCCATCCGCTTCAGATGGGGCTGGTCACGGGATTTTTCCCACTTAGCGAGTACGTCAACCAAATTGCGGTATGTGACTTTGCTATTTGCTACGTTTGTATCGGGTGTTTTTTTTAGAGGTTTGTTTTTCGAATAGAGATAAAACTGGCATTTTGTGGTTAAATCTGGCAACTCTAATGTCATTTATGTTCAGTTTGGTTTGCCATTTCATCATGAACAGGTTGACAAAAGAACAACGCTTGCAAATCGTGCAAATTTATTTCGAAAATAATGGTTCAGTTCGCGAAGTTTACCGCAAGCTCCGTCCATTTTATGGTCGACATAATCGTCCATCAGAGCAATTAATTCGGTTAACCATGGGTCGTTTTCGCACTACGTTTACTCTATGTGATAATACGCATCCGCAGAGACGTCGAACAGTGCGCACCGAAGAAACAATTGCCGCTGTAGAGCAAAATGTTGAAGAGGACCCAGTCAGAAGAGGAGTCAGTTACCGTTAATGGAGACCGGTATAGAGCCATGATAACCGACTATTTTGTTCCCGAATTGAATGGCATGAATGTGGATGAGTTGTGGTTCCAACAAGACGGCGCTACATGCCACACAGCGCACGTCACAATCGATTTATTGAAGGAAACATTCGATGAGCGCATAATTTCGCGGAATGGACCTGTCAATTGGCCACCAAGATCGTGTGATTTGACACCATTGGATTATTTTCTTTGGGGATATGTGAAGTCGCTCGTCTACGCCAACAAACCAGAAACGTTAGGGTACTTGGAAGCCAACATTCGTGGCGTTATTGCCGACATACGGCCCCAAATGCTCGAAAAAGTGGTTGAAAATTGGACCTGTAGAATTGGCTTTATTCGAGCCAGCCGCGGCGGCCACATGCCCGAAATCATATTTAAACATTAATGGCATAAAAGTATCCTTCCAATAAAGCCAAATTGATGGACATTGAAACGATTTTCTTGTGTTTTATTTCAATTCGAAGTTCTATACCTATAAAAAAAACACCCGATACAAGGAGAGGCTGAGAACGTTCTAGGCACATTTGCGAAGTTTCTTTACTTAGCGCACTTTCTTTGCTCTACCTGACCGGCAAAAAGAGATCGAGAGACTCTGTGAAATTTGATATCAATTACTGCTTATTGAAGGCCACAGAATCACCCAACGATGGGCACTTTTTAGCTAATGGCGAAGGCATTATCTGGAATACAATAAAGAACAATGTCTGTGCGCCTGTGTCCATGGACACTCACAACCAGTGGTGGACACAGGGGGGTCTTGTGAGTTTAAACCCCCCAACTGCAAACATTTTTGGCACAAAATATGGTTTAAAATGGTATTGGGCTCAAAAGTTGTACGCAAAACCCTCCTCAAAATGAAATTCTGTATACGCCACTGTTTTCAACAATATATATGTATAATAATAATAATAATAATAAAAATAATAATTTTTGAATATTTAACTGTTCTTACTCCCCTTCGAATATTAAATTAAAAATGTTTTCTATTTAAAAGTTTGTGAAAAATCTGTAAAAGAAAAATACTTACAGTGCACTATAAGTGTTATCCGTTTGCTGACTGAGGGCGGCACCCCGTTCGAGGCTATACACAGATATGCGCCCATATGTTGTCGTTTGACACGCGGCAGCACCAGATTTATGCCCTCAATGCTTAGCACTAAAAAAGAAGACAAAGATAATGAAGAAATTAGACAAGAAAGAAATATTGTTATGCAAAATGTGGTTAGCAATAACCAATAATAAATTTTTTTTTGTGGGATTAGGTTAGGTTTAAGTGGCTGAATGGAGGCTACACATAGGCCACGATATCTCAACAATTCAGTGATTTATATTCTATCGAAGTTTTCATAGACACCGGAAAATGTTTCATACCCAAAAACTAACTCTAAGCGAACCAAATTGTGACATTCTCCTTAAGCTTTTTCATAACTTCAAGCTTTGCTAGTGGCAATTTATGGTTAGTTGTCAGCTATAAAAAGCATTGAGGTTGTTGCAAAACTTGGCCCCCAACTAGGTGCTTTCATTATAAGCCACATTTATGGCCAACAGCGCCGGAAAAAGTAGCACATGCCATCACTTTTTGCCATTTGTGTTGTAACAATTTCAACCTCCAGTTGGCAGCATGTAGTGCAAGTATTTTAATTTCTATACATTTTTTTGTTGCTCTTCATGGACACTCTAATGTAACGCCGTTTCGTTCTTTCGATTTTCAATATTTTTTTTTTTTAAGAATATTATTTGGAAAATATTATAAACTGCAATGTTGTTGTGGCTACTCTATGGCCATAACTGTGTGTCTGTATGTCGATGTGCGATTATGCGCTGTCTACCTCTTATGTTGGTGTATGTGTGTGTGTGCCGGTATGTGCAAATATTCGGGCATGTGGGCATGGGGTCATGATGTGTTTTGGCATAAAAACCCGGAAGCGGATGTGTGGTTAGTTTGGCGCTGCATATAAATTATACTCTCGTTACATTGCCGGCTGGCCGGTTGTGTGCGAACGAATGCATTTGTGTGCTCGTATTTGTGCACACAAACACACACACACACATGAGCGACTGCATGGAAATGCGCTTTTTGCCACAATCGATACGTTGCACCCCGGTGTACTTGTTGTGCATTATTATCTAAAAATTTGTGCAACACAAAAAGCGAAAGCCAATGAAGGATATATTGCAAGGCATTTTTTTGGTTGGCTTTAATTTTTTTTGTTTTTGTATTGTATAGTCATTGGTGTATATTAGGTTTTATTTGTGGTGAAAGAACAAAATTGTGTGTACTTTAAAACGGCTGTTTGTATTGGAATTCGTTGAAATTGAGTTGGGGTTAATTAAGGTCATGAAATCGTTGTGTTAATGCCCATAGCAGAGTCGTATTGAATGATCAGAGTTGATTTGAAGGCATTCTATGAAAAACAAAACTAGGTCAGTATGCAAAGGGAAGCATGGATTGGCTAGAAGAGTGTAATAGTGTTAATTGAAAGAGTATGAAATTGTTTGCAGGAGCAAAAAGTGGCCTTTAACAAATAAGTTTGTATTATGAATTCAATTTAATTTAATTTGGTGGTATGGAAAGTGGTGATTCCCAAAGTACTGGTATGTACTTGTTTATGATGGATTAGAATATGATGAATCAAAACAAATTGGAATGGATTATTTGCTGGTATGGGAAGTGATGATTAACAAAAAATATTTAAGTACTTTTTTATGATGGATAAATATGATAAATCGGAGCAAGTTGGAATGGAACATTTAAATTGAATTTGGCGGTATTGAAAGTGATGAATTACTAAAAATATTTAAGTGCTTTTTTATGATGGATTAAAATATGATAAATCGGAAACAATTGGAATGGAATATTGGAATTAAATTTGGTGATATGGGAAGTGATGATCAACTAAAAATATTGGATTATTTTTTATGATGGATAAATATGATAAATCGCAACAAATTGGAATGGAACATTGGAATTGAATTTGGTGGCATGGAAAGTGATGATCAACTTAAAATATTAAGTGCTTTTTTATGATGGATAAATATGATAAATCGGAACAAATTGGAATGGAACATTGGAATTGAATTTGGCGGTATGGAAAGTGATGAATTACTAAAAATATTTAAGTACTTTTTTTATGATGGATATATATGGTAAATCGGAACAAATTGGAATGGAATATTGGAATTGAATTTGGTTGTATGGGAAGTAACAAAAATATTTGATTATTTTTTTGATGGATAAATATGATAAATCGGAACCAATTGGAATAGAACATTGGAATTGAATTTGGTGGCATGGAAATAATGATCAACTTAAAATATTGCAACGATGAGGCACACTGTGCTGTGCATGAATGCTTTTCCAAGCACACTTTTAGGCATGCACTTTGGAGTACGGCCGGTTGGTTATAATACCGATATGGCAAGGATGGCTCGCGAAGGTGATGGGCTGTGCTAGAACAATAGAGAGTACAACTAGAATGTGCAAGAAACATCGGCGCGATAAGAAAACAAGTATAAAAAGCAACAGTGGCAGCGCAGAGGGTCGAGTCTTAGTTGAATAAGCAAAGTAGTAACAAGATATGTAGATATGAGCAAAGTGTAAATCTGTAAATAAAGCGATTGTTGGTTTTTGACTGCGTTTTCGCTGAATAATTGAAGTGGTTTTATTTTTCAAGCACAATCCAAAACGAACTTAGAGAAGTCATTTTCGTAACAATATTTAAGTGCGTTTTTATGATGGATAAATATGATAAATTGGAACAAATTGGAATGGAGCATTTGAATTGAATTTGGTGGCATGGAAAGTGATGATTAATTAAAATTATGTATGTAGGTACTTATTTATGATGGATTTAAATAAGTTAAATCGAAATATGATATATTGAAATAGAATATAAATATAATATAATATAAATATAAATGTTGAAATATGTTACAATTAAGTGTTAAATAGAAATTGATTATTAGGAAATACAGCAGTATACAAAAAATATAGGCATGTTTCGATTAAGAAGTTCAAACTGGTTTTTGGTGGATTGTAAATTGTTTCTAAATATCGTACAAAGTTTTGCTAAAACGCAAAGCCCGAAAAATCATATGGAAATCTTCTTAATGTCCGAGTGATCCTTTGAATTTCGTGTTCATGATAGACTGAAAAGGTATGTAGGGATATCACTGAACGGAATGTGACTGAACAGCTGAAGGCGTCATGGTACATGATGAAACGGCTTTTTAAAAAAAACAAATCCATGATGAATTTTTTTAATTAGCTCAACAACACCTTGAACATTTATTCAAAAATTTCAAGCGGAGCACAGTTAGAGAATTACACTGACTTGCTCGAAAAGTATACAAGATATTAGAACAGCTTAAACCGCATATAAAATTAACTCAGTAACCTTAGTTGTGGCTGAGTCGACTGCAACTTCAAAAAACTTTCAACTTTCAAACTGCTCTCAATATTTCCAAACGACTGTCTGTAGTATTCATGACTGTATGTAATATGTGTGTTTGTCTGTATTATGTGTCTGTCTGTCCATCTGTCTGTATGTGTTGGTATGTAGACTGTAGTTCTGTAATTGCAAGTAATCTCATCAAAACGTAAAAGTTCACGCCAAAAAATGAAATGAAATAAAATAAAACAAACTTTTTCAATACTTTTTTTTCTTCATTTTTTACATTCTGCCAGTGCCACTAAGCTTTCGTTGGTTGGTTGTTGCGCGCACAGATAACCGACCACTGTTTCCGCTCACTTTACAAATAAAATCAAATTTGAAATAAAAACTTTTGAAACAAGCAGCAATTTGAAAATAATCCGCGTACCAGTCGTCAAAGCAAACAAACCGAAACAAAATATACAAAAACAAAAATTGAAACAACAACAATAACAACGAATTGAACAAAGCCAACGGATGAGCGACAGACCGCCAAAATGGTGAATATGTAAAAGTAAAATAACGGCGCATTAAAAGTGCTGCAGACATTTAAGCTGTGACGTGAAAAGGTCATTTTCTGCAGCAGCAACAACAACAACATCGAATACAACAACAGCGCCAATCGTTCCCGCTGGCAGTGCCACTTGGACATTTGCCTGCCGTCGGTACTCGTCGTTTGCGCCTTTTACTCCTTTTACAACTGAACAGTTTGCGTTGCCTTCTGACTCTTCGCTGCGTTCTGTATGTGTGTGTACTTGTGTTTTGTTGTTGTTGTTGTCGTTTTTTGCTTTTTGTTTGAAGTGAATTTTCCACATTTGATTTCAGCATTACGTGCTGCGGTTGTGCGCTATTGCACGCTGGTCCGCGCCGCCAGCCGGCAAACGCCACTCCAACTGGCCACGCCGCGTCCGCAATTCACCATTCCTCGCTATTCGCTTTGCGCCACATACAACTGCGGTCCTTTTGAAAAGGTACACTGAGCGGTGAGCACACCACGGCGCCTTGTTCATGGAACATTTTTTTTTAGAGTCTGGTCAATTGAATGGCTTAGATTTGTATTAGAAAAAATGCAGATAATTCTAATTAAATTTCAATATATTTGAAGTTTAGCGCCTTTTTATACTGTAAACTGGTCAAGGTGGGAGCAATGATCTCTTTGAATCCTGTAAGAAAACTGATGCGTTGGCTGACTATTTTGTATGCTTTTGCCTTAGAATCAGATTCGGGGTTTATGCCGCTAATTTTGGGATCCTTAGGTATCCAGAATTTATTTAAATTTGTGCGTGGGTCGATTGAAGGAATAGTAAGGTGTCATATAAGGATTCAATTTCGTTGAGGACAAAACTTGTAGCTTATGTTTCGAAGCGACAGCTAATCTGAGCCAACCGAGCGGAGTGAGGTGCATTTTTGGAAAAAAAATCTATACAAGAAGTATTTATTATGGACCATTCATCATAAGAACCGATCCGAGTTGACAAAGAGTAAAATCATCAAGACGGAGTTCAATGACTACGACAGACCTCTGGGCAACTAATTCGCTTCGTCTAGAGCACAAAAAGTGTCTCGATTAACGAAGAGTAAAATCTTCTAAAAGAAAGTCGCTGACTACTTTAGACCTCTGGACGACTAATCCCCTTCTTTTAGTAAACACAAAATTTCCCGTTTAACGAAGAGTAACATCTTCTGGAGGAAAATCGATGACTACCATAGACTTCTGGAAGACTAATTTTTTAGTCTAGGGAACAACAAACAAACAGTCCCGATTAATAAAGAGAAAATCTTCTAAAGGAAAGTCGATGACTAACATAGACCTCTGGATGACTAATCCTCTTCGACTAGAAAAAAAGTGTCCCGATTAACGAAAAGTAAAATCTTCTCAAGAAAAGTCGATGACTACGATAGACCTCTAGAAAATTAATCCTCTTCGACTAATGCTCTTCCTTTAGGGAACAAAAAATGTCCCGTTTAACGAAGAGTAAAATGTTCTGAAGGAGAATCGATGACTACCATAGACCTCTGGACGACTAATTGTTTTCGTCTAGGGAACAAAAAGTGTCCCGATTAACAAAGAGTAAAATCTTCGGAAGGCAAGTCGATGACTACGGCAGACCTCTCGACAACTAATTCTCCTCGACCAGAGAACAAAAAGGATTCCGATTAACAAAGAGCAAAATCTTCTGAAGGAAAGTTGATGACTGCGACAGACTAATGCTTTTCGTTTACGGAGCAAAAAGTGTACCGATTAAGTGATCTTTTTTAGAAAATTACCAATGGGATGCCATTTTTGGCCGGTAACAATCTGGCAGCACAAATTTCTAAAGATTTCAACTCCTCTATAAAAAAAGTTGAAAATAGTACAACGACCATCTTATGGTGCTATTTTAAGTCATCTGGAATTCAACAAAACATTTGTTGGGCCGAAGTATGTTAGAGGTCTCATTCATATGGTTCTGTTCCTGCGTGATCATATCATCACTGCTTGCATGTCCTGCAAGGATTATTTCTATGAGAATAGTGTATAAATTGACTTTTCAATTGGCATCCTTATGAATGGTTCTAAACTCAGGAATAGGGTAGACTACGGTTCTAATACTTTCTAAACTACTGGACCTAGGATGCTACTATTGTCTATCTAATTACTGCAGCATCTTACAGTTAGATGGCGATAAGGGTTCCTATATTAGGTATATACATATATGACGTCAACCTTACATTATATGAGATATCTCAAATATCTAATCTTTTTCGACACTCACGCAACTATCAAGTGTTGTCCTAGTATGTTCAAAGCTAGTTAGACACGTTAGGAGGAAGCTTACAAACTAAAATTGCCGGATATCGCAACATAGGATCATTGTGGGGAGCTCGCCAAATCGAAAATGCTGCTTAGTGACTTGATCCCGTCTCTCGTTGTCGGAAAATCTCTTACGTTAGTTAAAGTGAATCATAATATATAATAAAGATATAGAAATACTGTACAAAAAGATAGACGAACCTTCTGTTCGATTGATAGACACGCCGAAAGACTGTCGTTTTCGTGGTGCTTGAGGGTCGAAACAGTAGAAAGAGACCGTTCTGTCTTTTATGTGGCAAAGCCTGTCACCTGTACTTAAAGAGATTTGAAGATACTACATATTTTATTACCTAAATTGCAAAAATTCCAAATTATACCTAAACAAAGACAATATTTTTCCAGGGTTCCATAAATTCCAGGTTCCCAAATATTACTAAAAAGTTACTAAAAAAATTTAAATTCTCAACCCTCTCCCATAATTTTTCACTCTGTGTTTGACGCTGTGCACGTCTTGCTTCATGGGCATCAATTTTTCCTGCAACTCTTTTCTTTCCCTCCCCACCTCTCTGCAGGTTGGCATACACATCTGTAAGTTCGTATGTAGGCAGGTGAACAGGCAGTCCGGTACTTACCTTCGGTGCCGTTGGCCAGCTCGATGGGTACTCCGCTTTCACGTCGCCATGTAATTGTCGGCTCCGGCGAACCGGTCGCCGCGCATTTGAGCGTCACGTTACTGCCCTCGCGCACCACCATGTCCGTGCTTGTGGGATAATCGAGGATATCCGGCGGCACTGCACAACGACAGCAAAGAGAGCGCCAAGTTGGCCCCAGGCAAGTTGTAGTAGTTGTATTGCAGTTGTAGACGATTTCGTTATTGTTGTTAGTGTTATGTTAGCGCGTCATCGGCATTGCAAAGGCCGGCGGCAGACAAATGTGCCACAGGGTCCCGGGCGTCAAGTGTTTTGAAGTGTGGCCATTGGATTTGTTGTTTTTTTTTGTTGTTGTTGAAAAAATCAGAAATAAAATAACAATGTTGTTGTTTTTTCGTTTCAAATCATAGAATTGTTAAAAAATATGCACCACACGGAAACAGATATTTTGTAGTGTTGAAAAATATCACACACCCACACACACACACATACATTGACACGCAAACGCAGATTATAGAAAATAAAAAACAAAACAAGTGCGCAAAAATTGCCAAGAGAGCAATTTTTTTTTCGGTATTTATTTCATTATTGTTGTTGTTGTGTTATGGTTGTTTTCAATTGTTTCGTTTTGTTGGTCATTTTGAACGTGTAATGTTGTTATTGCATGTTGGCAAGTTTTCATAGAGGCCGTTATTATTGCAGTTATGATTGTTGTTTTTGGTTGTTGTTTTTGTTGCAATTGTTGATGTTGATAATGGTTTCATTGTATTCAACGTTACATGGTTAGTGATATTTTTGTTGTTGTTGTTGTCGTTTTGACATGAATAGCGGATTTTCAATTGTTGATGTCGCCAATGTTTGTTGATTTTCATTGGTTGGTTGGTTGGGTGGGTTAGTTGAATGATTTGGTTGGGTGTGTGGGTTTGTGGATGGGTTAATGGGTTTGTTGTTTGGGTGAGAATAAAGATTTTTAATTGTTGTTGTTGTTTTCATTGGCACCATTTGAATGCATGTTGTTTAATTGTTGGCAGTTGTTGTTTTGGCGTTGGTTTTTATTGTGTTTGCAGTGGTTTTCATTATTATTGTTGTTGTTGTTTTTGTTATTATTATTATTATCGTTGTCGGCAAGTGTCATTAGTGGCAATTATATGAGACGCCAATTTCGTTTCGAGTGCGCAGCGGTGTTAGCAACATGAAAATAGAAAGAGAGAGAAAATATATACATTTTGTTAGTTTGTTTGTTATGTGTTTTAAGTAGAAATATATATAAATATTTTTCATAGAAATGTGTGCTAATGCTGTTAACAATATTTCTAAAAAGTATTCTAAAAATCGCATAGAATTTTTGGAATCTTTTCCAGATGCCTACAATGATAACACTGCACAACAGCATGTCTGCTGCCATGGAGTTTTTTTACATGAATCTGAATCGTTTTTCCACGCTGTTTTCAAAACCATACTCCGTTTTTATGTAACAGCTCTAGTGTTCGCAAAAACTGGGCGTGCCACTTTTTCGAATTTTCCTCGGCTTTTTTCTCGTTTTCGACTGTAATTTCTGAACCAATAATCATATCGACATGATTTTTATATAGTTGCACTAACAACATCTCACGAAATTTTTTCTGACATTAATCAATTGTATGCGTTCAAAATTGGCGTTGTAATAAGGTTTCAAAGTAGGAAAATATTGAATTTCAAGGCGTTTTTTCAGATGTCGAAAATTGTACAGATGTTTCATAAATCAAGTTGCGAAGTATATGAATATCTTAAGAAGAAACATCAAGCAATACCACACAGCCAAATTATTTGACAGAATACACATTCGCATCGAAATAATAGCAAAAATGTACCATAGCCATTTTCATCACTTTTCATATTTTTTCCTTAAAAAATTAGGAGCCTCGAAATATGCAGTTTTTAATTTTTTTTTTTGTTTCGAGCAATTTAAATTTTTTTTTGTTTTTTGCTTGTATTTCAGACTATAAATGAAACATATAAAAGAGCATATTTTGAGGCCCCTAATTTTTTAAGGAAAAAGTATGAAAAGTGATGAAAATTACTATGTTACATTTTTGCTATTATTTCGATGCGAATGTGTATTCTGCCAAATAATTTGGCTGTGTTATAATGTTTGATGTGTCGGCTTTTATTATACACCGAACTCGTTAATTGATTTACGAAAATTGTGTATGTTTTTGACCATCAAAGAAAACGCCATAAAATTCCATATTTTCCGACTTTGAGGTCCAATTACTGCGGCATTTTAAAACTTATAAAAATAAGTTACATCGAAAAAGAAGTCGTGCGGTGTTGTTAATGTGATGAGGTGAAAATCATGTCAATCGGTTTTTTGGTTTAGAAATTACGATCAAAAATATGGAAAAAGTAGAGGAAAAACTGAAAAAATGACACGGTACCTATATCTCAATAACTAGAGCTGCTAGAAAGCATCTGAGGATAGATTCGAAATCAGCGCAACCAAATTAGTAAGAAACAGTAGAAAAACTCCATGCAACAGAAAAAAAGTGTTTTTTGTTGTGCTGTGTAATTGTTCGAGTTTTAATTGTAAATGTTTGGTTACTTAATAATAGGAATCCCAGAGATTGCTAAATAATGGATACAAAAATTTTCCGAAACTTAATTTGAGAATAAATTTGTTTTTATTATTTTTACAATATGAACAGAGAAATGTTCTTAAGTTCCCCCCAAAAAAAAACAGCGCTTTTCCATCAACTGAAACAACGAATGCCATAAAATTGCATGTAACATTTGCAACACCGCTTGGCCAACGTTGGCGCCAACCATACACACAAAAAAAATCGCACATACACACACACATGCACACACACACATTCTGTCAGCAACGACACCAACATTAACACCAGCAACGACGACGGTAGCGGCAGCAGCAGTTCGCATTATCGCCAACACCACTGCGGTCATCATTAATGTGGCCGTGGCACACACACACACACACACAGACACACAAACATTATTAGCCAAACCGCCAATTCCCGCTGCAGGCAGTAAATTATAATGCGGCGCAAATATTGTACAAATTTCGCGCCACTCACACAGCTACCCCCTCTCACTCAGCACCCCTTTCCCGTTTCAACCAACATTTGCTCTCTACCTGCTGTTGCAGGTTGCTGGGTTGCAGCATCACCAAACGTGCAACTTTTTCAATATTTTTTGTCCAACTTTTGCATCTCTGCCTACAGTTTAGCCGCTCTCATCCTCACTCTCACTCGTTATACATTTTCTATTTCATTGTTTTGGTTGGGCTTTTTTGTGCCCATTAAATGTCACCTACGGCCATGATTTCCGCTGTTGCTCTGCCATTTTTTTCTCTGCTGTTGTTGCTGTTTCCTTTGTCTTTATTGTTTTTGTTTTGGCTTTTTTGTTGGTCGGGTGTAACTGCACAGACAAAACGGAAGTGTGCGATCATGGCGGCACAATGCGTTGGGCGCCGCTTCCGTTTCGGTGCTATCGGAACGGCGAGTGGCACATAAAAGTGGCCGCAATTATGCGGTTAAATGGCGAAAACCAAAACTGCGGTGTTGACAATAACAACAACAACAACAACAATGATAAAATTGGCTGAGTGTTTTCACATGTGCGGTCATTATGTGGCAGTGATTATTATGATTTTTGTTGTTTTGCAAAAAAGCATCGTTGTCGCGAGTGAGTTTTGCGAGTGTGTGTGTGTGTGTGTGTCTGTGCAGCAGGTTGAGTTGGGTGAATACAAATGTGGCTTGCAAATTAAATAGAGTTGCAGCAAATTAATTTACTGCTGGCTGGAGCAAAGCTAAACGACTTTTCATTTGGGTGTAATTAAAATGCGAACAAGGGCGAGAGTTGTGAGCAGACGGGTGGAGAATGGAAAGAGGAAATAGAAAAAATAACAGACCAATGTAACATACGAACGAACTTTGTTTCATAGAACAAAAATTAATAGTTTAATAATAAAAAAAAATGATTTGATCTAAAATAGATTCAACGTCAATTTGTTGTAAGAATTTGTTGCATATTTTTCCATTCAATATCTTCCATCTGCTGGTATTTTTGATCAAAGATTCTCCTGATGACATGTTTACATAGATATAAAAATTCGAAAATTTTTTCTCTATTGCAATCTTTTAGTCGCCCGTTTCTTTTCTCTTTGTAGCCAATTTTCAGTGCCAAATTGCATCGCGTTAGCGTTTTAGGCGCACTGGCTGCGCCCATTCAAGTAGCATTCAAATATTTGCTCTCACTTTGCTTGATTATGGCAACGTGTGCGCCTTGGACTTGGTTTCGCATCGCGTTGATTCTCTGCCTTGTCTGCTGGGGGACTAAAATCCAGCGATGGCTTTATTACTGGCAGCAGTGTTGAGGTTGGTCTCAAATGCTGCACACCTGCTGCATCTAGTCAGGAAAGATATGAACGATTTTTTTTGCACTCATTTTTTAAATTTCAACCGCTGCACATTTTGTGTGTTGCTGCAGGTTTTTGACAATTTTTCAAGCCAATTTCCATAGTGCAACGCCAAATGTTGCACCAGAACTCACACAAAGTCGTAAAGCAAGGCAAAAAAGCTTTGTTACAGTGGTGCTTATTTACAAAATTTCATATGAATTTTAACATGCAATGATTTTCTGAATATTGCCCAAAGTTTAATACATTTTTTCACATAACAAAAATGTCGTTTTAGAAAATTATTTGGCAATTTTTTTTGGTCAAATTTGCTCTAATTGCAGCACTGTGCTGTGACTGTGTACGAAAATTTGCGCCCCGACTCAAGTGGCGTCCACGCCGTTTAGCGTATTAAGCGGGCATATTTAATGCAAAATCAACAACGCCGCTGCGGTTCAGTGGACGGTTAACATGCTTAAGCGCACACAATGGCCGGCAATGCAGCGCAGTGCCGTTGTCGACACCGTTGGCCGCCAGCTGGTTGCCAACACACACAAACTGCCCATTCTACATTGTCGCACAGTCCGCACCACAGCGCCCCAGCGCCAACATCAACATCGGTTTGGCAGTACCTAATGGGAACACAATGGGCCGGACCTTGTGGTCGCTTTTGCTTTACGCTACAGCAAAACGTTTTGTTTGCGCTTGTATGTGTTCGTATATGTGTATGTGTGCGTGTGTTTTTGTACGTGCCGCTATGTGCGAGTATACAAGTAGTATAAGCCACCTGACTGCACGAGCCTGTTTGGCTGGTGGATTCATTTTTGGTCAGTTTGGCAGCAATGGCCACGCGAAACGTAATTGACGAACGTTGTTATTGTTCATAGAGTGAATGAGAAAAAATGCGCTCAGAAATTGTGCAAAAATTGCATGCGAGATTTTTTGTTGCTCATTGTATTGCATGCAATTTTTATATTTTTTTATTTCTTGCTTTCAATTTGTGTGCATTTCGGTTGGTTTTTGTCGCTGCATTAAATGAGCATTAAAAACGTCATTTTATGCGCTTAAGTGGATTTTTTCTCCACATTTTGAAATTGTTTTATTTTATTTATATATTTTTTTTTATACACATTTGTTCTTTTCCTCTACAACAATTGGTAATTTGCGCTCGAGTGGTTGTTGCGGCAATTTCGTTGTTGTTTTTGTTTCTTTTTAATGTAATATGCATCGTTTCGTGTTTTGTTTCGTAAATTGGCATTCATTAAGTCTGCACGACTGGTAACGAGGTTGACTTATTTTCTGCATGAAAGTGCAACGCTACAATGTGTTTGATTTCAGTTGTTGCTTTTGGTTACATTTTCAACATTATAAATAGTCACTAGAAGTGGCTTTATGTTGTTGTTGTGGGCAAATATAGTATTTTCGCATACGATTAATGATGTTTTTGGTATTTAGGAGCAGTTTTTATGATGTTTGTTTAGTGTAGTAAAAATAATAATTAAATTTTTGCTACAGTTTTAAAAACGCTTTAATGATTTTTCTTTCGAAAATTCCTCTTCCTTCTTTCTCTTTTTGCTTAGCACTTACCTACCACATCCAGATAGCCCATTTGACTCTTCATTGGATCCGTATTTATTTGACACATATACCAGCCCTTGTCGCTCTCTTTGATATCCTTTATTTTCATTGTCCATGTTTTGTGTTCGGAGTTTGTTATGCCAATGCGTTGATTTTTCGTTATAACATGATTCTGTATGGTTAGAATGGTTTGGGTGTCCACACGTAACCACGCTACCTGTAACAAAAAAAAAAACCAATGCATTTTGTAAAATTTTTAATTATATAAATAATAAACATCCAGCAGTCTCTTTGAAAATTGTTTTATTTATATAAAGAATAGGAAACTACCATAGATTAAGTTTATTTTTAAAATTTAGTGAAAGGTTCTTGAAACAAAAAATAATAAAATAAAAAATAACAATTTTCCGCACCCCATAAAAGCGTTCTGAAATGTCATATGGGGTAGCTTTTAGACTGAATCCATTAGAAGATCAAAGAAAAACTTAAACAAATTTTTATATTTAAAATAAGAAAAGAAAGGTTCAGTTAAGAAAAAGCAGACAACTTGCTTAATTGTAGCTTTCTGCATTTCTGTAAAGCGTTACTGTCTGTTGTGTGAGTTTGGCTGCTGTGTGTTCTGTAATGTTGAGTGTTTTTTAGGATTTGACTTATGCATTGAAATATATAATATACAATGAATTCGGTTAGATTGACAGGAGGCACAAAGATTCTAAAATGAAGATTCCAGTATAAAACTTGCTACTTCCTCACGTTGAGGACAGAAAGATGTGACTAAGATGACTGTTTCTGAATCGAACCTCCATTCGTTAGCTCATTGGAATCATCACCGGACATTGAGCTATTAGATCGGTGATCATCAAATGGCAGTTCTTGTCTAGTGATGTTTATAGAAGCTATAGAAATGAAGAAGAGGTAGAAACGATACAACACTTTCTGTACCACTGCTCGGTTGTGTGGAAATTCCGAATCCGTACCCTGGAATAAAGATTCCTGACAAACCTGGCTGGCACAGTAAATTCAGAATCGGTTCTCCTTCATGAAGAGGTCACATTTATTTCCCCCTGATTGAAACTGTTGGTTAGATCCAAGTGGAAGTGCGGTCTCTATCGCGCTTAGATCTAACATTCCCTACTAAACCTAACCAAAGTTTCCTTACCTAACATAACCCAACCTCACCATTCGTCATTGAATTCTGTTTCTTATTCTAGATTTTTTTCCATCTCATAAATTTTTGCACTCAAATTAAGGTTTCCATATTGTTAACTAAATTGTTTTAAAATTAAAAAAAAAAAATAAAATAAAAATAAATAAATCGAAATTGAATAAAAAATTCATAGAAATAAAAAAAAAATTAATTAACAATAAAAAGAAAAATCAATCATTATAAGAATAAAATTAAAAAAAAAAACAGAAACCTAATTAAATTAAAAAATTATAACAAAACTAATTTTATAAAAAAGTATAAATAAAAAACAAAACTAAAAAGATGTATAAAAAACCAAAAACTTATATTTATTATTTATTGAAAATAAACGAAATTTGTTTTAATTAAGATTGAAAAGAAAAATAAATTATTTTGAAAATAAAATAAATTATTATGAAAAATAAAAACTAAAAGCTTAATCAAATTAAAAAAATGATAACAAAATTTATTGTGCAGAAATAATTATTAATAACAAAAAATTAACAAAAAATTCGATAAAGAAATAGAAAATTAATAAAAATTAATGAAGAATAAAAAGAAAAATCAATCATTATGAGAATAAAATAAAAATGATAAACAAAATAAAGAACAGAATTTTAATCAATTACAAAATAAAAAAATTGTTTTAGAGATATAATTATGTGTATATTTAATATAAAAAATTAAAAGATATAAAATGAAAAATTCATTGAAAATTAATAAAAATTAATTAACACTAAAAAGCAAAAACCAGTAATCGTCAAAAATTTTAATAGAAAAGTAAAAAAAATTACAGTAAATAGTAAAATTATTTTAAGTTAATTATACAATATACCGTAAATATACAACAAAAATTAAAAAATATATAAAAAATATGAAAAGAAAAAACAAAGAACACTCATGCAAGTATATATAATCTGAATGCACACAGAAGGCACTCAATTACTTAAAAAAATAACGAGACAACCGTACAAGCAATCACAAAGGACGAAGAAACCCAGTGAACAAACACAACAACAACAATAACCATCAACCAACCACAGTTAAATTGGGCGTAAAGAGAAGTGCTGTGTTTTTATTAAGAAAACAAATGCAGCGTCAGTAGCGGCTTAAAGGGGGGGGCGGAGGGGCGGACCGCCCCGGGCCCCGGGCTGCGGGGGGCCCCCGAGAGAAGCTTGTATATAAAAATTTAAAGTTTTTCAAAACTGAAACTTGTAAAAAACTATTTGCGCTCTACAATGATTGTTGAAAGGTTGTTTGTCACTTTTATCAATTGAAAAAGACACAGTGTCGACAATTGACTTTGAAATTAATATACAATGACAAATTCAGTTCAATAAAAGCAAGAAAACATGCTTTCTAAATAACAATTGTATGCAAATTTTCAAAAAATTTTCCCTCGAAGATTGCAATATTTAATTTTTGACTTAAAATTTTGTGCAAAGTATGCAAATACAAAATTCTATGTTAAAAATGAAATATCGCAATCTTAGAGTTTGCTTGTAAACTAGTGTAAATTACACAATTACTTAACCTCATTAAACAAATTTACAGTTATTATTATTATTTTTATAATTATTGGTTGGATAACAAGACATCGTCCCGGAAATCCGGGTTTCTTCTTTGATAGACTCTTCTACGAAAGCAATTCTATGCTCCTTGTAAGTAAGCTACTGCTACCGGGTTTTATAAAATATGTCTGTACATTTCTAAACTACTCGACACGAAAAATGCAGCTAAAAATAAAAGTGTTTTCTAGACTGGAACTTTGAAATAGAATTAAATTTAGATGTATGAATCTACAGACTGAAATCCAAATCATGTATGTTTTCCCTACCTGACATATTTTGGTCCTGAAACTTCAAAATTGAAAATTTAGTTAAAAGGATTTCTTTCATTTGATACCCATATTTCCATCATTGCACAACTGCATATATTTAAAAAATATTTGAAATGTGTATGTCCTTAAAATTTAAAATTTTTTAAAAAGGACTTTGGGCCAGAAAATGAAAAACTGACTATGCCAGATTACTATAAATGATCTCTAGTTTCACGTCTGTATCCAAATTTGGATGGGTCTCGGCAAAAGAAAAATTTCGCACAGTGTAATAAATGTAAAGTTGGTGTTTTTACTCACTGCATCATAACATTGTAATTTTTATTTCAATTCTATTGATGTTAGGCTTAATATTTGCTCAAGTAATATATTTGCTCAAAAAATATATAATAATATATCTTTCATCTTAGATTTTAAAACTAGGGGAGATAATTTTTTTTATCCATAAAAAAAATATTCGAAAATTTATGATTTTTTAAAACTTTCCTTTGGGGAAGTTACTTGTCAGCAACTTCCCCAAATCTCATCTGATTTGAACATTCTATATATCACTAAAAAGGCTAAGGTATTATCTTCTTCTTGAACAACGGACAGCTCGTGTTAATCAGATAATTCTTTCAGGAGATATGTGCTCATAACTGAAACAACAGAAAAAAAACTCGTTTTTCGAAGATTTTTTGAAAACACTTCTTAAAAAAATTTTTTTATTTTCAGTTTCGTGTTCAGCGGTGAAAGTTAGTCTAGAGAACACTTTATCTATGCATGCGATTGGCCCATTTTTTTCGAGTAGTGTAATGATGCACTGATCGCAAAACAATCTAATCCTCCTGCTCAGGTTGCTTAAAATAATGGCCAGATTGTAGTAACGATGCAAGATTTTCTGTTGTTTTTTTTTAGTTTTAAAATGGTTTTTTGAAATGACAAGTTTGCTCTCCCAAAAGTTTTCCTAATTTCACGAAAGTTTTTATCAAATTTGGAAAGATTTAGTATGATTATCCTTTTATCCATTTTTCATTTTTTCTCTGGGATTTTATTGCTTTCTATAAAATTTCAAGCACATATACTTTTCAAAATAATTTGTCCGTTTACTGTCCATTTACTGTTCAATGGAATACGAAATTAAAAAAAAAAAATTAAAAAGTATAACCGGAAATTCCAGTTATTAGTTTTGTACGCAAACTAACGGTATTCTGCACCGTTTGTGGGGGCCCCTCAGCCGACGCCGCCCCGGGCCCCCGAGCACCTTAAGCCGCCACTGTGCAGCGTATAACAACAAAGACAAACAACAGCTACAACAACAATTAAACACCCAATCGAAAAAATTACAGAAAAAAACAGCCCAAAGTGCGCCCAAAAAACGACGAAGCAATGCAGCAATAGCAACAAAGCAAAAATTGCAACAACAAAAAAACAACAAACATACTCGATGGCAACACAATGAAACGAGCTGCACTGAAAAACAACAATAACAACAAACAAAAATTAACAAAATGAAAGCAACACCGCTTTGCGGCCGTTGAGAAACGAACACAAAGCAACAACGGAGCGAAGGGGACGACGTGCGTTTTGCTTATTGTTCTTGTTATTATTGTTGTTGTATGAATGAAATATGAAAAAGCATAAAATAATAATGCCGACCATAAAATAAGTAATTACACCCATGAGCCTGCTCGATTATCTCTTTAGGAAGTGCGGCACGATTCGACACAACACAACACAACACAACACGACTCGACTCGGCACCAAATTGTGGCAAGCAGCGCTGTACGGGGAGGATGTGGAGGCCTTAATTGGAGGAAAATCATTTATGAAAACAAAATACCGGCATTTACCCATATTATGCTTTGCCAGTGGGATGAGTGCAGGCACTCATGATTTCTCGTGTGGGCGGAGATGCCAACATGTGGCGTGGATAATGAGCAATTTTGGGGGGTGGTGAGTGGTGTCGGAATGAGTCCACCGCCTGTGTGGGTCCTTAACTAAGTGATGATAGACTCGCTGAAAGCGTTTGTATGTGTTTGTGTGCGAAATGATGCCTTCTCGCATTGAAAGGCCGCCACGGTGGCGCAAAGATGTCGTGTTTGCATTGCTCGAGGTTTGCTGCGCTGGTTGTGGGAATCTGTATGTCTGTATGTCTATCTGTGTGTTTGTGTTGTGCGCGTTGAAATTGAAAATGAACGCATCGAGCCATATCGTTCGTTGTGTTGACACCTTTGTCGTTGTCCCATCGCAGCTGCCGCCTATGTGTGCGTATCTAATTTGCAGTCACTTCGAGTGGCCTTCGGTTAAGGCAAATTGCAGGAAATTTAATTTATCTGCCATCAGGCACTGCCAACCTAACGCCCTGCTTGAGCATTCCCATCTACGACCAGGTGCCACTCCCCAATGCTTTGCGTTGCTTTCTGGCATTCATTCATATTTCAATTATTTTTTATGAGCTTTTATTGTTATTGCTGTTGTGATTTTGGTTAGCATTATTGTTGTTTGGTTGTTGTTATTGCTGTTATACATATTAGTGTTGTTGTTCTAGTCGATTGTGCGTCTGTAATGGGATATGTGTGTGTCTGTGTGTGTATTTGTGTGCTAATGAAAATGAGATTGTTTGTTGTGATGTTTATTAGTGTTTTGTGAGTATCTGATTTTTGGCATAGTGAAAGTGTTTAACGGTTTGTATATAATTTGTGTATTTGTAATTGTGTATTTGGGCTTCTGCTTGTGCGTGTGTAGAGGTGTAAACGTTAGCAAAATATTTAACTATTAGATGAGTGTTTAACACAAGAACGACTGGTCAAACCAATCATTCATAAATGTTCTTATGGATTTATGATACAAGATAAGGGCACATGTTTTTTTAAATTCACTCTCAGGTTTTGTATTTAATTTTTCTTTAAATATCAAAGTCAAAGTCATTAAATATTTTTCTTCCAGAAAGATTTAGGCTTTCTGGAGTCTAGGTTGAGTATAGTTTGATTTTGGTTGGAGTATAATCTGAGTCTAGTCTGAGTATAGTTACAACATAGTCTGAGTCTGTTTGAGACTAGTCTGAGTCCGATTTGACTAGAGTTCGAATCTAATCCGAGTCTGGCCAGAGTATAGTTTGATTGTGATCGGTTTATAGTGTGATTCTGGTCCGAGCCTAGTCCGACCCTAGTGTGAGTGTATTCTGAGTCCCGTCTGAGTCTAGTCTGAATATAGTTAGAATTAATTCTGAGTGTAGTCTGTGTCTAATCTGAGTCAAGTCTAAGTCTAGTCTAAGCCTAGTTTAAGTCAAGTATGGATCTAGTCCGGTCTTACAATAGTCTGCGTCTCATCTGAGTCTAGCCTTATACTCGTCTAAGTCTATTCTGAGTATAATTTGAGTCTTTTCTGAATGTAGTCTAGGTATAGTCTGAGTCTAGCCTGAGCCTGGTTTGAGAACAGTTTGAGTTAAGTCTAGTCTGTGTCTGGTCTCAGTCCAGTGTGACTATAATTAGAAGACTATAGTTAGTCTGAGTCTAGTGTGAATTTCCGTCTCTCTATAGTGTGAGCCTGGTCTGAGAATAGTCTGAGTCTCGTCTGAGTCGAGTCTAGTATGAGTCTGGTTTGAATCTAGCCTGAGTCAACTCTAGCCTGAGTCTGGTTTGAGAATAACCTCAGTCTCGTCAAAGTCAAGTCTGAGTTAAGTCAAGTCTAAGTTTGTGTCTGAGAATGGTCTTAGTCTCGTATGAGTCAAGTCAGAGTTAAGTCTAGTCTGACTCTGGTCTGAGAATATTCTGAGTCTGAGTCTGAGTCTAGTCTATTCTAGTCTAGTCTAGTCTAGTCTAGTCTAGTCTAGTCTAGTCTAGTCTAGTCTTGTCTAGTCTAGTCTAGTCTAGTCTAGTCTAGTCTAGTCTAGTCTAGTCTAGTCTAGTCTAGTCTAGTCTAGTCTAGTCTAGTCTAGTCTAGTCTAGTCTAGTCTAGTCTAGTCTAGTCTAGTCTAGTCTAGTCTAGTCTAGTCTAGTCTAGTCTAGTCTAGTCTAGTCTAGTCTAGTCTAGTCTAGTCTAGTCTAGTCTAGTCTAGTCTAGTCTAGTCTAGTCTAGTCTAGTCTAGTCTAGTCTAGTCTAGTCTAGTCTAGTCTAGTCTAGTCTAGTCTAGTCTAGTCTAGTCTAGTCTAGTCTAGTCTAGTCTAGTCTAGTCTAGTCTAGTCTAGTCTAGTCTAGTCTAGTCTAGTCTAGTCTAGTCTAGTCTAGTCTAGTCTAGTCTAGTCTAGTCTAGTCTAGTCTAGTCTAGTCTAGTCTAGTCTAGTCTAGTCTAGTCTAGTCTAGTCTAGTCTAGTCTAGTCTAGTCTAGTCTAGTCTAGTCTAGTCTAGTCTAGTCTAGTCTAGTCTGAGTCTAGTCTAGTCTAGTCTGAGTCGAGTCTAGTCTAGTGTGAGTCTAGTCTAGTGTGAGTCGAGTCTAGTCTGAGTCGAGTCTAGTCTGAGTCGAGTCTAGTCTGAGTCTAGTCTAGTCTAGTCTAGTCTAGTCTAGTCTAGTCTAGTCTAGTCTAGTCTAGTCTAGTCTAGTCTAGTCTAGTCTAGTCTAGTCTAGTCTAGTCTAGTCTAGTCTAGTCTAGTCTAGTCTAGTCTAGTCTAGTCTAGTCTAGTCTAGTCTAGTCTAGTCTAGTCTAGTCTAGTCTAGTCTAGTCTAGTCTAGTCTAGTCTAGTCTAGTCTAGTCTAGTCTAGTCTAGTCTAGTCTAGTCTAGTCTAGTCTAGTCTAGTCTAGTCTAGTCTAGTCTAGTCTAGTCTAGTCTAGTCTAGTCTAGTCTAGTCTAGTCTAGTCTATTCTAGGCTATTCTAGTCTAGTCTAGTCTAGTCTAGTCTAGTCTAGTCTAGTCTAGTCTAGTCTAGTCTAGTCTAGTCTAGTCTAGTCTAGTCTAGTCTAGTCTAGTCTAGTCTAGTCTAGTCTAGTCTAGTCTAGTCTAGTCTAGTCTAGTCTAGTCTAGTCTAGTCTAGTCTATTCTAGGCTATTCTAGTCTAGTCTAGTCTAGTCTAGTCTAGTCTGGTCTAGTCTAGTCTAGTCTGAGTCGAGTCTAGTCTGAGTCTAGTCTAGTCTAGTCTAGTCTAGTCTAGTCTAGTCTAGTCTAGTCTAGTCTAGTCTAGTCTAGTCTAGTCTAGTCTAGTCTAGTCTAGTCTAGTCTAGTCTAGTCTAGTCTAGTCTAGTCTAGTCTAGTCTAGTCTAGTCTAGTCTAGTCTAGTCTAGTCTAGTCTAGTCTAGTCTAGTCTAGTCTAGTCTAGTCTAGTCTAGTCTAGTCTAGTCTAGTCTAGTCTAGTCTAGTCTAGTCTAGTCTAGTCTAGTCTAGTCTAGTCTAGTCTAGTCTAGTCTAGTCTAGTCTAGTCTAGTCTAGTCTAGTCTAGTCTAGTCTAGTCTAGTCTAGTCTAGTCTAGTCTAGTCTAGTCTAGTCTAGTCTAGTCTAGTCTAGTCTAGTCTAGTCTAGTCTAGTCTAGTCTAGTCTAGTCTAGTCTAGTCTAGTCTAGTCTAGTCTAGTCTAGTCTAGTCTAGTCTAGTCTAGTCTAGTCTAGTCTAGTCTAGTCTAGTCTAGTCTAGTCTAGTCTAGTCTAGTCTAGTCTAGTCTAGTCTAGTCTAGTCTAGTCTAGTCTAGTCTAGTCTAGTCTAGTCTAGTCTAGTCTAGTCTAGTCTAGTCTAGTCTAGTCTAGTCTAGTCTAGTCTAGTCTAGTCTAGTCTAGTCTAGTCTAGTCTAGTCTAGTCTAGTCTAGTCTAGTCTAGTCTAGTCTAGTCTAGTCTAGTCTAGTCTAGTCTAGTCTAGTCTAGTCTAGTCTAGTCTAGTCTAGTCTAGTCTGAAGCTGGTCTGAGTCAAGTTTAGTTTGAGTCTGGTTTGAATCTAGTCTGAATCAGGTCTAGCCTGAGTATGGGTTGAGAATAGGCCGATTCCGGTCTGAGTCTATTCTGAGCATAGTTCGAATCTAGGCTGAGTTTGGTCTGAATCAAGTGTGAGTCTCGTGTCTAGTTTGAATCTGGCCTCAGTCTGGCCTGCAAAAATATGTGTCTGCTCTAAGTTTCGTGTGAGTCTAACCTAAAGCTAATGAACGTTTTGAAGGACAAAAGTTTTAGTTTGTGTTGAATGAAAATGAAATTCTCACCTTATAAGCGCCCAAATCTTGCACCACACATGTGAGCAACGCCTCACGTCCCACCGAAGCGGTGACATTTGCAATGGGAAAGCTAAATTTAGGATCAGCTGGAATCAAGAAAAAAATAGTTACTTATTTATTGATAATAATTACTGACAATTATGATTGTAAATTACAACTTTTTATTAAGAATTCATAACGATAGTTCACCCATTTAATTACTACTTTATTAATACTACACCATTATAAAACCATACCATACCATAGCATCATTTTTATTGTTAGACTCTGAGCTTTTGAATGCCATTCAGATAATGAAAACAAATCTGAACCAGTGGCGTCCCCAGGATTTCGGGAAGGGGGGGCATATTCAAAAAAATTCAGTTTAACGCCATTTTTATACTTTAATTTTTGCGTATTATTTTTAATACATGTTGCATAAAATTGTACATATGCACATACATACATATATGCATACATATGTACATATACTAAAATAAAATTCTTAAAACGAAAAATTCAAGTGACACGTATTTTTAGGTCATAAAATCCCAACTAAAAAATTTAAGTTTTTTTTAAGTTATGAAATTTTGAAAACTTCTTCTAGTAGAATTACGAAAAACTCAAAAGACCTATTTTAAAAAGCATAACACACCAGCTATGTAAAATATATCCAAAAAATAAAATATTAAAATGTATGACGTTCCGAAATTTAATTATGATATAGGTGAACATGTTTTCCATGTTTACACACAATTCACCAAAAAAATGTACCTGCATTTTTGTCAAATTTCAACAGCTAATGCAGGGTTGGCATGAAGCCTGTGTTTGACTACTACTTTGGTAAATAGTCGATACTTTTGGGAACACTGAAAATACAACTATTCTGCGAGAACAAGTGCAATACTGATTTTTGTATTCATTTATTCTTAACCTTTCTGCAGGCATCCGGTTCTGGCCAGACCACATCGAACTTCGGATCCACTTTAGTAATGTTGTAGTTAAGCTATCGAGCTCATATTTCATGATATCCTCAACTGATACTTTCTACGTACAAAAACCATGGCCTCGCCAGACCATGGTGTATTTTCATAAACATTTTTTTTGCTATTTCCCACGTAATTATTGTCAGAATGCACAGTGATTCGACTCCATACAACCGTGGTCCGTTCATAAAATTTTGTATACTAGTTAATCATAGTCTGCTGAATTGACTGCTTTGTAGTTTGGCAATGCCTGAGACTTAAATTTGCAATTGTTGTCATTTTTGGAAAGCTACAGCACCAAGTGTGTTGGCTAAATTTTTCAGATTTTACATTTAATCGGTAACGTCAACATTGATAATTCCAAAGAGTAACAGAAATTGTCTTAGGACCCTTTAGTTTTGCAAAAAACGAGAATAATAGACGTATGTTTCGCATTTGTGCAGATTTTTTCATTTTTCATGTTGATTGCATACTTTTAGGGACGACGAAATAAATTTTGTCAAAAAAGATGTGTTTGAATGTGTGAAAAGTGGTCTTTTCAAATTGAATTATTTTCTGAAATCGGAAGATATCGAAGCATGTAATTATATTATCCGACAAAGAAAGAAGTCTTCAAATACAAAAATCCAGGAACATACTTTCACATACTTTTTAGATATTTTCCTCTAAGTTTAGCCAATTTTCAGATTTTTAATTTAGAAAAATATTTTTGATTAAAAGTGAAGTAAAAGCCTCAACTTTGCAAATTTTGAGAAAATATTAAAAGCGAAAATAGCCACATTATTTCTTAATCTATATTGAAGGTTTTAGCAACTTCTTGGTAATCATGTATTTTTATAATTTTTTTACTCAATAGACTAAAAAACAGAAAATATGTGTTTACATTTTTTTATGAAAAAAGTTTCAACTTTGAGCCGCTTTTGCACAGAAACTAATTAATTTTTTGCACAGATTTTTTTGGGTTTTCTTAGTTGGAATTTTACCTTTCAATTGACATCAAAATCGTTATATTCTGAGACTATAAATTTTTTTGAATTTTGTCTATGGAACGAATCACTGTGGAATGGCTTAAAACATTTTTTCGTTTGTTCCTTATTCAGTCCTTTACGGAGCATAGGAC
This sequence comes from Melieria crassipennis, assembly GCA_963668005.1. Taxonomy (NCBI): domain Eukaryota; kingdom Metazoa; phylum Arthropoda; class Insecta; order Diptera; family Ulidiidae; genus Melieria; species Melieria crassipennis. The sequence goes on along the minus strand of OY764961.1, from coordinate 63,232,832 downwards.
TTCAACTAGGCTTTTCCATCTGACTCGATTTGAAACCCTCATTTCGTGCCATCCCATGTAATCGTGACATAAGTTAGTTGGCGCAAAATCTACCTGATCCAAGTGTTTTTCTCTCGCCTTGGCTTTTATTTTCTTTTGGGTTAGTAAATTACATATTGTTTTCGTTGGAAAATATTGTCTGAACATATTCAAAATTAATATTTATCCATTGTACTCATGGCTATGTTCGTGTTTTGGTGTCAATTCAATTACATCCCAGATGTGAAGGAAGTATTTGTTGTCTTGTCGTTCCGGTTTTTATCAATTGGATTGTTTTCTGTGGCAGAGATGGAAGGAAGGGAAGGCTGTTTTGAGGATTAGACTTGGTTTTTGAACCTCGACACTGGAGTAAAAATCAGAGAGGACAATTTCTCTGAAAAAATTGCCTAAGCAATAGCGGAAACCAATGCTTAAGAGCAATAAAATTAAGATATTAATTAATTTGCTGCTAGAAGTAATATTTGGCCCTGAACAAAACGAAGCTTCTGATACTGATAGAAAAAATGGTCGTTTAAATAGTTCAATGTGAAGATAACGACGACGAAGGCGACAAAGAAAACGGCCAGTTCAACCTGAACAATAACATGTTGAGCATGTTCTGCATGTTTTTCTTTGGCAAAGCAGTTCAGCATTGTCAACAGTTCAAGGAATCCAATGCCCAATGTAAAATCTCAATGTTTTTGACGCATGTAATTGAATTATATCGTTGCAATAATTGCATTAGTCAAGCAGTTGAAGCAGATTTACATTTATAAAATTTCTTTCTTTTCCTTTTTTTTTGGATTTCAAAATTAATTAATTGAAACTACCTAGTTACTTAATTATTCTAGTATATTTGTACCGTTTTACGTAAATAAAATGTAGGCAAGCAAAACAAATCAATGTGTTCACACTTTCTGGTTTTTTTATATCCTTAACAACAATCCTCGACTATCCTCTTGTTTACATCATGGTCTGGCCAGATCATGGGAGCTACTACTAGGTTTTAAGTGGGTGATCACAGAAGAGGTAACGCAAATAATAAAAATGTTTGCAGAATTCCATATTGTTACATCAAATTGATAAATGAATTTATCCACCAAGGGGGGGGATCCATCCCCCTAATCCCCCCCCCCCTGGGGACGCCACTGATCTGAACTGTTACATTTTTATTTATAAATCCTAAGTCACTGTTGAAAAACGTTTTATTACATACTCGTGCATTATTTCCCTGAAAGCTAAAATCACAAAGTTGTGCCATAATTACCTTTAAAATTCATTCATTTAAATTGCCTAATTCCCTAAGTATTAAAAATTGTATTTCATTTAAAATATTTTTAATAGCCAGATTTATTGCACAAATTGCAGCAAATAATTAGCATGAAATACAAATACTTTTCATAATTAGTTTAATGCTCGTCAAATGGCCGCTCAAAAGTATGCATTGAAAAAATTTGCCAATAATGCTGGCGGCCAATTCAATGGTTTCGACACGCGCCATTTTGTGGCATACTTTTTGGCTAACAATTTGCAATAAATACGAAATATACGAAAATAGAATTTAAGTGCAATTTTTGATGGCTGAGTGCAGCAATTTGCAATTATCGTTTAAATTAATAATAATAAATTTGATATATGAAAATATATTTGACGCATGTACTCACTTATCACATCGGCAGCAGTTTCAATTATATTGAAATTACTTTTGTGGCACATTAGTATCAAAACGAACAACAGGCCGGCTTGAGGTTGTGTCGGCATTACAGATGACGTTGATTTGGCGAAATAATTTCGCCATAAGCGCGGCATGTTGCGTATTGAATGCGTTGAATGCACTTCTAAAAAGCGCGTGGAGCAATGTGAGCGATTCAATTTTGGCGCAGTATTTGGTTGTGTTTGTTATTATTTTTGTATTTTAGATTTTTTCCTTTGTATGCACTGTACACACACACACACATGAGCGATTTATTATCTAACTGCACATTGCATAACGAATGCAATGTGAACTGTTAGCGAGCAGCTTGCAAAGCGCAAACAAATTAATTGCTGCATTTCAGAGATATTTAGGTGGATTTGTTGTCATTGTTTGGGCAGCTAGAAATGAGAGGAATTTGAAATTGTAAAAAAATTTTTTTTTTCCAAATTTTTTTGTAAAGCTTGCAAGGAGATTAAAGGGAATTTGGGGGTTGCGATCAATGAGTGAAAAAGGAATGATGAACGAAATCAATTAAAACTATAAATGTCACCTAACAGTATGCTAAATGGATGCAAAGCTTTCAAAAAATAGATTCACTGTAAACAAAAATTATGCACGCAAGCATTGCATACTTGTAGGCTGACTCAATCAAGTCAACACCACAACTTATTACTGAATCAGAAAACTTTTCATTCCTCTTTAGAACTCGTTGCATTGATTTTCAGATTCCAGTATCGAAAACAAGCGCCAAATTGCACCCCAGCCAAAAGCGACCATAATTACAAACTTGAACTTAGGCTGAAAACCATCCACCACTCGATGTACAACGACCGACCCAACGGCGCGCCACACCTGCTTGTGCAGCTGGTTTTCACTGCCGGCGCGTTGTGCATTGCCACTTGAAAGAAGTTACCAGACAATTGAGCGCTAATAAGTCGGTAAATAAAACCGCCAACTATGCGCCGTCTCTGTCCCCTTCAACTCGCTAGTCTCTTCACAGAGCTGTGCCTTTTTCTACAAATGGCTGACGTAACAGCCAAAGACAGGCAACAAATTAAAAAGTTTCAAGTTTAAAACGAAAATTCCCAAGTATTTTCCGCTATTTTCTTTTGTAATGCAACTCATTTCCCCCAACAACGCGTCAAGCCTAAATGTGAAAACACACACACACACATAGAAAACTACATACAAGTCTGTATGCAAGGCAAAGGTCTAAGGAGTCGGCCGTATATTTTATTTCTTAGTGCTTTCATTTCAATGGGGCTTTTCACTGTTGGTTGTTGCTGTTTTGATTTTAATTTCGGTTTTTATTTTTATGTCTTTTAATTTTCTGTTTTTACTTTTGTATTTGCTGCCAATTTGCGTGTTTAAGTTGAGTAAATTTTTCCACTTTTCAAGTTGTTGCTCGTAATCTGCAGTCGAACTGCTGGCACCCCTAGTTGCGCTACTTTGGCGCACTACAGACGGCACTGTGGTCTGGTCTGTGGTTTATTTGTTCATAATCATAAAGTCACTGAAAGCGTAGAAGAGGGAAGCAATGCTCTTGGTTGCAGTCAGGTGTAGAGTTCTACAATGAACAGAAATAAATAGCCTAAAAGTATGCTACAAAATATGCGTTTCAACGAAAATTGAAACTGAATGTTAAGGTCAACTTTTTGTAAAATTTTGCAGTAAGAAATGACTGGTGATTTATTTTTTTATAATATTTAGTTAGCTTCAAATTGTTTCAATGCATTGCACAGTGATTCGACTCCATACAACCGCGGGACAAAATTAGAAGGAGTGGTGCGTTCTTCATAAAATTTGGTATGCTAATGAAATCTCCATTTTTTTCCCTTAAACTTTTGTAATTTGGCAATGGCTGAGACTTAAATTTGCAATTTTCGTCATTTTCGGTGAGCTATAGCAACGAGTGTGCTAGCTAGATTTTTCAGATTTTACATTTAATAGGCAACGTCAATGTTGATAATTGCAAAGAGTGACAGAAATTGTCTTAGGACCCTTTTCTTTTGCAAAAAAAGTGATAATAATAGACACATGTTTTGCTTTTTTGCAGTTTTCTCAATTTTTCATGCTGATTGCATACTTTTAGGGATGAATAAAATAAATTTTGTTGAAAAATAGGTGTTTAGACCACTTTTGAAATTGAATTATTTTCTGATATCGGAAGATATCGGAGGATGTAATTATATTATCCGACAAAGAAGGAATGCTTCTTAAAATAAAAAAAATCCAGGCACATACTTTTTAGATATTTTCCTCTAAGTTTTGCTAATTTTCAGATTTTTAATTTTGAAAAATATTTTAAATTTAAAGTGAAGTAAAAGCTTCAGCTTTGGAAATTTTGAGAAAACATTAAAAGCGAAAATGGCCACATCATTTCTTAATCTATATTGCAAGTTTCAACAACTTCTTGGTAACCATGCATTTTTAAAATTTTTTTTACTCAATAGACTAGAAAACAGAAAATATGTGTTTACATTTTTTTGTGAAAAAAGTTCCGACTGTGAGCAGCTCTTGCACTTGCACTAATTAATTAATTGTTTACACATTTTTGGGGTTTTCTTAGTTGGAGGTTTACCTTTCAAATGACATCAAAATCGTTAAATTCTGAGACTAGAAATTTTTTGAATTTTGACTTTAGAACGAATCACTGTGCATTGGTATTTATATTTTAGTAGAGAATAGCGCCCAAAACAGTCGTTGAGTTCCAGTTCACTCAGTTTAGTGTTGTTAATGCCTATGCGGCATTCAGTACAACCAGGCGACGCTGAAAAGGTGTGCGGGTGCGCACATTGCCCGCACTGCAATCAGCCAACACTAAAACCATAAACAGTCAGTCTTAAAGTTCAGCGCCGCAGCGTCGCATCTGCAATGCGAACGTCGACCAGGTGAAAATAGCGTTTGCTGTCGTGCCACCTTGCCCATATAAATAGTCGGCGCGCTATCAGTTCGGCGAATGTGTGGCGCGGCGCGTGTGTGAGCGCACTACAGCACTGCGAGGGCGGCTCAAAGGCCAGCAACACATTTAAGTTGAAAGGCGGCATGTGTTAAGAAAGACCCAAAAACTGATTATAAAAACGGAAATGAAATGTTAAAATTTTTGCACTGTCGTAAATTCAACTTATAGCACACATACACGCATGCACACACACACGGACACAGACACGCCACCGGCGCATAGCTGAGTGTGAGTGTGGCGCAGTTGTTGGCAGCCAGTAAGCGAAATGTTATGGTGAAGACGTGGTTAACTAGTCGAGGGCGCTATTAAAACTTTCTCGAGCGCAGTTTGAATGTGTGTTCTCCTCTCTGCTTGAAAATTGTAAGCAAACGCCGCACTTGACTGTCGTTGCAAGTTGGTGCTGTGTTGGCGGGAAATGAAATGGATTAATTTCAATGATTGTTGGTTTGATTAAAATGCAATTTTGTTCTATAGTGTGAGTTATTTATGTGTTATTTTTTTATTTATGGCAAGTGACAGTCGATTCAAGATGGGCATAGAGTTATAATTGTTTTTAAGCCTTAAAGTATGATTTGATAATGGTGAAGGGCTCCTTAACACTAGAAAGGCCGCAAGTTTTCCATATCTACAAAGACTACATGTTATATGCGCTGATATCTTGAAAAGTGCACATCAGATTTGGCTAATTTTTCACAAAATAAATTAATAAAAACATCCATGATAAAAAAAATAAAAGTCACCAAAGCAAAAGTTGACAGAAATACTAAAGAAAATGCAGATATTTAAAAATGAAAAATTGTCATAATGACCCAATGGTCTTTCTATTGTTAAACAAGTTCACCATGAATGCAAATTAGCTGGAATTTGTGTGTTTTTTTGGTGTGTTCACTCTTAGCTTTTGTTGTTTTTGAGTCTTAACCCTTTCGACCCCCGAATTTTACCCTGTGTCTCGATATTACTTTTTGGTATTCAAATCATGAAATACTTGCCTAAGAAGTGTGCACGCTACAGTCGCCACGCCTCTTTGTTAGAATTCTCGAGCTAGTTTACTTTTGAACAATTTTAGCTTAAAACGGTTTAAATTAATTTTGTATTAATATTTTTTAATTACGAAAAAGTTATTTAATATTTATGGAAAAATACAAAATAATCACGTTTTGAATTCGTGTAACCATTATCAAAGAAACAGGGTTTTGATCAAACGCGCCCATTTCGTAGACTTCAATTAGTACACAAACTCTCCCTTATATCGCTGCAAACTATGGGAAATTCATTTGGGGATAACAGTTACAATTTTTTAATTTGCTTTGAATTCTCTTCTAAAAATATTAATTTGTTGGTGCCTACTTAAATTAAGCCCATAAATCAAGCGTAGCTTTTGCTATAAGATGACAAATAGGTGAAGTTGCTCTCAAGCAACTTTGAGCTCGAAAGGGTTAAACAGTTAAACCACAATCATACGATAGCCTTCTGTCTCAAGGTTTCACGTTCCAGGGGCTAAGATTGCTGTTCCTGACTGGAGAAATATTTTTCAGCTGAGAACAGAACATTTATGAAAATTTCTAGCTTCTGATTTTCTGTAAATATTTAAGGAGGAAATTTCCATAATTTTTTAGATGATACCTGAGTTATTAATGATCAGTCAGGTATCCTGTGAGGATTAAAATGTACTTTCTTTCATGAGGAGTTTTCTGGACAATTCTCTGACTGAAGTTAAAAATCGTTTTGCCCAGCGTTGCTTGGTGATGTTGGTCCATTGTTCGGCTAATTTTTGGGCTACCTATTTTCTTAGATCTTCCTGTATGTGTTCTCTGGGCAGTTCACTGAATGTCTCTGGTCTTATCAATGGGCCCCTTGAACCTCTTTCCCTATCATTATAAAATATGTTCTCTGGGCAGTCCACTGAATGACTCTGGGTCTAACAGTGGTCCAATTGCACCCATTTCCGCAGTCATTATTAAATGTATTCTCCTGGCAGTCCATTGAATGTGTTTTCTGGGCGGTCCACTGAATGACTTTGGACCTACCAGTGCATCGATTGCACCTATTTTTTGTCATTTTAAAATTTATTCTTTAAGCAATCCACTGAATGTCTCTGGACCTATCAGTGGGCCCATTGCACCTCTTTTCTAACAATTCTCGTATGTATTCTCTGAGCAGTGCAGTGAATGGGCTCTGGGTCTACCAGTGATCCCAATGCACTTCTTCCCAATGCACTTCTTCCACTGAATGACTGGACCTACCCGAATATCCTCTGAGCAGCCCACTTAATGACTTTGCGTCTAACAGTGGGTTCATTGCACCTCTTTTTGCAAGGCGGTCGACCTGTTTGTTGTGATTTCGTGACTCACGTGACTCTGGGATCCAGTGTAACTCTATAGAGTTACGGCCTCTCAGTTTATTTAGGAGATTATGGCAATTTTGCCCAAGTCTTAAAAAGGCCGCATAGACTTGTAGAGCCTTTAGGGCCGATTGACTGTGGCAAAATATATACCTTTGAGGTGATTGTCGGATTTGACTATAGAATAAAAAGGACCAGTAATCAAGAAAAAGTCCTTTTTCCTTTTTATCTAAAATATGAAAATTTAGTCACTCTGTAAAAAATTTTAGACGCAAGCATTTTGATCTACTATACATTAATAGTTTTTGCCGTTCTTCCCAAAAGGTCCTTGGAGCTTCAGGGAAATTTAATTTTGTTACTCAGTTTTTATAAAATTTTTTTGATCTACTATACATTAATAGTTTTTGTCGTTCTTCCAAAAGCTCCTTGGAGGGAAATTTAGTTTTGTCACTCATGTTTTATAAGTTTCCTAAGTTTCTTAAGTTTTTCTAAATTCCATTAAAGATTTAAAAAAAAATACTTATGACTTCAGCACTCTTTACGAGTCCTTATTGAAAAGTCAATTTTTGATGCGCGCTCAAACAAAATTGACGCAAGCAATCACAAAACTGTCTGAGACAATTTTTTAGCATAAATATTTACCTTTCTAACGCATAGCGCAATAGCATTTATACAACGCTAGTTACATCTTACGTAATCCATATATTGAAAAAAAAATGGATTTATTTTTATCACATCTTATAAAATATTTCCAGGAATAGTAACTTGTTTCTTTGTCAGTGAGTGACACCAAGGTATACATATTTTTTGCACAGACTGGACTATCTAAACTATCCGAAAATAGCTTTCGAATGGAAAAGTATGTACATATCTGAAATCAATGACCTCCTTTAGCGAACACAGAGACATGTTCGTTAAGTTAGAAATAATAGCTTTGCCGAGCCGCCACTTCTTTAAAATGTCATTCACATTAAAAATGCTCGATCGATTTTTCATTTTTGCTTTGCATAATTCATGACGCGAGGAAGGAGGAAGAACAAGGACACATGCACCATTCATACTGCGAGCCTCAAACAATTATCCACAAGCAGAAATCAAAGTAAAGCACAAAAGACAAAAGTAAAGCGGCAACGAAGCCCTGCGCCTTGTCGGTTAGCTACCAATGGCCAACACACACACACACATACAAACACATACACGCAATATTCGAAAGTAAACTTAGTTGCGCCTCGTTTTGATTGCCAGCCATGAATGAAACCTTATCGAGAGCGATTGCAATAATTTCAAAATTAATTTCAACGCAAAGCGCATTAAAATGTCAACGCAGCGTGAGTTTCGTTTAATATGTTTGGCCGTAGGGCGACGACGGCAACGACCTGTAAGGACACTTACTGCAGTAAAATTAATTAATTTGCCAAAAACAAAATCCAAACTAATTTACTAATTACCCATGAATTGCACATAGTTTGCTTTATGTTTTGGGCCGTAAGCCGCTTATGAGGCAAATTATTGTAAATGAAAAAACTGTTTACCGTCAAACGAACGCTCAGCAATTCTTTAAAATTTTTACCGCAAATGTTTTTTGTTTTGCGAAAAAATCAATGTCAGCGAGGAAAGTTTTGCGCGTTCACCCATTTCCGCACGCCAGTGACACACATGCCAGCACACACACACACACACACACACAGACACACGCGCAAAGTTGCTTTGTTATAATAAGGTTAAAAGTTGTAGCCTAGTTTTATGCGTTCGGTCATGCAATTTGTGCGTTCGAGTTGTGCGCGTTTCAAATGTTGACGCCTTCAACATTGCCCGCTTCAATTGTTTTACTGCGTACGCACACCATAAAAGCCAATTTAAATTACGTGCAAATGTGATGAGTTGCGCCTAACAAGGTCAGCGAACTTAACTTTAAATGGCCGCAAACTAGTCGGTTTTTAATATTTATGCGTGAGGCGCGCATAAAAGTATGCAATGCAAAATTATCATAATTTGCAATTAAAATGCCCAAAGTGACTGGACAGTTGAAACTATATATTTGTAGCTATTTTTGTCATTAACATAATAAAGTCTTTTAGTGGTGGGAAAATTGTGAAATTTCTATGAATTGCGAGTCTTCAAAGAGGACAAATATGAGGAGACAAGGATGTAGAAACCAACTCTTGTCAGTTTCAGTCCATGACTGGTATTGTGACTCTTGACTTGCACAGCAGTTTTTGATCCATTCTATCGTTCATAGATCGCTTTGTTTATCTATCCATCTGAGCTATTTTATTCTATTCTGTGGTTGTTGTAGGATATTTTGGAAGAAATAAAATAATATAAAAATATTTGTGTCAATAAAAAGTAAATAAAATATTTAAAAATAAGAATAAAAAGAACAATATAGAAAATAAAAAAAATTTCTCATTGAATGAATAAAAATGAGAACAAAATATAGTAGAATAACCACGGAATTAAAAAATAAAAAATTACTATTGTTATTTAAATAAAAAGTAAATAAATAAAATAAAAATAAATTAAAATCAAAATACAAATAGTAAAAAATAAAAAATTTAAATTAATAATAAATTGAAACAAAAATGAAAATAAATAAATTTAAATCAGAAAATAAAAATAAAAAATGTAAATCAAATAGAAGAAACTAGAATCAAAATTTAATTGTTTTTCTTAAAATATTTCTAAAATATTTTTTTTTAAATAACATAAAATAAATTTGTTTAAATGAAATTACAAATAGTGAAACAATTAAAATTAAAATAAATTGAAATAAAAATGTAAGTAAATAAATAAAAATCAGAAAATAAGAATAACAAATGTAAATCAAATAGAAGAAACTAGAATACAAATTTAATTGTTTTTCTTAAAATATTTCTAAAATATGAAAAACAAATAACACAAAAATAATTTGTTTAAAGTAGGTATATAAATAAAAAAAATTAATTTAAAATTGAAATTAAGCAAAAAGTCAATGCAATATAAAAAAATACAAAAATGAAATTTAATAAATACAATGGAATAAAAAAACCAAACAATTATTTTGAAATAAAAATTAATAAAAAATGAATAAAAGTTAAGAAAGGATAAGTAAATAAAGTTAACAAATAAAATAAAAGTAAACTAAACTACATTTAAATAAAATGAAATAAAATATAATAGTATACAACTAATTATTATTATTAAAACATTTGCAAAATGTCTCTCATTCTCACACAATTCTTTTTTTGTTAATATTGCAACAATTAAAATGAATTAAAATTAAATAAGAATGATGTAAAAATAAAATAATAAGTATGAAAAAAATAAAATTTATGAAAATATATGAAATAGAAAAAAATTTACAAGAAGAAATATTTTGGATTCTTTTGGAAATATAAAAAAAAAATGTTAATATTTGTAAAAAAATTTTGGTTTTTTGTTTTATATTTTAAAAAGTTTGTTTAGTAAAAAATGTGAAATGTAAAAAATGTTTAAATTGTTTTTTAATATTTGAAAAAATTCTTTAAAAAGCCAAACACATTACATTTTTAAAAAAATGTTTTGTATTTGTAACAACAATTTTTTTTAATATAATATAAAAATAAATTTAATAAAAATATAAAAATTAAAATTATAGCAAATATTTAGAGAACTGTGACCACACACGTTCTGAAAGGGTTAAGCTACTTATTTATGATTATTTGGCTCAAATATACAAGCTCCTTATTTTAAATTTTTGTAAAAAAATATCCACCCACAAATTGATAGCGAATCTCTCTGCAATCAATATTGACCTCAAATTGTTTTATTGTGTTTGATATTTCAACTACACTGGTTTACGAATTGATATTTTGAAAGATTTTCTTTGTAAATTTTTATTTCTTTATTTGTTTTTCTATTTTTCTATTTTAAATATTTTGTATATTTTTATATTTTTTTTTACATATTTTTAATATTGTTCTCTTTTTATAAAATGTATCTTTGGGTTAATTTTTACTTGACACATATGACACATAAATCAAAATGTAAACAAAACGCAAAAATCAGCGCTGAGAAATCAGACGACAAAATGGCCAAAGGTGCCAACAATGGCAACTACGCGGCTCACTGCGCTCGTCTCTTCCCTCGGCATAAGAACTCAAGGGTTGACTTAAAAACGGAAGTTGATTACTATCGCTTGTAATTAACAACAACATAGCGGCAACAAAATGCTGCCCGGCATATGCAAGGCGCCGCATGGATGTAGATGTAGGTTTGAGTGGTATGTGTGTGTGTGTGTATGTGTGCATTTATGCATTGGCCGACACAGCCTTGATTGCTAGCGAAAATTGTTGGCCGCGTTGAAATGTCAGCTAGGCTGACTGACAGACAGACAGAGAGACAGACGGACAGACAGGCAGGCGGACAGACGTACAAACACAGCCGGAAAACACCGCACATATGTGGCATTTGCGGCGACTTGTGCGTATGCGCGCCTTCGGTTTTGTGTGTGTGCGTGCTTGTGCCTTGAAATTGTTTGTTGGCTTTTGCATGGAAAATTGACATTTTCATATTTCACAAAATTAAACGTCACTCTCTGCGGAGCGAATGCACAGTGTATATGTATGTGTGTGGGTGTGTGTGTGATTTAGTCATTGCAGTCGCGCACTTCATTGCACGTTGCCGAGTTAATTTTAAAACAATTTTGCGTAATGCTATGGTACATTTTAAATGTTATTAAAAATTTAATGACTATAATCGCTGGACAATCGATTGATCGCTTTTGCATATCTGTGAGTTGTCATTTATGAATATACTTGTACAGTTGTATATGATATGAGTGCAGTAATGGCATAAGCCAGCAAGAAATGCCGCTCAAGATGTTAGCAAATTATAACAAATTGAATTTACTTCAAAAATACGAATATTGTAGTAATCATTGAATGAATAGGAATTGCTTTGAGCATCACAAGTTCATTATAGAATATTGAGTTTTTACTCCTCTCGGTTGTTGTTGCCAAGGTTTATTTTAAAGTTTAATACATTCATTTGAATTGCTTCTGTTTTTGTCGTTGTTTTTTTGGCGCCTTGACAGTCACTCTTTATTATGCATATTCGATGCTGTTATTCGCTGCATTATTATTAGACTTACACGTGTCATTACACGCGCTGACCTCTTGCCGCTTCGCGCTCTCAATTATTGTACGTTCAGCGTTCAAGCTGTAATTATGTCGCTGTAAGCTTAATTACCCACTTGAGCACGAATTTCGGTTTGCATTACTGGATCAAGTGGAGCGTTGACTTTCTTGAGCGATGCAAGAGAGCGGAACAAATTGCCTCCTTATAGAGGTTAGTTGAACTTTTTACATGTCCAAATGTGTCTTGTGTACATAATAAGTAAATGACAAAATGGATGGACTACTGAAAAATCTACCAAAATATTCATCGATAATTCGAAGAATCACAAAAGAAAATTTGATAGAAGAAAACTGTATTATTCAATAGAAAGACTTGCTTAGCTAGCGACCAGCTGATCCAGCAAAATCAGAAAGTAGTTTAACCCATTGCTGCCTAATGGGTAAAATTTTACCCATGAAAATTGATTTTAAAAAAAATCACAAAAAAGTCAATGTTTGAGATCTCTCAAAACCATTGATAGGGATAGTTAGGGTAAAGATGGAACTACCTTAACTTAACTTACTTAGGTCACCCTACAATTTCGCCATCTAGCTAGAGTTACCAGACTCCAAAAATCGTGAATTTTCCGGAGATGGAAAATGTGGCGAAACGTGGTGGCCTTAGAACTTCACAAAAATCCTAACTCACCTGTCAAAAATAAAACTGTTGTTAACGTGTTTAGCTGATCACTTCACAAAGTATGGAAAAAAGCTACCATTGCTGCGTAATGGGTACAAAATACCGTATGAATATCTCAGCAACGTGCAGAGATATAAAGCTGAAATTGTTTCTGATCATTTTGGGTCACTTCTAGGTCGTATATGAAATTTTATCAAAATCGTATGGGCGGAACTGGTACCGCTTTTGAACATTCTAAAAGGTCCTGCGGTCAAAGTTATTACCGCAACCATTAATATTACGCGGCTTAGAGGGAAAGGAGTGGAAAAAATTCAGTTCACCAAGTATGCAAAGTTCTTCTCATCACAAGTGTGATCGATACAAACAGAATATTTAGGACACATATGGTCGAAATTAAAACGTATGGGAACAATTTGTGAGCCAGCGAATTTAAAAAATATCCATATTTTTCTAGTCTCTTCTCATCTCTAGACAACGAACGAGTCTCTAATCATCTCCAGAATTTTAAAGTATCTGTTTGATATTTTGCAATATTTGGATGTGAGAATATCGGTGTGAGAAAATTTCTAGAGCCAGAGAGGCTCAAAAATATGATAAGCTTCTTTATTCAGAGACGTTTCTACGATAATTCAGCATCTTCAGGTTTCGAAGGTATTTGTTCGATATTTTGTAATAGTTGTCATTATTCATCATATCATTCAATATTTATCATCATCATATTTTTCTTACGAATTTAGAGAAACTCAAGATTTCGAAGATATCTTTTCGGTACGAGATGTGGAATAATTTCTGTATCAATATGCCTAAATGTTATGAGAAGTTTTCCAGGCTAGAAGTTTTCTCAAGCTAGTTAAATCTATTTTATTCTATCTATTCTATTCTATTTTATTCTATCTATTCACACCAATCACAACAACAGGGAATATAGAAAACTTTAAAGAAAAATGTTAAAAGAAAAGAGGACCAAAAATATGAAAAGAGTCAAAGACTTTCTCATGATAATCGAACAGCTCCAGGTTTTGAAGGTATTGATAGATGTGAAAAAAGTCGATACCCATAGAGGTAGAAAAAGTATGGGAAAGTAAGATAGGAAAACAATATTCAAATGTTGGTCAATAATTAGTGAACACATTGAGATGTACAGAATGAATGATGATTGATACAAAGATAGTAGAAATATCAACAGCATAAACAAGTTTGAAAGAATTGGAAGCTTCTCTCCTAAAAATTCTTCGCGGGTTAATTAAAAACATTAAAAACATAGGAAAAAGTAAAGAAATTGATAGCTAAGTAGACGAGCTCAGAGGTATGAAAAGCAAACTTCAGGATGAATAATGCTCAGCTGGAAGATGTGGATAGCATACTGAAGCTCGAAAGTATTGGAGAGCTCTCTCCTCTTTTCAAAGTCGTTGATTGAAAACATTGTTAGAATTCGGAATTGATAAGTAAGGGTGAAGAATTCGAAAGGTAGGGAAGCCCAGAAGTATGGTAAACAAACTTTAGAATAAATAATGATCAGCAGGAAGATTTGAACAAATTTCTATAGCATAAAGAAGTTCAAAAGTATAAAAAGCTACTGCTCTCTCCTAACATTTCTTCGCGGGTTAAACATTGTTATTCTTAGTTAACCCTTTCAGTCACAATGTCCAATATATTGGACTACAGCCCATACAATTCATACAGAACGGGTTTATTTTCATGTCGGAAAGGGTTAAGAAACCTATAGCTAGAAAAGCTCAAAAGTATGGAAAGCAAACTTCAGGATGAATAATGATTAGTAGGAAGATTTGTACAAATTTCAATAGCATACAGAAGTTCAAAAGTATAGGAAACTTCTGTTCCTCTCCTAAAAGTTCTTTGCGGATTAGAGGGAAACATTATCTTAAATAGTAAAGAAATCGATAGCTAGAGAAGCTCAAAAGTATGAAAAGCAAACTTCAGCATGAGTTATGATCAATAACTAGAAAGGTGTGAGCAAATTTCGATAGCATAGAGAAGTTTGAAATTATTGAACGTCTTTCTTAAAAGTTGTTTGCAGGTTGATTGAAAACATTTTTTATCTTCAAAATGAATTAAGCCTTCACCTTTAACGAAACTTTTTCTCGGATTGGTCGAAATCGTAACAAACTATGTCATAAAATGGATTGATAGGGGAGATGTGAATGAAGATAGTACGCGAGAGGCTCCCAGACAGCTATCCTTGTCTAAAATAATCTCGGCATAATGAAAAGCATTATTTTTCTGATAGAATCTGATCGATTGAAAAAAACCAATAGAGAGAAGTCCAACCAAGCAGAGAACTCTCAAAGTATGAACAAAGTAAGAAAGTATACATTAAGTATACAAGTTCTGATGACAAATTTATTTTTAGAAAAATGTAAACTGGTTTTTTACTAACTACACAGCCTTATATTGGTTTCATTGGTTTATCATCTCTCAAGTTGATCCAAACGAATGTTTACATACTTATTAACTTTCCATCTCCAACTTATTTATTATATCTTTTATTTAAATATTCTGAGCTTTCAATTAATTTTTTATTCATAAAATCTAACTCGTTGACCTTTGTTGACAATGTTATTTTTTTTATACATGCAGTTCATGCGTCATGCCCACTGTGTGTTCGCTTGTGTGCTCGAGAAATGAGCAATGTTGTGATATTTAAATGTGCTGCAAACGCGCCTCAAACTATGCAACATTAAATAAAACTTTGGTTAGGCTGGACTCGTTTGAAATGAAAAAATCGCCACTAATATACACGCACATGTACACACACACATATGTATACATTTGCACGTATGTATATGAGTCGGTGTGCGGCTGCATGTCTGAGCCACAGCGCTACAATGTGCTTATTAGAAGACATGAAATTAGTTAGGCGCAAAATTGGCAGTTACAGCGCCGCTCAAGTGCACAAGTGGCCGCATGCGGTCGCGTGGGGCGCGACAGCAGCACATTTGCATGTTTGTGTGTGTGTGTGTGTAGTGTGATGTGTGTTGCCGGCGTTGGAACGCAGAGCAATGCACATTTTTGTCATAATTACAAAAATCACGAAATCTCCATTAAACGCAAACTGGCGCTGGACAGTGGCGGCGGTCTGGCAGTGCCAACAATTGGCCACTCCAGACGGCAAGCACAAGAAGAATTGCTAATATTTACAGCAACAATGGCGAGAACAATAGTGGCGACAGCAATTGGCGGGAACACGCGATGCGGCGTTTTTCTTTGTTGTTGTTTCGCGTTGTGTGTATTTGTTTTTTAATTTATTTGCCGCTTATGCTTTTCTGTATTGCTTGCATATGTTGGTTGTGTTTGTTGTTGTTTTGGCGCGTTAATTACTTGACTTATTTGCACAGCTGCACGCTGACATGTAACGAGCGAAAATTTATTTTTATTTTGTAATTTTTTCGCAATAATTTCGCACACAATTTTGCACAGTGTATTTTATTATTTTCTCTTGTAATTTAAACAATTTTGTTTGCACTGAATTTTATTTATTTTACAATTAAAAATTGTTGTTATTGCTTGAATCGGACACACGTTTATGCGGCGTTTTTGGTGCGCCGCAAAATCGACCGTACGCGCACAATGAACAAACCGTCAGCTCGGCACGTTGACATGCGACTGATTGGTGGCCGAGGTTCGGCGCTGTGACCAGCGCGCGAACCTGCACACCGGGTCGTATGCGCAACGAGCGGCAGCCGAGCACGCGACAGTGCAGCGTGTCGCCTATGGTTAATGGCAACGACACACACACACACACACACACACATAGACACAAACGCACACCTATACACAGCAACTGGCGCAACGAAGGCTACAACAACGCAAAGTCGTCGTTGATGCCGAGGGCGCACAGGCAGACGCACCACACACACCACGCGACGAATCAGACAACTGTGATTTTGTTTTTGTATGCGTTTTCTTTTCTTTTTATGAATTTTCTTTTTTCTTAATGCTTTTTTGGCATGTTTGGCTGTTTGTGTGTGGGTTTGTAGCTGTGTTTGTGTGTGTGTGTGTGTGCGTAAAGGTGGGGAGAAAATCTGTTTCGTTTCGCTGTGTTGTAACAGATTTGTTTTCGTTGCCAATTGTTGGGGGTGGACTGTGGTAACCGTTGTCTGCTTGTGGTGTATTACAGGTTGGGGAAATCGTTGTTAGTGATTGTGTGGTGAGTTGGCCATGGCAATTATTGTTGTTCGTGCTGATTGAAACAGGAAAGTTGAAAGGCTTTGCTCGTTCAATTACGATGGGGTAGTGGATTTTGTTGAAAATGAAGTTCGTGTTGAATTGCTGAAGTGACTTTGTGCCTTATTTGGGTTTGTGAATGAAAGTTTCACTAGTGGGGGAAATTTAGTAGCGTAGTTTTTACAATTGGTTTGTAGTAAGAATAAAAAATTTGATTTAATATTTTCTTGCATAATTTTAGGCATAAAGCTCTATTAAAATATCGAATTTAAAATTTTTTATTTATATTTCATTATAACAACCTTTTTTTATCGAAGAAATATGTTATATATATATACAAGGTGCGTCCCAAAGTAAACAGGACTTTTGCAATAGGGACGTTTCTGGTGGCGCCATCTATGTGTGAGGACATGCGTTGGAAAGGTACATCTTTCATTCACATACTGTCTAAATTTCATGGCATTTGGTCTAGTAGACGCCGAAATATCCCGCTCAATGTGACAGTATGTTTTTAACTTTGGTACGAGAATGTCGATCGAACAAAGAGCTAATATTAAGTTCTGTTTTAAACTTGGTAAAACTTTTACCGAAACGTTTAAATTGTTAAAGCAAGTTTATGGTGATGATTGTTTATCCCGTGGCCGTGTTAATGAGTGGTTGAATCGATTCAAGAATGGTCGTGAAGACTTGAATGACGACGAACACGTCGGCCAGTCGAAATTTGTGATTACTGACGACGCCATCAAAACTGTGCGTGATTTTATCAAAATGCAGCCAAAATCATCATTGGAATTGATGGAAATGGAATTGAACATCTCCAAAACATCAATTGATCGCATTTTAACCGAACATTTGGGTCTCCGTAAAGTGTGTTCTCGCTTCATTCCGCACACTTTAACCGACGACCAAAAAGCGCAGAGAATTGAGCACGCAAAAGACATCGTTCGGGAAGCCAGACGTGATCCAAATTTCTTGTTCAACATCGTAACCGGTGGCGAAACGTGGTGCTTTCAATATGATCCCGAAACAAAGCGTCAAAGTGCCGAATAGAAGCACCCAGATGAGCCAAATCCGAAAAAAACCCGCCGTGAGAAGTCAAAAATCAAAACTCATCTCATTTGTTTCTACGATTCAAAGGGAATAATTCATCGAGAGTTTGTTCCACCGGGAAAAACAATTAACGCTTTGTTTTATGTTGAAGTTTTGAAGCGTTTGGTGCATCGCATTCGTCGTATTCGGCCAGAATATCGCGAGGAAGGAAGTTGGCGTTTATTGCATGATAATGCACCGGCTCACAGAGCCCTAGGTACGACCGATTATTTGACCAAAAATCGCATTTTTACCATCAATCATTCACCGTATTCGCCTGATATGGCTCCCTGTGACTTCTACTTATTCGGTCAGTTGCATTTGCCGATGAAAGGAAACCGTTATAAGGACGTTGAGGACATCCAAAAGGCTTGTACCAACATTCTGAAGGCGATGCCGGCCGATGACCTAAAACACTCATTCCAAATGCTTTTGGACCGTGCAAAACGTTGTATCGAAGCAGAAGGAGAGTATTTTGAATAAATAAAAAGAATTATACAAAAATAATCATCCGTTTTCTTTATTTTATAAAAGTCCTGTTTACTTTGGGTTGCACCTTGTATATATATATATTATTTTTTGCATACTTTTCGGTAAAAAATCTATTTCATAGTAATTAAAAATTCAGAATTTATGGCAAATAAAAAAATATTAAAAAAATATTTAATACAAATATTAAATTTGTATTAAATATTTTTTTTATCGAATTTTAGCAAATTTAAGCTTAAATGTACTATCAATTCGTAATAAAAGCAGGATGATGCCGTTAAAGATGAATACAATTTATTAATATTTTTTTTTTCATTCTTTTCGACATCTGAATCTATTACGTTAGCGATAATTCAATTATGTTAATGATTCGTTTGCATACTTTTTGGCATAAAAATCTATTGAAAAGCACTAACCAGTTCAAAATTTATGGTCAGTTAAATATATGTATTCTAAAAGGAAAATCAATTATTTAGATAGAATTTGGGTTAGTTTTATTGAACGTTTGCGGCAAAAGCAGAAATAGGCCGTCAGTGGTAATAAAATTGTAATACTTTTTTCTTGCATACTTTTCGGTATAAAAACCTGTTGATTGTGTGATCTGTTCTATTGAAGATGTTATCTGAAATCTATGCCATAAGTGGTAATTTATTTATGTTAATGTTTTTCTTGCATACTTTCGGGCATGAAAATCTATTAAAAAGCAATACAGTCATGTCTGGATATAGTGAACTAATTATTGCAAGGCCTGTTCATAGTATTGCGGTTGTTCACTATATCAAGGTTAACATTTTTGTTCAAAAACTCGTTTTATTTGCTCATATTTGCTTTTTGCTTGAAATTGCTTTCACAATTTTGTTCAATATTTAGAGGCTCCATGTCAAAATTTTGGTGTTCACTATATCGAGGTGTTCACTATACCCAGACACGACTGTAATTAGTTTATAAAACAAAATTTATAAAAACCACATTTATTCAAAAAGACCATCAAAAAATATAGATTAAGTTTGAGTTAATTTCTGTTTAAATTAAATTTTAGTCTGTTTTTATTAAGTATAATTAAATTAGAGTATTATTAAGTATAATTAAATTATATAATTAAATTATATAAATGTTTTTCGAGCATTCATTTTGGCATGCAAGTTTATAAAAAACAACAACTGGCTCAAAATTTATGGTAAATCTAACGTGCGTTTTTACATTTTTTGAATAGTGATTGCTTTGAACGATGATGACACCTTTAAACGCCATTCTCTAGCAGAGACTACACTTTACCAAGTTTTAATGCTGTTCCACTTAGCGGTAGTGCCCGGAGGGGAAACAAGAAAGGTTTGGTGTGTTAGAGTCACAGATTGACGGGGTTAAAATTAAGATGCTTTCTGCTCGTTAAAAAAAAGTTAATTAATAAATTTATTATACAATTTATTTTACATTTCTTATTAACAATTCAAATACTTAAATTACAAAAATTAAATTTAAATAATATACAATTTATGTAAATTAAATGCTTTAATAAATAATTATAATAAAATAACTAAATCAATAATAAATTTAATTATTTTGATTTTTTTTAATTTTAATTTTCAACAAAAAAATTTTAATAATATAAAATTTATTTAAAATAAATCTTTTAATAAAGATTTGCAATAAAATAATTAAATCAATAATAAATTGAATCATTTTTAATTTTCTATCAACAAAAGAAACTGACATCAAAGCGAATCCAAGTCTAAAGTTTGTATGCGCAAAAAGCAATGAACTCAACTAAAACAACAGCTGTAACAACAACAATTCTAACAACCACTCTAATAACAACAACAACAGTTCTAACAATAACAACAACTCTAACGAGAACTCTAAAAACAACAACAAAAGGTCGAACAACAAAAGCAACAGTTCTTACAACAACAACAACTCTAGCTTCAGCAATAGCTCCAACAAAAACAACAATTCCAACAACAACTATTCTAGCAACAACAACAGCTCGAAAAACAGCAACAACAACAACATCTATGACAGCAACTTACATAACAACAACAACAGCTACAGCAGAAACCAAAAAAAACATAAACTTAAATAACAACAACTGCGAACATTAAACTCAGCCACAGCGTACATCGGCACAGCGAAAATCCATCAAAAAATCACACTCGCCAACTGCAAACAACAACAAACACACAACAAAATCATTTTCACAAAAAAAAAGAAAAACAAAAATCAACCCAACAAAAAAAGGAACACACCACTCAACAACATGCGAAGTGGTAATTTGTGAACGGTATTTTTGACCTGCACCCTGCGTCCCTTAAAGCACCCCTCGTGCAAATTTTTAGTCAAGTGGCAACGTGCTGCAAACAAAAAAAAAAATTCTACTTATGCCGAAGGGATCAGAGGGCAGTCAGCTCCACACAGAGCGAGATAAATGTGTTTGAAAACGATATGCTGGCTAGTCTGAAGGGCGCCAGGGGGAGGGGGGGCGGCCGGTTAGCATTGTCGATAAATTCAGCAGGTGCTCTGGTGCGCCGGCAAATTGGTACCAAATTTAAAACTTCCTACTTCCTGCTACAATCAAAGCCGTCCATGATCCACAAGCGACGCATACGTTGGCGTTGTTGTTGCTGGTTTTGCCAATGTGCTGCAATGTTGTTGCTATTGCGGTGCATAAAAATCAGACATTTCCACAGCACAACATTTCCACTTTCAGTGCGAAGATTTTGTTGCCGTTTCAAACGTTACCTCCCCCCACCGCTAACCGCGTCCTGCTTTGACGTGCTGTGTCGGCGCGTACATCGCGTGCGCCAATGAGTGCAGCGCGCAAAGCTTCGAAATTTGCCGGTCGCGTCCTTCGGCACTCAACAGCTTTGGGCGACAGCAACAACAACAACAATAATAGCAATAAAAGTCATAACAATGCGTCAATGCCGGCGGCAGCAACAACAGGTTTATTAGCGTTCTGCAATTTCTTAACGATTTTTCTAGCGAAAAATTAAATAATGGCAAAATATTTTGTGGGTTCACTAGTGGAAAATAGTTTGCAACATATTACACCAAGCTGGGAGAGTATTTTTGTTGGTTCTTTGAAATGTTTTGATTGTTGGATTCGAGGGATTTTAATTGGCTTTAATTATTTCATAATCGAAAAAATATTAATTATGTTGCAATACTTGGACGATTTTCAGTGATTTGAAACTACAAAAGAAAGACAATTTAATATTTTACAAATTTTATTTCACATTTAAGCTTGTTTTTAAAAATAAGTTAAAAAAATTATAATTTAATTTGGTACCTAGTTTAATTTAATATTCCCACACGAGAGCGAAAAATTCACTATTGCTTCTTTTAAGTTCTTTTCACCACACAACCGCTCAATAACACATTTCAAAATAACTTCCTGCAAACACTGTACAACACATATGCATGTAAGTACACACACACACACTTACACCAGCATCGACGGCCAATTGTACTTTGCATGTCCTTTCACCATAACGCATCTTGCGCTCATTACTTCAAGTCGGCGCCGCCATGCAACCGAGCTGCTTTTTGGCCTGTGTGTGATTTTGCTCTAAAAATGCGCTCACATAACGGTATAGGCAAACAGTTTCAGACGGAAGTGGGTAAAAAGCAATTATCAGGTGTCAAAACTCATATTATCAGCTAAGGTTACTGAAGGCAAGAAAGTTGCCAAGGAAGCGGCAAACAAGCTCAAACTTTAGCCTGGAATGAAGTCAGTTTGGAGTGAGGGGCGACTTTGGGGCCGGGGTGGGAAGAACAACACAAGTGGCTCAACAATTTTAACCCTTTAAGCTGCCTCACTGTTGCTCGTATCTGTCGACGAACGAGTGATGGCGCACATTTGGCCAAGCAGCTGTCGGCTGTGTGGTGGAGAGTTTATAGCAGAATTTGTGGAAGATATGGTTATTGTTGTTGTTGTAGGAAACAACAACAACAACACTAATGGCAAGTGTACGTAACAACAACGCTTGACTGTTAAAATGATTTGTGGAGCACATGGATTGGCACGCAACTGCAGTGCGCGGATATCCTTTTCAACATTCTTTTTTAAATAGTTTTCTGGAGGTTCGCAGGCGCTACTTGAGAATATCAAAGCATATTTGATTGGTATATAAAGCATGGATGAGTGAAGGAAAATAAAAAATATATATATTTTTGTACAGAGAGTACAGTATTGTTGAGAACCTTCCTATGTAGATATTTGTTTTCTCATTTTTGTTCTACCGCAGACCAGGCAGACAATATATCCTAACTATGATTAAAAATATTTTAAATAGTAACTCTGGACTCCGACATCAATTCCATCACCTCAACCAACTTTATTTACATGAAAGGTATATTTGTTGGTATATAGCTCGAGGACCATACCTCACTCTTTCAGTTTTCACAATGGAACCTTTTAAGTTTTCAAAAATTTACTCATCAATCAAAAAGCTGCCTTACCTCATCTATATTTTGCTCAATTTTTATTCAAAGAATGCTTTTGATATGTTCATTGATTCATAGTTCTTTGATTTCATAGTTACTAAAATGGGTAAAAATTAAGTAAATAAATAAATTAGAATTTTTGTACTTCATTAAAATGGCAGCTTTCGACTTTTTTTTAATAACTTTCGAACCAATAAAGTTAGAGTAATGAAATTTTGACACATGATAAAGGAGATTTTGGGTTTCAACATACTTACTTTTCAAGAAAATTCTATATACATTTTTAAGGATATAAAGGATTACAATTTTCAAAGGACCTTTTTCATATCCTTTTTTTACAAGTAGATAAAAAATCAATTTTATTTAAATTCTTGAGCGGATGGATGAGTGGATTTACTATATATAAGTTGAGTTGATGAATATAGGTAGATTCATCAACCGATTTATACCAATTATAGCGCCCCATAGTTCTTACTTCTTTCTCACCTTCAAGCTTTGATATCTTTCGTTTTACGTTGCGAAAAACATAAAAACACCGAGAAAAGTAAAAACAATATGAGTTACCAAAACAATAAAACAACAACATTGTTTATTGTAAACGTGTCTTCGCAAATGTGTGTAGAACGTGTGAAAACGAAAGAATTTTCATCAGTGTTGGCCGAATATCGCTTTACTGTCTTCGGCAAGTTTGTAGATATTTTAACGACCAACAAATTTGCTTAAGACACCAATCCAAAAAAATACATTCAAACTGTGTAATTGCGATATGTGCATTTTTTTGCGCAGCGCAACGTGGCGTATGAGTGTCATTTAATTATAATTATTCGGAACGATTTAGGACCTATTAGCTTTAAACGTTCGAAGACTTAAGCGACGAACTCTACTAACAGTATAACTATAGAAAGTCGCTCTGTAGGTGCCCCCCATGTCTGAGTTTTCGACTTACACAGTGTAATTATTCAATGAGGAATGCATGACATTACATTTTTGCATTGACAAGAAGTATTTTTTATGTTAAACTTTAATTTTATGCGTGCTCAGAGGTTTTAGCAACTCAAACTTCGAGTTTTTAGAAAAAAAAGTTAGGTTAGGTTTGATAAGTTAACAGAGGCTGTCTGTGTATAAGACACACTTACGGCCCATTGTCATGTCACAATTCCACGCTTTTGAAGTATGTATGCAACACTGTTTTCAACATGTTCTATACATTTTAAATATATGGGAAATTTATAAATGAAATGGTTGTCATTTCTCTGGTTGCCTTAGATCAATATTGGGTTCGTAGATTGTGGCAAAATAATGCATTAGTCGGAAGTTCTAAAACGTCTTCTGAATGTTCACAAATTGTTTGTATTTAAGGTAGAAGTCTAAGAATGAACTTAGGTCTAAGAGGCCCATTGTAATACCAGAATAAATAGTCTCCAGATGTCCCTAGTCACAGAAACCATTTAAGTTTTAACAAAGTTAAGATAACTAGGTATAGTCCTATCGGCTATATCTCACTATATCTAAATCGGCTTGTCAGAGAAAAATTAGTTATTCAAGTCAGGTTGCCGGCTTTGATAGTTCAGCGAGTAGCGCGCTGGCCTCTCATATCAGAGACTCTCGGTTCGATTCCTAGCTCGGGCTGGTGAAACACTCGTCTACTTCTCATACAGAGACAGAAATTAGAACCCAGGTTCCTTTTCCCAGAAAGTGAAGAACAAGAGATTAGTAGATAAAGTACCGCTTCATTCTCTTCTTTATCTACTTTTGCAGAAATCATCAGAAAGCAGTCAGCAGTAACCACATTTTTGCGTGGGTAGTCAGAGCACCATTCTTGGTTCTCTCAAGTGGTCTTTTCTTATTGAGATAAGTTCTCTAGAAGAGTGGTGGGTATTAGTATGAAGCTTTTATAAATAAAACAAGAAGTAGAACAAGTTTATATCGGGTGTTTTTTTTAGAGGTTTGTTTTTCGAATAGAGATAAAACTGGTATTTTGTGGTCAAATCTGGCAACTCTAATGTCATTTATGTTCAGTTTGGTTTGCCATTTCATCATGAACAGGTTGACAAAAGAACAACGCTTGCAAATCGTGCAAATTTATTTCGAAAATAATGGTTCAGTTCGCGAAGTTTACCGCAAGCTCCGTCCATTTTATGGTCGACATAATCGTCCATCAGAGCAATTAATTCGGTTAACCATGGGTCGTTTTCGCACTACGTTTACTCTATGTGATAATACGCATCCGCAGAGACGTCGAACAGTGCGCACCGAAGAAACAATTGCCGCTGTAGAGCAAAATGTTGAAGAGGACCCAGTCAGAAGAGGAGTCAGTTACCGTTAATGGAGACCGGTATAGAGCCATGATAACCGACTATTTTGTTCCCGAATTGGATGTCATGAATGTGGATGAGTTGTGGTTCCAACAAGACGGCGCTACATGCCACACAGCGCACGTCACAATCGATTTATTGAAGGAAACATTCGATGAGCGCATAATTTCGCGGAATGGACCTGTCAATTGGCCACCAAGACCGTGTGATTTGACACCATTGGATTATTTTCTTTGGGGATATGTGAAGTCGCTCGTCTACGCCAACAAACCAGAAACGTTAGGGGACTTGGAAGCCAACATTCGTGGCGTTATTGCCGACATACGACCCCAAATGCTCGAAAAAGTGGTTGAAAATTGGACCTGTAGAATTGGCTTTATTCGAGCCAGCCGCGGCGGCCACATGCCCGAAATCATATTTAAACATTAATGGCATAAAATTATCCTTCCAATAAAGCCAAATTGATGGACATTAAAACTAGTTTCTTGTGTTTTATTTCAATTCGAAGTTCTATACCTCTAAAAAAAACACCCGATACAAAGGCAAGAAAAAGAACCCATAGCGTTGCCACAAATTGGCCAAAATATTGAGTCATATTGAGAAAGTCTGTTTCAGACACACAAACATTCCAGAACATGCAGGAACGCTACAGAGTTGAGTATGAAGTTGTAAATCGTTCTTCATAATAATTTTACTACAGCTAAGAGCAGTTTTTAAAACTCCATGCAAAGCCCAAAAAGCGAATTGGCTGTTCAATAATATTATAAATTTTTATTTAATTTCTGGAATTTATAATTAAATTTTTAAACATAAAACATTGTAACAAATTTCTAGAAAACACAATGAAATATTTTTGAAACATTTATTTACATTACAAAAAATTCTTATACTAAATCAAATTGCGATATCAACACTGATTCTTCTGCAACTGTTTACCTCCTTTGTTACTGTTGGGTTGCAATGGTTTTGTTTTTGTTGTTGCTATCCCACCTGCAGTTTGAAATATTAGCGGAATTAGTTTGGCCTGGAGCGGTGCCTGACACAATCAGGCACCAATATTGAAAAATTATGAAAAGAAATTAAGGCAAACTATGCGCCGGATGTGCGGTGTGAAAAGTGCGGAAATTAAGGCAACTTGTGCTCGAGTGCAACTAATTGTCTCAGCGTGCGAACGAGGTGAGAAGAAGAAGCAAAATAGCAACGCTTAATGGAAGACTGCAACGACTTGTAACGACGATAGGAGAAAAGAAAAGATTTTTGTTTTAACAGAGTTATGCTTTGTTGAGTGAGGGCAGTTTTAATGGGCGTTTAACCTGCAGGTTGCAAATTTTTTTTTATTACTTGAGGCATTTTTGAAGTGTGGAAGCATTCTTTGGTTGAGTGTGAAATTTGCAATTCCATAGAAAATTTGTTTAGGAAGTGTTGAAGTTAGCTAAGCTTGAAGTCGGCTGAGGTTAGAAATGAAGAAGTTTAGGTTTTTGCAAAGTTTTATTTATATGAAAAGTTGATGATGATGAGATGTCTTTTTGAAAGCTTTCATAGTGACTTGTGCAAAAATTGTTTAGCAACAACCTTTGCTTTGACCAACTCTTGAGTTTGATTTATATTTTTCATAGACATTTTTCTGGCAAGTAGAACAAATGTGATATGAATAAAAAATTAAATAATGCTTTAGTAAATCAGAAAAATCCAACAGCCACTTTAGAATGCCGCCAACACAAGTTAGTAGCTTTTAATTCTATGCTCTCTATGCTCCTTTGATTATCTCATTGAATATCTCATTAATTATTATTTTTTATTTACTTTATGCAATCATTTCTGCTCTTCCGGCAAATATCAAAAAGCATAAAATTCAATTAAGCGCTGCCGTTGCGTTATTGAACTGTCTGCTGTGCTGCGGAAGCGAAGCCATCCATTGCTGACAACATCACACAGCGTTCGAGTCCGTCAAACCGCAGCTCACACACACACACACACTCACACATACACACTTCATCTACACTTCATCCACAAGCATTTAGTATATTTTCCTAATTATCGGCAGTGTTAATTATTAATGCGTTTTCTCTGCTCGCCGCATTAAATTTACGACTTTTGGTCTTTTTGCTGGCAGCTCGCTTGCCACATGATACACACACGTCAGCGAGTGTGCGGCGATGCACGACCTGCGTACAGTGACGTATGCAACAATGAGTGAGTAAAGGGACGCATTGAATCGATGGAAAATATATAAACTAGATACAGCCTACAAGTATGCAACGCAAATGCATTAGTAATCAGCGCAGTCTAATGGGAAAGTGAAAATTATTGCATACTTTTTGGCGCAATAACAATGTAACTTGCTTATGATAATTTTCACATTAATTTATGACTTACGCCTCTGTTCGTTGTTTACTTGTCATGCATTATAACATGGCATGCATGAGCAGCTGTGTCTCCCCTCACCCCCAATTGATGCTGCGCGACGCATTCGACGCCCTTTGCCCACAGCGTCACCGCAGCGTGCACTGACAGCAAACAGTTGTTTGAGCCGCAGTGGATTTTGTTATTAGTTAAAGTCAAAATCGATGCACACATTGCACAAACACACACATATAAAAACATATATACATATACACACACAGGTGGGTGTATTACACTGGCAGCGGCAGTGTAAATTTCATAAAAATTCATACAAACACTTCACATTCCAATGTTGGCTAACTTCACCGTAACCAACAGCACTTCAGCATTCGCCCAACACCACTGCAACGCACCGCACCGCACCGCACCAACGCAACGCAACGCCCGCATATCCGTTTCCTTCATCAGTACGCGCGCGTACAGGATATGCAGGATATGCTGTTGTTGTTGTGGCTATAGACAGCAAAGCCGCTGTGCCGTCCTTTGTTTTTGCATATCTCATTCACCGAATGCATAAATCAACGCCAACTCATCTGTGCGCCAATTGAAGTTTCTGGCATTTTTGTGGCGGCGCTCAAGGAAGCAACGAGCTCACCATTGCCCATCCAACCGCCAATAACAGTCGCCTGCGTATTAGCTATTGACTTGGCATTGAGTGAACTTCACACACACACACACACACACACACAAACACACACACATACACATGGGGAAAATTGACGCGTATATGGAAAATATTGGTGCACGATGGTTCTCAATGGTGAAATTGTTGGCTTAAATAAATTTAATTAAACCAAATTTATTTAAGGTATCTCCGAATCGGCTAATCTGAAACAAAACAACATAAAAGATTCATAATTATTAAGCTTTCGGACACAAAAATAAAAAAAACGCTAAAAATAAAAGGAGCTTTTTGAAAAAAAGTGTCAAAAATCTACTGCGTTTTTCACCTATTTTCCCCGAAAAAGTACTTTAAATTAAAAATTTGTCTTCAATATTGTGGTGGATTCTTGTAAAAAATAAGTTAATAAAAAAGTAAAAATTTTTTTTTAAAATCGGTCGAGCCAATCCGGAAATTAAGTGTCCGCAATGGAGGATGTGTTTTTTTTTCTACGTGACTTCAGCTCCACCTATATAAGACACAATATGCTAAAAAAACATTTTTTTGAGTTCCTTAAACCTTCAATATACTTCTTGTAAAAAAAAATTTTAAAAAAGATTGATAATGAAGGAGCTGAAAAATAAATAATTTTGTAAATTATTAAAAATTCCCCTTTCTAACGAAAATTCCTTCAACATTTTTCAAGCAGAGAAGTAGCATACAAGAGTTTAGCTGCAAGTAATATCTCAGCAGATTAGGAGATATAGTTATTTGAGCTTTCTGCACATAGACTAAGTTAATCTCTGTAGAACTGGTAGACTCAAAATTTATTGATTGATTATTATTTCAAGACGCAAGACCTCAGCTGCAGAGAATTTCTCTGCTGAAAAAATAAATATCGATCGAGATTTCTTTGAGCATACTTAACAAAGATTAGAAACAATTCTAGTAAAACCACGACATCTCTTCCATTAGAGATAATCTGGAAGAACATTGAAGTATTTAGGTTACAAAAGCTCAGCTGCAGATAATATCTCAGCAGATCGAGCGATATTGTTGAGCCTTCTCAGCATAGACTAAGTTAATCTAAGTAGAACCATAAGTTCTCTGCTATAAGATAAAACCTGAAATAACAATTTATGAGCGTTGGAAGCAGGCTACAAGAGCTCAGCTGCAGAGAATTTTTCTGTTTAATATATGATACGAATTTTAGACTGTATAATTGAGATATCTTTGGGCCCACTGAACAAAAACTAGAGACAATTCTAGTAGAACATAAAGAACATAAAAGTAATCTGCAAGAGCTCAGCTGCAGAGAATTTGTCTGCTAAATATATTAGAAGAATTTTAGGCTGTAGAATTGAAATATCTTTAAGCTTACAAAGACTAAAACAAAGACTAGAAACTATCTCAGTAAAACCACAACTACAGCCGAAAGTTATGAGCATATAGAAGTAAGTTAGAAAAACTAAGCTTCAGAGAGTTTCTCTGCTAAATAGATAAATAATCGAAGAGCAGAATTGCAGGCTGCAGGGTGGATAGTATATCCTTGAGTCTACTGAGCATAGACTAATGATTACTTCAGTGAAACCACTACGAAAAGTAGTGTTGTAGTAGTTTTGGATAATGAAGATCGAGTGATATCTTTGCGTCTACTGAACAAAGACTAGCGACAATCTTAGTAGAACCATATCGTATCTTCAGCTTTTTTAGTAGTCTTGGAAGAGTAGCATTGTAGTCGTGCTGGAGAATGAAGATCGAATAATATCTTTGCGTGTACTGAACACAGACTAATGACTACTTCAGTGGAACCACGACGTTTCCTCAGCGTTATTAGTAGTCTTGGAAGAGCAGCATTGTAGTAGTGTTGGATAATGAAGATCGAGTAACATCTTTGAGTCTACTTACGACAATCTAGGTAGAATCATGTCCTATCTTTAGTTTTCTTTAGTAGTCTTTGAAGAGTAGTATTGTAGTAGTGTTGGAGAATGTAGATCGAATAATATATTTGCGTCTACTGAACACTAGTCATTAGTCTGTCATTAGTCTGACTACTTCAGTGGAACCATGACGCATCTTTAGCTTTATAAGTAGTCTTGGAAGAGTTGTGTTGTAGAAGTGTTGGAGAATAAAGAACGAGTGATATCTTTGAGTCTTCTGAACAAAGACTAGCGACAATCTTAGTAGAACCATATCGTATCTTCAGCTTTTTTAATAGTTTTGGAAGAGTTTTTTTGTAGAACTTTTGAAGAACGAAGATCGAAAGATATCTTTGAGCGTTCTGAACAAAAACTACCGAAAACCTCAGTAGAACCATGTCGTATCTTCAACTTTTATCAAATCAATATCGATCATTGCAACTTTTTCACCCACTGTACTTAAAGCGTCGATGTCCTTTAGCGACAGCCGCATCCTTATGCGGTGTATCTGTCGTGCTAATTATCGTGTTTGCGTTTGCATTCCCTGTTGTTATTGGTGGCGGTATCAACTGTACGTTGCTGTATGGGTGCATTCACTCATACATACAAACATACGTACATATTATTGCACACATTCACACCCAGCTATCAAATGTTAATCGGTAACTGCTACCAGCGTTGAGTTTTTGTTGTTGCAATTGTTGGCCTGTTCATATTAAACTTTTCGGCTTTCGATGGTGCATTCTGTCGTTGTCTATACACACACACACAAACATACGTGCACGTGTATGTGTATGCAAAAGTGTGCGTATATGATTTATCGGACGTTGTCTAAGCCAAGTACGTCAACATTTTGGTTTAAATTGACTGCACCGCTGACTTCCTGCGCACCAACGCACCGAACACCCGTGCCACACAAGCACAACAACTGGGTCTGTCTGTCTGACTGGCCGTGTGTCTGTTTGCCGGTTTAGTATGTTGCTCGCTGGCAGCGTGTGTGTTTCTTACCGACCGCAACATGTAATGCCATAATCCTGAAAATATGTGAGCGCACTTGCCGTGTGCGTTTGTGTGTGTGTGTGTGTTAGTGCAATTGTGTGTGTGTGTGTGTGTGCTTGAGGTAATTTTATACCAATTGCTTATGCGCTTGCATTATACGCTACCGTTAGCCGAGCCTGCACTTGTGTGTCGAACAGGGGCGGCGTTTTGTATTGTTTTGGAGGAGCCAAAAAATAATCTGTAAATAAAATTATTTTTTTTTAATTATAAAAAAGAAAAACATTTTTATTTTGTATATATTTATTAAAAATTTTATACATAAATTTCATTATTTTTCTGTCTATTAGTTGGCTTCAGGCCCCTTTATTCCTTCTATTAGTTTGCCCTTGTTTTGGATACATTTATTGATTTTGTTTACAGTTTGCTGTTTAATTACATGCGTGATTCGCTTAGTAGCTTTCGGTTACGCACACACACACACACACATATACACACATGCACCCACACAGTTACGCTTTGAAGTGTTGCTTTCGGCAAATTCTCACCCTTTGCTGCACTCGGCTACTGCCGCCGGACAGGCTGAGGTTGTGTTTTGGGTTTTTGGTTGTAATTTTACTTGCGTTCAATTTTAATTTCACCAATTGATATTTTGTGTCATAATTGAGTGCATACTTTTGGGCGTGCTGGCCATTGGAATTCTACGGTAGAAGCAGTTTAGTTGATTGGTGATTGCTTAACAACTCGTTACCGGGTTTCAAAAGTTCATTTCAGGCGACTTCTGCTATGCGTCTTTTCCAGTTGGTCACACCAAGAGATGATATGGCGGCCTCAAGTTGGTCCTTTCACTAAAGACACAGTCTACCTCTTCGACGTTGACATCCAACTACCACGTCGAATAACTTTTTCACCAGAGGTTCATTGTCCATGTGGGAGATATGTGGACAGACATGTCCATGTGGCTAAGCCAGATTTGCTTTGTCTTTAAACGGCTCATACAGTTTGTTGTTCGTTCCAACAGGGCCGAAGATTTCTCTTCCTCTTGAAAACCCCAAGGGCCAATATGTGGTTACGCGACAGTATCCAGTATCAAATTTAATTATATCAAAAATATCAAAAATCTTCTCTACACACTTTAAGAAAGTTACTTTTGTGGTGATTATTAATGTAACCATCATAAAAGTAACCAAAATTCCGTCAACACTATTCACAGGTGCATGGCTACTTGTCCACCAGGACACATTTTGCTGAAATAGAAGATCAATTTTGATTGATATTTCGAATTTTTGCCACCTAATTTGATAGCTTGAGGTTTGGTTGTGTGCTGCAGTCTGTAGTTGCTTTTGTGCCTTTTTCGTTTTCGTCCTTAAGGACGTTGTGCAGTTTACATACATATTTTATGGCTCGCATGCGAGAAAT
Organism: Melieria crassipennis; assembly: GCA_963668005.1. Classification (NCBI taxonomy): domain Eukaryota; kingdom Metazoa; phylum Arthropoda; class Insecta; order Diptera; family Ulidiidae; genus Melieria; species Melieria crassipennis. Next base: position 63,200,181 of record OY764961.1, on the reverse strand, counting down.
TCTCTTCAGCTGCATGGCTAATAAATTATGGTAAATTTGTAATGTTGTTAATTTATGACAATGCAATGGTGTTTACTTATTGCACTGTTCCGTACGGCGTAAATTAATTGTGGTCAATCAGGTGAACCACAGACATTTATTTTCAATCCACCCAACGACAGATATGCATTACACTTATTTTGTACGTAAGTGAAACACAATTGACGATAAATAATTCTGTGAAACATTGGAAAGCTATGGAAATTATGACTGCTGGAAAGTAAGAAAGGAAAGTAGGCTTAAAGTGAAGTAAATACTTATTGGCAAACTTTTTGGGACACTTTGTTGGGTAGTAAATATGAGCTATTTTGTTATTTTTGTTAGTAGTTTGAAGTTAAAGGGAAAGGAATTTATTTAAAATGAAGAATAATTATTTATGACCCTTTTGTGATATCTAACTGAGTAAAAAATTAGAGTAATGACCTACATAATGGTTAGTTATTTGCAATTAAAGAAGTTAAAGGAAAGACATTTATTTAAAACGGAGAATAATTATTTGTGACAGTTTTGTGACATTAAACTGAGTAGCAAATGAGAGTCATAAGGTCATTAGGGTTTATGGTTTGCAATTGAAGACAAAAATATGTATTTAATGTGAAGTTCAAACTTTTGGGTCAACTTTGGGACAGTTTAATAGGCAGTTGGAAAACTGCATAGAGAAATTAGTGCAAGCTAGAGTAGAAGTGGAAGTAGTAGAAGTAGTAGCAGAAGTAAAACAAGTTAAATCAGAGCAAGAAGAACTGGTTTTTCGGGGCAGTTTTCGAAAACTTCGGCAGGCATGCATCATTTGGGACAGCTATGAGAAGCTTAAATACGATATACGTTAAAAAATGTCATTGACAAATCTAGTTAGAGTTGAATTAGAAATGAGGGTAGAATAACAAGAAGTTAATCAAGACTAGCAGTGGAAGCAGACAACTTTGGGATAGATTTGTAACACTTTGGCTATTAGTGAATTAGAGCCATTTAGTTCAATCAGTTAGTAATTTGGCGCTCATGTTACATAAATCTTTGTTATGTAAAATTTAAATATTTGGGACAACTTTGGGACACCTTGTTGAGAGCCAGGACACTTTATTTATTTAATTAGTTAATTATGTCATATGTAACAAGCGTAAATATGAAAGCCAAATATGTGGGACAGTTTTGGGACACCCTAAAAACAGGTTAGTAAAATACTCAACTAATTTTGCAATGTAATGTTGTGTTAAACTGTACTGCTTAGTTGTACAGTCGACATTATTTGAGACAAGTTGTCCCAATTTGTTTAGCAAGAAATCAAATAATAAACGCTTCTTTTCAATTTGTTAACTATGCAATGCAAAATCTAAGTAAACTTTACTATTTATTTGTACAGTCAACATGACTTTTGACAGATTGTCCCAATTGGCTCAAAAACAGATAACTTATTTCCCGAACAAAAATTTCCTTATCTGTCTACTTCCCTACCTTAAATACATGTAGTTGCTTCAAAGTTCCAGCGGCCTATGTGTCATCGGCAAATACAAAAACAATCTACCAACTGACAGTAACCTGTCAACCGCTAATTAAGTGAGGTTATAAAATAAAAAAAACCATAAACAAGAAAATTATACGCCGCCACATGCAGCACCAATCAACATTCGACCTCAATCCACTGAAATTATCCTTAAACAACGCAAAAAAAACAAAACAAGTAAACAATAAACAGCCGGCATATCGCTCAGCATTGATGACAGCTTTCCGTAGCCGGAGAGTGTAACTTTTAATTTTTTGTGTGAATTTTTAATTGCTGTTCATTGCAGATACCTGCAAAAATCAACGGTAATAAAATTGAAGAGTGTGAGAAAAAGTCGTTACAAGTTGATTGTTTATGAGCATGACGGGCAAAAGTTCGAATAAGAGCAGGAGGAGCAGGAGGATTGGAATGGTAGGACGGCAAGTGTCACAACAACATAATTTATAACTGTCGCTCGTTGTTGCTGATTTTGTCGTTGTTATGAAGTTTGCACGGAAAGACAGCCAACACAGTGGTGTGCGTTTTTGCGCTTCCCCAGCATCATTGAAGCTTATCGTTTGCCTTTATTGCCTATTTCATGTTTATGGTTGGCTTTAACCCTTTGAGGTATGATAAAATTTGCAATCGTATACATTGCATGATTTTTTGTAATATTTTAACAATTTCTGGTGTTAGTAAGAGATTTTAGTCGATGAAATAGTCGTCACAAATATGTGTTTTATATTAAAAACTCATATGTAACCATTGGTTGCAATATATGAGTGATTTCTGCTATAATTAAGTTATTTTTGATCACGGTACAGCTGTCACAAATATGTGCTTTATATTAAAAACTAATATGTAGTGTCCGACCGAATATTCGGTTTCGGTTTCGGTTTCGGCCCAAATAAGTGGTTTCGGTTTCGGTTTCGGTTTCGGCCAAAAAATGGCCGAATAGCCGAAACCGAAACTTTTTAGAATATTTTTTACATTTTATTGTGTAGCAGATATATAGTAAAAGGAGGAGTAATTTAGATGCCAGCAATGTAAACAAACTTCTTTTTTTAGCATATAATATTAAATTATTTAATTTTGAATATTATCGAGTAAGGTACGAAAGGGTGATTTCTTCTTGTTTACGTTTTTAAAAAATGAATAAATAGTTTTTATTAATAAGTATTTATTTATTTATGCTATGTTTGTTTGTTTGTTCTTTATTTACTTAATGTAAAATTCGTTTGTTGAAAAAAGTGCTTGATATGGTGATTTTTATATCAACTAAAAAGTTTCGGTTTCGGTTTCGGTTTCGGCCGAATATTAAAAAAAAACCGAATATTCGGTTTCGGTTTCGGTTTCGGCCCAAAAAAGTGGTTTCGGTCGGACACTACTAATATGTAACCATTGGTTGTGATATAAGTATGAGTGAGTTATGTTGTTCGTAAGTTATTTTTGTTCATGGGACAGTTGTCACAAAAATGTGCTTTATATTAAAAACTAATATGTAACCATTGGTTGTGATATATGCGTGATTTCTGTTGTTAGTAAGTTATTTTTGATCATGGGACAGCTGTCACAAATATGTGCTTTACATTAAAAACTCATATGTAACCATTGGTTGTGATATAAGTATGAGTGAGTTATGTTGTTCGTAAGTTATTTTTGTTCATGGGACAGTTGTCACAAAAATGTGCTTTCTATTAAAATCTTATATATGATTATTTTTTGTGATAATTGAGCAATTATCGACGTTACTGCGATATTGCAGACCTCGAAAAAGTTGTCACAATTATGTGTTTTAAATTAAAATCTTATACATGAAGGTTTCTTTTGAAATTTTCAACTTAACAATTAGCACACCTGTATTTGTAATAAGGCAATGCCCCATTTGCTGTCAAAATAAAAGAGAAAATTTAAATCTCATCAATTTGTCCAGTTTCGTAAAATTTTCAGCTTACCTAATTGTGAAAAATTAATTTGATAATTGCGTCTCAGTTCAGCACATACTTCGATCTGATCCAAGTAACTCAACTATTAAAAAGTGTAGTTATACTGAAGTATATTCATACCCCTCTGCTGTAAACGAGTATCACTTAGAATGCACTGTATAGTAATTTCTAGTTAACACCCACGTGGAGTGTTTGGAGAAGAATTTTTTCCCACAATTTTGAGGTTTTGTTTATAATAATGAAACACATGTCTCACTTGTGTGACTCAATGTAAAATTCCTCTGGGAAAGTCTCAAATTTTGTCAGTTTAGTTGTTAGTTATCAGTTAATACATATTTTACAGACAATGGGTCATATGTCCCACATATGTGCCACTTCTAAAAAGCCACTTATAAAGTATCTTTTAAAATTTCTTCGCTCAGCCACTAGCAAAAGTTTCTAAGACCATGAGACACTTGTCCCAATTGTGTCACACAAATAAAAACATACTGATAAAAGTGTGCTGGAAATATTATTTTGTTATTGCAACGCATCAGAAGCGGTTAAATTGGCTGCAGCGTGCCACAGTTGCTTGGCAGCAGTGTCGACAACAGAGATATCAATGCCATGTTGTCGGCTCGCCGGCAGACAGACGGTTGATGTGAGGTTATATGCTCGTCAGTGTATGAGTGTGTGTGTGCATTTTTGAGCGTATAAGCGAAGCAAACCGGAGAGATTTTGCGGTTAACGTGCACGTTGACAGATTTTGACAAATTGATTTTAATTAACTTTACATATTAAGTTGTTGCTGCCGCTACAGTTGTTTTGATTTTTCCTCACCGCAACTGGCTACGACAACGGCGGCCACTGGTGTTGACGTCATTTTGTACACATTTGTCTGACTTAGTTCACTTTTAAAGTCTTTATTTAAACAGTTGAGATTTGTACATGTTTTTAGTTTGTAACTGTTATCTTACGGCTAATCTTTTTACTATGATATCTTGTTTCATATTATGTAACGGCGAATGTGGTTTTTATGGACATTTAGTTTGCGCTAATTGGGCAACTTTTCTGCCTTCAGCCAGACGCCACCATGTGGCACCAACACCAAACTATACTTGGAGATCTCCACCTCGGGCGGTGACTTCTCAGACAGACTAAATTTATACGACTTGAGCAGCGTTATGAGGCCGATGCGTGCCTGCATGCGCCCGAAACGTAGACCAATGCAGTTGCGCGGTCCATCGCCGAAGCCGAGAAATGCCTGCGGATGTCGCTTTTGTACCTCTTCGGGATCGAAACGTTCCGGTCGAAATTCGTTGGGATTGTCGTAAATATCCGGATCGTAGTGTATCTCTTTGACAGGTATGTAGACGTTTGTGCCCTTATCGAGAGTAATCTTAGTGCCGGGTACTTCGTAATCGTCAGCGGTAACACGTGTGAGGGCGGCGAGTGCGGGATATTTGCGAAGGGTTTCTGCAAAGAAGACGAATAGAGTTGGCAGCGAATGATGTAAATAGTGTGAAATATTTTTTGTATGAGGTTAGAGAGGACTTTGAACGAAAACGCAGCTGGTACTGTTGAGGATCCAAAAGAGCAGAAGGTTCCAAACATTGAATGAAAAGCGCAGCTGATACTGATGAGAATTCTATAGAATCGAATCCAAGGCGAGGCTGCTTTTAAGGATCCCATAGAACAAAATAATCTTAACATTTGACGGAAAGACAGCCAGTAGTGACGGGAATCCACTAGGAACCAGTATAATTCAAAGCTAGGGAGGACTTTGAATGAAAATGTAGCTGGTACTGTAAAGGATCCAAAAATTGAACGAAAAGGCAGCTCATACTGAGGGGAATCCAATAGGAACCAGTAGAATCTAAAATTAACGAAAACTTTGAGCGAAATAATAGCTGAAAAAAATGATACTTAAGGATCCCACAGAACACAAGAATCCAAATATTGAATGGAAAGGCAGCTGATACTGATGAGAATCTTATAGAATCCAAAGCGAGGCTGCTGTTAAAGATCCCATAGAACACAAGTATTCAAACACTGAACGGAAAGACAGCCGGTAGTGATGGGAATCCAATAGGATCCAGTAAAATTCAAAGCTTGGGAGGACGAAAGAGCCGCTGAAACTGTTAAGAATCCAATAGAAAACCAGAAACCAAATACTGTATGGAAAGGCAGTTAGTACTGATGAGAATCCCAAAGGATCCATTAGAATCCAAGAATCTATCCAGCCATTAGATTCTATTGTCTTAGTTGCATTGTATTTCATTTGACAGTCTCATTTTGGCTTTCTAACTCTCCAACTTTCTTTGAAACCCATTTCACCTTCCAACCAACATTCTCTCTCATGTCCACTTACCGCTAATTGTCTGATCCAGATACGTCATTTCCATCATTGCATCATAGCTCAATTCGCCATTGTGCTTCTCTAGCACCCGCAAAATCTCCTCACGCAGCTTTTCCTGTACGTGCGGATTCTTGGCCAACTCGTACAGACCGTAACTCATGTTGCTGGAGCTGGTCTCAAAGCCGGCCGCAAAGAAAATGAACACTTGGGCAGCCAGAAACTCGATCGACATGCCCGACACGCCATTCAAATCCTTGGAGTTCTTCAGCTCGAGCAGCAAATTAATGAAATCGTTGCGCTGTATGTGCTGTTCCTCGCGCGCTTTGACTGTGTCGCGCACCACGCGCATTATGAACTCCTCGACATCCTGCGGAAAGCGCCTGCCGCCGAGCAGCCGACGCAGCTGCGGATACGACATCATCAACAGGCGCCAGCGTATGGATACGTAGTGCGGATAGAAGATGCGTCGTCCGATGTGGCGGAATTCCACGTTCGGGTCTTTGAGGCTGTTGCACTCAATGCCGAATGCACAGTTGCCAATCACGTCGGTGCTGAAACGCGCCATCAAGTCGTGCAGTTCGATGGAGCCGCCGTGTGCGTTCTGCAGATGCCGCTCGAAGGCATCCTCCAGCTGACGTGCCACGGTCACAATTATCGGAAACATTAACTTCATTTTGGCCGCGGTGAAGGTGGGCGTCAGTTTGGTGCGCAGCGTACGCCACTTTTCGCCGTGCAGCCTGAACAAGTTTTCCGAAAGCAGATCGACCTTCGCGACGTGAGGCTCAAAACGATCGATGAACTTGAAAAAGTCCTTGATGAGTATTGTCTTGATCAGCTCCAGATCGAGCACCACGCAGATGGGCTTCGTGTAGAAGTAGGTGCCGACCAGTTTGGCTTTGCCGCGGAACTGCTGATAGATTTCGTGCAACAGCTCGCTGTGGTGAATGGACTTGAGACGGAACAGGTTGCCGAAGAGAAAATGCATCTTTAGCTGCGGCACATCCTTCAGTTCCCAGTAGGTGTACTTGTAGCGCAGGTAGCCGAACAGCGCCGATATCAGCGTTGATAAGATTATGAAGTAGAAACTCATTGCGAAGGAAATGATTTCTAAAAAGATTTTGTGTTTTAAAATTTTTCATTAAACTCGTCCATTAATTCATTTATTCACATTTACATTGATACCTAAACTATTTTATAAACAATTTTAATTTTTTTAATTTTTGCCGTGTCTTAAAATGAAAAATATTTCAAGTAAATTGTTTTTATTTACTGACACTTTTATTAAAATTGTTATTAATAAATCATTTCGTTATGCAATTTTTCATTGTTTTTCTTTTTAATTTTTGCAGTGTCTTAAAATCATACTTTTCAAATTAGTTGTTGTTATTTCTTGACACTTTTATTGATATTGACATTTTTTTTATAGATAGTTTTGTGATGCAAATTAATTTTTTTTTTAATTTGTGAAGTGTTTTAAAATTAAAATTTTTTAAATTATAATACAGTCGTGTCTGGATATAGTTCACTAATTATTGCAAGGCCTGTTCACAGTATTGAGGTTGTTCACTATATCAAGGTTAAAATTTTTGTTCAAAAACTCGTTTTATTTGCTCAAAATACACTTTTTGTTTTTTCCTTGAAATTACTTCCAAAATTTTGTTCAATATTTAGAGGCTCCATGTCAATTTTGGGTGTTCACTATATAGGGTGTTCACTATACCCAGACACGACTGTAGTTATTTCTCGACATTTTTTATTAAAATGTGAAAGTTTTCTTATATATACATAATTTTGTTATGCAAGTATATTTTTTTTATATTTTTGTTTGTGTTTTAGAATTCTTAATTTTTAAATGAAATGTTAATTGACACTTTTATGGATATTAAAATTTTTTTTATAATGATATTGTTATGCAATTTAAAATTTTTTTTTTAATTCTTGCAGTGTTTTAAAATTAACAAATTTTTAAATTACGTTTTGTTATTTTTTGACGTTTTTATTAAAATTAAAAAAAATATTCTTATAAATAATTTGTTTATGCAACTTTATAATTTTTAAATTTTTGCAGTGTCTTAAAATATTTTTAAGTTAATTTTTTTTATTTATTGACACTTTTATTGATATTCAAAATTTCTTTTATAAATAATTTTGTGATTAAATTTTTCATTTTTGCTTTAAGTTTTGAAGTGTTTTAAAATACAAATTTTTAAATTAGTTGTATTCTCGACACTTTTTTTTTTAATTTGAAGTTTTTTATATAAATAATTTTGTTAGGCAATTTTTAATGTTTTGTTTAATTTTTTGAAGTGTTTTAAAATTTAAAGTTCTTAAGTTAGTTGTTTTTACATACAATTTTTATATAAATATTATTGTTATGCAATTTTTCATTTTTTTTTTAATTACAAACTTTGAATTTTAATATTATTTTTTCTTGTCACTTTCACTAAAATTTAACATTTATATTTATAAAAAATTCGTTATGCAACTTTTAATTTAAATGTTTTTTTCGTTTTATTTTTTTAGCAGCCAAAACTCACATTATTTCTTCACAATGTTCACAGCGCGTCTCTCCATCAACTGCACTTTTGTTCAACGCGACTCGGCGTTTTGTATAATCTGGCAAAGAGATTTATCTTCATTATAAGCCAAACACTTGTCTGATAAGCCTCACAAATTGTATTTGGGTGGTTTGGTCTCCTACTCAAATTTTGTATACTTCAAGTTCAACTCTTTGAGAAAGTTTGCTTATCAGTTCTTGTGATAGTAAAAGTCTTTCACGAGATAAGAAAGCTGTGAGCACTTTAGTTTTTAGAAAATTAAGAAAACTTAGTGTAATTTAGGTCAACGGCAATCAAATTGAAGGAAGATAAATCACATCTGTAGACATTTGGAATCAAAGTAAATGTAACATATATGTTTGTGAAGATTTAGCAAAACTGTTGTTGACTATAATGTGACCCTATCACACGTTTATATATATAACTGTCGTCTATATCTTTACGGTTATATGGCTTTAAAAAAAGGTATTTATAGTGCTAGCATTTAAATTTTTTATAAACATTAAATTACGTGTAAATTTTACTTGATAAGTCAGTGCAAAGCGTAACTATTGAAAATGTTACATTTTGTAGTGGAAATATTTTTTATTTAAATACTAAAAACAGCTTTGAAAAAAGTATTAGTATTTCACTATATGAAAAGTCGGCAGTCTTTAATAGTCCAGCGGGTAGCGCGCTGACTTCTCACACCAGCGGCCCTAGGTTCGAGTCCTAGCTCGGACTGGTGAAATACTCGTCTACTTCTATTGCAAGAATCTCACAACTGCGCTCTTGACAGGCAATGGCGAAACTTCCAAGTGTGAAAGAAAAATTACCAAAAATTCGCCGTTTCGAATCGGCGTTAAACTGTAGGTCCCCTCCCCTTTACCTCATCCCACAGTGATTCGGCTCCATACAGCCGCGGAACAAAATTAGAAGGTGTGGTTTTGAGAAAACATTGAAAGCGAAAATGGACACATCAGTTCTTAATTTATATTGAAAGTTTTAGCAACTTCTTGACCACCATGTATTTTTAAAATTTTTTTACTCAATTGACTAAAAAACAGGAAATATGTGTTTACAATTTTTTGTTAAAAAAGTTTCAACTTTGAGCCGCTTTTGCACACACACTAATTATTTTTTTGCACAGATTTTTTGTGGTTTTCTTAGTTGGAGTTTAACCTTTCAAATGACATCAAAATCGTTAAATTCTGAGACTATAAATTTTTTGAATTTTGTCTATGGAACGAATCACTGTGCATCCGTTTGAAATGTGTGTTGAATACAAATTTTCAAACGCAACCTATCTACCATCTAAAAAGTAAAATTGATGAAGAAGAAAATTTAACTCCTCTGTGAGCTATGACAGCAATTAAAAGTGGAAGATATCAGATTTTAAATAGTAAAATTGTATTGCTTCTCAGCTCAAAGACGCACACTTGAATGCTCTGTGGACTTGTTTATTAGTCTGGCTGAAAACTATATAATTATAATTATCAGAACCGTATATGTTTTATGCACAAACAACTACGTGACTTTTGTTTTTTCGTCACATTTTGATAACAAACCCATCACCTCATATGACGAAGCATTATTTCTTCTTTTTTATAGTTTAAAAATCTAATAAGAGCAGAACAAAATGAAAGTGACAAAATTTACACTGTAAAAAATGTGAAACATATCTACAAAACTACATGTTTCAAGTTCGACATTTTCACACTGGTGTAGCCATTTAAATTCCTTATCAATTAATAATGCACTTAATTGCAATTACGATTTTAGCTATGCACAACAACAACAACAACAATAATAACAAAAATAGCCACACCAACATGCAACATTAATGTCGCCAATGAAAATGAATTTTAAACACAATCATCAACACTATCAGCATTGCCTGTCAGTGCCATTTCACTGCGGCTTGATGTGATGTTTGTTTGTATGTGTGTGGATAAATGAAAATGTAAATGTATTAGTGTGCGTAATGTATTCCGGTATCATTTAATTCAATCGCTCAACTTACAATTGGCGCACGCGCCGAACGGTCTCGCATTGTGCGTGGACAAGGTTGGTTGGTCGGTGTTGTTGCGGTGCGTGTACGAATGATGAATGGCGATCGCACAATTTTGGTCAAATACCTGTGCTGCTGTAATCAGCGGTCAACTGCGGCCATCTGCCCGAGGCCAATGTTGCATTTGTCTAATGTGACATTCAGGTGAGAAGCAGCTGTAAGTTGTGTCTGGTTGGGCGTAATTGATGGCCGCTAACTGGTCATGTGGGCACGAGTTATGTGAATGCTTGTGAATTGTGTGTGTGTGCGTGTGTATGTGTGTGCTGGTTTGTATAAGATTGACTAACTCTTAGACAAATCAGATTTGTCTGATGTTAAGAATAGAAATGACGAAAAAAGTCGTGGTGAGTTGAATTGATTATGGACCGAAGTAAACGAGCTTCGGTTCTAGCTTCATAAAATACATACGAAAGAATTATTTCGAAATTTAAATCACTACAATTTCAATACTTTAACCCTTTCTTAAATAAGCCATAAAGAAAGCTAAATGAATTTGGCATATGCATTGTTTTCAAATTGCAACTAAATCAATGAGTGTAAAATGTACACATAGTATGATTATATATCGCACACGCACACACAACATTTTTAATTTTCGGGTTTATGTGTTAATACTGTGCACAATCCATCAATCTACCAATAAGCAAAAGCTCAGTATATTTTGTTGTTGTTAACTGTTGCTAAAATACAGTTAGGTCTCTCTTTATGTCAGAAGTTTGATGCTATTTGATCGCTGAAGCTCAATGCAAAAGTGTCCTAACTCAAATTGTGACACTTTTGACGAAATACATTTTTGTTGAAGTTAATTTTACGCAAAGTTCTGACATTCTTAGTATATATTTTCAAAAAAAAAAAATAAATTTCGAATTCTCAAAATTTTTCTTTTGACTTTTTAATTGTAATTTATAATTATAAAACTCAGCAAAAGTGACATAACGTAAAATAATTCCGTAATTATTGAATTAAAATATCATCAAAACAGTCACAACTCAAAATTTTGGATTTTCTGGTGTAAAATAAAAAAAAAATTCTTGTAACTTATCCTAAAGCATAATCTGTAAGGATTTTCTACTGAACGGTCTATACGTTATTTAAAAAAAATTTTTATTTATCTCAAAAACAGTTTTTTGCGTTTCCTGAAAAATCAAAAATTTTGAGTTGTGTCACTTTTATAGTGCGTGTGCGATATGTTAGTCATGGAAGGGTTAATTTGAATAAAAATTGTTGTAAGATAAAAACGCCCTAAAAATTTAACTCTTTCACGACCATCACGGCCGCAGGTATTTCCTACATAATGTTGTACTCCAACTGTTCATTAACGACGTCTTGGTCCGATGGTCCGACTTCGAATTCGATAGTTACAACTTACCAGTGGCGCACCCAGTATTTTATTTTGGGGCGAGGAGGGTTTGCTTGCAACTTTGGAGCCCAATAGCCTTTGGGACCGTATTTGTGACTAGCTTTCTTTTGGGAACGGGGGTTTGAACCCTTCTGCCCCCCCCGCCCCCCCCTTGTGTGCGCCAGTGCCACTTATAGTAGGTTGGAGTTTGCAGTTATTTGAACATCTGAGTTGTCGCAGTTTTCTCGTTATACAAAAAGTTCTGTTAAAGGCTCCAAAGGCTCTGTGAAAGCACTGTTAAAGCTCTGTCAAAGGCTGTTGAAGCATTTTAAAGCTTATTGTTAAAGGCTAAAACGTCTTCTTTCATATAGCTTTCATAGCTGTTGAGTGGAATGGGTTTGAGTCTGTGATGTATTTTAATTTGTGTTCATTGTAACGGCACATAAGCTAAGTAGAAAGCACTGTGCTTTTGAGCTTTTAGCGGTTCGACTTTTAGAAAGCATTAACCTAAAAGGAACATTTGAATCGTAGTTTTACGAATTGATTTGAGCACCTTATTTATTTATTTATTTATTATTTTTAATTATAATTAAAATTAGAATTAAAAAAAGCACTAGCCGCCAGGGCTATCGGCTTTTGATATATCGAAGTATTTTAGGTTACTAAATAAGGCTGTTTATATGATTAAATTTTAAAAAATTATATATGGTTATAATGAGTGTCCGACCGAATATTCGGTTTCGGTTTCGGCCCAAATAAGTGGTTTCGGTTTCGGTTTCAGTTTCGGCCAAAAAATGGCCGAATAGCCGAAACCGAAACTTTCTAGAATATTTTTTTACATTTTATTGTGTAGCAGATATATAGTAAAAGGAGGAGTAATTTAGATTCCAGCAATGTAAATAAACTTCTATTTTTAGCAAATAATATTAAATTATTTAATTTTGAATATTATCGAGTAAGGTACCAAAGGGTTTACGTTTTTTCGTTTCTTGTTTACGTTTTTAAAAAATGAATAAATTGTTTTTATTAATAAGTATTTATTTAGTTATGCTATGTTTGTTTGTTTGTTCTTTATTTACTTAATGTAAAATTCGTTTGTTGAAAAGAGTGCTTGATATAGTGATTTTTATTTCAACTAGAAAGTTTCGGTTTCGGTTTCGGCCGAATATAAAAAAAAACCCGAATATTCGGTTTCGGTTTCGGCCCAAAAAAGTGGTTTCGGTCGGACACTAGTTATAATATTTTCTGTCTTAGGTTCTTTTAATAAATCTAGTGGATTTCGATGGGAAAAGAAGGTATTTCTGGAGGAGTTGAGTGAGGGACAAGTTATAAGGATGTGGGAAACTGTAAGAGGAGCATTGCGGCAAAATTGACAAGTTGGTTGGGCTTGATTTTCGTGTGGCCCAAACGTAATCTTACGAAGTATTTATTCATCGCAGCGTATGTAGACGTTGGAAGTGTTAGAGTAGAGCAACTATTGCTGAAAGCTTTATACGGATGGTTGTAATTGCACCAAGCAGCAGCTGTATTAGCAACGGCGTGTGATGATGCAACTTTTGCCACTGTTTTGCTGGAAAAATGCATATAAGTGTGTAGAGGCGACTGCGCTGCTAGTTTAGCTGCTTTATCCGCGGACTCGTTGCCATATATACCCACATGGCCGGGTACCCATAACATTTTAATTATTTTGCTTAGCTCGACTAGCAGGTCTCTGATGGCAGTGATAGTTTCTTCAGAGTTGGTAGGGTTTCTGACGGCTTGAAATACTGACAAGCTGTCAGTGCAGATTATAAAGTTTTTCTTAGATGCTTTGGCTATGAGTAGAGCAGTTAAGATTGCTTGTGTTTCGGTATCATATGAACTGGCTACTGGCGGTAGAATTCCGTTACCGCGGGTCCAGCCATTTGCGTCAACTACAGCGAAGGCTGCTACTCTATTGGATTTGGAACCGTCGGTGAAAAGTAGTTCCCAGCTCTTGTCCAGGAGTGGTCGTACTGCTAGCTGATATAGTTGTTTGTACTGCGATGCATTCGTGGGTGTATTAGGGTGTAGTGTAAGATCCGTAATACAAATTTTGTCGCTTACTTAAACTCCAAGGAGGTCGCTTGCCGGATAGGATCTGCATCGGTATTATGTCCAATTGAAACTGGGTTACAATCTCCAGAACTCGACTAATGCTGGATTTGTGTTTGAGTGGGCGTTTTCGAATTTTGAGTTGTTGAATCTCCTTGGATAGCACAGAATTGGTGCTTTGGTAAAGTTTTGGAATTTGGCGACTTCTCATATAAATTATACGATCTTCAATAGTCGGAAAGCCCCCTTCTGCGAGTAAATTAATGGTGCGAGTAGTTCTAAGTCTTCGTCGGATGGCAGCGTGGTATGGAGATTTGATGTGTGCTAGTGCGCTTTTGGAACATTTACCATAGATTGGTAGGCCGTAGTCAATTTTGGATAAAACAGTGAGTTTGGCAAGGTGAAGTAAGGTGTTAGTGTGAACTTGGCTTTTATTAGTTGAGAGATATTTAATAACATTGGGTCTGGCAACTAGGCTGTTGCTTAAACTAGTACAATGTTCATTAAAGTTATTTTTATTATCAAAATTTAAGCCTAATATTTTTAATTTAGTTACATTTTCGATTCTGTGTATATCATGCTTAATAACAATAGGATCGCATCTGTGCTTGTAAATGTTTACATTTTTTTATTGAGATTTTAGCACCCGAGTTTTCTGCCCAACTTTGAATTGATGCAAGAGCACCATTAAAGTTGGACAGCAGGTCGTTGTTATTGTTTTTATTACAAAGTAGATACAGATCATCTGCGTAAAGACAGTGGTTAATGAATTTTAGATTTAAGAGTTGTCTGCTTAACCCATTTTCGGCCGCTACCAGAAATAGCCAATATTTTTTTAATTCCTTTAAGGACTTACATTTAGGACCTTAATCAAGAATATTTTTGGATTTTTTTGGTGTTTTTTTTTACAAATTTTTTTTATAAATTAATAAAAATTCAATTTCAAATATATACGTACATAGTTTTAGTCAAATAATAATCAAGCATGAAAACAAACAATTGTTGGCTTATATATGTACATACAGACGTCAGACTTCTGGCCAATGGTCGATTTTTCGACCACTGAAAAGTACGCGGTGCTGAGAGTTAACCCTCATCCGACGTTCAAAAAAACTCACACATAAGATGTTCGAGTGAAATTTCACCCATATGGTACTTTGTATGTTTTAATGAATTTTTTGACCAATTCTAATAAAAAAACATTTAAATAAAAACATTTAAATAAAATAAACATCTTTATTATATTTGTTATCATACAGATAAATAAATTAACAAATTTTTCTATATATTTTGCAATTAGGGCAGTTTTGTTAAGTTAGGTTATTGTGGCTGCCTCTGTAAAAGACACACTCGGAGGCCTATTATGAGACCCGTTGTGATACCACAAATTTCACTCGTTTTTAAATGTGTATGTAACACTGTCTTTTCCAACATATGTTACAGCACATATTTCAAGCGGATGGGGAAAGGGGGCAAGGAAGGGCAGTAGTTAACTAAAACTTTGTGTTCACCACATGTATACTTTTTTCAAGAATTACAAGCAGAATATGCCTTTCGATCGTTTTTGATACCAAATTGGCACCGTGTTTCAATAATTTTTTACTTTTTTACGCTCTGATTTTCTGACAAGGTTTGGGACATTGGCTGTAGAGATAAGAAGTCTGCATGAATATTTCCCTTTCAGTAGCGTTGCTCTACGAAAAATCTTTAGCTTTACTAAACTCAAATCTATGTCTTCAAGAAAAATTCGCCGCTTGTAATTTTTGTTGTGATTCTAGCTGGGATCGACAGTGATTAGTTTTTCGCTTGACGGTATAGTTGGTGAACAACCAATTGGTCTAAAGTGTCAACTACTGCTTTTGACTTATTGCAAAACGATATAAATTCGGATAACCATTCCCTGGTTATGATGAAAAGAGCTCAAAGTGGCATCTTCCACGAAAAGCCAGTAATGCTTTACTTAGTGTGTCCTTTTCATAGGACGTACATAGCAGTTGTCGCTAAACCCACTTTTCCCATATATATCTTATGGCTGTTGACGAGCTTCATTCTTCATCACAAGCTTTACGTTCTTGGCGAGTGGTTTTGTCACCGACAAAACGCGAAATTGGTCTGCCTGTTGTGTAACTCTACAGATTATCAAGAGATTCCCCATTCGACTTATAAACACCACTCAAAATTAAAATACCAAAATATGCCTGAATATCACCAACGCTAATCCATGCACTGCCAAAAACTCGCAAACCTTCAACATTAGTTTTGTCAGTTATTATCTTTAACATTGGTCTTCATTGGCATCTTGCGTTGCTGACACACGACTTCAAGCATAGGCAGTTATACCAACTTTAGTTGAAATAACATAATTGGCTCTTACTTTTCCGTTAAGTTCAGGAGGCCCATTGATCCATTAAAAGGGTTTGCCTATAAAGCAGTTCAAAACTTTCAATCCAGTGACGTAATTTTATCGCATTTTCTGTATGTGTTGCGTTAAATTCCCATACAATTTGTATATGGGTGAAATTTCACCCGAACGTCGCCCACGTAACTTTTTTTATAATCACCGTTCTAATGAAATATTTAATATGTTGTAGATAAATTCTAAAACTCACATTGATTTGCTACAAATACAAGAAACCTTAATCATTTTGATAAATATATAGGAAAGTTATAGCATCCTAAAGTTGAAAATGGGTGAAAAATCACCCGAACGACGGATTAGGGTTAAAAATATTTTCATAATCTTATGGATATCAATTGATTGTGGTAATTTGGTCTTTAGGCTTCGTAAATAATCAATAATAAATCAATAATTTGAAAAGGTTATATATTTTTCAGAATATTCAAAATATGACTAAAAAAATGCTTTTTTCGTGCATTCGCCAAGATCTCTAAATTTATCGTTTTTAAAAAAAAATATTATTTCGAGGGGTTACCAAAAGACCAAAACTATTTTCTGCATCCAAAGTTCAAAGATATAATGTCTAAGTGCAGAGCTACTCTCGTTCAAAGTGGCTGGTCGAAAAATCGACCAGCGGCCGAAATGGGTTGTCTTCAAACGCTATTAAAAACAACGTTACAGACAGAGGCGAACCTTGTGGTATGCCATTATGTAAAGGAACAGTTGATGAGTAAACGTTGTTTACTCTGCAACGTATTTTGCGATTGGATAGGAATGATCTAATGTAGTTGTAAACTTTGGGACCAACTTTTAAATCTTGTAATTTTTTCAGCAGCGGCATAACTCAAAACTACATCATTCCGAGAAAATTCAATTTTAAAGTTTACCATTACAGGCAGTTCAAGGTATCACAAAATTTTTCATGTCGTCTTGTGAGCAAAGTATTGAATATTTTACAAAGTGGTTTTGGCAGATAAAAGGTCATATGCAGATACACACAGGGTTGCCATAAACTGAAAACATTTTTTTTTTGAGTTATGACGTTCTTGCAGCGAAGGAGCGATATGTATACCAATTCTATCGAATGCCTTTTCAAAGTCAATCGATAGAATTGATAGGTGATTTTTGGTTGATACATTTTTTGATATTGTTACGAATACTAGTTCTAGTGGCCTGGTACGTATCACTGGATTGTGCAATTTGAAATAAACACAACCCACTTAGTTTCTCAAACGCAGTCAATAGAAACCAACAATCACTTTATTTCACAGATTTGCACTTCACTGTCTTTACACTTAAATATTTGCTTAATTATTCCGTGTGGTAACTTCGCTAGTCAAAATCAGACTGACTCGCTGCGCCTTACCCGGCTGCCTTTTATACCTGTCCGGTTACCGCGCAGATCGTTCTCGCACATTCCAGAGTGGACTAAAGGTTTCCATGATGATCGCGGGCCATCATTGCCAGATTGGACTAAAAGTTTCCATTCGCGGCCATCATTGCCAGATTGGACTAAAAGTTTCCATTCGCGGCCATCATTGTCAGGTTGGACTAAAAGTTTCCATTATCGCGGCCATCATTGCCAGGTTGAATTATTGCACGGCGCGTAGCGACAGGGTTGCTTTGCACAGCGACAGACTGTCCTATCGTTACAATATTAAATGGTCGATATAATGCAACGCGTCTATTGTGCTGGAACCAGGCTTAAACCCGAATTGGTTGGGTGAGAGAGTATTAGTTGAGCTTACGAACCATAGTAAGCGTTTAGAGATAATTTTTTCTAAAACCTTACTTATACATGGAATTAATGAGATTGGTCTGTATGAGTCTATTAATGAAATATATTTGTTTGGTTTTCTTATAGTAATAACAATAGCAGTTTTAAAGGATTGCGGAATAACACCTTCGCTAAATATTCTGTCAAATAACTTGATGTGCAAAGTTTTAGGCCTCTATCTCTTCTCCTTTAAGAGCTACGCGCATTTAAAGTTTACGAATTGATTTCAGCACCTTTCCGTTCGAGATCGAACCCATTTTGGAAAGCTAAACACTTTTACTGTCCAACGAGCCATAATTCATAGGTGTAGCTCGAAAATTGTAGAAGTTACAGCAGGTTAAAGGTGCAACTTGATGTGCAAAGTTTTAGGGGGTATCTCTTCTCGTTTGCGAACTACGCACATTTAAAGTTTACGAATTGATTTGAGTACCTTCCCGTTGGAATAGCAAGGAGATCGAACCCATTTTGGAAAGCTGAACACTTTTACTGTCCAACGAGCCAAATTCATAGCTGTAGCTCGAAAGTTGTAGAAGTTACAGCAGGTTAAAGGTGCAACTTGATGTGCAAAGTTTTAGGCCTCTATCTCTTCTCTTCGCATCGAAATAATACCAAAAATGAACCATAGTCATTTTCATAATTTTTCATACATTTTCCTTAAGACAAAAGAGATAAAGGGAAAAGGTTCATTCAGCAAATCTGTAGATTGCCTTCTCAACTTTATGAAATTTATAAATGCCATATAGTAATTTTCTAATGTTGACTAATGTAAGGTCATTGCAATTCCTATTGAAGCCTATACAACCCATCAAATTTTTATTAAGACAAAAGAGAAGGAAGTGAAAAGGTTCATTCAGTAAATATGTAGATTGCCTTCTGAAGTCTCTGAAATTTATAGATGTATTCTAGTAATTTTTTAATGATGACTGATGTAAGGTCATTGCTGTCCCTTTTGATGCCTACTTAACCCATCAATTTTTAATTAAGTTTTGTGTCTTAAGGAGGGAAAAAGTTGATCCAACAAACCGCAGATTGTCTTCTCAAGTCTATGAAATGTATAAATGTCTTCGAGTAATTTTCGAATGTTGACTGATATGAGGTCCTTCTAGTCCCTTTCGAAGCCTATATAGCCCATACAATTTTTATTAAGACAAAAGAGAAAAAGCGAAAAGGTTCATTCAGCAAATCTGTAGATTGCCTTCTGAAGTCTCTAAAATGTATGGATGTATTCTAGTAATTTTTTAATGTTGACTGATATGAGGTCCTTCCAGTCCCTATTGAAGCCTATACAACCCATCAAATTTATTAACCCTTTCGCTACAGGTTTTTACTCGGGAAAATTACAATTTTCAATTTTACGTCTTAGGCTTCTATGTGGTTATGCTAGTAACATTCCATAAGACATTTTTTAATTTTCTTTCGGACCCTGTATTTTAGAGTGTTTTTCTATGAGAGCAACCACATCGTTGTGGTTGTAATAATTACTTAAACATACAACTTTTTAAGCATAACGAATATTTGAATATTTTTTTATTTACTTCAGCCAAAATTAAAAAAATAAAGTACCTAAATTGAAAGAAAACGTCAAACTACAAAGTTCTCTAATTTGTTCTGCTTCTTCTTCCTTTACTCCTTTACTTCTTTACTTCTTTCTGCTTCTTCTACCATTAAAAAACGTGTATACTTCTCTTCTTTAAACTTAAATATTCAGTTTACTAATTTCGTATTTTTCCTAAAACTTCAAACTATTCTAAAGACCAACAATAAAATGTATTCTTGCAACCATAGAGGATGCAGACGTCCACAAAGTAGGATGTTGCCATATGGCAACAAAATAACGAAAGGGTTAAGGCACAAGAGAAGGAGGAGAAAAGTTCATTTAGACAATTTGTAGAATGCCTTCTGAAGTCTGAAATGAAATTTATAAATGCATTCTGGTAATTTTATTATGTTGACTGATGTAAGGTCATTGCAGTCCTTATTGAAGCAAATACAACCTAATTTATTTTAACCCGTTCCGGAAATTTGTACGATATGTCGTACAATTTTTTTTTTTAATTTTTTATTTGACAGCGAAAGCATTTTTTATGAAACGGCTTTTTAATTCTTATTAAGTAGGTTGTGTTGTACCATTCTGTTTAAAAATATAAATCACAATAGCCGTGGCTACACAGTGTGAGTGAGTTTTGTAAGCAGCTCTTTGCAAGAATTTGGCGATGCGATGCTTCTGCGTAGGAATTTTTAAATATGTTATACTTTTTTGTAGAAAAAAGCCAAACAATTTCAAAGTTTGTGCGTCAGTTGATTTATAAAACTTATTAAATTTAACATTTTTTTCGTCCAAATATTTTTCCCGAGTCTTTAAAGAAATTGTACGATATATCATACAAATGACCACAAGGGTTGCAAGGCTTTGTACGATATATGATATATATATATCATATATCGTACAAATGGAAGGCAAAGGTTGCAAGTTATATTTCCATTTTTTTTTAGTTATAGGTTTGGTAACAGATTTTTTGCGTTTGCATGTCTGCTACGCCCAATTGTAAACCACGTGGCTAATAAAATTCGGCTATTCGACAATTTTTAATTAAAGGTAAGAATTACTAGACGATTGTGCGTTTTACTGGGCAGACACAGATTATGTAAGACATGAGTACTTGCCACTCCCACTACGATAATAAGAATCGGCTATATTCGGTATCTTTCTGTAAAGCTATACGAATTTTAATTGATTCTATGTTTTATTGCAACAACAACAACGGTTATATAAGGCCGGATAAATGTGACTCAATTGTTTGTATATATAATTTATATAACTTTCGATCAAAATAAAATCACGTTTTGATTTTTTGTTGTTATAATTTATGCTTTCTATAAAAAAAATCAATGATTTGTTCATAAAACTTAAAAAACGAAGCAAAAATTTCATGCATTTTTACTCCTTTGCGAACCATTGTACGATATATCGTACAAAATTGATTTAGCTGTAATTCTCATCCTAAATGATTTTTTCGATATTTTATTGTATTTTGTTGCTAAAATATTCAATAAGGCTCAATATTTTGAAGAAACATTTTTATCTCCAGAAATGCGAAAATTGACCGGAATAGGGTTAATATTTTTTTTATATATATTTTTGTATTTATTTAGCTGTTTCAAGGATCAACACGAGTAGTTAGTGGTTGTTCCGCTGTTTGACACACGAATAGTGAATAGAGTAAATGGTGGACAGATGAACTCATAGATGCACAATCATGCATGATGCATGATGGGAGGAATGAGCAATTAGATTAGATATGGTAATCGATCATTGTCTTATCAATGATAGACAGATAGGCTAACGAACTTGAGAACTTACAAACTAATAGTTGAATTAATAAAATTTAAAAAATGTCATAAACTATTCTCAGCTCTTTAGCACCAAAGGAATTTTCCAGTCTCCTTGAAACTGTTGTAATAAAATTGCATACGTTGCGGATATTTAGAAAACAATCAACATGAGAGCGTCGCAAAGTCCACTCTATTTACGACAAGTGGAACGCAACGAACCAGGTGAGGAGCCACTTTAGCGACCATATGTAAGAACATAATTTCATTACGTAAAAGTGGCTTTTATAAAATGTCATAAATTACATTTTATTTTTAGCGTCAAGCAAGAAAGCAAAATTAAAACAAAAACACATATAAAACAAACACAATTGTAATGGGGGGGGGGAGGTAAAGCGCACCTAGAAAAGGCAAAAGTTATGCAACAATAACAACAGTAACAAAACGTTACCCAAGAAGAAGACGAGGACAAATATTGTGGCCACTTAATTATCACACAAGCGTACGCGCGTGCAGCGCCAGCCAAGTGGAAGACGAAAAAAAGCCCCGTGGGGCACTCAACGTTGTCGAGTGGGTGGAAAAAAGGGAAGGAAATATATACAACACACATTGAAAATGCATATGAGTGCAACAGCAACAACAACAACAACACTAAATAAAGGCAAAGCATGCAACACTTGACAACAATAACAACAACAACAACATTAACAGCACAGCGACAAACAGACGAATTGCATGAGGGCAAAAAGAGTGAAGAGGCAACACTTTGCATTAAGTGGGCTGGTGGCAAGGTAGGTGAGTGACAATACATGGATGGATGTGCGAGGAGAAGTAATGTAACCGCTAAGCAAGCAATGAAGTGAAGCGGAAAAGGCAACAAATACACTCACACAGCCATATGTGCCAGGCGCCCAACACACATACAGATGCAACACTTGCGAGCGTCAGCGGAAACGGCACATTGCATTGCTTAGTGGACGCAGCGATAGAACGTTTTGAGAGGTGAAGAACGTAGGGGAGGGCGGAGCTAAAGAGGCTGAGAAGTGGGCAGCGCAAAGTAAACAACCCAAACAAAAAACTCAACAGAAAAGCAAAAAAAAGTACGCAACAAAAAAATCAACAAAAACTAAAAAGTCAAAAGTGTGTGACGTTAAAACCTGACAAATGAAAACGAAAATGCACTTTGCCGCTTAGGCTGCAAGACAGCAAAGCCGTGCAGCGTTGTGCATGTGTGAGTGCATGCATTGTTATTGTGGCTGCAGCAGTTTGTTTTTATTTTTGTTACTTTTTTCTTTTTGTTGCTGTTTGTATATGCAACAATGAGCATTTTGTTTGTTCTAAAAATTGCCATGTGGCTTTCAAAGTTGGCAACACTGGCTGCGGCAGCGAGCGCTAACCGCCACTGAAGTGTGTTGAAAAAACTAGTTAAAAACGCCAAAATTAAATAAACAATAATGCGAGTCATTAATGTTTATAATGCATATCCACTTTTAGAATAGTTCTTTCTATTACTCAAAGCAGCAGCAAAAAGGTGAAACAACTGAGTGGGTGAGCGAATTTTGTGCGTAACATTGCCGCAACTTTGGGCAGTTTGCTAAATTGTTGTTTTTATTAAATAGAAACACTGTATATGTACATGTGCAACAAAGTTGCAACACTTTCACTACCTCAGGCGAATGCATAAATATAACGCATAATCAAGTACCCCAAAAGTATGCAACAAAAAGTTGTTATTAACATTTCAAGCGCATAATTGGCAGAGAGATTAAAATTGTTTTACCGCTACAACTACACTGAAACAAAATAGTTGATGCTGTATTTATAAAAAAATTATAAAAAATTAAAAAGGGAAAATAATGCAAAAAAGTTGTTAAAAAAATTGTCAATTAAAATATCAGTTGATGCTGTGTTTATAAACAAGTTATAAAAAATGAAAAAGGTCAATTAAAATATCAGTCTTTAAAACAACATTTGTTGAATATTTAGAAAAGGATATTATTTAAAAAATTTTAAATTATTAAAAAATTTATAAAAAATTAAAAAGGGAAACTAATGCAAAAAAGTTATTGCAAAAAATAGTCAATTAAAATATCAATTGATGATGTGTTTATAAACAAGTTATAAAAAATGAAAAAGGGGAAATAATGTATAAAATGTATTGCAATCAATGTATTGTATCAATTAAAATATCAGTCTTTAAAAACAACATTTGTGGAATATTCAGAAAAGAATATTATTTTAAAAAAAATTTTAAATTATTAAATAAAAAATTTTTAAAAACGATTGTTGCAAAGCAACAACACTAATATATAAATAAATTAATTAATTAATACTACAATGTTGCTGTAAATGGATAAAGTGGACTGTGTTAGCAAATTCCCATCGGGAGAATGTTTTAATCCGACAGCAATCCCTCAAATTTTGACCGCATGCTAAAGAAAAGCTGCTGCCATAGTCTCCTGGGTAGCAAACAAAATTTGAATTAATTTAATAATCCATTAATCTAAGCTATCTAATTAATCTATGTGACATTGTCCAGCCGTGGTATGGAGAAGACTCTGTCATTTTCGGATCTTTTTTCATATAGACCTATCAACCTGTCAACCATTGACTTTAAGGTTATGGCTCGTTTCATAAGGCCGTTTCAGTGGCTTTTCTTCTGTCAACCGTTTACATTGTCTGTATTGACAGTTTCATATGACAGTTTCAGAGGCTTTCCTCTTCCACCCGTCACTCCTGGCCCATGAAAGCATCACTAGCTGCCACCTTAACCTAACGAAACCTTAGTGTTCTGAGCCAATGAGTCG
Source organism: Melieria crassipennis (assembly GCA_963668005.1). Lineage (NCBI taxonomy): Eukaryota > Metazoa > Arthropoda > Insecta > Diptera > Ulidiidae > Melieria > Melieria crassipennis. The sequence continues at coordinate 63,176,049 of OY764961.1, read as the reverse complement.
CAAAATTCCCATCAAATTCATGTAGCAACCATGAACAGCAGTTCTCTTGGCAACTCACTATCTTTCAACAACAAAAGATCTATTTGTACAACAAAACTTTATCAAACAAACATAAAGTGTAATTAATAAATTTGTTTAAGTTCCGCATGTCTACAGACCACATAAGTATACACAGTTCAAAAGTCTCAACTGCTGCACTTTGTGTAGCTCTCATCTAGAGCGCGAACATTGCCTTTGTATTAATATGTTTGTATGAAATATAAATGCATTAGCTTGTGTGTTGTTAGTCAGTTCTACACACACACACACACACACATGTTTCACTACATGTGCTGCACGCATGCATCCACCTAAATGCATTAAATTAGCTTTAATGAGCCATTGAGGCATAAAGGGCTGCGTCAGCTGTTGGCGCAGTTGAACTCGGCTTAATCATGTAACCGGCCTCAATGAATTGCCGACAAATTAAATTGTTGCATGCTGCATGTTTTAAATAATACACACCTACATGCTTACAGTTATTTTTTTATAGTAAATGAAATATTTTAATTTAATTTTTTATTTTTGTATTTTCCAATTTAAAACAAACTGTCTGCACTGAAACATTGTTGTCTGTCGGTTTGTTTGCTCATACGGTATTTAAAATTAACACACCATTTTTTTCGCAACTTGTTATGACTAAATAATTGTCATAAAGTATGTTGTATTAATGTTTGGGCGAAAAACATAAATCATTGCTAAGCGAATTTTATTTTAAAAAAACCGTAGATGCTCTTTTTTGCTTGGCAGTTAATTAGTTTGTTGTTTGTTTTTGATGCTATTTTGTTTGATTGTTGCTATAACAACAAAGTCAAACAAATGATAACAAACTTATTAAAAAATGAGTAATAATAAATAGCAAACCAACTCAGCTTTTTGATAAAGTTCAGCAGATTCAATTACTCAGCTTCGTAAATCCCCAAAAAGCAGCAACGGTGTTTCTGTAGAACTGGAAAGTGAGAGGATAGAAGGTGTTTAGACTTCTATGTTTCTGTCATCTCTTCTATGTTTCTTTTATCTTCTGAAAAGATATCTTCTTCTTTTTTTAGTTTGTCATCTATGTCTCTTCTTCTTCTCTACAAGTTTTGTAGACATCACAGGACGATAGGTGCCAGTTTATGGGCATAGATTCCCTAGAACAAAGCATTGTGTTGATTTCAATGAGCAGCCTGAAAGAAGTACGACTAAGCAACAACACATATCTGGTCTTGTTCATGCATAATGGCTCTATTGATGCAGAGAGGTTAAATGTTCTTGAATTTGAGGTTCAATGTTTCTGAAATATTTTGTGGGACTGTTTTGTTCTAGAGAGATTTAATGTCCATGTGTTATTTTCTTGGACTCTATTCTTATAATCAGATTCAATGTCCCTGTGTTATTTTCGTGGACTCTTCCAGAGAGATTCAATGTCGCGGTATAATTTTGTTGGACTCTTCCAGGGAGATTCCATGTCCTTGTATTATTTTGTTGGATTCTTCCAGAGAGATTCAATGTCCTTGTATCATTTAGTTGGACTCTTCCAGACAGATTTCATATCCCTGTATTGCTTCATTGGACTGCTCCAGAGAGACTACAACTAACTGCATTGTTTATTTTACTTTGTTCTTCCAAACAGATTCAATGTCCTTGTATTGTTTTGTTGGACTCTTCAATGCCATTGTATGGTTTTGTTAGACTCTATTCTCACAGAAAAATTCAATGTCCCTGTAGTATTTTGATGGACTCTATTCTTTCAGAAAGATTCAATGTCCCTGTATTGTATTGTTGGACCCTTCCAAAGAAATTCAATGTCTCTGCATTGTTTTGTTGGACTTATCCAGAGAAATTCAATGTTCCTGTATTGTTTTTATGGATTCAATGTCCCTGTATTGTTTTGCTTTATTTCAACATGAAAAACGAGCGCAACAAATATTTATGATCATAAAACTTGACATATTTAACTCTTTGAAATTTCTACAATTTAAAACGACAATAATTGTTTTCCAATAAATGACAAAAATAACAAAACTAATAATGTTATTATCAAACATTGAAAAAACCATAATAATTTTATGAATATGAAATATCATTAATAAAAAACAAAAATATGTAAAATATTGAATTGAAAATATTCAGCATTGAAATGCGCAAAACCAAAAAAAAGTTCCAAAACTTTATCTTAAAAAAATAATTAAAAAAATGTCAACAGTGTAAAAACTATGCTTGACATTTTAATTGATTACGTTAAGTAGTGTCAATAATTTTTAATTAACTTTAACTTTGGTTTTGTCAGTTTTAGTAGCAATTTTTAATTTGATTTCTGCATGTGGTCGTTTGTTTGGGTTGTGGTTTCCACTTTATGGCACAAATAACTGTGTGGTGTTGAAAAAGTCATTCAAAATTTTGATAAACAAAAATAGCCTAAAAATATGTTATAAATATGGCTATAGCAGCTGTATGAAATTATTTATAGGATATTGTAATTGTATGCTTTTTTGAATGTAGAAAAGTGAATGATGCCTTCCAAATATTGCATTAAAAATTTAAAAAATATCTTACAAACCATTCAAAAACTCGCCTTTGCCTTCGAAGTGATAAATAAAACACATTCACTTATTTTCAATCTCAATCTCATCCGTTTTTATTTTGCATTTATGTTTTATGTTATGTTTTATATTTTTGTTAAGTGATTGGATTTAATTAATTTACTTTTTTATTTATTTATTACAATAATTTTGTTTGCACTTCATCACTTAAAAATTACATAAAGTGCCGCACTTAAAAACTAAAACGATTTATAGTTAAATTCTCTTTTGTTTCTCAATATTCAATTTTATTTATATATTTTTATTATTATTTTTTATTCATATTTTTGTTTTTTTTATTTAATTAATTAACTTAGCTACACTTACGTACATAAATGATAGAGTATCAGTGTATCGGTTAGAATTGAAATTTATAGATTTTATTTTTTGTTCTTGTTCAAAAATAATTGAGTGCTTATATTAGTGTTGTTGTTTGAGTTTTTTCGTTTTGTTATTTTGTTACTTGCGCTTGAGTGGCGGCACCCTGTATGCAGATAATTGTGATTAAGAAATTTAAGTTGCCCAATAATCTTTATCAGATGCTTTGATTAAAAAACACAATCAGTAATTTCTGCTCAATTAATGTTCTATGGGGCGTATGAGTAACTTTAATTCCAAATAAATACAAATTTTTGAATATTTTGACTTTTCCAGAAGTTATATTATGCTCTTAATACCCATTCATAAGTTTTAGATGCCCTAATTGCGAAAACAGTCAGTAATTTCTGCGTAAACATTGTTTTACGGGGCGTATGAGTGACCTCACAAGCAACTGAATACACAAATGTATATATTTTGAATTATTTAGAAGTTTAATGCCTTCCAGATCCATTCAGAAGTCTTAGATGCGCTGATTGAAAAATGTTAGCACTTTGTTCTACGCAAATAATGTTCTACGGGGCGTATGAGTAACTTTAGAAGCAAATTAATACAAAATTATGAATATTTTCAATTTTTTAGAAGTTAAATTAAGATTTTAAGACTCAATAATAAGTCATAGGTGCCTTGGTTGCAAAAAGAGTAAAAAATTTCTATGCAAACGTTGTTCCACGAGATGTGTGAGTAACTTCACAAGCAATTGAAGAAACAATTTTTGTATTTGAAATGTTTAGAATTGAAATTATGTCTTATATACTCATTTTAATTCCTTCCCCACATCAGATGCGCTGATCAGAAAAACATTCAAATATGTATATTCTGAGCAAATGTTGTTCTACGGGGCGTATGAGTAACTTCACAGATAAATGCAACATTTCGCTCGGCAGTTTCTAGAGCTCATTGTTTGCAATTAGAAGCTTCAAAATGTAAGTACAGAAAAATAAAAACAATATTTACAGAACTGTATACAGGGTGCCTTTAATTTTTACATATGATAATTTTATCTAAAGCATGTTTTCTTCTTCGGTTCGCTTATTTTCAACCCAATGTTTAGTTTTATGTTAATTTACGCGCCCAACAACTATTTAATTGCTTTATCAAGCCCATTTGTATGCTTGGGCTGAGCTGTTTTAGCATTTTTTCTTGTGATCTGTGCGCATAATTATTGATTTATACTCTTTGTTATGGATTTATTTGTGTGATATTCTTTGCCTTCAATTTGCATTATCGTATATTATATATGGTTTTTTATTTTTATTATTATTTTTTTTAATTTTTATAATTTTTTTTAAATATTTGTAAGCCTATTTAAATCATATTTTGTTTAAATGATTTATATTTAATTGTTTTATTTTTACAAATGCATCAACAATCACGCTCGGTTGCACCGCTGCGTTGTTTACAACTAGTTTTCATTTTCTTTACATGCACAATTCATGGATTAAATTCAACACTTCCACTTCAATTACACACACATTTGAAGTAGTGTGTAGCTTTGTATGTTTGTAAATATTTTACAGCTAATCATACAATGTGTCGTTTGTATAAAGTTTTATTTGTTTACTGGTTGTTTTTGTTATTTTTTTTTTGGAAATGTCTTAACATATACAAATATAATGTTTGTGTTGTTAAATATCGGTTTTGTTAGAGTCAATTTACAAATACAATTTACAGCTGAGTTGGTTTAGAGCTGTTGTTGCACTTCAGCCGCCAATTTTGCAGTCTCAGCCCAGTGTTTGCTACACATTCGCATAGAACACAACGAAAAGCATTACTTGAAGGTACCGTAAGAGTGTGTGGGCTGTGTCGGTTCGACAGCAGTAAAAAATGGAAAATTGCGATGCAGCGTCATGCATGTTGTCGCTGTCGTCGGTGAGTGAGTTGGCGTCATGTTTGCTCGTTGCCGACTTGGCATCGCTGCGATAGTTGCTGTGATCGGGCGCTGCAATGGGAAACAGAGGAAGAAATTAAAGGTTGATGATTTTATTCAGGATTAGTCAAAGAGGGAATTTATAATGAAGTACTGACTATTTAAAAGTAATTAATTATTAATTTAGAGCTACTGAAGTTTTGTGTTATGTTTATTAAATAATTTAAATAATTAATTTATATTGATTTATTATTGAATTCTTTATCTTTTATTGATGAATCCAATGAGCCAAATGTAAACAACAAAATAAAAATAAAAATTAAAAAATTTTAAGTATAATTGACATTTAAAGTATAAGCATTCAATGAAATCGTGCAATTAATTTGTTTAAATACAAACAAAAAATCTCACTTTACAACAACAACACATCATTTCAGCGCACTATCCTTCAGATTCTGCTGTTCTCTTTGGCATACAGGAAAAAGGAAGCATCCTGAAGAGTAACAACCATCAGATGTGGCAAAACTTTCGCTGCGCTGTTGCGATTCAGTCAGTTGCCAGCGGCAATGTGATGCAATGACTTCGGTATTGGCAGTCATTGAGAACGAAAGGAAGACAAAAAAAATGGTGGAGGTTGCCGCGTGCAGTGCGCGAAGCTGAATTATGCGCCCAACCAGACAACACTTTGCTGCAATTTATAACTGACGGCAGTCGGATGAAGTTGTCAAAGAATTTAATAAATATATACATTTTTTTCTCAGTAGCAAAAGCAACGAAAAGAGCACATTTTTTCATATTTTTGCAATACGCAAACCGCAACAAAACATATATAACCAACAACGTAAAATGAACCAACAAAAAACAATGAAGAAAAAACATTGCAAAAGAAGACAAAAAACACACGAAATGAAAGACGAATCCGCAAAAGTATTATTGAGGTTATGTGCAGCACCCAACCACACACACACACACATACACAATACTCACATGCAACACACAACACATGGACATCAATGCCAAAGTATTTCACACGCTGCGCTTTCCTTCGCCGCCTCCTCTTTGAGCGAACGAAAAAAAAGCCAACCTTAACCTTTTCGAAAGGCATTAAATTGCGAGCCAGAGTGTTGCGATTCGCAACACACACACACACACACACGCACAGACAACCAAACGAAGCTGCAAAAAGGCACTCACACACACAGACACACATACAGATGCTGCGCACTCCAAAATAGCAAAGGCACCTCTTCTGGTCATAAAAGCGAAATTCAATACTTTATACGCTTTGCTGGCACTATTCGTTAGTGAAGGCGGTGCAGCAAGGGGCCATGGGTGCCGCCCGGGTGCCAAGCGAAGGACGAAAAAGGAAACGTGCGGTGTTTGGCCAGCGAAGGGGTTTAACGCACTTAAGCAATAAAATCGCAACAATTTCGCATCTTCTTGCTCTTTTTCAGCTCTGCAGTGCCCCCTTACCACCATTGTCACTCTGGCACATCCGCTCTGATCGCTATTTGCGTTTGTGTCGCTGCTGGATCGAAGTCATCATGGCGAAATTGAAACAAAATTTCGAAATTGTTTTACTGTGCTAAATGTGAGCGAAACGAGAATGAATGTAATTGTGTGCGTGTGTGTGTTTGAAGAGAGAGTGCACATGTGTGTTTGTGTGTGCACGCTCGCTGCCAAAGTGAAACCAATCGAAATGGACAATACGCGAAAGTGAAAAAGTTATAAATAAAATAAACACATACGTAAAGAAAATGAAGTGCAATAACAAGCACAACAACAACAATGATAATTACAACAACTACAAAAATCACAGGCTGGCAAAGAGAATAAACAAAAACAAAAGAGTGCACAATAATTGCCGCCACAGCAACAACTGCAAGTCGGAACTGAGAAACAGCAGCATTGAAACAACAAAAGTAACAACGACAGTAATTTCGAATAGCTGCAACAACAACAACAATAAGAAATAATAGTGTAAAATTTAGCTATTGGGAAAGTTTTCCATTTAGCTGAAAAGCACACTGAAGCAACTCAATGAACGCACAAAGGGATGAATAGATGAATGCGTTGTTGGGTACAGAGAAGACGACAAATCCCTTGAACATACAGACACAGATAGCGACAAGTGATAAGTGCTCAAAATAATGAATGAGCTTCAAGAAATAAATAGATGGATTAGTGAAAGGATGAGGGAATCCTTTTTCAGAGATGAAGTTAATGTATGGACGAACAGATTTAATGCGTGAATATTCAATTAAATGAATTGAAGGAACAGAAAATACGTGGAATTAAATGGAATAGTAGACAAAAAATACAGATGAATATATTACACGAGACATGAGAATGATGAATTAATGGACAAATAATTGAACCAATGAAAGCATGAGCGATTAAATATATAATAATACAAACAGAATACATGAATAAATGTTGAATTAAACCAGACATAAGACGAATGAATGAACAGATTAATGATGAAATGATTTTATGAATGAATGTATAAATAATTGAACCAATGAAAGTATGACCCATTTAATATATAATAATACAAAAAGAATATATGAATAAATTTTGAATTAAACCAGACATAAGATGGATGAATAAACAGATTAATAATGAAATGATTTTACTAATGAATGTATAAATTATCGAACCAATGAAAGTATGACCCATTTAATATATAATAATACAAAAAGAATAGATGAATACATGTTGAATTATACCAGACATAAGATGGATGAATAAACAGATAAATTATGAAATTATTTTATGAATGCATGTATTAATAATTGAACCAATGAAAGTATGACCCCTTTAATATATAATAATACAAAAAGAATAGATGAATAAATGTTGAATTAAATCAGACATAAAATGGACGAATAAACGCATTAATGACCAAATATTTTTATTTATGAATAGATGAATAAATAAGTCAATGTGAGCAAGACTAATTCAATGTATGATGAAATAAAAAGAATAGATGAATAAATGTTGAACTAAACAAACCATACGATGAATGAATAAATGAATTAATGAACGGTTGAATTTATGGATGCATGTATGAATAGTTGAACCTATAAAAATAGGGCCGATTCAGTGCATAATAAGATGAATAGAATGTTTATTATTATGAATAAATGTTTAAATAAACAAGGAATAAGAAAGACGTAAAAGTGGATGAATCGATAGACCGATGGGATGTTTGGAGTCAATGGTAAATAATTGAATCGAGTAAAATAAAATTGATTCATGTGAATGTATAAAGGATGGAAAATTTGACTGATGGAATTTGGCAAACTGCGGTGGCAATGCATAAGGTAAAATATTAAATGATTACATTGATAAAGCCACTTATAAATGAAAGATGACAGACATATGAATAGACAGGAAAATAGATGCACACATAAATGAATTCATTCGTCTATTCAACAAACGATGCAGCAGCCATTCTGCACCTCTTCAGTGCAGTGCACCTCTTGAGCACATATTGAAGGTTGACTTCAATAGTCCAAACTGGTGTAACTGTGTCATCTTATTGGGCTTTCTCTAACATACATTTAGGCAAACAAAACTCAGAAAGCCAACCACAGCCCTCAGGCTTAAGTAAATTCCAATTAAGTTTTGTTTTTTATAGTTGTTGACTCGTTGATGATTTGCGCAGTATTTTTCAATTTTCCACTACCACAGATTTCATATTCACTCTTCAAGCCAACACACACACACACAGACACACATCCAGTTGAAATGCGTCGGAAATGTGTTCAATGCTGCCATTAAAATGAAGTGCGAGCACTACAACAGTCAAAGTGAAATTGTCTGAATGCCATAAAAAGTATAAAATAAAATAAAATTATACATACATACAGTCACATATAAATGAACTTATATACAAACATTTATGTATATATGCATGCAATGCAATTGACTGAAATTTTATTTTATTGTCTCACAACTGACTGTACGGGGTGTCCTTTTTATCACACTTTTCACTGACTTTCGTTTGATGCTTTTTCAGACTGTTTTTATTTTTGACATTTTCCTTCTACTGACGACTGGACCTCCTTGATGGCCAGCAATTTGGTTTATGTTATAGTTTGTATATGTGTGTGTGTGTGTGTGTTTGCTTATTGACACAAGGATATTATTACGGGTTGCCTGTTATAATATTTGCCTGGCGACTGTTGACAATTGATATGAGAATTTCCTCTGCCCTCGAGTGCCCATTTATCTATTTGACTGTCCGTCTGTCTGCCTACATGCGAGTATTTGTTTATTTGCTGGTTTGTGCCAAAAGTGTGATAAATGTGTAAATATTGGTTGAGTGTGGGAGTGTGGCATATTTTTTGGCTTATGGTTAATTTGTGGGCGGAAGTTTGGCAAATTTTGTAAATATTTACACACTTGAATTTGTCGCTTTTGGTGGAAAGAATTTAAGAAAATGCATGAATGAAATTGAATATATTTGGTATCTTTTTTTAAGGTTAAATTTATGGTTTGGTGTGATGGGAGAATCTTTAAGTATAATATTTACATTTGTACATATAAATCTTTTTTAGTGTATTGCATACTTTCAGGGTAATTTTAGTGGGCAACTTAAAATTGACTTGAATCCATACGTTTTGTGGAGTTATGGAAACTCACAAACAGAAAAAGACGATGCCCCGGTACGTTACCGCCATATTATAAATTACTATAAATTTTGTGGCATAATTTTAGGGAACTTTAATTTTTATATTATATTTATAAAAACATATTACACCGTGCGACAAAAATTAAAAAAATTTTTCACATCGGAAAAAATTCATTTGCGCGTGAAACTAGAGACCAAACATAGTAATACTGCGTACTCAGTTTTTCATTTCTACATCCTTTGTCCATTTAAAAGGACTTCAAAATTTTGAAGGGGATACAAAATAAAAAAATATTAAATATACATGACCTCGTTAGAATATGGCGATATGTATATCAAATGAAAGAGCAAAGGCTCAAGAATTGAAATAATACATATTAACTTTTTATCCATTTGTAAAAAAGGATATGAAAAATGTCCTTTGAAAATTTTAATCCTTTATATACTTGAAAATTTACATCCAGTTTTCTTGAAAAGTAAGTATGTTAAACCCCCAAATCTTCTTGATCACGTGTCAAAATTTCATTATTCTCGCTTCATTGGTTTTGTACCTTTTTATTATTTAAAATACTGATACGCAAATAAATTAGAATTTTTGTACTTCATTAGACTTGCAGCTTCCGCCTTTTTTTTTAATAACTTTCGAAGTAATAAAGTTAGAGTAATGAAATTTTGACAGATGATCAAGGAGATTTTGGGTTCTGACATACTTACTTTTCAAGAAAATTCGTTATACATTTTTAAGGATATAAAGGATAAAAATTTTCAAAGGACCTTTTTCATATCCAATTTTTTAAATAGATAAAAAATCAGTTTTATTTAAATTCTTGAGCCTTTCCTCTTTCATCGGATGTACATATCGCCATATTCTTACTAGGTTAAGGTTATTTTTATATTTTTTTTATTCTTTATCCCCTTCAAAATTTTGAAGTCCTTTTAATAGGACAAAGGATGTAGATATGAAAAACTGAGTACGCAGTATTACTATATTTGGTCTCTATTTTTACGCACATATGGAATTTTGCAAGTGTGAAAAGTGCTGTCGCACGGTGTAATTATTATTAATATAAATTAGTTTTTATGAAATAGCATTTTTTATTTATTTATTATTTAACTTTAATACACTTTTTAACATTAAAAAGAATGTGTTTAAATCCTCTGCAAGTTTTCCAGTATTTAATGCCATCACTTCAAGTTCTTTTTAAATTTGTGAACAACACTGAAATCTTTGCAAGTCGTTCAATAAAAATCAGTTGCTAGAGAAGCTTTGTGGATTTTCTGAAAGCAACAAAAATTTGCCGTTCAGTGCGTTTCCGCTTATCCACTTTTAATCGCCATTCGATATACGCGGAAAAAATTGCGCGCAACTAGAATTCAACTAGGAGCGCTCACCAATATGCCAACAAGTTTTCATGTCGAATACGTTTACAAGCGTGCATACACATACACACACACACATACATATCAATGTCCTTTAACTGTTTTATCAGTGGCTGTGGGCGGGTGTGCCATAGGCGCAGCAGCGCTCCTGTTGTTGGCCAACGATTAATACTAAATCTACACGCTGACAGTTGAAACTGTAGATGAAAATCGAACAGACCAAAACATGTAACAAACAACAACAAAAAAATGAAAGCAGAAGTAGTGCCAAAAATAAAAACAAACAAAAATAATGGTAAAAGCGCCACGCAAAAATTGTTTCTGCTAAAGTTGAGCAATTTTCCGCGCGCGCTACACAACAACACATTCACACTGACACACAGACACATACATGCGGCTAGTTGACATTTCAATACTGTGCAACTACATGCACACACGCACACACACACATGTGTGCTTGGTTGCATGTATGCTGCAAAAAACCATTTCGCAGGCAATAAATCTGAAATCGCGCGCCCATGCGAAAGTTTTGTTTGCTCGTTTGTGTGTATATGTATGTGTGTGTGTGTATTGATATGTGCAGGCGTTCGTCAACTGGGCAACGCAGCAAGGACAGCATAGAAGTGTATGAATATGTGGCGGCAAGTGAAGCTGGTAACTGTGGCGCTTATTGCTGTCATGTCACAAGTGCCGCATGCTGAAAACTTTGGGTCCTTCAAAAATCCCAAAAACAACAAAAAACAACAGCCGAAAAAATCAAACAAACCAAAAACCGAAATGATTAAAAAGAAGTGCGAAAATCAAAAGCCTCTCGAAATATGCAAAAATTGCGGCCGCCTAAAGTCGCCTGGCAGTGAGCCACTTGAGCCGCATTGCGCCAGAGTTGTAAAGCTGAGAGTAAAAAAAATAATTGCTGCCAAGAATTAATCAAATAACTGGATATAGCGACCATAGTCAACAATGTGTGGTAAACATTTCTTTAGGGATTTTAGGTAAAAGCTTTTGTAAGAATTTATGAAAATTAGTCATGATTGAGTGCATGCATTTTCGATTACGACATTCCAGAACTTATAATTTTATGAGATTTGACACACAAATGCATGAGCTAAAAACACTGGGGCTATAGAGTGGCGGTAAATGGCATCGCACCGAGGCCCAAGTTCACAAAAGTGGAAGGAAACGCAGCAATTTCGCCACATCTGCTCAGACATTGATTTTAGAGCGTTAAAATCTATGACTGACCTCAACTAATTTTCATTTCTGAACATTTCATCCAAATATACGCATCACCTATCTTTAACCCTTAATGGGTCTCCGATACAAAATGATCGATTTTATAAAATGGGATCCCACTGCTACCAAGTTGGCATCAGACCAGTCAAATGTAAGACAGACCCTCTTTTATTTTGGAATACAAGTCTTTTTTTCAAACATACCTAATCTCTATCTCTAACTTTTAAGGGGGGCTGCCATACAAAAATGACTATTTTTCTGAAGGCAACTTTTAATTGCAATTGTAGTTGTAATGGATCATCGTATTTCAAAAACTAAGTACAACACCAATATGAACGATTTGTTTAATAGTGGACAACATTATTTAGCACACAAAATACAAAATTGTTCAAGTAACTAAAGTAAATAATTTAATTCAAAAACTCTCTACCAGAGTTAAGAGTTAAATATTACTAGTAGTAGTTAGTGAGAAAATATTTTACTCGGCAATTACTGAACCTATTTGAACGATTCTTTGAAGGTTGGACAGTAATATTTTGTGCAAAAAATGCAAAATTAATCTATTAAATTCATTAATTAATTTAGGTTTCCAAACTCTTTATCAGAGTTAAGACTTAAGTAGTGGTCGTAGTAGTAATAGTTAGGTTAGTGAGAAAATAACGTACTCGAAAATTACTAAACCGATTTGAGCGATTCTTTCAATGTTCGACAGCAATATTTAATGCAAAGAATACAAAATTAATCAATTAAATAAATAAATTAAGTAAAGTTCGAAAACTTTCTACCAGAGTTAAGTAGCAGTAGTAGTAATTAGGTTAGTGAGAAAATAACGTACTCAAAAATTACGAAATCGATTTCAACGGTTCTTTCAATGTTGGACAGCAATATTTAATTCAAAAAATACAAAATTAATCAATTAAATTAATAAACTAATTGAAGATCGAAAACTCTCCACCAGAGTTAGGTAGTGACAGTAGTAATTAGGTTAGTGAGAAATTAACCTACTCGAAAATTACTAAACCAATTTGAGCGATTCTTTCTTTGTTGGGCAACAATCTTCAGTTAAAAAAATTAATTAAAGCTTTGAAAATTCTCTACCAGAGTTAAGGGTCAAGTAATGGTGGCAGTAGTTAGGTTAATGAGAAAATATGGCATCTCGAAAACCATGGAACCAATTTGAACGATTCACTTAACATTGGACAAAATTTGTCCGTGAAAAAAATACGTAATAAATTAAAGTATGTATTATAGAACTACTGAACCGATTTAAACGAATTATACAACATTGAACAACATTCTCCGATACAAAAAATAAAAAAATAAAAATTAACCCTTTCCGGTCAATGTCCACATTTCTTGAGATACAAATTTTTCCTTCAAAATATTGAGTCTCATTGAACATTTTAACAATTAAATACATACAAATATCAAAAAACTCATTTAGGTTGAGAATTACAGCTCAATCAATTTTGTACGATATATCGTACAATGGTCCGCAAAGGAGTAAAAATCCTTGCAATTTTGATTTCGTTTTTTTACGTTTTATGAACAATTCATGGTTTTTTTTTATAGAAAACATAAATTATGACCACAAAAAATTAAAACGTGATTTCATTTTGATCGAAACTTATATAAATTATATATACAAAGAATTGATTCACATTTATTCGGCCTTATATAACCGTTGTTGCAAAGCCCTTTTCCTCTCAATAAAACACAGAATAAATTAAATTTCATACAGTTTTACAGAAAAGCACTGAATATAGCCCATTTTTATTATCGTAGTGGGAGTGGCAAGTACGCATGTCTAACCTTACATAACCTGTGCCTGCCCAGTAAAACACATACTCGTCTATTAATATAAATAAAGCCGTTCCATAAAAAGTGCGTTCGCTGTCAAATAAAAAATCTTCGAAAAAATTGTACGATATATCGTACAAATTTCCGGAAAGGGTTAACGTAATTAGGTTATTGAGGAAACTTCGTACCACGTAAACTACTACACCGATTTGAACGAATTATTCCACATTGGGCAGGATTGTTTGTTGCAAGAAATACGAAATTAACTAAGGTTCCACTTGTTCGTTCAATGTTGGACAACATTCTTCTGTGCAAGTAATGCAAAATTAATTTAAGTTCCATTAGTTAGGTTATTGAGGAAACGTCGTACCTCATGAACTACTTAATCGATTCGAACGACTCTTTGAATATTGGATCACATTGTTCATTGTCAAAAATACAAAATTAATAAAGGTTTTAAAGTTCACCACTAGAGGGCGCCTCTCATATAAATAAAGTTGTGAAGTTATCCAGTTCTAAGTTTCTACGAACCAAACATAAAAATATATTGGCGAAACCTCATTTAATAATCAAAATAAAGAAAACAAAGGTTTCTTTAACCCTAATTCCCAGAACTTTAAAAGTAACGTAAACCCAAAAGTGAGACTGTCAGGCTTATATGAGCTAAATTTCTGAACACATTTGTTTAAAAAGTACAAAAACTGTCCAAAATGTTAAATTTATAAATGCAATATAATTCTAACATTCCATTAGAGGATTACATAAAATAATGGAATCGAAAATTTTTTGGATTTATCACCATTTGAAATCTTTAGTGAGACTGTGAGGCTCATTTCTGCGAATTAGGATTAAGTGTTCTAAGGCTTAAAGGTTTGTCTAAAGTTTGTCTAAAAATATTCATAAAAAGTTTATGGACTACTGACTGTGTCAGCAAAAGTAAAATATATTTTTCTAGTTTACAATTACAAAAAAAATTGATTTAAAAAAAAAAATTATTGACTACTTAACTGTTATTGGCATAGAGCATACTTTTTAATATTTTTTAATATTTTTTTTGTTTAAAAAAAAAGAAATAATAACGGAAATGCCAACGAATTTAGAATTGCGGCCTGCCGCAAATCACAGACGTTCAAATAAATTGCATTTTCTTGTGTGCAACTTTCGCTGCCTCTTAGATTAAATCCGAATCGGCTGGGAATACGCAGACGCGCTGCAAAGACAGCCAACGAGACGTGCACAACGAGCAACGTGTAAAAGTTGCAAGCATATTCAAAATTCTGTGCACAGATTGCACAGCCATCACACACACTCATACACACACACTAAGCCACGAATGCAGAGACACAACGTCGCACTTGTTACTGGCGCATATTGGCTGCAGCCTGCCGGCAATTCAGGCGTATGTCGTTGATTTCTCCAGTGAAAATCTATAATTCACACTTTCACACTTTGCTCCTTTCACTCGACGGGCGTTTTTCTCCTTTTTTCCTGCTGTTCACTCGAACTGTAGCTGTCGGTCTGTTTAGGTAGATCGACAGACAGTCGGGCAGCAGGGCGTGTGCTGAAAAATTTGTTGCATCATTGCAGCAGCAGTAACGATTGCAACGGCAGCCAGCCATCAGTTCAGCTGCTGCTCTACTTTATGGCGCTCGACTCGTCCTATCGAGTTGAAAGGGGCTAAAGAGTGCTGAGAGAGAGGGCGACGGTTGACTGTACGGCAGCGCTGCCGTTTTATTGGCATAATCGTTTGTCATATTGGCGCACGGAAATGTGTTGTTGAATGCAAATCGAGTGCAGCTGCAACTTAAACGTAGCACCGCCACCAAATGAACGATGGCTTTTGAGTGGTGAAATTTGCCAAAGGCGGCCACCGTTTGGGGACCGAGCGATAATCGTGTGCTGGAAATTTGCAACGTAATTTGCCTTTGCATATTTAATGTGTGCGTACATTGGCTTTAAATATGGTTTTGAGTTTAGCATTGAATGAATTACAAAGTCGATTAGAAGTGCTGAATTGCTTTTGGTTGGTTTTGGTTTGATGAGAAAATTGCGGCAAACTATTTCAGATTAAATCGAGGTAGTGACATTTTTTTATTTAATTAGTTAGTTGGTTCTTGGTTTAATTGAATTGAAAACTTTTTATTTTGTAACCATTTCTGGTCTATTTGAGTCTTTAAAATTGCTGAACAATGGGATACTTTATCTGTTCTAGGTTCAAATAGCTTTCAGAAACCTTGAGCAAAAATCCAATCCAGAACTTCAAAAAACAAATTTTAAAAAATTAATCATAATTAATAAAAATTATAACTAATACATTAAATAATTAATCACTACATGTTTGTTGTAAAAATAAAAAAATTAAATTAAAAAATTCATGGTATAATAAAAAACCAAAAACCAACTAATCTACAATTACTACTTTAATGTGTGTTTCCTCTATGCAGACTTTGCACATATTTATGCGATTATTTGTATAACTTTATAGTTGGTACTCACTTTGATGATGTTCTCTCCCCGCTGAATGATCTTGCGAGTTCCATAAGCTCGATGTTGCGCCCACAAACACATTGTTCAGCGATGATGGCGGCGTATCGGCATTGGATTTTGTGCGATGAACTTTCTTACTATAACGTTGCTCTGTGAGGCAATAAAAGAAAAATTGAAGACATATATGAAAAACAAAGAAAGAAGAAGTGTAGAAACGTAAAGAAAACTACTAGTAAGAAATTAAAAATAAAATATGATATTTAAACGAACAGAGAAGCATCAACTGCTGATAGACCAACATGTGAAAAATCTTTACTAACTAAATTATTAAGTTTCTACAAAAACACAAAAGACAACAACAAATTGATGCTAGTGAAAATAAAGCCAGATACGCACCTTTGTTGTATTTAACAATCACCATTGGCACCGTGTTTATGGCCACTGTTGGTGCAACGGTTGTGATGGTCGTTGTCTGTGGTATGTCTGCGTACCGGCCAAGCAATAAAAACGTTAAGTGAGCGTGTGGGAAAAACAAACACAGAGAGAAAGGGAGAGCGCGCATTAAATTGTGTGTGGGTCAAAAGAGCAAAAAGTGTTTGGTGTATTAACGAGAAATGTGTGTGCGGTGAAAAGAGATGAAAGAAGAGATGAAAGAAAACGTTTGAGCAAACTTGGTGAACTGATTTAGATTTGAATGCATTTGAAGGATATTTGAATCAGAGAGAATTACAAGGAGTGAGCAATTGAGGACTGGATTTTTTCAATTATGCTGATTATTTGATTAAACTAATATTTAGCAATACAAAATTAATTATTTAGGAATTTGTTTACTAACTTCTATCAACTATATGTTCAACTATATATTCTGTGAGTTATTTACAATGAAATAAATATTTTAGAAAATTTTGGGCTTCCTTGAAGTTTATTCATAGCGCTAATTTTCAATTAACTAACTATCAGATATTTCCAATTACAATTTTCTTTATATTTTACAGTCCACTCTATATTCAAATTAAATTAAATCGATTCAAATCAATTCAATTCAACTAAATTCAATGCAATTCAATTCAATTCAATTCAATTCAATTCAATTCAATTCAATTCAATTCAATTCAATTCAATTCAATTCAATTCTATTCAATTCAATTTAATTCAATTTAATTCCATTCCATTCAATTCAATTCAATTCAATTTAATTCCATTCAATTCAATTCAATTCGATTAAATTCGATTCGATTCAATTCAATTCAATTCAATTCAACTCAATTCAATTCAATTCAATTCAATTCAATTCAATTCAACTCAATTCAATTCAATTCAATTCAATTCAATTCAATTCAATTCAATTCAATTCAATTCAATTCAATTCAATTCAATTCAATTCAATTCAATTCAATTCAATTCAATTCAATTCAATTCAATTCAATTCAATTCAATTCAATTCAATTCAATTCAATTCAATTCAATTCAATTCAATTCAGTTCAGTTCAGTTCAGTTCAGTTCAGTTCAATTCAATTCAATTCAATTCAATTCAATTCAATTCAATTCAATTCAATTCAATTCAATTTAATTCAATTCAATTCAATTCAATTCAATTAAATATTCAAAAAACCAATTAATTAATTTAATTTAATTCAATTTAATTTAATTTCAATTCAATTCAATTCAATTTAATTCAATTCAATTCAATTCAATTCAATTCAATTCAATTCAATTCAAATTCAATATAATTCAATTTAATTCAATTCAATTCAATTCAATTCAATTAAATATTCAAAAAACCAACTAAGCCAACCAAAAAAAAAATTATTAAATGTCAATTAATATTTCAATTAACAATTAATATTTCAATGAACAGTGGCGCATACAGGGGGGTTTTTTGGCGTTCAAACCCCCTCAAACACAAAAATTGCTGGTGCCAAATATGGCTTCGAATGGTATTTGCCTCAAAAGTTATACGCAAAACCACACAAAAATAAAATCCTGTGTGCGCCACTGAAACTAAACATTAATCAGTCATTAAATCAATCAAAATGTATGTCAATTATCAAAAATATAAAAACATAATTGACTAAAGTACCAATTGAACGTGTTCCTATAATTTATGGCGATTATTTTAACTAGTTAATTAAAAAGATAAATTAACTAAATTATTAACCATAATTAAATAATTAGTTCGCAATTAAAATTATTTAAATACATATACCCAAACAAATTTTCATTTATGACCACATCATTCAATTAAATCCTTAATCAAATGCCAATTATCCGAAATATTAACTTGATTTAAATGACTTTAGTTATTAATTATATTAAAATTAAACCATTAAATTAAACTGAATAATTTAGTTTGAATTATAATTAATTGAATAATTCTACTTGCAATGTTAGTTAGTTAATTCATAATAATTTAATTCAAATCAATAAAAAGTCAATTAATTACTACAATATTTAATTGAATCTTATATTAAATGTCAATTAACAAAAATAACAACTTCAATTGAATTATTTGTGTTATTAATTATGTTAAAATTAAATACAAAACAGTGAAATCTGGATTAAATTTCAACTAAATGATAATTGGTTCATAGTTATTAATATTTATCTAATTTACTTTATTGAAAGTGAATCCTCATTAATTATTTCTTTAATATAATTAGCTGACTAATTGATTTAATGATAATTAATTTAATTAAAAAAAACAATAAATACTTTTTGGGCGAAATTTTAAGTATTATAACTCTATACCAGCCATAACTATACAATTAAAAAATTTACAAAATGATTGAATTGAATTTAATTATTAAATAATAATTCTAATGTTAATTTGCAATTAATTAAAAAAGTCGAAATTATATAATCTCAAGCATGGTATTTAAAATGTTCATTACGATTGAATAATTTTGTTCTTGTTGTTCATAATTAAATGACTGTGGATATGATTGACTAAACTCTAATCGAACTCCAACTAATTTGTATCTAGTGGTGAGTACATAAATTTGCAGTTTTATTGAAATTTTCCGAATTTTTTGTATTTTGAAAATTGTTTAATTAAAAATTTAGCTATTCATGTGCTGTGAAAAATTAGATTAGTTACAGTTATAATCTCTAACTAATTAGTTCTTACATATTCTATGACTTCTGCTTTTCAACTTCAATTACAACAAACATCATTAGACAATTCTCAAAGTTATTTCCGATTCCAAAGTATGTAACAAAGTTTCACTGATTGCTAATTAAGTCGCAAAAATTTGCACACAATTCACAAATTGTATTTATTCGAGCAATTCGAGCTGGTCAGCGATAGTGCAATGTGACTTCTCAATTACAATTAGTGCTGCATTAATTATGCAGCGTTCACTTATCCAAATTCATGCAGTCGCTCACACATTGGCCAAACAATCCTCAGCTCAGCTTGTCGTTGCTGCCTGCTAAGCAATTACGATTTTAAGTTAAGCTTTTGCAAAAACAACATAAGCAACAGCAACAGCAGCAAGGAAGGTAAATATCTCTTGAATATTTTAAAAAGACCGTAGCAATACATTAGAGTTGCCATTTGTGTTGCTAAAATTCAATCAATCACCGTCGGTGCGCTCAGTCAGTTAACCAATGCGCTCCGCCAAGCCAACAACGAACACATACGAGTGCATTGCACTCACACATGTGGGCAGTGCTGGTATGCGGCATTTGTGTTGGCTGTGTGGTCGCAAGGCCATTTATTCAATTGTCTCATCCTTTTGAGACTGAAATTAATTAAACACGGGCGCTGTCTTGCGGCGCCCACTCGGCCACTACGTTTCGACCTAATTGGAATTGTCTCCAGCCGCAGCTACAGGCTACACGTGCAACTTCAACTCGAAAGCCATTTTGACTACTCACATCTACATCTACGAGTATATCTACGTTTACATTTACATCTACATAAACATTTTCATTTTCATTTTCATTTCTGTTCTCTGTTGTTTGCCTGAATTTGGGGCGTCAGAGTCGACGATACTTACGATAAAGTTTAATCGTTCCATCGGTGTCGCCCAGCGAGTTCTTTGCCACACACCGATACGAGCCAAAGTCCAGTATGTCAACATCGTTTATGGTTAATCGCATCGTAATTTTGTAGCCGTTCTCGTAGGTCTCGGGCACAAAGCGTTCACCTGCAACGATGCCAGAGCGAGAGTGTATGAAAGACTGATTACAGTGAGTGTGACAGCGTTGGCAAAATAGAGTGCAAAAAGTCCCCAAATGTCAGTTCGTCGTTTTGCAGATTGACAAAGCGCGCATGTACGAGGCCGTTGGTAAAGTAAGCGTACATAGCCAAAGCTGTCACAAAGTGGGGTTTTGAATGGAAATTGAGAAGTTGGCAGTTTGCTAGTAGAGTGGTGGCCAAAAGTATTGTGATACGTAGAAAAATGTTTGAATATGAATTTTCGGTTACTAAAAGAAGCCTAGAGCCCAGCTAGCCCAGCCTTCTTTAACACTAGAATGTCCAGCCAATCGAATCGAATCGAGTTTTTTTTTTTTAATTTGGCCTTAAAATACTAAAACTCAAAAAAGTTTTCCTTTCCGAAAGCCATATAAGTTCTATAATAAAAGCCAATAAAAGTTCTATAATAATCTCAATAATGTCAGCAAAACTTCTTTAGGCATTCCACTGTTAAAGTGTCCACTCAAAACTATACAGTTAGTATAGTATACTAATATTATATAGGAGTTCTCCTAAATAATATTTTATTTTTATTAATTATTTTATTTTTAATTTTATTTATTTTAATTTTTGTTATTTATTTCTTCATTTATTTATTATTTAATATTTTTTATATTTTATGTTACACCTTTTATATTTTATGTTTTATATTTTAAATTTTATATTTTATATTTTATATTTTATATTTTATACTAATATTATATAGGAGTTATCTCCTAAATAATATTTTATTTTTATTAATTATTTTATTTTTAATTTTATTTATTTTAATTTTTAATTTTTGTTATTTATTTCTTCATTTATTTATTATATAATATTTTTTTTATTTTATGTTACACATTCTATATTTTATGTTTTATGTTTTATATTTTATATTTTAAATTTTAAATTTTAAATTTTAAATTTTAAATTTTAAATTTTAAATTTTATATTTTATATTTTATATTTTATATTTTAAATTTTAAATTTTATATTTTATATTTTATATTTTATATTTTATATTTTATATTTTATATTTTATATTTTATATTTTATATTTTATATTTTATATTTTATATTTTATATTTTATATTTTATATTTTATATTTTATATTTTATATTTTATATTTTATATTTTATATTTTATATTTTATATTTTATATTTTATATTTTATATTTTATATTTTATATTTTATATTTTATATTTTATATTTTATATTTTATATTTTATATTTTATATTTTATATTTTATATTTTATATTTTATATTTTATATTTTATATTTTATATTTTATTTTTATATTTTATATTTTATATTTTATGCAAAAATATATTTTAAAAATTCTCCACATCCATAACATCTAAACTTTTTGCATTGTCTGTGGCTGCACTTTTCTCTGCTTTCGGGCCACTTCACTGAAGAGATCTGTTCTAGGAAGAAGGAGAAGCCAACGCAGGTAAGCAGCAGCCCACAGATACCTACACATCACTTTCATTTCCACTCGTGTGTTGTCCAAGGCACGCAAACCCTCACACATACAAACTAACTCGCACAAACATTCACTTTAATGGAAACCGTTCGCCATGGCTCGAATGCAGCGTCACCCACTACACAATGATTATGTGTTCAATGAAATAAAAACGCCAAATTAGTGCATATCACTCTATCAAGGATTAGAAATGATTTAAAATGGACAAGGCTAACTGTGCGAAGAGTTGGATGCATGAAAGGAGCGAAACGCACGCCGGGGGTCGCTCCTTTGTTGTGGCAGCTGTGTGCGTGTGTGTGTATGTGAATTGTTCAGTTGTGTCGGTCTATGTCTCAGGTAAGCAACGGCAACGGCAACAGTTCAAGTAAATTTACCAACAAAGCTAAAGCAAAATAAGTGGCTACGATGTGTTTTACTCGTAAATAGGCTTGTGTACAACGCTTTCGGTCAACTTGTAGTGGCTTGTGACATGACATTGAAGTCGACCGATACAGAAACAACTGGCCGTTGCTGAAAGGTTGCGTTGTGTCGGCATAATGGTGAACATATCAGGAAAAACAAATACAATCAGAGTTGTGTAAATTCGTGTGCCTACACACATACACAGATACACATATAGGGAGTCACAAATACAGTTACAACGTGCAAGCGTAAACTTTTTGAATGTGCTGCTTTACTCCTTAGGGCCACTGTAGTCGTATTTGCCTACACGCACAGGTGCGAGTGCGGGTAGTGGTGTGTCGAGAGAGAGCGTTGGCTGTTTGAATGAGTGTTTCGAGTCGCCGTAGGAGATAAAGTAAACGAGTTAAAAGCTATAGTGAGCCTGTGGTAGCGTGTAAAGGGGCCTGGAAGCGTTTGAGTGGAATGGGTGCGTTAAGGGGGAATAACACCTTTGAGGGTCCGAAAAATTGCTTTTTTTGTTTTTGCTTAAATGACACTTTTATGTATACAGAATATAATTCCATGAACATTTAGTCGGTGAAGACCTTTTTCATGTTGAAAATAGCCATATTTATACGTAGCTTCTATGCGCGTGGAGATAAACTGGAGACTTCAAACTTGATTTCTGAAAAACACCTTTTTTCAAACTGGTGTACATCAGAACTCCCACAATTTTTATCAGATTCACTTGAAATAAAATTTTTTTCTTCTCTCAATAGACTTTTCCATGGAAGTACGTAGCCATTTTTTAATTGAACTGTTAGTTTTTTTTTCGGGAACTCATTTAATGCAAGATTTTTGAGTATAAATGTTACGTTTTTTGTTCAAACGAGTGTCAAATTCACAAAAATTAATATTTTTCAAAAATCCTACGTACTTCCACAGTTAATCTATCAATAATTAATAAATATATTGGATTTTTGTTGTAGGTCACACCAGTTAGCCGAAATCGTGTACACCACCCGGACTCACATGACGCAAGTGGTCCCTTAAAACGGTCTGAATTCAGTGTTTGTTTATTGATTTTCTACTTAAAAAATTTTTTTTTGTAAAACTTGAATGTATAATAAAAATTTAACTAAAAGCCTTTTTTCAATAGCTCGATTTCTTATTCATTAAAAAAAATCGTAAAAAAGAGGCCGAAATTCAAGCTTCAAGGTGTTATACCCCCTTAAAGGGAAGTTGTGTGTAGGTGAGAGAGGAGATTGTGTAACGTGTGCGTGCAGCATGTTGCGAAAGTTAACAAGCTGTAGTTTGTTGTATAGTTGTTGTAATTCTGTGCTAAGCAGTGACACAACCCACGCGCACAAACACACACACATACTCGCACATCCATGTAAACATAATTTTGTCATCGGGCCTGTACAGTGACGTAGGTAATGGTTAGCAGAAAGCAGGAGTAGAAATGGGGTAGAAAAAGGGATAGCGGTATATCAAAAGGACATAATTCGCTCTGGTTGTGTCCATATTAGTCCTGTAGACATATTTAAGAGACAAAAACGGTATTCGAATTTTCAAGTATATTCAACAATAAAATTGAAAAAGGACATTTTCGTCCTTGCGCGCAAAAATAAAATTTTCTTAAATTATATGGAATTTTTTCTTTTATTTGATACCCATAATGATATTCTATATTGTGATAAATTTTTTTTAAAAACTTTTTGTAATATTCATGTCCTTGAAATTTCAATGCTCTTTAAAAGAAAATACTAACGTCAGAGAGAAAAATTAAAATCACAGTTTTACTATATTTGGGGCCTAGTTTTGCAATTTTTGTGTCTGTAAAATTTAAAGTCGTAGATACTGTGTTATAAAAAAATTCAATAAGCAGTAATGACTGAATTTTTTAAGTTTTAAATGATTCAAAATTGAAATTGTTTTAAATACCTTAAAATTACTTGAGATAATTAAAAAGGATTTTTTCATGTTTTGAATTGCCTAAAAATGTCTTGGAATGTCAATGTCTTTGCCAGCTCTGCGTATACAAAAGTGGCAGTTGCTGTGGTTGAAGTGACGGTCTTGCACCAGATCCTTGCTGCAAGACAAACTTAAGTCACAAATTGGGTCCACTGTAATACCACCTGAGAAAGATTTATAACTAGATTTATTGTATTACACAGCAGTCATTCAAAAACCAGGCTAAGGCAGTTTGATTCGTAGATTAATCTTAAAAGGGATCTTGGCTAAATGGCTGATCTTAGGTTATTCAATTTTAAAATTATTGAGAGCTTTTCATCTTCAAGAGGTAATTTAAAAGCCTTGAATGGTTTAAAATTAAATTATAATAAAATATTTATATAAAAATGTCTGGAAAGTTTTGAAAAATCGTATATACCGTCGCTGTTTTCACAAAAATATTTTTTTTTTATTGTTAACTAAAAAGTTTAAAAAATTCATATTGAATGAAAGTGATGTGAGTGATTCACATCTTCAAGTAAACAAAAGATGTCCTGCTAGTAATTTACTATCATAACAACAGCTGTTGTTCGGGTACCTAACAGCGCGCTGCTGCGCTGAGAGATGGGTTTCCCGCCGCACAGCACAGCACAGCACTGCACAGAGAAGGAAGGGTGAGAAAAATGATGGCAATGGTCTGTGTTGCTGTGCTGAAATGCCAGTGGAGCACTTAAAACAGATTTGGCTACGATTTTATAAATACACAAACACACACACACATACATATGTATTTTCATATTTGTATGTATGAATGTGTGTTGTATCTGTATAGAAACAAGCTGAACTTGTACGACACTGTCTGTGAGTCAGTCTATGCTTGTCTGTCTGTGGGTGTCTGTGTGTGGGTGTGTATTTTGTAGTGCAACTAATTGGTATGCTGAGTGCCATGCAGCCGTCTTCTGGCTGTGGATTTAATGAAATCCTTCATTTCACAAGCACAGCGGGCCAATGAATTGTGTGCTGTGCGCATCTCTGTTGATAGTATATCTATATGTGTGTGTGTGTGTGTGTTTGGTTGCCAAGTTTGTATTTAGTGCCAAAGTGGTGGGTGTATAATTTATGAAATTATTATGACCCTAATGAGTCAACTTAGCTTAAGTACATAATTTTCCCCAAAAAAAAACGAAATATATTATGTATTCTGTCGTTGGCTAAATGATTAGTGTAGTGTAGGCGTGTTTTGTGCTTATTTGTTAATAGTATTATTGTTGTTTTAGTTGTTGTTGTTTGTTGTAGTAGGTGTTTGATGCAAAGCTTATGGAGTCATATTTAATACTTTGGTATTTACAAATTTTTGTGGTTCATTGGGTCATTGTTATTTTATGTGCAGCTATGGTTAAGCTTGATTTAATGTTATACTCAAAATTTAAATTTATATTTAAACTAGGCTGTGACTTTTTATGTGAAATCATAGTTAATGCATTAGTTATAAGTGTTTTGTGGTTCATGGGGTCGTATGAGCAACTTATGGTATAACGATACTTTTAGAGCTACTTTAAGGTATTTTTTGTACTAATAAATTTATCGTATTTTAGCCTTTTAATAATTAATAAATAATAAATAATAAATAATAAATAACAAATAAATAATAACTAATAAATAACAAATAATTAATAATGAATAATAACTAATAAATAATAAAAGATAAATAATAAATGATAAATAATAAGTAATAAGTAATAAGTAGTAATAAATAATACATAATAATAAATAATAAATAGTAAATACTAAATACTAAATAATAAATACTAAATATTAAATAATAAATAATAAATATTAAATAATGAATAATAAATAATAAATAACAAATAATAAAATATTAATTAAAAAATTAGAAAATAATAAAATAAATAAAATAACAATAAATAAATTTGAAATAATAAATCTAAATTTCTTTGCAACTTTCTTTGTATAAAATTTATTCAAGTAAATTTTAAATTTTTGTATGCATTCATAGTAAATTTTCGCTCACATTGCTGATGACATTTAATTAAAATGTTTTCAGTCTATAAAAAAGAAATAGAAAAATAATATAATAATACAATAATAAAATAATATAATAATAAATAATAAAATTAATAATAAATTGAAAATAATAAATAAAAAAATAATAAAATAATAATAAATAAATTTGGAATAATAAATCTAAATTTAAACTCTGTATACAATTTTTTGAAGTAAATGTTAAATTTTTTTATGCATTCATAGTAAATTTTCGCTCACATTGCTGATGACATTTAATTAAAATTTTGTCAGTCAAGTTTGACCGCACACGAAAAACCAAAAGTCACAAAAAGTCAACGGCCAGCAGTGGAAAGTCACAACAGACTGCAAACTGTATGTGTGTGTATGAGTGTGTCCGGGCGAGAATGCACTTGACTTGAGGTCGACCTGGGCTCAGCTCAACGTGCGCTGTGGGCATAGAACAATACTTGAAAGTAGGCTGATGCCACAGTCAGTCAGTTAGTCAGTCAACAAACACAAACCGTTGCAAGTAAATGTAAATAAAAGTGAAATGGAGAATGAAACACAGGTGAACTCAGAGGCTTTGCCAATGAAAACCAAAAGTGACTCCCAGTTGCGGTTTTCTTAGAAGTCCACTTTAATTTGTTATGCTTATCGTGTCACATACACATACATACATGATCTGTATTTGTATGTATGTGTGTCTGGCTGCCTGCTGTGGTTGTATAAAGTTTATACACTAAACACAACGAAGCATGCGAACAGCTGGCCGCATGCGTGCATTTCCTTTAGATGTTGTTATAGTTGTTGTTGTTGTTGTTGTTTTTTGTGGCAACAGAAATGGTTGGTTTTGTTGTGTAGTTAACGTGGGAGTGGCTGAGTGAAAAAAAAGGGGGAAAGGGAAAACCACAGAGCACCACTTGGACGTCTGCAGTGCGCTGCTGTGCAATCAAGCCGAACTCAGCACTGAGTAAGCTGCCGCTGTGTGAATACGTGTGTGTGTGTGTGTGTGTCTGTGAATTGGCGTTCATAAGGTTCAGTACTGACACTGAAGTGCAGCAAATTGAAATCTCATGCAAATAGGGAACGTAAATGAAAGAGTCGCAAAAAAATGAAATACGAAATAAACTGAATGCATTTGTGTGGTCGCAGTTGACTTATGTGTTTGTACAGCCTTGGTAAATACACAGACATACATACACACAGAAGGGTGTATATGCCCTGTCGGACCTGAGACAACTAGTTCTGAAAATTCATTGGTCTTTCAACTGGTTTTTTGTAGTCAATTGGACAACTAGTTGTCAAAGTGACTGTCAGCGGATGCAGAAGTCAGTCAGTTCGCGTCTAATCGTTCACGTTCTGTGTGCGCGTTCATAAGCGAGAAGAGCACATAAAAAAGAGAAAAACGAAACAGAGGTGAGAGAAGCAAAAAAATACTGTTAAGGCTAATCTTGCGATTGTTTTCTACAACAACAACGTAGAAATCTTTGCATTTTTCGAACTTTCTGTTTCTATGACACGAAGTTTGCTCGATTTGCACGTTTTGTCTTGAATGATTTCAGTTAGAATTTTGTGTGGTTGCGTAAAGCAACGAATTGCAGCGGCAGCTGAAAGGTGTGTATTAATATATTTATTTATTTATGTAATTATTTATTAATTCATTTATTTATTTATTTATTGCAGGCGAAGTCAGGATGTTGTATTGCATCAGGCTCAAACAGTTTCGGCAGAAGTGTGTCAACAAGTGGAAGTTTATCTTGGTTCATCTTTAAATGCACCAACAATTTTTTTTATTCGCGATGTTTTTTTTTTTATTTTTAATAAAATAATTATTTAAAAAATTTAAAATTTAAAAAATTTTAA
The DNA here is from genome assembly GCA_963668005.1 of Melieria crassipennis. Lineage (NCBI taxonomy): Eukaryota > Metazoa > Arthropoda > Insecta > Diptera > Ulidiidae > Melieria > Melieria crassipennis. The sequence goes on along the minus strand of OY764961.1, from coordinate 63,147,764 downwards.
AATATTTTTAAAATAAAATAATTATTTAAAAAATGCACTGTTTTAGAAAACTAATCCAGAAAAAACTAGTTTGCAAACTAGTCGGTTTGCAACTGGTTTGAAAACTGGTTTACTTCGGACTAACCTTGGACTAGTTGCAAATGGATGCAGACGGCGACAATTGACCCTCGCCTAGGACACCGCCATGTTAAAAGGGTGAGTTTGCTACAAGAAAACGAGTCGATTCTGAGGTCATATATGACTGTCAAGCGACCAGTTGAAAAACTAGACTTGCACCAGTCCGATTTCCCACAGGGTGGCATATGCCAGTTGGTATGTGTGTGTGTGTCTGTGGTTGGAAATGAAAACGTTGCTGCACAATTAGTCAGTCATACGCAGAGCCACATCTCATAAATGCTCACTTCACATTTCGAAAAGCAATCTTTGAACTGCATAATGAATGGTCATGTTTAAAGATTTAATTTACGCATTTACAATGTGTATGAAATTTAATTATAACTAAAGTGTTGTTTTAAAGAGACTACATATGAAAAAATGTTGTGTGGTAATGTGTAGACAATGTTGTAGAAATGTTTTTAAATAATTATTCTTGCTATGACAATGACAAATTTGAAAGAAGTATTGATTTTTTAGAAACTAGAAGTTATGCCCAACTCAACCTAACCTAATTTATTTAATTGACCTGATAATGTAAGATATACTTGCTGTCATTCCCTAAATTACAACAATTTTTAGACTTGATTCATGCCTGGAAATGACCATAAATTTCAATAAGAGTATAACATATATTTACATTTCCCCATATATGAATGTTGTACCATTGTTTATGATTCAATCTAAAAATCATCCATTAAATCTAAGAATTTTGCAATTTTTCTCCATGTTTCAATGTTCACTGTCTGAACATAGTTGCTGGCTTTTGCATGCGTACATTTCGATTGAATGACTTTTGCGTCAATCGCTTGAAACCAGAGAAATGAATTTGAAAAAACACAAAATCAACACACATACACTTTCATACATTCGCCTTTAAGTACAAACATAGATTTTTGTTGATTGTAAATGCAACAAATGACAAACGGAAACCGAAACGAACACTAAAGGCAAAGTAAATTAAAATCTTACACACACACACACACAGAGCGCAACATGGCTATCGGTTCTGTAGCTGTCCGAGAGCAGTTTGTGCCCGAGCACACCGAAGCAATCCAAGACAAATAAACTCATTTTGAAGCGAAGTAAATCATGCAGCCACTGTCGGCCCATTGGGGGCCAACCACAGTCATTTCCCCACCCCTGGTCGCCTCGCTGCAAGCTGCCTCGCCAGCGTGTTGGAAATTCGAGCCGAAGCCACTTACCCGGCACTATGATGGTGTCGTTCTTCATCCAGTAGTTTATGGACTTTGGGTATGCTTCCGACTGGCATTCCAGCGTTATATTCTGACCAATTGCAGCGCCAACTAATTGATTTTGAATCCAAATCATGGGTGGAACTGCAATGAAAGCAAAAAGACAGGAAATGAGTAAAACATCGTTGCGGCAGTGCCGAGAAGCAAAAACATAAAACGCAAGTGGACATTCGACTAAGACGAAAACTAAATGAAGAAAATAAATTGCAGCTTAAATGCGGTGCCAGTGGAAATAAGTAATCGTGTTTTTTTAACTGTCCTCATGCCAGTAAAATGCAATTTAATGAGAAATTGTAAAATGCAACAGTCACTGACAGAACAACACAAAAAAAAAGCATCTCGCTATGAAAACAAGTCACCTTTGCACTTCATTGACCATTTTTCTGCACTTAAATGCTAAACGCAGCATCGTTGCGCCACATTTAAACCCACTTTTGCACGGCCAACACTCACTAATACTTTTCTAAATCCCCAATGAATAATTCAAAAATACATTAGAGTTGCCTGCTGCGCATTTCCTCTACTACTTTTTCACCAGTTTTCCTACTACTACTATTACAGTTTTGCTCTCTCGCTCTTCCTCAGCTTGCAGTCTCGTTGTGTCGCCCGTTTGTGTTTCTGGATGTTTGTTTGACACTTTGGCTTTGGCAGCCAGCCGGTTTTAGTTGCTTTAGTCAGTGTAAAAAGCATTTGAATTATTTAAATAAGGAAATGTTTGCCTCGACGTTTGTTTGTTTGCTTGTCTGTGCAGTTTATTTGCACTGGGCCCCAGTTGATTGCGGCTTTAGAACTTAGAAGTCATCATTAAAGTGATATTTTTTGGAGTATAGGGGCACCTGTCTGGTATTAGGGCCTACTCTGTCTATGTCGAAAATCCGGCTCATTTCATCTCTGAGCCGAATATCTAAAGGACAGCTAATTGGGTTGTAAGCAGCTAAGGAGCTGAGAAAGTAGTAGTCGAGACTACTTATTCGTCCACCAAAAATCCTTACGCACCTAGCAAACGCTTTATATTTTATCTTATCTGATTACAATTCGTAAATTTTATAATATTTCATTTCATTTATTTCATTTCATTTATTTTATTTCATTTATTTCATTAATTAGCCAATGAACACAGTAAAAATTCGTAAGGCTAAGTTGAACACATTTTAATTGAGATTTGTACAAACGTAAGAAAAGAGAAAGAAAAAAACAAAGTGATGCTACTTATAGAAAAGATTTAATGAATACATGAATTGATTTTTTGAAACTGAGAGATCAATATCAACAAATTTAGAAATTCTATTGAACTCAATTAAGGCTCTGGAGATAGTTGCATTTCGCGCATAAAGAGCCCTAAAAACACTTACATGGAAGAGCTCAGAGCAACGAAGAGCTCTAGGCGGAATATTCAAAAAAATCCTCTCGAGGAGAGTGGGACAGTCAACCACACCACGGAGTACATCAAAAATGAAAGATGAAGACAGGATTGTTCTCCTACTTTGCAAAGATTTTAAGTTAATCAATAGGCAACGCGATTCGTAGCTGGGCATAGGATCAGTAAAGCGTAAATTACGCAATGCAAAGCGAAGGAAAACTTTTTGGATCCTCTCAATCCTAGCCACATGGCACGCAAAATATGGAGACCAGATGAAGGAGGCAAATTCAAGCCTGGAACGAACTAGTGCCGTATACAAAAGCTTTAGCGTGTATGGGTCAGTGAAATCCGAGCTATGACGCCTCACAAAAGCAAGCATGGCATATGACTTAGAGATAACAAAATTAATATGATTAGCAAACGCAAACTTCGAGTCAAAGATTACGCCCAAATCTTTAATTTCATCAACACGCATCAGGGGCGCCATGGAAATGTGATAAGAGGTGTCAATGACTTTGTAACGTTTTGAAAAGGTGACTTGAAAACACTTGTTTATATTCAGTGACAATCGATTTTTGATACACCAATTGCTGACATTATCAATATCAATCTGCAGCAATTGGGAATCGTAGGAGTTTCTGATCAATGAGTAGATCTTTAGGTCATCCGCATAAAGCAGAAACTTAGCTGTGGAGAAGCATGTGCAAATATCACATATATATTTGCTGAAATTTTATAATTTATTTATTATGTAATTGGCAGCCGCCGTGGCTCAGTTGGTTAGTGCGTTGGACCGCGAGTCGCAGGCAGCAACCTCAGGTTCAAATACTGCCTGTAATAACACCTAAAAAAAATAACGGGAAAACTCGTTTTCTCTTTCGGTGGCTGTCCTCTCAGCTGGAAATGGCAAACCTCTGAGAGTAAAAACTGCTTATGAAAAAGCTCCAAACCTGCCGTTCGGAACCGGCATAAAACTGTAGGTCCCTCCAACCCGCGTAAAAATTCACACGCACAACACGGGTAGTTGCGGGAAGCTAGGCCTTAGTCTCGCGTAAGCGGGCTGTCGTGCCAGTCAATTAATTAATTATTATTAATTGATTTGTATTTTACATATATTTCTAATTTTTATAACAGTTATTAAATTGTTTGCTTAATTTTTATAAGTTGTTTTCCATTCAGTTTATTTTTAATTATTTTTTATTATTTTTCATTTTTTCTCATTTCATTTCATTAAATTTGACTTCTGATTAAAATTTTTATAATTCATATATTATTTAATTTATTTTTTTTGAAAATTATTTAATTGAAATTTCATTTATGACTACAATTTGTTAATTTTATAATTTATTTTATTAATTTTTATTTTATATTTTTTTAAATAAAATTCTATTCAATCTTATTTTTAATTCTGATTATATTTTTTAAATAAATTTTATATTTTGAATTTTTTTTATAAATTTGCATAAATTATTTAAAGTTTTATAATTTTATACAATATATATTTTGTTTAACTTTTACAATTCATTTATTATTTCATTTTTTTTATTTCAATAAATTTTCGTTTAGTTATAAGTACTATTATTTAATATCTATGTACATAATTTTTGTTTTATACATTCTTTAATTGAATTGAATTTTATTTTTTTTCTGATTAGCATTTTTGATTTTTAAAACATTTTATATATTTTGTATAATATTATATATTTTTTAGTTATATTTAATTTTATTTTAATTTTTAAAAACAGTTTGTATATTGTATACTTTATATACCTATATATTTTTTTAATTTAAAAAATTTGTCTATTATTTTATTTGTATTTAATTTATATTTCTTTTGTAAGTTCGGACAATAAACAATTTTTAATTTTGATTATATATTAAATTATGTTTTTAATTTTTAGATTTTTATTTATTATTTAATTAATCTTTATTTTTCTAACTAAATTTAAATTAGTTTTTATTTCGTTCCACTTTTTTAACTGAATTTAATTTAATATTTATTTCTGATATATTTTTATTTTACATATTTTCTAATTTTTTTATATAATTGTTATTTATTAAAATTTTTAATATTTATAATAAATTTATTTGTTTTGTTATATTTTCATAATTTATTTATTATTAAAATTTTTAAATATATTTATATTTTTATTTTCACTTTCTAAATTTTTTTAAATAATTTGTTTTATCACAATTTTTAAGATTTATAATATTTCTTATTTCTTTTGTTAAATAAATTAATTAAAATTAAAATAGATTTTTTTATTACAATTTTTAATATTTATAATGATATTATGTGTTGTGTTAAAGTTTCATAATTTTTTTATTAATTAAAGTTTTTAAATATATTTATATACTATTTATATATAATTTTTTTTTAATTATATTGGTATTTAATTATATTTTATTTTATTTTTATTCCTTTTACAGTTACAAATTATGCAGCTTACGAAGGCAAAAGTTCAAATTAATTTTTCTTTGTTTTTACTTTCTTTGTTTTTACTTTCGCTATTTGGTTGAGACACACATTTCGCATACTTTAGGAAACATGGCAGAAATTGCTTAACAAAAAACTATTCAAATTGTATTCCTTGTAAAAATAAAAGCAAAAAACACAACTTCATTCAATTATTAACCCGCCATGTACCAAACCAGCAACAGGAAATTCTATTACGTTGTCAAACAAAGCACTAGAAAATGAAGAAGACGTAGAACGAACAGCACTGCACGCTATCCGCATAATGTAGGTATATATATTAGTGTGTGTGTATTGCTGTACCGCCGCCGCTGCTGCTGCAGTCGAGTGGAAGTTTTCCCTCATGTCGCACTTTGCACACTTCCTACTTACAGCAAAACAATTTTGCGCGCTTATTATGAAAATTTAAAACTACCCACACAAACACACTTACACACATGTGAGTTGCGTAATATGAAGCGTGGGGAAAATTAATAAAAAAGGAAATTATAAGAAACAAAAAAACAAAAAGAAATTTGCATAAACAACGACAACAGCGAGGCGCAAGAAATAACTTTGCTATTAAAATGCAACACTGCCAACAGGCAGGCAGACAAAACAAACAAAAAACAAGGCGTGCATGCATTTACACACACACATACAAGCATGTATATTTATATGCATATGTATGTTATGCGTTAAGTAGAAGAAGAAACTGTAAACTTTGTCTGCAAAACTCGAATTAAATTACAATAAAATTAAGAAAATTACAAGTGTTGAGTTGACGAGAGCGAGAAGAAAGCTGTGCATATTTTTATTTGCAAAATAATTTCAAAATCAAATATTGTGCAATTTTTAAATAGTTCAATCAATCTTTTAATTTGTTCAATCAATCAATCAATCAATCAATCTTTAATTATTCAAATTTCACTTTAACTTTATGCTATTCACACTATACACAGTTTCCTCAATGGAAAAGGGAAAGCTTTTGCCATAATTTTTCTATAAATTCTTTTTTAAATTTTAATTTTTTAATAATTAGTTTTTCAACAACTTGTAGCTACTTTCCCTTCTTATTATTCACACATTTCCAAGCTGCAGTTTTCTAATTAAATTGAAAATACCAAAGACAAATACTTACAGTGCACTATTAGCATAACTCGCTTGCTGACTGTCGGTGGGATGCCATTCGAGGCAATGCACAGATAGGCGCCCATATTTAGTCGATTCACTTTCGATATGGTCAAATATGAACCATTATAGCTGATGACTGCAAGATATGAAAAGTAAATATGCAAATCAGTATAAAAGTTTACAACAAATATTTACAAGCTTAGACTAAAAGTTATTCAAATTTGAATAGAATTTTTTATAAATAACTTTGTGTGAATATGTTAAAGTGTGTCACATACGCAAAACATATATACACTTAACTAAATACTCTACAAAATAAAATAGCATGAACGCAGTTTCAAGCACTTCAAGGCTGCCTACAAACTTTATTATTTACTTGGGCAACTTTCACTCGAAACAGACGAATTTCATTAAATACACTTCAGTGTGTGCAGCAACTGCTCAAAAAACATTTTACAGAGATTTTTCATAGAGAGTACTTGCCAATACTGGGTGCTGTAGAGAATTTAGTGAAATATTTTTATTACATTAATTTAAAAAAAAAAATTCAAGGAGACCAAATTTTTGGAAAAATCCTCACACACCTAGCAAATGCTTAATATTTTATCTTCTCTGATTACAATTTGTTTATATTTTTTTTATATATCAGTTTTTTAAATTTGTATAATTTATTCACTATTTAATTGATTTGTATTTTATATATATTTTTAAATTTTGTAATATTTTATATATTTTTGGTTTAATTTTTAGAATTAATTTTTTTTATTTATTTGAATTTTATATAATTTCTTATTTTTTTTTTTTTTAAATTTCACTATCGCACTGCGTATTTCGATTTTAAATTTAAAAAAATTCGATTGTTTTCCTTTTTTTTATTTTGTTCGAATTTTATGACACTCGACGCTAGTAATGCCACCTTACTCTCGAAACAAAATAAGGGCCGTTTTTCAATAATGCGAAAGCGATACAGAGTACCGATGGACTTTTGCATCGCAACTCACTTTCGCATCGCTTTCGCTTTCGCATCGCATTACAGAGTAGCCCCCCTGATAAGCTTCCATATTAACTTTTATATTATTTTTTCCACCAACTAAATTTCAACGACTTCGTCAACCAACCAGGGGCGTAGCCAAGGGAGGGGTTTAGGGTGTCAGAACCCCCCCCATAGCCTATAATTTGTCAACATTTTCAATCACTATGCGTCGTATGTACGTTCACACATTAGCAAAAAGGTCTTTCATCCTTAAACATTTAAAAGAATAATACTAAAAAATTTTTTGGGCGAAACTAAATTGTTTTTTAATAGTCCCGTTTAGACTCAATACAGCGATATGCATGATGTAAAAACATGTATAAAGAGTAGTTTAGTTCGTCGACCGGAATATCCTTCAGGATGTCGGTACAAGCCTTTTGGATGGATTCCTCGTTCTCTTAAAGCTTTTTTTCATCGGCAAATGCATTTTTTGAATAGGTGAAAGTCGCACGGTGCCGCATCAGGTGAAAACGAAGAGTGGTTGATGGTTAAAATTCGACTTTTAGTAAACAAAAAACAGTCAAAACAAGTGTCGATCGATGAGATGGCATCCTTCGATAGCCAAATGTTCAATTAAAATGCTATCGATAAATTTATGCTATTGAGATGCTTAACCTTCGCCTTACCAAAAATTGTTTTATACCTACGTCGTTTAACAATGTCGTTCACCCGGATGACCCCAGGCTCTTCCGCCGATATTTTGATTAAAACTCACAATTAAGATATAATAATATATATTTTTTCATACGTCAGTATTTAGTATCTTCCTCTGGCGATAGTTGGTTTTTCGAAAAAAGGCCTAACTTTAATGATTTATTTTGCAACTATGGAAAATATTAGAAAATTTCATTCCAGATAGTTTACTTACGTAAGTAATAAGGTACGCAAAAAAATTTATTGTGAGTTTTATTCAAAATGGCAGCAAAAGCACCTGGGATCAACCGGGTAGGTATTTTGTATACAAAATGACAAAATTCAAGTTTAAACATAAACAAGATTTCTAAAAAAAATATTTCTTCATGTTATTGAAAATTACCTTCAAATTTGTGCAGTTATTCGAAATCATTGCTAAATACTCTGGCAGATATGAAACATGAATATTAAAAAGATCACTCGGGTGGGTATTTCTGGGTAGTAAAGCGAAGGTTAATTCCAATTTCAAGAATTTCAATGAAGATTTTGGCTAATCTTTTATGAATTACCGCCCAGTTTTGATGGAATCTACGGTGATCGCGGATTTCAGTTGGCTAACTCGTTGGTCATTATTTATGTCCTGACAATCGTTTTTAAATCGCGTTTACTACTTATTAACTCCACCACGGTATAAGCAATCATCACCATAAACTTGGTTCATAAATTGAAATGCTTCGGTTAAAGTTTACAAATTTTAAAAACAAAAGTTAATATTGTAACTTGTGCAATAACTTCGCTTCCAGTGCACCAAATTTCATGAACTTCTTACTAAAAATCGGGAAAAATTTAATTTCCAATGCATTAAGTCGCATAAGCCACCACAAAATGCCCTATTTGGAAGGTGCAGTTAACTTTAACGGCAGCCGCCGTGGCTCAGTTGGTTAGTGCGTTGGACCGCGAGTCGAAGGCAGCAACCCCAGGTTCAATACTGCCTGTAATAACACCTAAAAAAAATAACGGGAAAACTCGTTTTCTCTTTCGGTGGCTGTCCTCTCAGCTGGAAATGGCAAACCTCTGAGAGTAAAAATTGCTTATGAAAAAGCTCCCAACCTGCCGTTCGGAACCGGCATAAAACTGTAGGTCCCTTCCACCCGCGTACAAATTCACACGCACAACACGGGTGGTTGCGGGAAGCTAGGCCTTAGTCTCGCGTAAGCGGGCTGTCGTGCCAGTCAATTAATTAATTAGTTAACTTTAAAAAACACGTCAACTAAACTGGCGAAAACAAATTTTAAAACCCCCCCCCATGACCAAGTTCTGGCTACGCCCATGCAACCAACTATTACTTTTCATATATAAAAAAAAATATTGAACATTTTTTTGAGTTCTAGAACTGAGCACAAAGAAACTAGAATCCTCCGAAAAAAATTCAAAATTTTTAATTCTGACTTGGGTGACTGCACAACTTTTCCTTTACCTTTCCTTTTCATTGGTTTTATTCTTTCACTTTCAATCAACATTTTTCAAGTTGGCAAACAAGAAATCAAAGTGAAATCGAGCATAAAATTTGAAGCACATTCAATTCAATCACCCACTAAAAATGTCAACACAACTGCCGCACACTAAAATTGTACACAGACTTACACGAATACAACACTACATACGTATGTAAGTATTGTATGCAGTTATGCGAGTAGCGTTTGGTGTCTGAAGCAGCACCAGCAGCTCTGTGCTTTTCGTAACTTTGCTGCCAATTGTTGCATTTTTGATAATATGCCAAAATGGCTTAACGCTAAACGCTGCATGACCAAATTTCCAAGCACAAAGAAACACACACAAATACATATATCTATATGGATGTACATGTGCCATTGACACAAGGCCACACTTAAATTCAGCTAGCGGCACTTATGTCTGCATGCCAATTCAGGGATTCGAGCAAAATTTTCATTGGCCATATATGCAAATGTACTTTTGTGTTTGTCACTGGTTGTGTGCATGTTAATGTATGTCAGCGTGTGTATGTGTGTGTGTGTTTGTGCAAAATTTAAATGCATTTTGTGTATCATTTTCGAGTGCAATTCATGCAAAATTCAATTGATTTTACAATTCCATTCGGGCACTAACATTTTCCAAGTAATTTCCGGTTATTGGAAATAACTCCAACTCCAACAACAACAACAACAACAACAACAACAAGTCGAGTGAAAAACATCAAAGTACCAAAAAAGTGTAAAGTGCATAATTTGCCAACAGAAATGCAGCGACAAAGTGTCCCTATTTGTGTTTGTGTGAGTGAGGAACAATGGTAAAAATGGCCGCATGCGATAATTGAATTTTATTTGCGCCCAACTTGTCAGTCGTGCACTCAGCTGGGAATTTCGCTGCAGAATGCAAAATATTTGCATTATTATAAAATCACAATTGCAAAATTTATTAGCCATTTCAGTGCCACTAATTAGAAATGGCATACTTAATGTTGTTCACTCTGTATGTGTGTGTGTGTGGCCATGACGAGTCGGCTAAGTGGAAAGAGATGGCAATGGCATGCGACTATAACTAGCGCCAAATATCCTTTGGGCATTTGGGCGAGCATTGATGGAGCTGAAAATTGATGTCAATTTAAATGGACTTTTAGTGATGATGAAAGGCATTGACGCTCGGACAACAACACACAGCTTAACATCTAATGGTTCAGCATATTTAATTTAAATTGCAATGGACTCTTGATGGCGCCGATTTAGTGCAAATGATATAAGTCGATTGTGGAAAATTTATAAAAATATCTATACAATTTTAATGACTGTGAATTTCATTACATACGAAATAAGACATTTTGTAATTTAATAAAAAATTATTGAAATTGTGGAACACCTCAAAAATTTTATTACTTTCAAAATGTTATTACATTCTTTTAAAATGGAAGAATGTGTCTTGCGTAAGGCATGAACGGGCGGTTTTGGGCTTAAGGCCTCGGGAGCATTTACCTTTGAAGATGCAGAAAAGCGCTGCTTAGAATCTAACAAAAGCCTAAATTTGATCAAATTTGAATCGGAAATTTAAGAAATTGACAAATTTGAAAAAAAATTCGCATTAGAAATTTCGAAAATGTAACATTTTTAAACTTGTATCGGTATAGACTGACCGAACAATCAAATAGCGCCTCTCGTCCAGTGATGTCTGCAGAGGATAAATGAAGAAAAGATAGAACAATACAACACTTCCTGTGTCACGATCCAACTCTGGAGGAAAGCCAACTTTGTATCCTGGGATCAAGATTCCTTACGAACCGAAATTTTCAAAACACGAAACCTTGGATCTGCTCTCTTTCATTAACAGGTCGAACGGGTTTGCACTGGATTGAGACCGTTGTTTAGTTCCAGAGGAAAACAACTACAGGATAACAATGCCTCCTTGGTCTTCGAGTAGCAGTGTGGTCTGTACAACACACACACACGCACACTCTTCCCTACCTAACCTAACCTATAGGTACCCACTTCCCCAAAAAAAAAAATCCTCATGCAATGTTCTCAAAGCATTTCAACTCCATTTACTTGCACACTTTGAAAACCCACTAAAGTTTATTGTGCATGAGATTTAAATTGAAGAAAATAAAAAAAATATCGAAACCAGAAACAACAACAAAACCGCAGTTATTACCACCAGTACACACAACCAGCGGGCCACCACAGTAATCGGCAAGAAAAAAGCGCACAAGGTAGAATAAAAAATAAAAATCAAGTGCAGCAGACAACGGTGCGAACTTTTACTGCAGCCAGCACAGTGGATATTGGCATAATAACAATAAAATGGAATAACAACAACAACTACGAGAGCTGAACGAACGAAAAAGAGCAGCGAAAGGTAAGAAAATTTCGCTGTTGAAGTGCAAAAATAAGTTGCGCTGAGCGAACGCAATGCAGTGAAAGCAAATCTGCAGGAAAACTATAAACCGAACAAAGTGTGCGAACTTGTGGCTGGTAGACAGTGTGGGGTAAAATTCCAATTGATTGTTGAGTGAAAATGATTGACTAAAAATGTAATTGCTCATTTCAAAGTAATGACAAAGTTTTTTTTAGTCTTTTAGTGATGATTTTTTCATAAAGTAAATAAATAGTTTTTAGTTATTTCAATTAGAGAAATATTGATTAATTAAGCATTAAAGCTAATTAACGTTAATTAAAAATTATTAGTTAATCATGACTTGAAATTATTCGAAGTCGGGCATAAAACTATGAAAAAGTTAATTAATTTTTCAGTGATCATGTATAAATAAATTGAAAAAAGACTAAAGTTGATTTAATCAAATTAATCTTGATTGATTAGAATTTGATGCAGTTAATCATCATTGATTTAATGAAATGAGTTTTGATTGATTAGAATTTGATGCAGTTAATCATCATTGATTTAATGAAATGAATCTTGATTGATTAGAATTTGATACAGTTGATCATTATTGATTTACTGAAATGAATCTTGACTCATTAGAATTTGTTGCAGTTAATCATCATTGATTTAATGAAATGAGATTTGATTGATTTCAACTTGATGCAGTTAATCATCATTGATTTAATGAAATTAATCTTGATTGAATAGAATTTGATACAGTTGATCATTATTGATTTACTGAAATGAAACTTGATTGATTAGAATTTGATGCAGTTAATCATCATTGATTTAATGAAATGAGTTTTGATTGATTAGAATTTGATGCAGTTAAACATCATTGATTTAATGAAATTAATCTTGATTGATTAGAATTTGATACAGTTAATCATTATTGATTTACTGAAATGAGTCTTGATTGTTTAGAATTTGATGCAGTTAATCATCATTGATTTAATGAAATGAATCTTGATTGATTAGAATTTGATACAGTTGATCATTATTGATTTACTGAAATGAATCTTGACTCATTAGAATTTGTTGCAGTTAATCATCATTGATTTAATGAAATGAATATTGATTCGTTAGAATTTGATGCAGTTTATCATCAAATTCTAATCAATCAAGATTCATTTCATTAAATCAAGTTTAGTCTTTATTCACTTTATTTATAAATGATCACTCAAAAATGAATTAACTTTAATTAAGAATTGACCAATCATGACTAAAAGTTTTACATAATCAATTATTTGGCGAACATAAAACTACGAAGAATTTGACTAGTCTTTTAGTGATGATTTTTGCATAAATTGAGCTACATTTTAGTTGGTTCAGTGACTAAAATCTTGATCGAGCATTATAACTCATTAACGTTGATTAAGAATTGGCAATTATATGAAAAAGTTTATTAATCTTTTAAGTAGTGATGATTTTTGCCAATTGACTTAATATAATGTTTGAGTCAACTACTAAAAATGTGAATTGATTAATTATGACTGAGTAGGTCGGTTGATCAGTAATCATTAAATATTATAATTAGTTTATGTTGGCTAAATTTCAATATATTTAAATAACCATCATTAATAATCATGATAACTAATCAACTAATTAATAATTTTGTGACTAATGACAAGTTGTTGTTTATTTTATGATAAATGCGACTAAATGTTTTTAATTAAAACTAAAATTTGGGTCAATTTAGTGTGTGACTAACTTATATTAAAAAATTATGGACTACAAATTAGATGACTAGTAAAAAACTTTAACAATTTTTAATTATAACAATTACTTCTATCTGAATAAGTTTGGCCTTATTAAAATTATTACTAAATTAAAGTTTGGTCGCAATGAGTGGATAATGACTAGTTGAAGATTACAAAAACCTTATCAATTGTGGCTAATTGCAATCTATATAATTATAACTAATTAGCTTATAATTTATTTAATTAATTTTTATATTTAATTTCTTGCCTACAAAGCAAAATCACTTTTAGTTTGTCATTACAAAAATAAAAAAATTGTGAATTAATTAACTAAAAAATTTATTAAAACTAATTGAAAGCTTGCAAATTATGCCCAACACTTTCGGTGCTAAGAAATTTGTGTTTGTATTGATTCAAGTTAAGCCAGCACAAAAACAGCACAACAAATATTTTGAAAAAAGCGCAGTCAATGGCATAGAGTGCAGGTGTCTGCGAAAAATCGAATAAAAAAAATGCTTTCGAAGACAAAAGATTGAACAGTAACAACAACTAGCCAACAACTTAGACTAACGTGGGAGTCAAACGGGCAATGCGTCCAGCGAGAGTGGCACTGCTATGTTATTGTGGGCATTTTTGTTGTTGTTCTTCTGGGTAAGAAATTATTGCTATAGCGAACGATTCAATAGGGAATGCAATGCAATTTGCGCAGTAGACGCCAAATGTATTAAAAATATATACAAATATACACAAATACATACACAAATATATGTATAGCTAAAGTATGATGAAGCAGCCGCCGTGGCTCAGTTGGTTAGTGCGTTGGACCGCGAGTCGAAGGCAGCAGGTTCAAATACTGCATGTAATAACACCTAAAAAAAATAACGGGAAAACTCGTTTTCTCTTTCGGTGGCTGTCCTCTCAGCTGGAAATGGCAAACCTCTGAGAGTAAAAATTGCTTATGAAAAAGCTCCCAACCTGCCGTTCGGACCCGGCATAAAACTGTAGGTCCCTTCAACCCGCGTACAAATTCACACGCACAACACGGGTGGTTGCGGGAAGCTAGGCCTTAGTCTCGCGTAAGCGGGCTGTCGTGCCAGTCAATTATTAATTATTAAAGTATGATGTATGCAATCATTTGTAATTATCAATTATTTTTGCTTCTAGCCAATTAAAATTCAATTCAACAGCGCATAGAAAACATTTATTCAATACAAAAACAAAATTAGTTTTTGTTAGAATAGACAAATACTTTCCATAGCTAAACAAGTTTGCTCTATAAAAATAAAAATATTACTTGTATATTAATATTACTTACTTACTCAAAAACAATAGAATCAACAGTAGATTTTATTTCAATTGATGCTCAAATTATGTCCTCACAATTAAATTCAATTAAATATCCACTCAACACCTTTCATATGCCATACAGCAGTGCAATTTTATTGACTTTATGCAAAACTTATCAGTAAATAAAAATGTATTTACAAATCAATTTGTAAAACAGAAAATTGTTGAAAAAACAAAATTTATAAATTGCAGTTTTTATGCTCATGCGGGAATGCGCTAAAAATTATGCCACATTACAATAACAAAAAATTCGATAATACTGCATTGAATGGCATTAAATCAATATCTGGCTGGGCACATTATTTGCGCACCTAAAATTATGCAATAAAAATTGTGATAATGCCGCAATTTAAACGAAACGCCAATGTTGGCATATTTTTTGGCGCAACAACAAATAAAACGTGTGTTTGTGTGTGTGGGTGTGCTTAAATTGAAATTATATTGCGAATTTTATTGTGAAGCGAAAAAAATGTGCACAACAACAAACGGCAGGGAGCCAAAAATTTGAAGCAAAAATTTAATAAAATTTAATTAAATGCCATTGCCGGCGTTTGCCAACAGCAGCAGTGGCAGCTTCCGCAGCAACCGCACAGCATGTGGCATGCTGTCGCATACATACACAGACACACACACACACACACAAACATTCACTATTGCGTGCGCTACAGCTGCATCTACTACAATGCAATCTACACACACACGCACACCTCAAATATGCTTACATACCTACATTTGCATGTACTATATAGGAGAGTTACATACCTTCGGAGCCACTTGGCAGCGGTATCGGCTCGCCGCCCTCGCGTCGCCAGGTGATGGTCGGCGTCGGCGAACCGGTGGCGGCGCATTTCAACGTAACATTGGAGCCTTCGCGTATTACCATATCAGTGCTGGTCGGATAATCAAGGATATCAGGTGGTACTGTTGTTGTAGTATTTATTGTTGTTGTTGTTGTTGTTTTTATTATTGTAGTAGTTGACGTTGTCGTGGGTTGTCGTTAACACGATTGTTTGCGTATTTGGCGCATGTTTTTGTTGTTGTTGTTGTTATTGTGGCCGGCATTGTTGTTGTTGTGAGCATTTTGCAACAGATGATGTTGACGCAATGTGAACGACAGCGTACGCGTTGAGCATAAAAAATGCGTGGCCCACACAGCGATCACAACAATTGCAATTGTTGTTGTTGTTGTTATTGTTGTTAGTTGTTGTAGATTGTGCCAACAGCGTCAGCGTTAACAATGTTGTACATTGGCATTTGTGGCCAATGTGTGTGGATGTGTTGGTGCAGCAAAACGGAAATGCCAGCAGTTGACGTCAAGGCGGTGACAGGAGCCAAGAAATGGTGAGAGAAAGGAAGAAGGAGATGGAAAAGCATTTAATTTAGTCAGTTTTTAGCAATAAATATTACAATAATAAATTTTTAATATCTAATATAATGTTTAATATAAAATATTTTAATTTGTAGCATACTTTAAGGCGCATTTCATAATAAACTCTTTAAATTCAACCTTCCTTCATATACAATATTTTGTATAGTCAGCCTTTAGCATTAAATGTATGTAATTAAAATTCTTTAAATATATAATGTTTAATTTGTAATATTTAAATTTGCTGCATACTTTAAGGCGCACACCATATTACACTCTTTAATTTCCCCCTTCTTTCATTTATTAAACAATACTTGTACAAAATGAAAAAAATTACATTCATTTAATTGAAAAATTGCAAAGTTTCATATAAAAAAACTTGCGCAATTTTTATTGTTGCCAACAAATTTTCATGGATATCCGCTTGTTCGCATAAAATTGTGAGCACAGCATAATTTTCAATCTAGCCTTCAACTGTTTTCGCAACGCACTGTAAAAGCACTGTCGGGCGCGCAATCACAGCGCACTGAAAATCCAATATTTTTATGAAAAATATTTGCATGCAGAACGACGCAGTAATTGATAAGGTTGCGGTGTTGGCGAGTGGCAAAGAATTTCGCTTTCTGTATGACGGCCAGCGTCCGCTGTGTGATGGACAGCGGGCAGCCGTTGCGTTCGGCATTGCAAATTGGCAGACAAGTTGACTGGTTATGTGGCGTTGTCATTGTTGGCAATGTGGTTATGTTTATGGTTGTTGTTGTTGTTGTTGTTGTTCTTGGTTTTATTGTTGGTCACTGGCAGTTAATTAAAAATTCGCATACTTAAAAAAAATATGAGATTTTCGGTTTTATTGCAAAAATTAAACAAACTCATGCACCAAGCGAAGACATTTCACAGCAATGCAACTAACAATAAGCAATGTTTTGACTTACATAAATGTGTACCAATCAAAAATCAATGAATACACAAAAAATATATAGATATGTAATGTGACAACCCTTTGCACAGTGACACAAAGTGGCAACACGCGCTGGCGGACAACAGACGCTATGGCAACGTGACAACACTGCAGGCGCACCGCTGACGTGTGTGGTGAAGGCGTAGAGTGTCGCCCAAAAACAACAAGAATAACAACAGAAAGCATACAAAAAAGCGTTGGCGTTGATAAAAATTCATTATAATTTCACGCTTGACAATTTTTCAAGAGAAATGAAAATGAAATGAATTTCATGAAAGCAACAACAACAACATAACAAAAGCTTGAAAACAAAAGGCAGCGCGCACAAAAACCGCCAGAGGAAAGTATTGAAAAGATAACAACAAAACACAAATAGTAAATAAAAAATGAGAAAAGCATTTCAGTTGTAGAGAAAATGTCGCGTAGAGCAACAAACTGCGAAGCTTTTACGAAACTGTAAAAAAATGCTGAAAAAGTAATGCACATAGAAAGTAAAATTTTAATTGATAACAAAACACTATTAAAAAAAACGTCTAAGTGATAAAAAGTCGTTTTAGTTGTAATTCAATTGGACTTGGCTCATGGGATCTGAAAAGCATTGGTGATTTGAGTGAATTTTAAATTAAGTGAAATATGGCAAATTATGAAATATTGCATGACACAAAATAATATATGACACAAAATGTGGCATGCGAGAAAAAAATTCAGAAAACAAAATCAATCAGTCAATCAAAAAATTCGAGAATTAACAATTCTGTAAATAAATCTAAAAATTTATTCATACAAAATATTGCTTGACACAAAACATTGCATGCGAGAATTAAATTTGAAAAATTCAAGAATTGACAATTCTGTGAATAAATCTAAAATTCTTTAGATCTGCATTTCATTTAATGGAAAAAGTAGACTTTACGAAGAGTTGGGCTTCGAACTGATAGCGAGTCTATGTTGTGAAGAAAAAAGATAGGAAAGGGTGCTCCGATTTAAGTTTGAAACAAATTGCATATTTATTGGGTCAGCAGTGATATTTCATTTGCATTGCTGGCCTTGATTGTCCAGTGGATAGTGCAATCGATTTTCATACCAGAGGCTCTTGGTTCGATTCCTAGTTCGGACTGGTTAAAGACTTAGCTACTGCTATCTCTTTTTGCAAAAAAAATTTAAGAATCATAAGAAAAGCCCACTTCGCTTTTGGCAGGCGATGACAAACCCTTTAAATGTGAAAGAAAAACTACCCACTACCAACAAAAAAAAAACAGTGTTGCATACACATTTCAAAGAATTGGTAGGACTTTGTGGCATCACAACGGGGTAAAGGTGTGTTTTATACAGAGGCAACCACCGTAAGCTAGCTGCCTAAAGTACTCATGTCCTGAATAAATACGAAAAAATGCAACTGCGACAGAAGTCGTCGTTCAAAAACAGCCCCAAGCTGTTCTCTAAGTTCTGACTCTAAGGGCCAGACCTTTTTTGGGACTAAGTTTGCAGCCCCTAACTGAAAAAGTCTTTTCTGCTGAGTGCAGAGCAATTACAAATAATATGTATTCAGGTTTTTTCTTTCTTTACTGCATGCCCTGTAGACATCTGAAGAGGAAATTTCCACTTTATTGAGATCTCCACTTAGTAAACAGTAACTGGTCAGTTCTTTTCCATGAGGAGTTTTCTGAATACTGATCTGTCTCAAGTACTTTAATTCTGCATACCGTTCGGTTTGTGGTTAACTCGCACAGACCAGAGATTTCACTAATCCAATGTTTTTGAGGTTTGAGTAGAAGGAACGAATTTAACGTTTTGTGTCCATACGAATGGAGTTTTATTTACTTTAAGGTATCATGGTACGTTAGAAAAGGGAATTTTGAATGATTTACAAAATTATTTATTTTTCAGCTCCTTTATTATCAATATTTTTGAAAATTTTTTACAATATATTGAAGGTTTACGGAACACAAAAAAAAGAGAAAACATTTTTTTTGCATATTGTCTCTTATTGTCGTGGAGCTGAAGTCGCGTAGAAAAAAAAACACATTACGGACACTTAATCTCCGTATTGGCTCGACCGATTTAAAAAAAATTTTTTTAGTTCTTTTTATTAACTTATTTTTTACAAGAATCCACCACAATATTGAAGAACAATTTTTAATTTAAATTACTTTTTCCGGGAAAAAACGTGAAAAACGCAGTAAATGTTTGGCACTTTTTTTCAAAAAGCTCCTATCCTTTTATTTTTAGCGTTTTTTTCTAATTTTTCTGGTGAATTCCTGTATCTGAAAGCTTAATAATTATGAATCTTTTTTGTTTTTTTTGTTTCAGATTAGAAAAAAGTTTGTTTGTGTTCCTTAAACCTTCAATATATTGTAAAAAAATTTTTAAAAAGATTGATAATAAAGGAGCTTAAAAGTAAATAATTTTGTAAATCTAATTCTAATAATCTAATAAATATAAAAATTCCCCTTTCTAACGTGCCATGATACCTTAAGACTCTTATGTTGGATTGTGAGTATTTCATTGCAATAACACGAAAGCTGAAGTCTATTTTAAAGTCCAGTAAAGTTCCAGTTCCGTATTTCAAAATCTTGTTAAAGGTCCAGTTCAAAGTCCAGTTCAAAGTCCAGTTCAAAGTCTAATCTAAATTTATGAAAACACACTCGGATAGCTTTGCAAACACAGATAGTTGAGTTAAATGCATTGGTTCTAAAAACATTTTTGAATTTTTTTGGCTGTAATAAGTAAGTGAAATGAAAATTGTTAGCCGCAAAGCAACAGCAAACAGATACCAGCAGCAGGCAACTGTGAGTGGCTGTTTAATTGCCAATACTTTCCGACATCGGTGGGGCGTGCGTTTGTACGTTTGCAGGTACACACACACACACACACATATAACATATACATGTATGTATGTGTATACTTCGCAGTTTACTGATTGCGTGCCTGTGCGTTAAGTAGTTTTTGGATTTTCATTGAAATTGGCAAGCAAAAACCGCAACCTGTCAATACTACTTGTGGTTGCTTTTAAATGGTTGCCATACTGCAACACACATAAATTCACATATTTGAGAATACATACATCTGTACTCTGTACCGCATCGAGTACATACACAAGTTTGTTAATAAGCCAGCACGTTGTAAGAAGCAGACTAACCGCACGCAATGCGCATACAGCGAGCGCTGCTTTAACTGACGTCAGCTGCGTGGCGCATGTATGTGTGTGTGTGTGTGCGTGTGTATGTGCGTTCATTATGCGTACTGCAATAATTAATTTTCCATAAATATCCTGTAGACATGTATACTTAGTTTTCTTTCCGCTTGCAACAATTTGTTGTTCTTTGTGTGTGCCGCTTGCATGTTGCATGCCACTAAATGATTTGGTTTGTAATGCGCCCACTAAAGCGCACACCATGAGAGCAGCAACAATGTGTTGGCTTTAATAATGTGGAAAATTTAATTCTTTCCAATTTGTTACATTTTTATTTTAAATTTTTTACTAAATTTTCTATTTTGAACTTTCAGAACTTTGAAATAGGAAAAAAAATTTAGATGTATGAATCTACAGACTGAGATCCAAAACATTTATGTTTTCCATACCTGACATATTTTGGTCCTAAAAGTTAAAAATATAAAATTTAGTTAAAAGGAGACAATTTTCCTTTTTCATTTGATACCCACACCTTCATCATTGCACAACCGCCAATATTTCAAAAAATATTTGAAATGTGTATGCCCTTAAAATTTTAAAGTCCTTTAAAATGGATTTTGAGTCAGAAAATGAAAAATGTACTATGCCAGGTTACTATAAATGACCTTTAGTTTCACGTCTATATAAACATTTGGATGGGTCTCGGAAAAATAAAAAAATTTGTTCGCACGGTGTAATAAATGTAAAGTTGGTGTTTTCACTCAGAGCATCATAACTTTGTCATGTTTCTTTCAATTCTATTGATGTTAGTATTAGCGTTTACACAAAAAATATATCTTTTATTTTAGATTTAAAACCAGAGGAGATAATTTATTTAATCCAAAAAAAGAGTATTTGAAAATTTATGATTTTTGAAATTGGTCGAAAAATTCACTTTTTTACAACTTTCATCGTCGGTAACTTCCCAAATCTCATCTAATTTGGAGAATCTATATATCGTTGGAAAGGTTAGTTAATTACCTTCTGAACGACGGGCCAATTGAGTTAGGCGGAAGGTTAGTTTACGAGATATGTGCTCATAACTGAAATAAGAGGGGAAAAACGTGTTTTTCGAAGATTTTTCGAAAACGCTTCGAAATGTTTTGATTTTCAGTTTCGTGTTTCGTAGGAGCACACGCTGAACCCATTTTTTGTCGAGTAGTGGAATTGATAATGAATTTTTTAATAATTTTGTCTGAATTTTCATAGCTTATAGCTCTGACATTTCGAATGACAATGGCAACATTTTTACGTTTCTATTCGGTCATAGTTAACATTTACAACAAAGTGCCACATTACTTCACAATGCTTTGAAATTGTTGAAATTTTTTATAAAAATTTTTATTTTATTTGACAAATATTTTGTCAGCTATGAAATATTTTGAACCGAAATGATTGTTCAGTCGAGTGTTGAATGCAATGAATTATCACAAAAGTGGCGGATTTAGGTGGGGGCTTTGGGGGTTGAAACCCCCCGAAATATTAATGTCGACTTTAAAACTACATACAAATTAAAAGTCATTTTTATGGCATTTTATGAATATTAAAGAATTACTTTTTGAAAACCCCAAAAATATGTTTCTGAATCCGCCCATGATCATAAAAGTCAAACAAAGTGATAGGCTTGTGATCCATCAATCTCTGTAAAACGCCCACACCTGCAGTGTAGCAAGAATATTCATTGTTGTTGCTGAAAGTGTGGCTGAAGATCCAAAGTGCTCGATTCCAGACGAAGACTGTCAATGGCAAACCGTATCGGTTCGTTATTGACTCGACTGATTTTACTTTATTTAGCACCAATTGTATGAGTTGGATCTAAACAAAGTGTGCCCAACAACAACATCAAAAAATAAATTTGAATGCAAGACAACTTTTCAGAAAGGCGAGGTCATGTGGAATGGCCGCCAAGATTTTGCTACTTAACACTTCTAAATCTGTGGTTTATCACAATAATCCAACCAACAATTGGCTAACTGTAGAAACAAATAAAACAAAAAAGGGAGATCAAAACAATTGAAAGTTGGATTTAGAAAATAATTTTCTGAATATAATTTGAAAAATTTAATTTAGCACATGAGGCTGATTTTAAAATCAAAAACAAAAATTCGCCCCGTAGTTTTTATTTTGTGAAGAAAAATTAAAACTTAAAAATAATTTCTCATTCTGCAAGTGAAAAACAAAAGTCCCCGCATAGTTTTTATTTTTCCCCCAAAAAATAAAACTCAACAAATAACTTTTATTTTTTGATAAAAAAAAAAATTAACAAATAATTTGTATTTCGTGAGCGCAAAGGAAAAATCGAAAAATTAGTTTTATATTTTGATATTGATATATAGCTTATAATTTTTACGGTACCTGGTAGAAATAAATCATCAAAATAATAAAGAGATCAAAACAATTGAAAGTTGGACTCCTCGGTTCGAGCCCTTAAACAAAGCAGTGAAGGCTATTTGAATGAGATCACTTTAGAATAAATATAATCGTGTTGGATACATTTCTATGTGCAATCAATATATCTCTCATATATCCAACAAAACACTTTTCACTCAGCTTTCAAGTATAGAAGCGGGTAAATAAAAAAAAAAACTTGTTATGTAAGTCAAACCAATGGATCAGCATTGGTACTGGCTTTGGCCCAAATGTGCGTATTGAACGTACACTAATACATATAAACATTCGTCTACCTACGCAAGTACATATATACTTGCATATATATTCACATATGTACTCGTACCTGCAACAACAACAACAAATCACACCTTCACTTCACAACTTTGGCGCATCATTCATCATCAAACAAATTAAATTCGAACACAGCACAGTGACAAGTAAAGAAAAAACAACAACAACAACCAAAAAAACCCCCAAAACACAAATCTCTATGTGTCATGCATTGCAGCCGGCAACAGCACAGCACGTCTGTCACAATGCCGACATATTTGTCTGTCGCTGGTTGATGCTGCTGTCACGGTGTGTTTGCTTTGCTGTGCGCGCGTCCCGTTTCAATTTGATTTCTCGCATACGTGTCTGCGTAGCACAATCAACATGACAACGCAGCAACAACAACAACAACAACAACATTGCAATGCTTCACATCCAATCGACAGTTAAAATGTGCAGCATTGAGCGACTCAGTTGCACGTCGCACACGCATCCATTCGATTTGCATGCGCGTCCAATGCCGGCGCCGACACATTACCGAACGGTGTGCATTTTATCCTGACAGGAATAATTATCGACTAATAAAGTGTTTGTCGTTCGGTGCTGCAGGGACCGGTGTATTTGGGTGTGTGTGTGTGTGTGTGTGGCGGTTTTTCTTGTTTGTCTTTTATTGCTACATGCCAGCCCCGTTTGCCATTCGCTGCGGTTGTGTTATTTTCATTGCATTTTTGAATGAATGTTTTTGTGTGTGTTTGTGCGTGAATGTATTTGTGTAGGTGTGTCTGTCTGTCTGTGCCAAATGAAGGAACATCAAATCGCAACTGACACAAGTTTTGTGTTTTTTTTTTCGTTCGTTTTGAAACCAATAACAGCGCACACTATTCGGAGCATGGATTGTGCGTGGCTGACTCAATATTCGTGCCTGTGTATATGTGTGAGTGCGTGAAAGGATATGTCGATCTGTGTGCTGTTTTTTGGATTTTTGAATGCATGCTGCAACTAACGAAAGCAGCGGCAAATCTGTTTATGTACGCAGCAACTGCACGAATGTGTTCTAATAGACTTAGTCAGAGCTCTCACCTATGGAAAAGCCAGACTTGATTTGCTTGCGACAAGAGATCACATCTGTGCTGTTAAATGTACTTTTTTTTAGGACAGTGAAATTGCAACCAAGAGAGTAAAAGGTTCACGTAAGAAAAGTGCAGTTTGTATTGATTGTAAGTGATTTGCTTTGGGCACAGTTGACTTGCTCGGTGGTTTGTCTTAACTAAACTGATATATTCAGTGGTTTTCTTAAGACTCACTTGATCTTCTAAGGATCTATATACATAGTTCAATTCAATTCAGTTGATCTCGTATCTAATCATATATATTCAAATCTATACAGATCAGTTGACGACAACCACTGCGATCAACTAATACTCAAACCAATCAATTTCAGGTGAGCTGCTCAGTTTATCTACTCAATTCAGCTTAATCCTTTCGCTACAGGTTTTTACTGGAGAAAGTTAAAATTTTAAATTTTACGTCTTAGGCTTCTATGTGCTTATATTACCAATATTCCGTAAGAAATTTTTTAATTTTTATACTCGGACCTTGTATTTTAGAGTATTTTTCTATGAGAGCAACCACATCGTTGTGGCTGTAATAATTACTTAAACATAAAACTTTTTACGCATAACGAAAATTTGAATATTTCTTCATTTACTTCAGCCAAAATGAAAAAAAAAAATTATCTAAATTGAAAGAAATCGTCAAATTAAAAAGTTCTCTAATTTTGTCGGCTTCTTCTTCTTTTACTATGTCAAGATATACCATTAAAAAAACGTGTATACTTTTCTTCTTTAAACTTAAATATTCAGTTTATTAATTTCGTATTTTTTCTAAAACTTCAATCTATTCTAAAGACCAACAAAAAAATGTATTCTTGTAACCATAGAGGATGCAGACGTCCACAAAGTAGCATGTTGCCGTATGGCAACAAAATAGCGAAAGGGTTAAGTTAACCTAATCAACTACAACTGAGACATACTGAGTAGTGTCCGACCGATTAATTGGCATCGGCAATGGCCACAAAAGTAGAAATCGGTCGAACTCTAATCCTGAGTCTCATTTAATGTACTCAATCGAGCTTCTCTTTCTCTCTTGATGTCCTCAATCGCTCTACTCAGTCTTGTTTGCTCTATTCAGTTCTTCTTTGACTAACTGACGACAACTTTTGAAATAAAATGAGACTTTAACATTCTGAGATCAACTGATAATAACTACTGAGATCAGCCAATCAACTGAGATTCCAATAAATTAGTCTCACATATCTAGTCAGCTGAACTTCTTAACCTGAACTGATCTAATCAATCCTCAGTCTCTTTAGTTTATTTTATTTATTCATTCTCATTCATTTATTTCATCTTCATTTCTGTTTAGTTATACTACTCAGTTGATGTGATCAGTTAATCTCCTCAATCTCAGATGATCTATTTAGCTGGCACTTCCACCTAAATAGATTTAATCAGTTCAATTCCTCAGTCTGACTTAATCTATTCACTCTTCAGTCAAAGCTGAGTTAAATAGCGAATTTTAATTACTCAGCTTCAGTTGAGTTGCTCAGTTAATCTTCTCAATTGTAGTTAAGCTGCTAAGATCGATTAGTGGATCAATGTGATTTTGATTTCTATTCAATTAGTGTCTTGATCTATTCAACTGAACTTCAATTGAACTACTCAGTTGAACTCATCAGCCTCAGTTGGTCCAATTAGCAGACATCCTTAATCAAAACTGATCCATTTAGTCAGTCTCAATTGATCTTATCAGTCGATCTTTCCCGTCTTAACTGATCTAACCAATTCAGGTCCTCAAACTCAATCGACCTATTATGTAGATCAGCTCAGACAGAGCTGAGCTATTCAGTGACTAAGCATGCTAAACTCCTTAGATTTAGTTGATCTATTCAGCAGATCTTCGAAATCTAAAGTGATCTATTTAAGTATTTAAGTATTGATCTCCTCAATCTCAATTGATCTACTTAGTTGATCTTCTCCGGCTTAATTGATCTACTCAACCAATCCTTATTTCAATTTATCTGCAGAGATCGTTTGTTAATAAATGCTGAGATCAACCAATCAACTTTAATTTAAACTTAATTGGTCTGTTGATCTATTCAGTTGAACTTCTAAAACTCATTTGTTCCAATCAGTTGAAATTGTCAGTGTCTATTGATCTTTCAGTAGATATCCTGTGTAAACGAAAGCTAATCTATTTAGTGGTTGATTTTATTAGTTTCAATTGATCTTCTCAGTTGAAATTCTTCGTCTTCATTGATCTAACCAATTCAGGTCCTCAGTCTCAATCGATCTATTTTGTAGATCAGCTCAGTCTAAGCTGACCTACGAAGTGGCTTTCGTCAATTTCAATTGATCTACTCAGTTGATTTTCTCAGTTTTAGTTAATATACTCAGTCAATCTTTATTTCAATTTATCTGCTGGGATGGACTGATTATATCTACTGAGATCAACCTATCAAATTTGATTCAAACTCTATGGGTCTCTTGATCTACTCATTTGAACTTCTAAATCTCAAATGATCTACTCAGTTAAGCTCATCAATCTCAGTTGATCTATTCAGCAGATATCCTTAATTTAAGCAAATCTATTTAGTGGTTGGTTGCTTCAGTATTCAAGTGATCTTTTCAGTTGACATTTTTCGTCTTAATTGATCTAAACAGTTCATGTCCTCAGTATTATTTGATCTACTTTGTAGATCAGCTCGGTCTAAGCTGATCTATGCAGTGATATTCGTTAATCTCAATTCATCTAATCAGTTTCAGTTGATCTCACTTTCAGTTGATCTCAATTTCTGTTGATCTACTCAGCAAAAATTTTTAATTCCAGTTAATCGGTTAATATGAACTTCGATTAACCAATCAACTGAGATTACAACCAATTATTCTCTCATAATCTACTTGGTTCGTCTTTTCAGTGAATCGCTTCAGCATCACTGAATCTACTCAGCTTTTTTCTTTCTTTATCTGTTCAGTTGTACTTCTCAGTCTTAATTAATCTATTCAGTTGAACTCTTTACTTTTAGTTTATCTATTCAGTGAATCTTCTCAACCTAAGTTGATCTATTCAGTGGTTTTCTTTAATCTCAATTGAGCTACTCAGTTTATCTTTTAGTCTCTATTGGTCTTATCAGTCAGTCGATGTTTTCAACTTCAGTTCAACTTCACAAGTTTTTCAACTCATTCATCTCTCATTTAAATTCTTGCAATTGTCCACACACAAAATTTGCTCACCGCAGTTGTAATCATTTGTTTTTTGATCTACTTAGTCCTCTTCTATTCAAAAAATTTTAAAGTCAAATACATAAATATTGTATTCTGTACTCATGTACATAAATCACAAAGATAAATGGAGACATAGAAAATTAACACGCAACAGCATCAACAGTAAAAAAAAATAAATCAAAACTTGTCTTGCGCGGCAATTTTTCATAAATGAAAAAATTTACAAAAAACATCATGAAATTTCAAAGAAAAAATCATCAGTGAGCCGCTTCAAACTAAGCCACTTGAAAGTCTACTAACACAACGAGAATTGGACAGGTGGCAACTGGCGGCGACATCAAGCAATCACATGTCCGACCAACTCAAATACAAGCAACAAGCATGAAGCGAAAAAATGTGCAAAATTTGAAGTGTTGCAAAAAAATGTGCAAGTGACAGAGACAAAACTGAGCACAACACTTTGACAATGCGAGCAAATGAAAGCCAAGCAAAGCTGGCACAAAACACAGTCGAACCGAAGAAAGACCACCACAGCAGCGGCAGGTGGAAGGAAAACACACGCAGAGCAATTGGCGCAAATTTCAAATGAAACAATTTACATGGCTGTGTTGAGTCGTTAATTATTCAGCTCGAGCACTCGACGTTGTGGCCGCGCGGCGTTGTGCTGGCAGTGAGTGCCAAGGCCGCAGCCGGTGGCAAAAGATGGAGCAATGCTGAGCCGCGAGATCACGAATCACTTTTGGCCACAGTATTATTTCGAATGTGGATAAGGAAAAGTGGTCGTTGGGGATAGGAGGGGAGTAGAGTGATGTGAGATTGCGGTAGTGTGAGTGTGTTTGTTTGTTGGTGTTTAAAAGCGGCGCACAGCAGCATCACTGATGGGAATCATGGCTCGATTATAGGCGAACTCGTGAACATGCTACAAAATCACATTGAAAATTTATTTGAAAATTTTAAAGTTTATTGGGAAATATGTTCCAGATTAGATGAAGATGCCAATTTTTATGAGGTCTTTATGTACAAAATTTAAAATTAAACTACAGTCATCAAAATTCAACCATTTGTAAATCAAAACTATTTTTTTTGCATAAACCAATGCATAGATTGATTTAAAAATCTTAAAGCTCTTTAAAAAATGAGTTCTCAACGAGTTCCAAATGAAACTAATGACCGATTTTGATCTAGAAAAATCACTAACCAGCTCTTCTAACACGATCGTAGTGTACAACAGCGTCAGATATGCCGTTCCTTGTGTTGCAATGGAGTAAAGTAGCAAATAGCATTCGTAGAAATTTGCAAACGTAGGTAAGCGTTTTATTGTTATGGTGTCTGGCGCAAATGAAACAACATCACGAGACGAGACGCAGCCAACGCCGCCTTATCGTCAGTGCTAGTCAGCTGCACAGAAAAACACACACACACACATGGACACAGACCAAAGCAAGACAACATCATCATCAACGTCATCAACGTCAACGTTATCATTATCCTTAAGAAGTAGAGGAAAAACGCCAACATATCATTCAGCCCGAACAAGCGAAACGTGCAACGTGCCGCACGCCCAACGCACGTTTCTCGTAGGGTTTATTAGCGTCGGAGCGCGTCTTAATTGACAATGGATGTGAGTGATGTTGGCGATTGCGCGAGCTACGCGCTGGATTTATGCAGCTGCTGTGTCGCATGAGGGCACCGACTGGCAGCCAGAATACGGCTAAATTGCAACAAAGCCGAATTTAAAGATTTTGGCGTAATGTGAGCGCGTGATCAGTGACTGAGTGGGTAAGGAACGAGGGCAACTCTTAAAAAGTTTTCAGGGCAAGAACGAATTTAATTTGACAAAGAAATTTTTAATGCGTACTTATTTAATTTTTTGTATTTTTGTAAATGGGTATTTATTTAATTTTTGGTATTGAAAATTTCATGAAAATTTAATCCATATAAATAAAAAAGAATGGATGCTTGTTTGTTTGTAATAGAGAAAATTTTTTATACAAATAATATGAATGTAAATTAATCAGGGACCGGAAATAACAGTTATTTATGAAAACTATATTTGAAAAATTACTATGAAGGAAATGTCATACAAGTAAATGAAATATACCAATACATTTCTTTTCGCACCGAGAATCAAACTTTTTTTCGTAATTTTTATGGAAAAATTAAAAAATGAGAATTATTTTTTATTTATATTTTAAAAATCCTATAATAACAATTATAATTGATTTTTTTCTTATTTGTCCACAAATAACAGTTTTTTCGATTTTTATTTTAGTTGTCCTATGATAACAATTATTGGTGACTTTTATTTAAAAAACTCATCAATAAAAATCAGTCAGTGAGTTTTATTTTTTAAGTCATCAATAAAAATCATTCACGGACTTTTATTTATAAAAGTCATCGATAAAAATCAGTCAGTGACTTTTATTTTTTAAGTCATCAATAAAAATCATTCACTGACTTTTATTTATAAATTGTGATTGAATGATTTCTTTGATGACGTTTATAAATAAAAGTCACCGAATCATTTTTTTTTATGACTTAAAAAATAAAAGTCACTGACTGATTTTTATCGATGACTTTTATAAATAAAAGTCAGTGAATGATTTTTATTGATGACTTAAAAAATAAAAGTCACTGACTGATTTTTATCGATGACTTTTATAAATAAATGTCAGTGAATGATTTTTATTGATGACTTAAAAAATAAAAGTCATTGAATAATTGTTTTGATTACTTTTATAAATAAAAGTCACTTAATGATTTTTATTGATGACGTAAAAAATAACAGTCATTGAATGATTTTTATTGATGACTTTTATGAATAAAAGTCACTGACTGATTTTTATTGATGACTTTTTTAAATAAAAGACGCCAATAAATGTTATCATAGCACAACTATGTAAAATAAAAATCGAAAAAACTGTTATTTGTGGACAAATAAGAAAAAAAAAATCAAAAATTATTGTTATTATAGGATTTTTAAAATATAAATAAAACATAACTGTTATTTGTTGAGTCATTAAATAAAACTAAAAAAATAACATTGATTTTTGTAATAAAACTTATAACTGTTACGGTCCCTGAAATAAATAATACAAAAAATGAATGCAAGAAAATTAATGCTTGTTTGTTTATAATAAAGAAAATTTTTGATTCAAGCCTTTCAAGACGTGTTGGCTAGCACCATTTACACCGAAAGCCAGCGCTATTATGTGCACATTTACTCTTGAAAACAGGCCTTCACTGTCGCAAATCTCAAAATGAGATGTTCTAGCAGTTCTAAGTTCTGAGACGTAGAAAGAAAACTGTTTAGCTAGCAAGATGGAAAAAGTATACACGAAGCATCAGTGCCACTGAGAAGGTTAGGTTCTAGAAGGGGAGTGTGCGGCATGCACTTCTACTTGAAGACGTTGGGAGCATTGTGATTATTTTAATTAAAGTTCCTGTACCTTACCCTATCCGAAGGGTTTTGTGTAGATTCAGACGGAATCTTTTGGGAACCATTTCGTCGTGGCAAGAAAATTGTATACTTCTGTAATCAGCTACTTAGGCGAGTCTATCGCGAAACTTGACCCCAAGAGTCCGTAGCTGTTGTTCTTGTAGTAATAGACAGGAACTCTATTGATTCCACTGCATCCACATCCCCTCACAGATCATGTTGGTATACCACTCTCCACATGCAAACTTCATCTGAAGAATGCATATCTAGACAGAGTAAATAAACACCAGTTGGCTAAACGTACAAACGTGCATTACAGCAACACAGATGTGGCCTAAAAATAAACAGAGAGAAAACTGGGCACTGATTAAACTCAATGAACCTTCCAAAGGCAGCCGCCGTGGCTCAGTTGGTTAGTGCGTTGGACCGCGAGTCGCAGGCAGCAACCTCAGGTTCAAATACTGCCTGTAATAACACCTAAAAAAAATAACGGGAAAACTCGTTTTCTCTTTCGGTGGCTGTCCTCTCAGCTGGAAATGGCAAACCTCTGAGAGTAAAAATTGCTTATGAAAAAGCTCCCAACCTGCCGTTCGGAACCGGCATAAAACTGTAGGTCCCTTCCACCCGCGTATAAATTCACACGCACAACACGGGTAGTTGCGGGAAGCTAGGCCTTAGTCTCGCGTAAGCGGGCTGTCGTGCCAGTCAATTATTAAAAAAAAATTATTAAACCTTCCAAAGGGATTATTGTGGAAGTCATAACTGAACACTCGCTCATTGGAATCTGACTGAATTTGCTGTACAATGACTTCTATAGAAGTTAAAGGTATGAAAACGACAAGGAAAACGTTGGGCATCTGTTGAAGAAGCTGTTGAAGTTAGAATTCACTTTCAATACTTGGATCATCATTTTTTTTAGCTACTAAGCGAGCCTGGAGAAGGAAAAACTTCCGATACTTGGGTCAGACGCAGCGGTCCAGCAGAAGTTGTTGAAGAGAGAATGAGCCTCTGATACTTGGGTCAGAAATTTCTTATGTTTTTAGTGAACCTGGAGAAGAAGAAGCAGATCTGCAGAAGCTATTGAAGCGAGAATGTAGTTTCGATACTTGGATCATCATTTCCTTAGCTTCTATGCGAACCTGAAGAAGGAAATGGTAACCTGCAGAAGCTATTCATGCGAGAATGCACTTCCGATACTTGGGTCAGATGAAGCGGACCTGCAGAAATTGTTGAGGCGAGAATGCACTTTCGATGCTTGGGTTATCATTTTCTTATCTGTTTAGTGAATCTGAAGAAGCCAAAGCGGACCTGCAGAACCTGCAAGGATAAAGACTGCAAGGAAACCGTCGAGCCCTCTTCTACACATATCCAGCACGAGAAGGCGCTTTCGATATTTGGATCAGCACTTATCTGGCTGCTTAGCTGATTTGGACAAGATATGCCCAAGCAACATTTACAAACACATCGGAGTCACCAAGTGGCTTTTAGCAACTGAACTTTAGTCCCTGGTTTCCACAATGACGTCTTAGTTCTAGAAGCGCAGAACTGCCTATTTAAGGCGTTTTGGCCCATTTATAGCATTGAAATCAGATGATTGAAAAATGCAAATTTTTCTAATTTAATATTAAAATTAAAATAAAATTTGTAAAAAATTATGTTACAAAGATTTGGAAGGGGCGGATTCAGAAAAATATTTCGGGGGGTTTCAAAGAGTAATTCTTTAATAATCATTAAATTCCAAAAAATGACTATTAATTTGTATGTAGTTTTAAAGTCGATCCTAATATTTCGGGGTGGTTGAAACCCAAAACCCACTGAATCCGCCACTGGAATTTGGCAATTAAAATTAAATTCATAGAAACAAGTTTAAATGTTTGAAATCAAAGTAGAAAAATTGTATTACATTAAAATAAAATATGTACAAAATATGTTACAAAGAGAGTCGAAATTAAAATTTAATTTATAAAAAAAAATTTAAATGTTTGAAATCAAATTAGAAATGTTTTAAAAATATTAAATTGTCAGCAAAAGAATGAAAAAAATTGCACATATTAAATTGCTACATTGGCCTACTTTCCGTGGCCAATAGTGAAGGCAACGCGACATGCAATGACAATAACAAAAACAACAAATACAAAAACAACACGTACCGGGGTTATGACATTCTTTTATGCCACTGCATGCGCACGTACAGCAGGTCAAAAAATAAATTATTCAATCTGTTGATGAGCGAGCGGCAGGTAGCACCAACAACAACAACCACAACTACAACCACCAAAAGCACCAAAAATAAAAAAAGATGAAAAAAATAAAATACAAAACTTTATATGAAATGCCAAAATAAAATACAAAAAAGGGGAACGAAAAATTCGTGCAGCCACTGTGCCCAGTTCCGGTGTGCTCCACGAAACAGCTATTTGCACTGCTGAGCTCGTGTACGTGTTTTTGTGTGCTTTTAAGTGTCGCACATGCTGCATGCATGCAGCCGACGCCATGCTGCAGCCAAGTGTTGCTTCGTGTTGCACGTTCTCGCTTTGAGTACTAAAACAAAAAAAACAAACATATATGTATGTATAATATGTATATATCAAAATGTGCTGCATGCCACATTTTGTGGCAAATAATGATACGCGCTACAGTGAGCGGTGCTATAATGTTTACGCTGCCCTCCCCCCGCTGTGCGGTTGCCTACCTTTTGCGTATATTCTGTTCACGGTTATGTGGTTTTGTTCTGTTGGTTTTCGCGCGCCGTTCGAGCATGCAAGACAAAATGACATGACCGCCGTGTGTGCGTGTGTGTGAAGGTATATAAAATGGTTTTGTGTGTACTTGAACAGCATAGCATTGTTGCAAGTTCAAATAAACACAAATATGTAGAACGCACGTTTCTCGAAAAGTGTTGCAAGTGTTAATGAAATTATTATGAAAAAAAATCAACTAAGGTACATGGTAGCCTGGTTGGCCATTGGGCCATGCATAGAACTCTGTTGGGTCCTTAGCAACACAAGTTGGAGACACGTTTATGGGTTTTAGTATTTTTTTATTAAAATATGAATGCATTTGCTAAACCTTAATTGGAGTTTGGGTCCCTATCAAAGTTGTTAGTATCTAGTCAAATATTTTTAATTTTTTTTAGGCTACTGGAGTAGCTTTATTTCTTTTAATTACTGGTTCAATAACTTTAGT
The DNA here is from genome assembly GCA_963668005.1 of Melieria crassipennis. Taxonomy (NCBI): domain Eukaryota; kingdom Metazoa; phylum Arthropoda; class Insecta; order Diptera; family Ulidiidae; genus Melieria; species Melieria crassipennis. The sequence goes on along the minus strand of OY764961.1, from coordinate 63,113,740 downwards.
ATCGTTTAAAGTTCCCATTAACCCTTTCCGGTATTTTTCCGTATTTCTTGAGATAAAAATTTTTCTTTCAAAATATTGACTCTCATTGAACATTTCAGCAATAAAATACAACAAAATATAAAAAAAATAATTTAGGTTGAGAATTACAGCTATATCAATTTTGTACGATATATCGTCCGCAAGGAGTAAAAATGCATGCAATTTTTTTTTCGTTTTGTTAACTTTTATGAACAATTCCTTAATTTTGTTGATAGAAAACATAAATTATAACAACAAAAAATCAAAAGGTAATTTCATTTTGATCGAAAGTTATATACATTATATATATAAACAATTGAGTCACATTTATTCGGCCTTATATAACCGTTGTTGTTGCTGCAAAGCCCTTTTCCCCTCAATAAAACACAGAATCAATTAAAATTCGTATAGCTTTACAGAAAGATACTGAATATAGCCGATTCTTTTTATTGTAGTGGGAGTGGCAAGTACGCATATCTAACCTTCCAAAACCTGTTTCTGCCCAGTAAAACGCAAAATCGTTTAGCAATTCATATTTTTCACCGAAAATTGCCGAATAGTCGAATTTTATTAGTCACTTGGATTGCAGATGGGCGTGGTAGGCATGCAAACGCAAAAATTCGATTACCAAACCCTCAACTTAACAAAATGCAAGCACAACTTGCAACCTTTGTCTTTCATTTGTACGATATATCGTACAAAGCCTTGCAACCCTTGGTGGTCATTTGTACGATATATCGTACAATTTTTTTAAGGCTGGGGAAAAATAGTTACACTCAAAAAATTTTTAATTTAATAAATTTTATAAATCAACTAAGATTCAAACTTTAAAATTGTTTAGCTTTTTGGTACCAAAAAGTATTAGATATTTACAAATTAGTACGCAGAAGTACCGTAATTTGCTGGTTTTTCAAATTCTTGTAAAAAGCTGCTTACAAAACACACTCATATTGTGTAGCCACGGCTATAATGATTTATATTTTTATACAGAATGATACAACACAGTCTACTTAATAAGAATTAAAAAGCCGTTCCATAAAAAATGCTTTCGCTGTCAAATAAAAAATCTTAGAAAAAATTTTACGTACAAATTTTCCGGAAAGGGTTAAATTGCCTTAAGTTTGATTCCGTACTTGTTTAGGGACAATGCAGAAAAACACAGTCAGTAAATTTACATTGCTGGAAAATCTCAATACAAGAAGAGCCTAAAAGTAAATATAGAAGCTAGAAGCCATTTAACAGCCACTTGCTTTCAAGAAAGTCAGCACACATGAGCGCCTTATCAGTTCTGCAGGCCGCCAGGACGAAATGTAACACTAGAACTGGCTGTTGTAGCTAAACTGGTACTTCGGTCACCCAAAGTCTTTATTCATATCTTTTCTATTCCTTATCTGCTAGTACTTATATACAATTTTTCTTAGCCACATGCACATGGAAACATGACCCAATGCTTTTATGCCACCAATGCCACTTGAATCCTTGCAGCGGACATCACTTGATAAATGCAACCAGTTGTTGGTTATGTTGTGGTGAATTATCTTACTCGTTACTTATAACAATCATCTTACTCACTTGCCTTTCTTTAGACTCCTACACACACACACACACACACGCATATCCGGTACTCCTCACAAGACCCACCAATCAACGCTTCACTACAGTTTGGCTGATAAAACAATCTAAACTGCGCACAAAGCATTAATTTTGTTTCAGACACGCACGCAAAATAGTTTTTCGACTCGCTAAATTGGCGTAAAATCTTACAAAACTGTTAAGTACCCACGGCATGCTCATTATTGATGTTGTTGTTGCTATCCTTTACAAGCATCGCCATCGTCAATTAACACAAATTAAAAAGTTTTTTGCACTTTCGCAACAATCAGCCAACCAACTAACCAACCAACCAGCCGGCGATAACATCAAATTGTAACAATAGCAAAAATGCCAGCAGCAGCAGCAGCAATAACAACAACTATAGTTGCACAAAACAAACGCAACTAACAGCACTTAACACAAATTACAATTAATTTGACCCGCAACCACGCATTCGGTCCCCAGTTCGCGCTCATTACAAAACTGATATGGCTGATGTTCGCGCACACGCATACGCACAGACGTGCAGCTATATATGTGAGTGTGTGTGTGTGTGTGTAGAAGAAAAAGGGGGAAAACAAGCTCATTAATCACTCAAGATAAATTAAAACTAATTGGCAACAAATGTTGCCAAAAAGTTTTTACAACAAACTACAACTACAAGAAGAGTAACAACTACCACTATAACAATAACAATAACAATAACAACTACAACTACAACTTTTTGTTTTCTATCTAGCAAACAGCACAGTGTGTAGTTGTAGTTGTTATCAATGCTGACTGCTGGCACAACACACTCGAACATTTGTGTGTGTGTCTAATTGTTGTTACTCATACGACCCCGTGGACAGTTACGTGTACCCAAAGCGATTGTTACGCATTTCTATCTATGAACAGTTGTACGTGTGTTGTGCAAATGACAACAATAAACACAAACAGCAATAACAAAGAAAACTGCAACAACAACAACTTCTACTACTTGAAACACTAATCAAAAGCGCACAAAAGTAAAAGTAGACAACAAGAAACGCTATGGGCCAGCTTGTTCTAAGTAGTTGTGTTGTTTATTGCATTGCGTGCGTTTTTCTCACATGCGAGTAGTGGATTAAATTTGTAGACTTGGCATTAGGTGAAAGAGCTTTCAAGTAAGTGTAGTCGCTTAGGAGCTTGGAGACACAAATCCAACTTTTGGGACTTAAGCCTTTAAACAAAGAGTTCACAAAGCGCATTAAAAGATCTCTTTGAGATAATATATAATTTGAAGAATCTGGACTTAAACTAATTAAATTATTAAATTATTATATATTATTATTATTTAATTAATTATTTTATTATTAATTAATAATAATAATTGCCTGGCACGATTAATTAATTAATTACACAGCACAACAAAAAACACTTTTTTTCTGTTGCATGGAGTTTTTCTACTGTTTCTAACTAATTTGGGTGCGCTAATTTCGAATCTATCCTCAGATTTTTTCTAGCAGCTCTAGTTTGTGAGATATAGGTAGCGTGTCATTTTTCAGTTTTTTCTCTACTTTTCCATATTTTTGATTGGAATTTCTAAACCAATAAACCGATTGACATGGTTTTCACCTTATCGCATTAACAACACCGCACGGCTTCTTTTTCGATGCAATTTATTTTTATAAGTTTTAAAATTCCGCGTTCCGAATTTTAAGGCGTTTTCTTTGATGGTCCGAATGTACACATTTTTTGTAAATCAATTTACGAGTTTGGTGTATAATGAAAGCCGACACATCAAGCAATACATCACAGCGATATTATTTGGCCGCAAACACATTCGCATCGAAATAATAGCAAAAATGTACCGTAGTAATTTTCATCACTTTTCATACTTTTTCCTTAAAAAATTAGGGGCCTCAAAATATGCTCTTTTATGTGTTCCATTTATAGTCTGAAATACAAGCAAAAAAACAAAAATATTTTGAATTGCTCGAAACAAACAAAATTAAAAACTTTGCATATTTTGAAGCTCCTAATTTTTTAAGGGAAAAGTATGAAAAGTGATGAAAATGGCCATGGTACATTTTTGCTATTATTTCGATGCGAATGTGCATTCCGCCAAAAAAATTGGCTGTGTTGTATTGCTTGATGTTTCTTCTTGAGATATTCATATACTTTGTAACTTGATTTATGAAACATCTGTAAAATTTTCGCTATCAGAAAAAAGCCTTAAAATTCCATATTTTCCCACTTTGAAACCTTATTACCACGCCAATTAAGAACGCATAAAATTGATTAATATAAGAATAGAAGGCGTGAGATGTTATTAGTGCAACTATATAAAAATCATGTCGATAGGATTATTGGTTCAGAAATTACAGTCGGAAATGAGAAAAAATCCGAGGAAAATTCGAGGAAAATTCGAAAAAGTGACACGCTCATTTTTTGCGAAAACTAGAGCTGTTACATAAAAACGGAGTATGGTTTTGAAAACAGCGTGGAAAAGCGATTTAGATTCATGTAAAAAACTCCATGCAGCAGACATGTTGTTGTGCAGTGTTATCATTCAAAGAAGAAAACTTATACCCAAAAAGCACCAATTATATCTCAAATTAAACTCTTAATACACTTTCAAGCAAAAACACGCACTTGAATTTAAATCGAGAACAAAAATCTTCAACTTTCTATCTATGAAAACCAGAGAATTCAACCCATCCGTTATTACATACTTAACTTTAGCTTCTTTTATTGTTTGTCCATGCATTGATTTAACTACCTGTGTGCTCCGTGGCTCATCAATACATGTTTACCTAACCCCTCTACCTCTCTGTGCTCACACGTACATACGAATACAATAATTTCAGTTCGACTATCTGCCACTGAAAACCGAATTTCACAATTTCCCACAACTTGCTGTGGATTCACCACACGCACCATGCCACATCGAAATTATATGAGTGGGGAAAAAATTAAAGCAGAATATCCTTTTTGTAGTTGTATTCGTTTACTTACCAACAACATCCAAATAGCCGACTTGACTCTTCATTGGATCCGTGTTTATCTGGCACATATACCATCCCTTGTCCGATTCCTTAACATCACGAATTTTCAATATCCAGGCACGTTTCTCGGCGTGAGTTATGCTCATTCGATGATTTTTGGTTATTACGTGATTTTGTATCGTTAGAATTGTTTGTGTATCGACACGTAACCACGCAATCTATATGCGTTGTGTGCGTGTTTGTTGCCGATGAACCATGCAGCGTTGTCGGTTGCCGGCAAGCAGCATCGAAGACGAAAAAGAAGACATGAGGGGAAAACGGCAAGAAATTAGAGTTAGTCAGAGGGTAGAATGAAAATTGTTGGTATGGTTCGTTTGATTCGTTATTTCGACGGTAGGGTTAATGCTATGTAGTGGGTTTATTAAGATGAATGGGTTAATTTGTTCGTGGGTTTGTGTGCATGTGTGTGTGTGTGTGTGTGTGTTTGGGTGCGTGGAACATGCAATGCGCCGTTTGGTGATGGTTTCGTGCGGAACGTTCGCTCAGGTATTTACAACAATTGGACTGAGGTACTTTTTTTAGTTATTGATCTGCTTTAAGATTTTTTTTTGCTTATTAAACAATTAGAAATTTATAAATTGGGTAGAGGGCTTCTGAGAATTGAAACAAGTGCTTATTTTGGAAAATCTGGCAAGCTCAGAGAGAATGGGATTAAAGTTTCTGAACTACGACCACTTTGAAACTGAAGTAATAGAAATACAAGGATATCATACAACAAGATCAAGAAGAAGAAGAAAAAGAAGAAGAAGAAGAGATCATACCGTGGCGTACGCAAGGGATGTTTAACGGGTTCAAATATGTATTTGTGAAAAAAAATTTTTGTTTGGAAATATGGTTCCAAGTTATGCACTCAAAGGTTGTGTTTCTTTTTCGTAGAGATGGAAAGCTTCAAAAGTCAAGGTCCCCGTCCGTGTGGGATTTTAATCGAGACCGTCCCTCTCAAGTCCAACTTAAAGGTGGACTAAAAATTAATGAATTTACCTAAAATTATCTTAATCTTAAAAAATCTCTCATCTTCAAGAAGCTGGAAAACATGCTCAATGTTTTCGAAATTGGACCTTGAATCTGAAACACCGAAAATTTTTTCTAAAAGAAAAACTTTTCTATATTTGAAAAGGGTTTGCTATGACACTTGTTAGGAAATTCTCGTAAGCCAACCAGAATCGGTCCTTGGGGGGGAGGGGGGGACAAGTGAAAGCTATCTACGCGCTCCTTATAAAGTCAAAGTTCTATATGCCTAGATTGAAACTCTCGCATGAGAAATCTCACTATTCGTTTGAAAATGGGTACCAAGTTTCCAAAATTCTGCCCAAACGGAATCAAATCTAAAAGATGGCCAATAAAACAGAATATTTCTCAAATTTTTAAAAATTTATAACTCCACATCTTTGGTTGTTGGAGTTTTGAAATATTTAATCATATTTTGAATATTTACTTTCCTGTAACCAAACTTTCATACTTTTCGAAAATGCGCCCAAAGCGTGCAAAATTCGACAGTAAACCTAAGAAAATCAAAGTTTAGGCAGAGTTTAAAAAATTGCATATATTTATATTTCTGTCTAATAAATAGGTATAAGTATTTAACAAGGGACTCTAGAAATCTACAGCGAATTTTTGTTAATTGACAGTCTTTCAAGCTTTCGAAAATGTGTTCACTATTTTCGAAAACCAACCCCATATTTAATTAAGTTGGGGTTGAAGAAGGACTTCCAAACTGGCCTATTCTTGAATGATTTCAAAAGGACATGGTTGCTGAGCTTCGGGTCTTGAAGGACCTCCACTAAATTTTATCTTAAAGTAGAAATATAAAAATTGTACAAAAAATATACTCAAAGTCTTCTATATTCCTTTTCAAAGCTCAAGAAAATTAAGGTAACAAAATAGATTTCCAAATTGGTATATTTTTTGTAAACTTTTGAAAAGGACAGCGGACAGCGGAAAGGCAAAAAAGGCAAAAAATCTGCTCAAAATTTTCTGTAACCCTTTTCAAAGCTTGAGTAAATTAAAGTAAAAACTAGGTCTTAAATAAGTATATTTTTTTATTAACTGTAAAAAGGACAGAGGACTTGGAGTAAGACCTGTGCAGTAGAAATGCTCCTAAAATCTAAGCAACGAATCGTGACGTGAATATTAAGAAACAATTAGTTAACGTAGATGATGATGATGGTGATGATAACAATGATGATGTTTTAGCACCTCAACTAACAAAAATACAATCCTTGCATTAGTCACATCTGATAGTCTCATCAAAGGCTTTTGTTAAAAATGTACTGAAGGTCTCGTAAACTCAAAGTCAAAGGAGGTCGCCGAAAATTTCATATTTTATAAAAGACTTGAGCTTATCAACTAGTGGCTCTAGCAATTTTAATAATATTTAATAATATTTTTTTTTATTGTAAACATTTTGTAGAATCTTTTCGAAACTAGTGAGCTGAATGAAAACAATTTCAAATAAACAAATTTGGTTTTTTTATTTTTTTTTTTTTTTTTTTAACTCGAACAACGCATTGAAAAAATGCTAAATAAAGTGTCTGACCTGACTTTGCTGCAAATATTTATTTTGTAGCATCTTTTCGAAACTAGTGAGCTGAATTAAAACAATTTCAAATAAAACAAATTTCCTTTTTTTCATTGAAAAAATTCTAAATAAAGTGTCTGACCTGACTTAGCTGCAAATATTTATTTTGTAGCATTTTCTCGAAACTAGTGAGCTCAATGAAAACAATTTCAAATAAAACAAATTTCGTTTTATTCATTGAAAAAAATTCTAAATAAAGTGTCATACCTGACTTTGCTGCAAATATTTATTTTGTAGCATCTTTTTGAAACTAGTGATCTGAATTAAAACAATTTCAAATAAAACAAATTTCGTTTTTTTTATTGAATAAATTCTAAATAAAGTGTCTGACCTGACTTTGCTGCAAATATTTATTTTGTAGCATCTTTTCGAAACTAGTGAGCTGAATGAAAACAATTTCAAATAAACCAAATTTCCTGTTTTTCATTGAACAAATTCGAAATAAAGTATCTGACCTGACTTTACTGCAAATATTTATTTTGTAGCATATTTTTCGAAGCTAGTGAGCTCAATGAAAACAATTTCAAATAAAACAAATTTCTTTTTTTTTATTGAAAAAATTCTAAATAAAGTGTCTGGCCTGACTTTGCTGCAAATATTTAAATTTTTAAATGCTACTTATACTTTCACTAAACTTATTTCTCTCGAATATATAGTAAAGTCATAAAACATGCAACGTTGGTAACGAAAAACTTCTTCCTTTTCTGCACAACATACAAAAACAAAAAGAACAAGAAATTGAAAACCAAAAATATGAAGCAATTTGCACACAAGCAACAAACGTCGAAAATATCCAAACTTTTGCTGTGCGATGGCTTCATTTTATTTCATTTCCACCTTTTTTGGTCTCGTATAAAAATAAAGAAATGTGGCAAACTTTCTAACAATGCATAATAATCGTTACCGACCTACGCACACACACACACACACACACAAACATATACAGATATATGCATACATATGCGTCAGAGTGCGTGCGAATTGTTTGATTTCACTTTGCGAGACATGATGATGATGGCAGCAACTTAAGCATTTATAAGAACAAGACAGCAACATGAAAAGGTGGTGACATCTCATCTCGCACGTTTCGTGACGGAAGGAGAAAAGTAGATGGTAGCGTAGAGCATTAAAGAGAACTTGGCATCCAAATGGTAATAGTTACAAAGTAGATTAGGAAGTTTGTGGCACATTTAAGTGCGAAAGAGAAGGATAGAGTGTCGGAGTGTGAGGGAAATGCCAGAGTTCTTAACTGGTGCCCGTTGGTCGCCAGTTTTTATCAATTTATTTACTATGACCAAATTTGGCGGTCGACAATGTCGCAGCCTAAAAGTCGACCAACATATTTGTTAGCAATTTTCGCTCGCAGGCACTTGTGGCTACGGTTCTGTGTGGATTTTATGTTTTTTTATGGGTCACGCAACCAGCCCAACGCACCGATTGAACGTGCCACAAAAATACCAACAACAGCTGCCACCAGTGAAAGGTGCAAACGGCACAACAACAACAAAAAAATGTGTCAGAGCAAAACCTAAAAATAAAAACGTTAAAAGGCAAACGTGGCCAAGCAAAGCACGAAAAAAAGGGTCAAAACTAACAGCACGCCTCGAAAATGCGTGCGAGACTTAGAATTTTTTCGTAGGCGCCTGAAATCAGGCAACAAACTTTGCGCAACGCACTCCTCGTTGTGGCTGTTGATGTATAAATGTTTTTGTTGTTGCGTTTTTTTTCGCTTTTGCCCACGTTTATTCGCTTTTGCGTTTCATTTTGATTGAGTGAAAATTACTGTGCTGAAAGGTGATTTTGCGTGCAAGGTGTCGAAGGTGAATGACGCGCGCGTTGTCGCTCGGGGTGTTGTTGCTAAGCGGAGGGGCAGGCGAACGTGTGAAAAACACTTTGAGTAAATAATTTGTGGCATAGTTTTAGGAGGACGTTAGCGAAAAGAAACTTGAGTAAGCCAGAAATGTGCGGCAAATGCTGGCTGCGGCGTGTTTGTGCGTTCGCTTGTGAAATCTGAGCCATGGCGTTCAGATATTTAGTTGACCTGGTAGAGATGGTGTACGAGTGTAAGTGTATGTACGAGTATGTATGTAAGTGTATTGGTGTGGCTGTATGTATGTGTTTGTGTAGTAGGCACCTTGTATGTTTGTAGATTATCAACCACACATTGCAATATGGCTTCGCGTCCCACTGGTATGGTGACATTTTGCAAAGGCTCGCCGAATTTTGGTAGATCTGTAAAGAGAAATTTTTGGAAAATTAATTACGCAAAATGTGGCATAGTTACGGGCTGGAATAAAGTTTTTGAATGTAAATAAATCAATTTAGATGGAGGATGAAATAAAAAAATTAAGACTTGTTTTGTTACGAACCATAGATAGGACAGATATAGATTGATTAACACTTTCGCTATAGTTTTTTACTGAATAATGTTAAAATGACAAAATTTTCGATTCAGTGTATGCATCAAACGAATCGGGGAAGGGTGTGGGCTACAGTTTAACACCGAATCAGAACTTCGGTTTTAGAAATTTTCTTTTCACACTTGCCGTTGGCGATCAAGAGCGCAATTGTGCGAAACTTATCTCAAGTCGCATTTGCTTCATGCGGTTAGCGATAGAAGTAGACAGGTGTTTCACCAGCCCGCGCTGGGAATAGAACCTATGGCCTCTGGTGTCTCGAACCTGGGCCTTTTCCCCCAAAAACTGCTAACGAAACGTTGCGACAAAAAGTTATCACTGACCTTACAGCTTATTAAACCATCAACAGAAATAGGAAAATATTCCAACTTCTAAATATAAAATAAAACAGTTGATTCAATGAACAGCAAAAATGTGACACCCTTGAATAGCGTACTTTAAGTAAGGTAGGTAAGTACAGATTTCTTGGTCACTCGCCTGGCAGAGTCAGACGCCCTAACGCGGAGCCCACTTGAACAAAAAATGTGCATTGTGATATCACAATCAATCAAACTTGAGTCCGCTCACTCATTGAACCAGTTTAAGTAAGTTCCTTATGAAGTTTAGTAGACTTTGAATAGTCCAATTGGCTAAATCCCCTAGATAAGATAGAAGGGGAAGTGGTGCTGGTGAGTTTTTCTCCTTCTTTTTTTCCTCTTTCTGGTCCATACAGCTTCGGCAGAAATTATTAGATATTTTATTATTACAATTATTATTTATTAAAATTATTAGATCACACCAAACAAATTCGATTACAAACAAATTTTACACACAAAAAATTTATATACTCGCGAAACTAGGTTCCAAATGTAGTAAAACTGCATTTTTAAAAGAACTTTAAAATTTCAAGCACATGTTTATTTCAAAAATTATTTTAAAGATTGGGCGCAGTTTAGAATAAAAATATGGGTATCAAATGAAGAAAAAGAAATACTGGGAATCTTAGAAAATTTAGTGTTTTGGTTCAAAAGGACGAAGAGCTATTGAAAATGTTCTTTTAAAATTTTATCCTTGAATATCCTTGGAAATTTCCAATAGTTCTTTAATTATTGATTCAAGCCCAAACTTCTTTCGTGGGTTCCAAATAGATAGTAACCCGTCAGAAGTACGAGAAGTTCTCCAGAATTACGGCATTTTAAAATTCGTCGCTGGTCTGGTCTGGTCCCTTTTTAGTGAGAGAAGTTTTCTAGAATTTTGGTAATTTAAGGTTCATGATTTTAATCTGGTTGTAAAAGTTTAAGGTTCATGATTCTCATCTGGTCCCTTTTTAGTTAGAGAAGTTCTCTAGAATTGCAGACGTTTAAGGTTCATGATTTTCATCTGGTCCTTTTTTAAAGAGAGAAGTTCTCTAGAATTTCGGAAGTGTAAGGTTCATTATTCTCATCTGGTCCCTGTTTGGTGAAAAAAGTTCTATAGAATTTCGGAAGTTTAAGGTTCATGATTCTCATCTGGTCTCTTTTTAGTGAGAGAAGTTCTCTAGAATTTCGGAAGTTTAAGGTTCATGATTCTCATCTGGTCCCTTTTTAGTGAGAGAAGTTCTCTAGAATTGCGGAAGTTTAAGGTTCATGATTCTCATCTGGTCCCTTTTTAGAGAGAAAAGTTCTCTAGAATTGCGGAAGTTTAAGGTTCATGATTCTTATCTGGTCCCTGTTTGGTGAAATAAGTTCTCTAGAATTTCGGAAGTTTAAGGTTCATGATTCTCATCTGGTTCCTTTTTAGAGAGAAAAGTTCTCTAGAATTTCGGAAGTTCAAGGTGCATGATTCCCATCTGGTCGCTTTTTAGTGAGAGAATCTAGAGAACTTCTCTCACTAAAAAGTTCGACGTAAGTTCAAGGTCCATAGTTCTCATCTGGTCCCTTTTTAGTAAGAAAAGTTCTCTAGAGTGATGGAAGTTTAAGGTTTATGGTTCTCATTTGATCCATGTTTAATGTTAAAAAATTCTCACTAACAACGAAAGTTTAAGATTGACCAACTGCGTGACTAATTCTGCTACCGTGGCGCCCCAAATGAATTCAACATCCTCATCCACCCACGCTCAGATAATCATGAACCCTTAACTGAAACAATCTATGTACTGTCTTACTAATTTTTTTACTGCCTTAGCCAACTTTCCAAAGTAATCGCCAAGGTCAAATTCACAAAAATAGTCAAAACCTTCAGCTGATTTACATTTCTCATGAAGCGTTTAGTTTATTTATTGTTAGCCATATGGTTAATCCACATTAAAGCCACTCTTTGTCTCATATAAATGCAATCGATAAAAATAAAAATGATATATGGCGCCTAAAACGCCTCACATGCCTCAAATCGAAATCATTTTATCGTTTTTTGGCATTTTTAAGAGCACATAAAATTATGCCATAAAATTCATATCAATAAGCATTGAATGATCCATATTTATATGGCAAATAATAGGCATACAAACAAGCATTGTCAAACACACGCACACCCACACACACATACATACATACACAGAAACACACAGACGGTCTCAAGTGCTTGGCGTGTTGTAACAGCCACGTAAATAGCATATTTGCAATTTTATTGACAGTAACAAAAACAGCAACAGCAACAAGAACAACAGCATTAATGGCAATAACTACAACAACCCTAATTCGTAGTACATTATCTCTTTAGTGCGGTGTGACAACAAGTACGTATTTATATGTCTATGTCTGGTGTGCTTATAGGCGTTCAAATTGACTTTACACACTTCAGTGGGTAAAAGCGAGGCGGCTCACACAACAACAACAACAACAACAAGACTGGAGCATGACTAAAGCATGAATAACAATAAATGATACGATAATAATAACAACAACGCTCATGATGACTACGTCGAACAGCGCTGTTGACAAAGTGACTGCGTTGAAATCTAACGCTCGCCCAAAAATTGTGGCAAAAGTGCTGGATGGAGTTTGTTGAGATGGGAACAGTGAGAAGCAGGATGGAGAAAAATTTCATTGATGCTTATCAGCGATTAAGCGGAAATCTGCTTCATCTACTGTGAGCACACAAAGCCGCAGAAAAGAACCGTCGACAGACGGATAAACGAGCGGACAGACGAATGGACAGACAGACAGCCCGCATGCTGTCTTTGTGCTGTTGACTATAGGAATCTCTATGTTTGTGTGTGTGTGTGTGTATCTGTGAAGGCATAAATATTGTTAATGTGGTTGGCTGACGATTGTTGTTGTTATTGTTGTGATTGTTGTCGTTATTAATATTTGTTGTTGCCGGCATTTGTGTGCACATTTCTCTGACAGCAAAATCTCTACTTGTCAACTTGTGGGCGCAAATATCTGCGCGTGTGTGCGTGCGGCTTTATTTGCTTATTGTTGGATTTGTTTTCGTTGCTTTATTGTTGTTGTCGCTTTGTGACAATCCACAAATCCCTTCTCACATCACAACCACATCAATAAACATCAAAACAAATTGTTCATGTTGAACTTGCGCGAACCTCTCCAGTCGCACGCCCCCTGTAACCACGCCCTATCGGGCGCACGCCACATCCTTTCAACCATAGAAGCGTGGCAGCGACTGTGGTATTGGTATTTGTGCCGAAATTTATCCTTATCGCCCGGCTTTACGCAATGTAAGTACACACGATTTGGCTGATTTGTAGGAACTGCCAGCGTTTACTTTCACCTATTCGTCGCTTCGTTTAAAGGCTTCGTTGCTTATTTCGGACTTGTATGTATGTATGTATGTAAGTATGTGTTTGTGTACATGTGCTTGTGTATGTTTGTGTGCCGTTTTATTAGTGGAAAGAGTTTTGAGCTCGTGTCACCCACAGCAACTGAAGCAACACCAACTACCACAACAACAAAAGTCAAAAATACCAAAAGTCTACCTCAAAATTGTATGAAAAATTTTTCAAAAGGCAATTTATCCAAACACATCAGAAAAGTCTCAGCGAATATTTTGTTTTGCCGCCAACTTAGGCAGCGCATATCGGGTTTCTGTGTGTGTGTGTGTATGTGTGACTTGTTTGTCTTGTGTGCTGTCAGCGGCAATAAGTGTCATTGATATGATTACCACCAACATAAAACGCACAAAGACTTATGTGTTTTTTTCCCCCTTCGGATAGCAGAAACATTACAGCTTTACAGATTTGTCTCAAGTTTGCCGAAAAGTGTTATCTACTTTGAGGCGTTTGCTGCGGAAGACAACAAAATTGAATTCAAGATTTTATGATGCGATAACAAAAAAACAAACAATATGCCAGCATTTAAGAGAAAACCGCTCGGGTGCGTTTACAATAATCGTTATGTGTATGTACATATGTGTGTATGAATGTATGTATGTATGTTTGTATGAATGGAACAGCATAAAACGCTTTAAATTCGATTTTATATAGCATACTTTTAGGACAAGTTTCGAGGGCAGTTAATGTAGGCTGTCGTCACACTTATGGGAATTGGTTGTATGCATAAACAAATATTTATAGCATAATTTTAGGCGATTGTACAAACCCCAAAGGCAAATAAGTAAATAAACGACTGTTTGTGGAGTGCTGCAAATTTAAATTAAACAATTTAATGCACCAACAGCACACATTCATTCTTATGTATAATTAACACTAGAATGCCCGTCAATCTGACATACCTAAAATGACTATATGTAGTAATTTTGACTACATTATTGTTTACTGTTTTTTTTTTAATTTTATTGGTTTTTAAGTAGCAAATATGAATAAATGTACACGAGATGAATCTACAAAAAGAATTTAGTTTTTATTTTTTTATGGTTTACAAAGTAAAATCATTTAAATAAAATAGCGTACTTTACACATAAATGGAATAAAATGGAATGAAATTTGGAATTTGTGAATGAATTTTATGAGGGAATTTTGAATTGAAAAACTTTTGAATTGTCTCAGCCTACTATGATATTATTTTTTTAAATGTTTGCAATTATTTGAAATTTTCATATTTCGCAATTCAAGATGCATATTTGTCTATTTATCAGTAAGATTTGCTGACAATTTTATTTAGGTAGTCAAAATGACTACTTTTGGGCATTTAAGGGGGGTTTCTACCTTGTGCGGTCAAAAAAATCGATTTTTTTTTCATGCATTTTTGGATTAATACATGATTGTAGAATACGCTCCCAAAATTTGAAGTTGAAATCTTTCGAATTACGGAAGCAATTTATCGAAACAAGTAGCGGTGTCGAGCGCGCCGAGCTGCTGAAGCAAAACTTTGAACGCGTTTTTCTCAAAACTACATTTTTTGACCTTGCGGAAGTGATTTAGGCCACACGAGTTGAGCAATAGCTACGAAATTTTAAACAGTCATTTATCAAGGTTTTAGCTATGGCACGAACTAGGATCTTCAAGAAATAATAATTTTTTCTCATTAAAAATAGAAATTTGTATTGAAAAAAGTAGGTAAAAATTGAGTTTTTTAGTCAAAATCGCATATATCCTTCATTTTTCATTTGTTTTTTAAAATCCTAGTTCCAGCCATAGACAAAAGGATACAGAATAAGAAAAAATTTCATTTTTGTGTTTCAAGTCATCTCCAACAGCGGCAGGACTTCCGCGAGTAAGGAAGTCCTGCCGCCATTGCTCGATGGCCCCCTCCCCCCCCTTTGCATATTTTATCTTGAAACTTTTTTTACTTGTACAATAAACATATACCTACATCTGAAAAAAAAGTGTTTCAGTGTTTATCTTAAAAATCTTCCCATCAAAAATGTTTAAAAAAAAACATGTTTTCTCGGCCGCACAAGGTAGAAACCTGCCTTAAGGTAAATTTTGTAAAATTGGGGTAAACAAAATTTTTTAAATTTTTTTACAATATTTTTAATTTATTTATTCCATTTAGCTTTAAAAACTAATAAAAGTCACGTAAGATATTTTTTTAGAAAGCGATGCAACAAAAGTTATTTACAATAAAATACTCAATGTAGTCAAAATTACTACCTTGGGCATTCTAGTGTTAAACTCATTGGGAACGGAGAGAGCGGCGCCATGCCTGAATGTCATTTACCATTTGAAGGTCAATGCGCAGTGCAATGTATACATTTAGGCGCGCTAGTAGGCAGACAAAACATGGAATAGGCTGATGTTTCACATACATACCGACTACTTGCTGCTTAGTAAGTACCAAAAATTAGGACTTAAGTGCTTGGAGATTAAGAGGACCGAATGATAAGTGCGACAAAACAACCATAACAACAACAACTACAACAACAAATACACTACCAACAAGAGCAAAACAATATTTAATTAATGCTGCCAACATATCGTAAGCATTTCTAGCTGCTGCTAGCGTAAGCGCCTGCAAGTATGCAGCTATTTTATTTCATACTCAATGCGCGTTAAAATAAGAAGAACTATTTCAAGTTTCTATCTTATTACCCAAGTGCACGTATCTATGTTCGTATGTATGTGTGTATGCACACTTGTAGTCAGAGATAGTCTCATGAATGCACCTATGAGTGTTCCGGTGCGCATGTGTGTGTGTTTGAGCACTTTGATGCTCATAGTCATCTACAAAGTTGCCAGCCACCACCTGGCAGCGTGCATTGCTCCACTCTAACTTGCAGAAATGCTAATGTAATGAAATGAAAATTCACATTTCCTTGCAGCCACTTTACTTTTGCTGCCACTGCGACTTTACGTATTTCTCGACAGTGCGCTTTCTTTGCGATTTCTTTGCTTTCTCTTTGGTTTTCCTTTTCGACATTTAAATGCTAAAGTGATGGTGTGTAGCATGTTGATAACAACAACAAAAATGCACTGTTGTACCGACAATGAGTAAAGAAATGGAAAAAGTGCAGCCAAAGAACATGGAATGAAAGTGGAATTGTCATGAAACTAACAAAACTGACGAACGCTTGCAATGCTTTTAATTTTGCTATTGTTAGATTGTTGCAAAAAAGTTCCCACATTTACACGCAATTCAAGCTTATTGCTTACGAGTGCATGTGTGAGTGACGAACGAGAGAGAAAGGAAAGGGCCACACAGAGAGCAATTTCTTTTGTCACAATTTAACTTAAATGCAGAAGTACGTTTGAGTTCTCAAGTTGTACTACGAGAGTGAAGCAATTTGTCTGGGCAATTTCCTAATCGACAGCAATTTTTTTTAGTGAATTCAAATGGTTTGAAAATTTCGATTTTGTAAGAATGGAAATAGTTTGAAGACTAGGACAGGACTAGGACAAGGACTAGGACTAGGATTAGGACTAATACTAAGACTAGGACTAGGACTAGGACTAGGACTAGGACTAGGACTAGGACTAGGACTAGGACTAGGACTAGGACTAGGACTAGGACTAGGACTAGGACTAGGACTAGGACTAGGACTAGGACTAGGACTAGGACTAGGACTAGGACTAGGACTAGGACTAGGACTAGGACTAGGACTAGGACTAGGACTAGGACTAGGACTAGGACTAGGACTAGGACTAGGACTAGGACTAGGACTAGGACTAGGACTAGGACTAGGACTAGGACTAGGACTAGGACTAGGACTAGGACTAGGACTAGGACTAGGACTAGGACTAGGACTAGGACTAGGACTAGGACTAGGACTAGGACTAGGACTAGGACTAGGACTAGGACTAGGACTAGGACTAGGACTAGGACTAGGACTAGGACTAGGACTAGGACTAGGACTAGGACTAGGACTAGGACTAGGACTAGGACTAGGACTAGGACTAGGACTAGGACTAGGACTAGGACTAGGACTAGGACTAGGACTAGGACTAGGACTAGGACTAGGACTAGGACTAGGACTAGGACTAGGACTAGGACTAGGACTAGGACTAGGACTAGGACTAGGACTAGGACTAGGACTAGGACTAGGACTAGGACTAGGACTAGGACTAGGACTAGGACTAGGACTAGGACTAGGACTAGGACTAGGACTAGGACTAGGACTAGGACTAGGACTAGGACTAGGACTAGGACTAGGACTAGGACTAGGACTAGGACTAGGACTAGGACTAGGACTAGGACTAGGACTAGGACTAGGACTAGGACTAGGACTAGGACTAGGACTAGGACTAGGACTAGGACTAGGACTAGGACTAGGACTAGGACTAGGACTAGGACTAGGACTAGGACTAGGACTAGGACTAGGACTAGGACTAGGACTAGGACTAGGACTAGGACTAGGACTAGGAATAGGAATAGGAATAGGAATAGGAATAGGAATAGGAATAGGAATAGGAATAGGAATAGGAATAGGAATAGGAATAGGAATAGGAATAGGAATAGGAATAGGAATAGGAATAGGAATAGGAATAGGAATAGGAATAGGAATAGGAATAGGAATAGGACTAGAACCTAGTTACGGTTAAGGTTAAGGTTAAGGTTTAGGTTAAGGTTAAGGTTAAGGTTTAGGGTAAGGTAATAATTCTTAGCTGTATCTACTTTCCTCTCTTTATGAACTACTCCACAATGCAATATTATTTGCTATATCCTACAAAAGCAGCTGAAAAAACTAATCTATATAGTAGTTGAAAATTTAACTAAAAAGTTAGCAAGCAAGCAATGAAATGTTACTTTAAACTTTGTTTGCAAGTTTCTGGCTGGCGGCATTGGTTCGGTTTGAAAATAAAACGTTGCAGCTGTTGAACAGGCAGCAGTGTACTGCTTGGTTTTTCAGGATGCAGTTTAAAAAATGCCAAAAGCCGCACGAAAGGCAACTGGACTGGCTGCTGGATGCTGCTTCGAAGCATAATGGCCACCATGACGTTGTTGGTAAGCGGCTGTGGAGAGTTGGAAAGCAGCTTAAGTGACTGCAACGCGAGCAAAGTAAAATGTCCAAAGGATTTATGGATTTATTGTCAGCATTAATAGGATTTGGTATGAGTTTGGTTTTGAGGTAATTTTTTTAATTTCAATTTTGAAACTACTTGCTTTTAACCAACACTTAACTTTAATCAGTAGCGCTGAGAGGTATGCAACATTTCATTTGCAACCAAAAAATCCACTTGCAAGTTTTACTTTTGCTCATTTGCTACGTTAAAAACTTTGTCTAAGACCATTGCATAGAGAATATATGTGCAGCATTCTGCTCGAAATGGCGCGACATGTGTCATGCAGACGTTTTATATACATCGCCCAAAAGCAGGCAACATGCATTATTTCGCCGCGTATTTCCGGTCATAATTCTTAGCGTTGCATAAATTATGCATGCTGCAGCGCGTACTTTAAATCCATTTCTTTATTATTATGCCGGTGTCTCATTTTGTAAATAATCCAACGACATCACCTGAAAGTATGCCACGCAAAAGTGCGCTGCAGCGGCACTTGTATTACAGTAATAGAGAGAGCTCGCGTCTCGCACAGGCAAAAGTAGGTGTTTGCATGTTAAATATAATCTTCAAATATAATATCGCTATCTCATTACGCGCTGGCTGCGCTCGTCGCAGCCGCTCGTCGCGAACCGCAACGCTGCTGGCGTACAAAGCAAAGCGGCGGAAAACGACACGACATAAAGTACAAGAAATTACATGCAATTGCGGGCGTAAAGAGAGTAAAAGGCAAAACGAAACGAAAACGACCACCGCTGTCTGGCAGGGAAAACCTAACGAACAAAAACAAAAAAAGAATAGCAAAAAAAAAAAAAAAAAGAAGACAAATGCCAAGACACAATAGCAACGTAAGGCAGTGGCTGGTATTGTGGGAAGTTGTGTCGAGAAAAAGAAGAAGGAAAGGCAAAGGGAAAGACAGCAAAACGTCTGAGGCCAGCTGCACAGAGGGCCAAAAGGCCAAAGCGTGTTCGGTGTGCAGCAAAATAAACTCGCTACTTAAGTTACTTAAGTATTTGAATAGCGTACGAGCTGTGTCACTGTGACTGTGTGGTGAGTACAATTGTGCGGCCGTCGCAGCAGCAAAGGTGGACAATTTATAGAAATGTTGCAATTTTCTGTTGTTAGTGCAATTTATTCAAGTTTTTATTTTCACTCGCTATTTTGTGTATTTTATTTTTATATTTTTGTTTTTTATTTTTTCTGTCGACTTTACTTACCCTTTTCTGGTATTAGATTTACAGATGTGTCATCTCGTATGTCCTCGAGCAGCTCCTCATGATTTTGCATTTCTGTGGCAGTGACAAAAGTGGTAAGAAAAGACGAGTAGGTAAGTCGCAGTCAGGCGTGAATTGGAGATTGCAGACAGGCCAACAGCAATGCCAACACCAACATGAGCAGCAACAGCAACCACACACCAACAACATGGGCACCATTAGCAACCACATCCAACGACATCATCGCATCAACGATGAAGTGTCAGTTGACAGTTGTGTTGTGCGTGTGTGTATGTGTGTGTGTGTGTGCGTGTTGCCGTCAAGGCATTTTAAACATTGCGGCATTTGTATTTGTTGCCATTATTATTCATTTTTTGTGTGCCATCGTGTAAAATGTCGCGACATGAAAATAGAAAAAATGTAAAAAAGCACATATTTAGATATTTTTAGCTTAAAATGTAAATATTAAATTCTTAAATTAGCTGCACGCAACATAGAGAATGAAAAAATAGGGAAATGAAAATATTTGTCTTTAGTTGTGATGCCTTAAAAAATGCTTGCTTTGTATATACTTATGAGGAAGAAATGAATTTTGTTTGCATAAAATTTAAGGTTTTATTTATTTTTAGTTTGAATAACACAATTTAGGTGAAATATGCAAAATATGTTCATTTTGAAGGAAATTGCAGTGTGCCTCGAGTTGCTTGTGGCAAGTACTTAATTGGGACAGTTGATTTTTACAAGCTTCTCTTGAGGCAAATTTTTCTGCAGCTAAATTATTCGCCATGGACAGAACTTTGAGTATTTTTTATTTGCTGGTGCCCATCTTTGAGACGCACTCAAACACAACAGAGTCAAGCATTTGCAAAACTGTCTGCGAAGTTTCTTTAGTACGAAATCGTAGTTTTCTAACGCCATCTAGCACAACCCGATTGCTCTTCTACAACTTGAGATACAAATGACTAAAGCCATATATTCGAAAAATGATGGATTTCTTTTCACTGCACTTAATAATTCCCACCAAATTGAATAGTAAAAAATTTCGTTTTTTTAATACAAATTTTACTCCATTAAAACGCTAAAATATTGCACAAATTTCATTGCAAACTTAACTGTTTAAAAAACTAGTTTTTTTTTTATTTGCCCACATAAAGTGTTGCCAACTTGAATGCACAATAACAAAAGTGCTAACAATTTTTATTTATTTTCTTTTGAACTGGCAGCACATTTTTGCTGCCGCCATTGCCCTTTGCACTCGCAAGCTTTCTATGAGCGTAAAAATGCATTTCCTTCCTCGTTTTTAGCGTCACCGCCACGCAAAGCGGCGAAGGCGGGCGAGCCGACCTGTGGCAGTGATTGCGTGGGGACAAAGTGCAAAATGCCGCTGGGCCAACAGCGAGGCGGCGCACGCGCGCGTCTCGTGTCTGCCATGGCGACAGGTGTGGATTGAGCTGCGGTGGCGCAGCGTTGTGGGCGAACGGAAGTCATACGAGAAGGTGCACGAGAAATGAGAAATAGTGCGAACAGCGGCAACGGTGCGAGTTAAACATAAAAATAGAGTAAAATTATAATGAAAACAACAAAAAACATTGGCGGCAATGAACGATAGGGCGCAGTAAACGCCAGTCTACCGCTTTGCATAGGCTTTGCAAGCAAAAAATTTCACAACAAAAAAATTAGTTTCTGTTGTTAGCGGAAATGGGGAAATGCTGACACAAGGGAGTATTAAATTTTTTTGCAATATACAAAAAAAAATGTTAACTAAAAAATACAAATGGAAAAAAATTTCGCTGGAATTCCATGTGGCATGTGCATAAATAAGACTGCAAAAAAAAAAATAAAAAATAAATGGTGACATTAAATGGATTTGCGGTGGCATGGAAAATTTTCCCGTTTCAAAGTTTAAATTGTATGGAAAATGAATGCATGAATGCTGCATTTCTGTGTATGTTTAATATGGCTTAAGCGAAAATAGCTGACGAAACAAATAACTGTTATCTGGCTGCAGCAAAAAACAACCCCAACAACATCAAAAACTCTACAACATAGTCTACTTTAAGGCTAATCACTCGACACAATAAAGTTCGTACAGCATTTTGACGAAGAATAAATCGCTTTTATGTTCATACAATACAGTTTTTATTGTGTTTTGCTTTTTCAAATTAACTACACCACACTTTTTTTTCATAGTGTGTGTATAACTGTAAAAAAATGGCATGAAAGCAGCCGAGCAGATTAAGTGATTATTCACTGCAATTTTCGAGTATTTTTTCCAACGCTTTCGGTTGTGTTTTGTTCGCCTTATGTGTGCGTGTGTGTGTGTGTGTGCGGCACAGTTATTTTCCGCCTCAATTCACGGCCAGTATTAGCGTCGAAAGCAAATAAACACGTACTGGGCGTATGGTCGATTGTATGATGGCAACACTGCATGCCGAAAAGTATTGAAAAGGTTAAAAAAGTAAAAAAAGGTGTAATAAAAAATATGCGTCCATAAAAGGCGAGTGCACTCAAATCTAAACACATATACATACACACCGATGCATGCACACATTTATACATAGCGGCATAGCTCGCGTACATGTGGCACGTTTGGATGGCGCATTGCATTGGCAACACTTGCCATTTGCTGCATGCCACAACTAGCACACACACACACACATACACTGTCAAAGTGCGCGCTGCACTCATGCAAAACGCCAACGAAGCTGCACTCATACGTTGGCTGCGTCTTTTTTACTTTGAACTCACACACACACACACATAGAAAGCACCAAAGACAAAAAATAATACAACCCTCTTCAACGCACGCCGAATAGGTTTAGTTAGTTTAGACAAAAAGCTAAAAAATCCGCCTAAATGTATGCAACATTCGATTTCAATTCGATTTTATTGTGTGTTGGGTTCGTTTTTTGTAGCGATTGAAAGAATGTTAAAAAGATGTGAAAAATATTTATAAACAATTGGCAACGCTTAGATTGAGTTGACTGCAAAAATTATAATACATTTTTTGCAACTCCTCCTAGCAGCAACGGATGCACAGAGGACGCTGTCTACGAATGAACTTTCATATTCGGAGGCGTATTTCTTGGGGGACAATAGATGACAGTCCCATCATACTTTAATTGTTTAACAACACATTCAAACAGTTTTGAGGTACTAGATAATTTCGAAATTGGACGATAGTTTCGGACATCATTTTTACTTCCACTTTTGAAGATAGGTGTGATAGTAGTTAACTTCCAGTCGTCAATGAAAATACCTGACGATAAGGATTTATTAAAAATTATCTCAAGAGGAATTGCTAACGCTGGACAGCCTTTGAGTAGGATAGCCGACAGACCATCAGCATCCGTATGCGAAGAAGGTTTGAGAGAAAGCATCCCCTTTACAATATCTTCCGACGAAATATGAAGAGCCCCAAAATTAAGAGTGGATGAGATTAGCACATTTCAGATTTAGCATTTAGCACATTTCAGATGTATTTTAGAAACGCAAAATCCACATAATATGTGGTCACCAGCTAAACACTTTGATCTGCACTTGTCACAGTTAGACATTGTTATTCAAACGAGAGACGCGGAGCGATCAAAAACACGTCTGTACGCCTTGAGACTTAGCTGAAGACTTTTTTTGTAGGTACTGTTGGTAAGATTTGGTCGAAGTTCGTTGCAACCGTGACTTCGCTGTTGTCCTGCCAACCACAAATCAAAATCTTATTACGGTAGTCAAATTGGAAATAATGGTCGCCCCGTTCAATGTTCACTTTGAAACTGTTGTTGCGACACAGATATTTCAAATAAAATCGTTTGTTTCGAATATAAAAGAAATAGTAACTAGCGCCCAGCGTTCGATTAATCGAACACCTGACTATAAATATATATTCTGACTATAATATTTGTTTTATGCGAAAAGTGTAAATATGTTTTTAAGAGTTTGATCAATTTGTAACAAGACTGCATAATTACTTTTTTAAATATTATTGTTTTTTTATGTTTTTCGATACTTTTAAAATTATGTCAAAAATTACCTTTTGTTTGGGGAATTCCTACAACAGGAAAGGGGTGTGAGAAATTGATATATTTATTTTGTATTATACAAAATACATCATACCATCATATCATGCAAGAAGTGCGCGTTTAAAGTTAAAGAACAGCCCAACAAAATTTTTGGAAAATGCTAAAATTTACTGTTCGATTAATCGAACATTGGGCCGATATGGGTTAATATCGAGAAATGCTCGGTGGTCTCATATTCTCGAAGCAGGTCACCTTTTGTTTTTGATTATTCTCTCAATGATTATGCTCTAGCTAGAAAATCAAAATCAAATCAAAAATCAAGTCAAAGACTTAGGTGTAATATTTGATGCTAAACTAAGCTTTGCGAGTCATATAGATTACATTACGTCGAAAGCTTATTCCATGCTGGGATTTATTAAAAGGAATTCACAGGGCTTTAGGGATCGCTTGACCCTTAAATCGCTTTACACAGCTCTGGTTCGGAGTCTCCTGGATTACGCTTCAGTAATCTGGAGCCCTTACTACGAGATTCATTCGAATCGCGTTGAAATGATTCAAAAAATGTTTACAAGATTTGCTATCCGGAAAATGTATTGGCCTAATGGTTTCCCTTCATATCCAGGCAGACGCAAATTACTCGGTTTGCAATCCCTCAGCGAGCGGAGAACATTCCTCTGTCTCATGTTCGCATATAATCTTTCGCATCTTTAAGACATAATCGTTTATTCTCTGCCACAATACATCGAACAAATTATTCGTCCAATAAACCAATAGCTAGATGTATACGCCTTTGCAATATGTACAACCCACATCTAGATTTTAGTGCAAATGAATATAGTTTAGCCTTATTTAGTCTTTTTAATTAATTATTTAAGAATTAATTGTTTCTCATAGTCTGTAAGTAATTCAACTGTAGACTTAATATAAATAAATAAATAAATAAGTAAAACAGATAATCAAAAGTTGTGGGTGGATTACACCCATAGTAAGTAATAGCGTTAGTGTAATAGACGATAGTAATGCAGGCTGAAGATAGATGGACAATAACACAAAATGTGCTCCAAGGTTTCCTTGGCATCATTTTCTTTGCATTTCCTACATTCATCCAGCTATGGAAGCTAGTGTATGAAAAAGTTCTACATGTTGCCACGCCTTCGAACGCTGCTCTTGATTATCTCTACCCCAAAAAAAGCCAAAAAACAACTTCACCCGAAAATATGCAGCCACACAGATGCATCTAAATTTGTGTATTGATTCGTATGAGTGTATGGGTGACTGTATGTGATTGCCTCACTGTGCAACTAACGCAAAATTGCCCAACAACACCAGCACACAACATTGGCAGCATTTGATGTTTACACAAAGAAAGTGAAAACAAAAAAAACAAAAAACAATCTGCTCGAAAACGCGAAGAAAGCAAAATGCAAAGACGGGAAAAATCAAGTTTATGGCGCGAATGCAGCTGGAACGCATTGCAAGTGGCAGCCAGTGATGTTAGCAGCCATGGCTGCAGCTTGTTTACTTGGCCGCACATGCAAGTGGCAAGCAGCGTTAAATGTGGCTGCTGTTGTTGCTACTCGGAGCGTTATATTTCAGCATTGCATTGCACCCACACACACACACTCGTAGGAGCCGTATTGCGTTAAAAGAGGCAATACGGCTCCAGGCTGACATTTTTGCTGACGCATACAATGCATGTCTGAATGAAGCAGTTTTTCCAGACTGTTGGAAAATTCAGAAGCTCGTGCTGCTTCCAAAACCAGGCAAGGCCCCTGACGACCCCTCGGCCTACCGCCCGATCTGCCTTCTGGACACGGCGGGGAAAGTCCTTGAGCGCCTCATTTGCAGCCGCCTTGAAACAGCGCTGGAAAGCACAGGTGGCTTAGCAGAGCTCCAGTACGGGTTTAGGAAGGCCAGGTCGACAATCGACGCAATAGACGAGGTGACCAGCATGGCACGCGATGCAATTAGTGGTAAGCGATGGCGGTTCGGTACCAAAGAGTACTGCTGCATTGTCACCCTCGATATTAAAAATGCCTTCAACTCGGCAAACTGGGGTCAAATACTGGATGCACTCCACCAGAAGCAGGTCCCAGAATACCTGATAAATATAATATCAGACTATCTCAATGATAGAGTGCTGCTTTACGACACTGACGAGGGCCGTAAAACGTACACAGTCACAGGCGGAGTCCCACAAGGATCAGTTTTGGGCCCTGTGCTATGGAACGTGATGTACGACGGCATCCTGCGCCTACAAACACCGGAAACCGTCAAAATCGTAGGCTTCGCCGACGACATTGCGGTGGTAGTCCGCGAAAAGCAATTATCACGCATCGAATCAACGTGCAACAGCGTAATAGAGCGAATCGAGCAGTGGCTGAACTCTGTCAGCCTACAGTTGGCGGCTCAGAAAACCGAAGTGGTGCTGATTACCAGCAGGAAAAAGGTCGAGTCGGTCTCGGTGAAGGTGCGTGGCCACACCATTAACTCAAAGCCGGTAATACGCTATCTTGGAGTGATGATAGACACGCGCTTGTGCTTTAAGCAACACTTGCAGCACGCAAGCGAAAAAGCGGCGAAGACGGCAAACGCGTTGGCGCGTCTTATGCCCAACATCGGCGGACCAAGTCAGCACAGCAGGCTGCTACTGTCACGGGTCACATCATCAATGCTCCTGTACGGGTCGCAAATCTGGGCCCCAGCAATGCGGATCAAGTCCTATAGAAGAGTGATCGACTCCACATATAGGATTGGTGCGATGAGAGTGTGCTGCGCATTCCGCACAACATCTTACGAGGCAGCGTGTGTCATAGCGGGGATGATCCCGATCGACATCTTGGTCGAGGAAGCGCATCGGAAGTACGACGCGAAGCGCCAGTCAAGGTCCGTTGATGCGGTGGCGGAGCGGCAACGTAGTATGGTTGCGTGGCAACGAAGGTGGGATGGCTCTGATAAGGGCAGGTGGACGCACAGCCTCATCCCAGACGTCCTTAAGTGGGCTAGCCGAAAGCACGGGGAGGTGACGTACTGTCTAACCCAGCTGCTGACAGGGCATGGCTGCTTCAAGTCATATCTCCACCGGATTGGCGTCGAAGCAACCCCATTCTGCGAGATGTGTCCAACGGCGGTTGAGGATGCCAACCACGTCTGGTTCCAGTGCCCCCGTTATCTGCCGCAGAGGCTTAATCTGGAGTCCAAGGTGGGCGCGCAAGTCCGAACCGACAGCGTCGTCGATCTAATGCTAGAATCGGCCCAAAACTGGATGGCAGTGCGAAATTTCGCAGCAGTGGTCATGGCCAAGCAACGTTGGCTGGAACAGCAACGGCGCGTGGAGTACAGAAGTGAGCCGACAATATAAGGCTTAACCCCCCCCTACGATGCGATGCTTACGGCAGTTCCGTAGGGGGAATGAAGGGTTAACGGGGGGTGGTTTTAGTCGGTAAGAATCCGGCATGCTGATGGGTTGCCATCAGTATCTATGAAGATTTCCACCTCCTGCGCGGAAAAAAAAAAAAAAAAAACACACACACACTCGAACACACACTCATACACACACCCAGTCACACTCAAACACACACAGTTATGCCGCTAATGCTTTGGCTGCATTGTGGTGCATTTCTGTGTGAATGCCTGTATCGGTGTATGTGTGTGTGTGTGCGTTGGTATGTGCTGCAAAATTGTTAAGCAGCATAGCATGTGCTCATAATAAATTCTTTGAACGAAACCTGACAATCAATTTTATTTCCTTTCATGTGTTTTGCACGCCCTCACTCCACTCCACCCCACCACGCCCCGTTACTTGTTGCCATATTTCGTACATAATACGTGGCAGTTGGTGCAGTGCGTGCATGTGTGCGTGCGTTTGTGCACAAAAATATGCTACACCAGTTTGGTATTATTAAGTTTTTTCTACAGAAAAATAAAAAAAACACAAAAACAAAATACGAAACACTGAAATATTGCAGCGAAATATGATGTAAAGCTTATAAGCGAAATATAAATATGAAACTTGCACTTGCAGCGCCTTGAAGTATGCAATTGGCAAATGGGTTTTTAAAATTTTTCATAAATTTTTACAAATCATTGCCATATGTTTATGTTAAAGTTTTGGCGTTAAATAAAATTTTTCCGAATTAAAATTCAAGCTGAGGGCAGCAGGCTTCTGTTGTGAGTTGGTGTGTTTGTGTTCTTTTGAATTGTTTTTAATGGGGCATTTCAGTTGCTATATATAATTTTATATATGTAGACGATTGTTTTGCATGTTGCAAGAGAGATTGAAAACTTGTCTTAGACATTTTCTTCAGTCTTCTTAGACATTCTTCTCTTTCTGAAGTCATCCTGTGTTCCGTATATGTGGGCTAAGTTTGGGTGCCTGAGGAATGGATTCTCCTTAGGTTCATATTCTCGGCTTCCTCATACATCCATTCAATTTCTCACTATCACTATCACTATCTTCTCTTTCAATTTCTCAATATCTCAATGTCTGATAGGTGAGTACAGTGCGGAACAAAGTTAAGAGTTCAGTAATCGTTATATGTCACACTTTTCCTTATGCTAGGACATTCTATATGGATGGACTGAGCAGTTCATATAACGAAAAATGATTCATAGTGTAAGCAGTCTTTAGTTTTGAAATCTTGTACTCGTACTTATGTTTTATTTAGTGTTATTAAAAATTATAAAAATGCTCAAACTTTCTGACCAACTAATTGTCATGAATACTTTTGTTTGTTACTATGAAGAAAAATATTTTTTTTATTAACCCTTTTACTCACTCACTCTATATTTAAATGCCTCCATATAATCAAACTCAAACTTCGGCAATGATTGGTTTTTTAACATTAAAATCCACGACGATTTCATATCAAGTCAGTAAGCAAGTTTGGTTTGGTTGTTCATTCTTAAGTTCATGAATATTTTTCTTCATCAAACTTTGCACCCCAAATGCCACCTGTAAACGTTGCCTGTATGCCACAACCAAAAATATTTTAATTTAAATTCGAACATCCAACATAGAACAGCTGCAGTAGCTGCCCAAACAGAACAGTGTCATGGCAACTGATGCCAATTTGTTGCCACCTACGAGCAAAGCTTTTGTGTTGCACAGTTTCGTGTGCTTGGCAAAAATTTTCAAGCTGTATACTTATGAAATCTGAGCAAATGCAAAAAAATAAACCAATAAAGCTTTACCATGAAAACCTGAAAAGGTTATTGAACTTTTGAACTGGCAGACAATGTAAATAGGAAAAGAAGCCGGCAGCCAACAGCTGGTTGCAAGCAAAATCGACTACCGATTGAACATAACAAAAGTGCAAGTAATTTAATTCGAGTTGAAGTTGAAGAAGAGAAGTTGAGAGAACAGCAGTGGAGCTTCCTAGTGCTGGTATTTTACTGCATTTGAGCATCAAGCTATTTTCTGTACAACTCACACACACACATACAATAAGGGATACTTTTAGGTGGCCCACACTATGCTTCACTCGCTGCGTATTCAAAGCACTGCAAACCACTGCAAACAAAATACACACACACGTGTGTTTCGGTGTGTGCTTGTGTTGGTATGAGTATGCAATTAATCGCATTTGGCTCATTCAGTAATTGCATTTTTTTTTTCAAAAATCAAATGTTATTACGAATCAGTGAAACTTTTATACATAAATGATTTAATAGCTTTTCGAAACTGTGCGCGCTAACTTTGGTGGAATTCAATACAATATGCAGAGAAAAATATTTTGCGTTATGAGGCTGTTTGTTAGCATATTTTTTGGCGCCCGAAGGTATAAAGAAATGCAGCGACAAACATACATGTCGTTTTGTTACTTTTTACGTTCGTATGTGTAGAGAATATAAAATGCAAATATTTGCACTGATCTGCATATATATATACATATATGTAGATATATACAAACATAATTTATAGATATATACACCCGTATTGGTGCCCACAAGTTCGTATGTGTGTGTCTGCACCTTTGTATGCTTTTAAAGTTATTGGGTTCATATTATTTCAAGTATACTTGCAGGCACTACCACAATATATTTATCTGTGTGTATGATCAAAACAAGTGAGAGTGATAGTAGAAGCATCGGGAAGAGAGAAGGGGTGTGTGCCTGTTTGTTAGAGAAAGAATACTTTATGAAGTAATACTTTATGTGTATGTTTGTACGTGTGTCCGGCGATGACATTAACCCGCACTTTGTGGAAGATCTGTGGGCATCATATAAAGTAAGTACGTAAGTAAGTAAGTAAGTAGGTAAGTATACATTTGGTTCCTGGTATAAATTTTCTTACAACAGTGCTTTCTTTCAGCTCTTTTTGAAAGTAAATATTTAGTACCAAAATAATCAATAAACCATCTAAGAGCACAACGTTAAGTCAATAACAATGAAACTATTATACCCAACAGCAACAAAACATGATACTGAGTAGAAAACGAAGCCTTATTGTACAACAACAAAACATTGCAAGAGAAAAATGTCATCAATTTAATGTTGAACTATGCACACCAACACACAGAGAGAGTAAAGCAACTATGAGTGACATCAACAAGGACATTGAACAACAGCAAACATGATAATAAAATGAAAACGGACCGCACAATAATATTAAAAACAACAGCAGCAGCAGCAACAAGCAGCAACGAAAAATGCAAAAACACCAGCAGCCGAGAAGAACAAGCACGACATGTTGTAGCAACATGTGTTAACATGTAGCCAGACAAAATGCTGATTGCGCATGCAACAGTTACGGCAGCAGCAACAGCAATCATAGTGAAATGTAGGAGTTACACAAAGAAGAATTTAAAAATTATTTTAAAAATAAAAAAAATTAAATACAAGAATAAATAAATGCATACAATTTACGAAGAAGGCAGCAAATAACATGAAAATTGGAATGAGAGCATGTAAATTGAACCAAGTAACAATAATTTGAAAAATATTAAAAATATAAAAGTAATAAAAAAAAGTATATAAAAATAAACAAAATCATAAACATGACAATAAAAATGGAAAACAGCATAAAAACTAAACAAATTATATAAAAACTTATTAAAAATAAATCTGAAAATAAATAAATAGAAGCATAAACAGAAAAGAATATAAAAATAAATATAAAAAATTTAAAGTAAAAAATATAAAAATACAAAAAACATGAGAAAGAAAATGCAAAAGAGCATGAAAACTGAAAAGGAATCTAAAAAATTTAATCAAAACGACAACCAACAAACATAATCATATAAAAAAATTATAAAAAATATGAGATATATAAAAAACAAAGACAAAGAATGCGGAAAACAGCATAAAGTAGGAACATAAAAATTGAAACCAAATAATAAAAAATAAAAAAATAATATCAAAAAAATTCAAAACAATTAAAAATAAATCTGGAAATACAAGTAGATATAAATCCAAAAATAAATAACATCATAAACAGGAAAAAAATAAATATAAACATGACAAAGAAGATGCAAAACAGCATTAAAACTGAAAAGGGATCATCAAAATTGGCAGCAAATAAAAAATAAAAAATAATAATTAAAAAAAATAAAAAAAATATAAAAATATAGAAATAAACAAAATAATAAATATGACAAAGCACTTGGAAAACAGCATGCAATTAGAACATAACAATTGAAACCAAATAACAAAAAATAAACAAATAATACAACAGAGATATAAAAAAATAAAAATAAATATAAAAAATGAAATAGAAATAAATAACTTATACAAAACCTTTTAAAAAAAATTAAAATTTAATTTAAAAATAAAAATAAATGCATGTATAAACATGAAAAAATATAAAAAATAAAAATAAAACTAAACAAAACTATAAATATGGCAAAGAGGCGGCAAACAGCATGAAAACTTAAATGGGGGCATAACATTTCAATCAAATAACAAAAAGAAAAAAAGCAATTTTAAAAAGCAAATTAAAATGATAGATATTATTACAACAACACAAAACAGCGCTGACCAGTGGCGCACACAGGCTTTCATTTTGGTGAGATGGGGGTTTGCATACAACTTTTAAGCCCAACTTCTTTCGAAACCAACCCCCAAAACTCCCCCACTGGCGCTCACAATGTAATAATTATAATAAAATAACAAAAAAAATATTTTAAAAAAAAATTTGATTTAATTGTCAAAATATAATAAAATTCAAATAAAATATTAAATATTTTAAAAAACCATAACAGTGTTAACTGTTTCAAAACAACAAAACAAAACAAACTGCTTAAAAAACTCAACATTCAAGCCAAATACAAACAAATTTAAACTAAAAAAAAACAACACCACTAAAACTAATAACAAAAGCAAGCCCCATAAGCAACACAATGTAATATAATAAAATAACAAACAAAATAATAATAAACAAAAATATAATTGACAAAATATAATAAAAGTAAAATAAAATATAAAAATTAAAAAACTATAACAGTGTTAACTGTTTTAAAACAACAAAACCAAAAAAACCTGCTTGAACTAACTCAACATTCAAGCCAAATACAATTATAGCAAATTTAAACTAAAAAAATATCAACAACAATAAAACTAATAACAAAAGCAAGCCCCATAAGCAACAACAAGCTGAATCCTAAAAATAACAAACAAAAACCATAAACACGCTTCTGTGTAAGAATAAACATACAACAGCAACAATAAGCTGCAGTTGCAGCATCAAAAACAACAATAATAAAAACAATAAACTACCAACAACAATCACTTGGCCACTTTCAATGCCACCAACACAAACACTTTTATTGTAAAAAAGTGTTTTATTGTTGCATACTTTTGTGGTCTCTGAAGCGCTTCGCACAAATCAACGGAAATGAAAAAAAGCACAGCGCGTCCAACAAAAGAAGTCAAACAATTTCTTCAAGTTGAGAAAATGCAAAACTACACAAATAATCAAACATTTGCATTTAATTAATAAAAAAATAAAAAAAAAAATAATAATAAGAAATAAGTAATTGTATGCTTAAATGATGCAAAAAATGTAGAAATTTTCAGTTCGGCAGGTTAGCGATTTGTTGCTTTCGAATAAATTTAACCAGCAACTCTGGTTAATTACTACGGAATTCGATTAATTTTTGAAAATTGGGTACCACAGCGCTTTTTGTTACCATATTTTGTATTCTATCTGAGCGCAAAGCCACAAAAAACCAAAATGGTGCATACTGTTTGTGAGTAACGAGCAGAAAAAGCAGCCAGGCAGACAAGACAGCCAGCAGCCGAAATGTGCCACCTGTTGTTGCAGCCGCACAATCAGCTGCACATTCAGTCGACCAGCGAGTCGAGTTGCTGTTGCTGTTGCTGAGTTTGCTGCGCTGCCTGTCATGCCGTCAGGCTGCAGCCTGCTGTCTGTCCTTTGCTGGCCCCATTGTTCCCGGTGCGGTGGTGTCTGTACCTTTGGCTGCCGCTGTGTCTTCGTGCCTGCGAGTCTGTCCCTAAACGTCACTTCGTCGCACCAACTGTGCACTACAACGCCTTTTGTACGTTTGTGTGCTTTTTTTGCCGCTGCTTCTCCAGCTTCACGCCTTATGCGTCTCTAGTGTCCTTTGTCTCGCAGTTTTTTGCATTTCTCTCAAGCGTGGTGTGTGTGTGTGTGTGTGTGCTGAGGCACAGGAAGTGCTTCACACACAACATTGTCGGTTGTGCCTTTTAATTGCATGGAACGAGCAAAAGCTGACTACATGAAATGACACTCACACACGTCCGCATACTCACTTATACACACACACACTCACACACACACATGCGTATACTATATTTGGCCACATCTACTTAGTCACTGGCTCAGCAGACATTTTTTTATGTTTTTGTCATCGTTGTCTCCGCTTCATGTTAACTTAATTGTTAGCATTTTTTTGTTCGGTGCTGCAACCGCACTCTGGCTTTTTGCTTTGGTGCTTCGCATTTTTGGTTTTTGGGTTTTATTGTTGTGGATTTATTTTTTTGTTATTTTTTTTTCAGGCGCTGTGCATCTGCAAAATTTATGGCTCACTTGTGTTGGTGGGTTTTGTGCGATTGTCTCGCATACGCATTGTGAGTATTTGTCATTTCCCATGAACAGCCAAAATGCGAAAAAACCTTGAGAGCGCAAGAACGGAAACAAAACAAAGCAACAAAAAAAAAAATACAATATTGCCACCAAAGCAATTTGCATACACTTCAAGTGCGCCGATAACGTAAATATCTGACGTTTATGTGTGAATTTTTAAAATAAATTTAAGAAAAAAATTAAAAAGTTTAAGAAATTTCATTCAAAGAAAACTGTGTGTTGAAATTGGTATCCCGAACTTTAACTTACTAAAAGCTTTATTAGAGTTTTGGACACACGAAACTGTCTGAGTAGTTATTTTAGTACATAATCTTTTCTTTCTAATGCCATCTACCATTTACAACGAGAGATATAGATTACTAAAGCAATTTATGGCAAAAAAAATAATTTCGTTTTACTACATTTTCTATTTTTATTCTTTTTGAACTCTGAACTGATTAAATTTCACCCAACATATTTATAAAATTCTTGGTTATTTTTTACAATCAAATATTAGAAAATAGAAATTAAGTAATTATTTCATTAAAAAATTTCCATTTTTACTTTAATTAATTTGGATTTCTGCAGACAATTTTATCATATTTAAAATTTCCAATTTTTATTCTTTCTGAACCCTTAACTGAAAAAAATGTTACCAAAAAATTTATAAAATTCTTAAAAATGTTTTCCAATAAAATATTTAAAAATAGAAATTAATTATTTCATTGAAAAAATTTCCATTTTTACTTTCATTAATTTAGATTTCTGCAGAAAATTGTATCACATTTAAAATTTCCTATTTTTATTCTTTCTGAATTAAATTTCACCCAACAAATTTATAAAATTCTTTGCAATTGTTTTCAATAAAATATTTAAAAATATAAATTAATTATTTAATTGAAAAAATTTCCATTTTTACTTTAATTCATTAAGATTTATGCAGAAAATGTTATCAAATTTAAAATTTCCTATTTTTATTCTTTCTGAACTCTGAACTGAATAAATTTACAATTGTTTTCAATAAAATATTTAAAAATATAAATGAATTATTTAATTGAAAAAATTTCCATTTTTACTTTAATTCATTAAAATTTATGCAGAAAATTTTATCAAATTTAAAATTTCCTATTTTTATTCTTTCTGAACTCTGAACTGAATAAATTGTATCCAATAAATTTAAAATTCTTGGTAATTTTTTAAAATAAAATATTTAAAAATAAAAGTTAATTATTTAATTAAAAAAATTCCCATTTTTACTTTAATTAATTTAGATTTATGCAGACAATTTTATCATATTTAAAATGTTTTCCATTTTAATATTTTTTTTATGTTTTATTTTTATTTGCTTTCTAGCTAAAATTCATTAATTTCATTATTCATTAATTCATTCACCTAGTAGTGAGTATTTGTTTATACAATATTTATTTATTTAATTTTTTGCAATTTTTCAGTTCAATCAAAATTTATATTTAATTGTTTTGTAAATTATTTTGCTCAGAATTTTACATGATGAAATTTTTTTCAATAAAGTGTTTTAATTTTATTTATTTAAATTAGCCGTTTGCAGCTGTTAATGAATATTCTAATCAAACATAAACAAAATGCACATTCCTGTGCATATTTGCCAAATAAAAATCTACTTAGTGCTGGCGCCCAAAACAATGCAGCAACCATATAATTGTTGTTTTTTTTTTTGTCGTAAACACATAAAAGCCTGGCACGCGCAGCAACATTATTTAATTTCCGCTAAAATAAAATTGATTTTGCAAATTTTTTGTTTGCACGCCTAACTGTATGCAATAGGAAGCGGTCGAAAATTGCATTTTGGGGCCAAATTTGCAATCAAATACAATTAAATAAAGTGCTACAATCTATTTCAATATACAACTGCACATGCACAAAGCTTCACATATGTTTACATGTATGTTTGTATATATATTTGTATAACTGTATGGAAAACGGAAGCTAAATACTCCGACTAAGCGTTTACTGGTAATTTAATATGATAGTAAAATATTTGCAAAAAATTCGCGTCTGTATGACCCCTGAGGCTATGCGAAAAGTTTAATTAAAATGCTTAAAAAAATCGCAAAATGGGTTTCTTTTTTTTGTTAATTGAAATTTCAATACAATTAAGTTTTTGATATTTTATATGCGTCAATAGGAAATCACTTTGCAAATGTAGAACGAAGTAACATTTTAATGACAATTAAGCTGCTTATCTATTCACGTTCGTTCAATGTCAAAATCCATATTGAATTGCAAACATTTTGCTGACTTCTTTCAGTGAAAAAATCAAGACATTTTACATTTATTTATTTATTTATTTGTTACGGCTTGTAATAGCCTATTTTAAATTTCATTTTGTTATAAATATAAATATATTACCTATTTCAAATTTCATTTTGTTATAAATATAAATATATTAAATATAAGGTTATCTTAATGCTAAGGTCTTACAATGATTGTGTAGCTTCTTTTTAAAAACAGTAAGTTCACATAATTTCAATTCCTCTGGCAGTTCATTGTAATATTTTAAACCCTTATAAAACAGGCAATTTTTATCCATTTCTGTTCTCACCTTAGGTAGTTTAAAATTATTTTTGTGCCTAGTGTTAATGCTATGTGTTTCATTTACAAATTTTAATTGAGTATATAAATAATTAGGTAAGTTACCATTTTTTATATTGTGTATGAATTTCATTGTGTAATAATATATTTTCTGCTTCACACTAAGCCAGTTGAGATTCCTTAACATATCTGCTATATGTGCATCATAACGCGATTTCAAGATAAATCGCATAGCTTTGTTTTGCATTTTTTGTAGCTTTTTAATTTGTGCATCTTTCATTATAAAAAATATTGTTGGACAGTAAATAAAGTGCGGTTCGATGATGGACTTATAAACCATAATTTTGTAATGTTTTTGCAAATATTTACAAGTTCTTTTCATAAAGAAGATTTGTTTGGCAATTTTACTAATTGTGTAGTCAATGTGATTATTGAATGTCAATTTATCATCTATTACAACACCTAAATATTTTATTTTAGATACTTGTCCGATCTCTGTCCTATTAAACTTCAGTACATTCACATGTAAGTTGTTGTTTCTTGTTATAAACATAAACTTCGTTTTGTCAATGTTAAGTTTAAGTTTATTTGCACAGAGCCAACTATAAAAACTGTCTAAATCTAAATGTAATTGTTCACGCATTTGGTCTATGTCCTTCCCACTTATCATTATCAACGCATCATCTGCGAAAAGCTTTATACTGCTGTACTGAAGCGATGATACAATGTCATTTATATAAATATTGAATAAAATTGGAGCTAAAACAGAACCCTGCGGCAGGCCGATTTTAACGTCCATTTCCTCGGATATGGAAGAACCTATTACTGTTTTCTGCTTACGATTTTTCAAAAAACTTCTAAACCATTTTAATTCAATATTCCTTATACCAATTAAAGACAACTTGCTTAGTAGAATG
Organism: Melieria crassipennis; assembly: GCA_963668005.1. Classification (NCBI taxonomy): domain Eukaryota; kingdom Metazoa; phylum Arthropoda; class Insecta; order Diptera; family Ulidiidae; genus Melieria; species Melieria crassipennis. The sequence continues at coordinate 63,076,530 of OY764961.1, read as the reverse complement.
TCCTGATCAATAGTCTCAAAGGCTCTTTTGAGATCAATGAACACAGCCAAAATCGATTTTTTGTTGTTCAAGTCTACTTTCCATTCTGCCAACACTAGGTTTAACGCTGACTCACACGAATGCTTATGCCTGAATCCCGACTGTTGTGGAATTATTATTTTATTGTCTTCTAAATAATTTACTAATTGGGTTTTTACGACAGTTTCCAATATCTTTTCGTCGCAGGGTAAGGTATTAATTGGTCGCAGCTCCTCTGCTTTTAGGGTCCCTTTGACCTTTTCAATAGGAACGACTACAGAGGTTTTCCATACTTCCGGAAAGATTCCTTCTTCGAGACTGTTATTTATTATTTGGGTGTAGAAGTAGCCGAGGTATGGCATTGAGTCCTTCAACACTCCTTCTGATAATAATTTTTTACCCCCTTTTTTGTTTTTAAATTTATTAACTATTTCTTCAATGTCCTTTACTGTGACTTTCATGAATTTAAGTTCAGTGTTAAGTGCTGTAAATAAAGGTCTCTCATATAGATTTGTGTCGCTATATTGTATGTTGTCAATTAATTCTTCTACGCTCTCCAAGAAATATTTGTTTAAATTGTTTGCTAATTCCTTTTCCTCTTCGTACAACTGTCCTTTTATTAATATTTTCGTTATGTGGGTCTTTTCCTCCGTCATGCAAATGGTTTGCTTTAAAAATTTCCACATCAATTTATGATCATGTCTATTGCTGGTAATTTTATGTTCCAAAAACTCAGTCTTCTTTTTTCTAATTAATTTCTTATATAATGCTTTGATGTGTTTATATTCGTCCCATACTCCCGTTGTTCGCGCTCGCTCGTACAATTTTAACTTGCTTTTATTTAGAACTGCTAACTCCTTGTCATACCACTTGTTCATTATTTTAAGCTTTATTAATTTTTCATAAGTAAGATTTTGCATAACGTCCATAATAGTATTATTGATGAATAACACCTTGTCTTCTAAGTCAAACTGATTAAAGAAACTAAAATTTTGTTGTCGTAAGAGCGTCATAAGTATTTCATTGTCATATAATTCCCATGATATTATTTTGGTACTACTTCTCATTTGATAGTTAAGGTTTTTTTTAACAGTAAATTTTATCGTTATGCCTACATTTATGTGTAGGCAAAGTCAAATGACGCAACTGTTGCCTTGGCACAGCGCTTACTTTGGTCGCAGCGGTCTTGATGGCCTAATTGTTTGATAAATATTTTTTAATGTAAATATTTTAATGAGTTCTTTATTTAATTTGTATCGCTTTTCAATTACATAGTATACTTTTTATTATTGATTGGATTTAAAATTATTTAAAGAAAAATTATAATTGCTATGAATGCCAGAGAATGAATGAGGAATGAATTGGTTGGTGAGTTGGCCATGGTGGGGTCTGCTATGAACTCGGAAAATGAGCGCGTGGTGTCATCTTTAGGTGTAAAGCTAAGACAAATAGAGTTGATGTGTAGGTAACATAACATATATTCAAGGAAGCGACATCAAAACGGCAAACTTGTGCCAATTGAGCGAGTTCAGCTAACTCATAGTCTCTCTCTATCTTTCAGTGGTCTACGCCCAAACCCTTCAAAGTGTTTATTACAAAACTTGTAGTTGAAAAATATGATTTCAAATGGTATTGGGTTCAAAAGGTGTGTACAAAATTTCCCCAAAGGAAAATCGTACAAAATTTCATATGAAACTTAACATTTCAAACTTGAACTAGGAAATATTCCAAAGTAAAATAGAAAGTTTTACTGCCTACTAGAAAAAGTTCTAAGCTTCTCACAATCACTTAAAATATTCTTTTTTTTATGTTCTGGTATGTAACTAACTAAAAACGTTGGATGTGTTTATTCAAGGGTCTTCATTTTAAACACAATTTTACAATTACACACACAATTACATTTTTAAATGACTTATAACAAGGTGCTTTGAAAAATATTCAATTTTAATATTATATACATTTCATATTATAGTCCAATTTAAATGCCATTAACTGAAACACATTGTAAACTTCATATACATCCATTCCACGCATTGGACTTGTATTATTTATGTGTCTACTTTTACAATTTATAAGCAGTCTAAAAATACACAACAACTTCTTATTTACAATGAACAAATGTTCGGGAAATTTATGGCAATATCATTGCTCCACGCAGCCGCATGCGGGCGAACAAGTCAGCAACATCTAATAATTTATATGAAGCACTCACAGGCAGCCGTCGACACACGCTCACACCTACAACTGTTACAGTTATAACAGTATGTATGCTTTAACACTGCAGAGATTGGAGTTTAAAAATGAAAAACTGAAATGTTTATTTAGAGAGCCTAAAAGTATGCAACAAAAATTCTGAATAATATTCAACAATGTTAGTTAAGTATTAGTTAGTTGCAGTTGTTTTATACAGAATTTTTTAGTATACTTTTAGGCTAAATACATTTTAATAAAATGCTGAAAAACAAAATTCATTATTTTTTCAGTTGATGGGTTAAGTGATGTGTATCTCCCGTTGTGTAAGTACGATCGAGTTATATCAGATGGCGTTTAAAAGATATAATTTTTTACTAAAAAAAACTTCTCACACAGTTTTGTGATTGCTTGACACAGCTTTGTTCGAGAGCTCTGCAAAGATGAACACCAGCAATGAAAAAAAAAAAAATTTTTTTTTTATAAACGCAAGAACGAAAGTCATGTGGCTAAAAATATGAACAGTTTTTATTTTGCTTACACTGTTACAGCCAATCACGAGCTATGTTGGTGTTTGTCAATTTCGGTGAGGAGGCACAAATGGTTGCTTAGCCACCATTGGCGATCAGAATGGGTTTGCTGTGTGTCTGATGGAGATCAGCAATGGCCAAACACTTAGTTTGGACCTGTACAGTAAAAAATTGTGTAGTGAAAGAAGCACTCAACTTCGGGCATTAGAAAAGGAACTGTTTCAGGCCTCACAGCGATAATGACTCACAGCAGCTTCAATAGATTGGGTTACATTATTTACAAAAATATTTCCATGAAAATTTTTTCTTGTTTTCTATTATTCTCGCTCCAAATTAACACTGAAATTTAATGTGAATTCATTCTTTATTGAAGTCTAAATATACTTAAAAAAAAACAGCCCACTCAAGGGTCAAATATTGTTTATTTATATATGTGTGTGTATACTAAATCTTTTTTTATTATTCTCACTACAAATTGACATTGAAATTTAATGTGAATTCTTTCACTAACGAAGTATAAAAATATTTCAAACAAATCGTAACACTCAAGGGTTAACTATTGCTTGTTTATATGTGTGTGTAAACCAAATATTTTTTTATTATTTTCACTTCAAATTAACATTAAAATTGAATATCAATTCTTTCACAATCGAAGTCTAAATATACTTCAACCAAAACGGCCCACTAAATCTTTTTTTATTCTCACTCCAAATTAACATTGAAATTGAATGTGAATTCTTTCACCATCGAAGTCTAAATATACTTCAACCAAAACGGCTCACTAAATCGTTTTTTTATTCTCACTCCAAATTAACATTGAAATTTAATGTGAATTCTTTCACCATCGAAGTCTAAAACTACTTCAAACAAATCGTCCCACTCATGGGTTAACTATTACTTGTTTATATGTATGTGTGTGTACTCAATCTTAACAGTGTTTATTAGTATGAAAAAGAGCAGCAAATACAGAAACAGTACCAAAAACACAAAACATTTCTCAAAGCAGAAAGTAAAAAACAATGACCCAGAAAAAAGCAAAAAGCAAAGCCAAAGGACTATCAGAGTAAACAACAACTCTCAACAGCAGCTCCCCAACAACAATGAACAACAAGTAACAGCAGCACAAACAACCAGTTCCAATTTAAAGCAGATTTATTTATTGTATCATATTTTAGAGCATCCTAAAAGTGTACCACACAAACACACCGCCACACACACATACACATATTTCTGCCATTGCAAATAATAATAATAATAACTAAAAGAAAAACACCAAAAATGAAACTGAAACATGGCGAGCGCTGTAACAATAACAAAGCAAAACAAAACAAAATGGTTAAAGCACCAGACAGCAGCAGCAGCAGTAAAACAACACAAACACATACGAGCACGCAACGGCAATACTTACAATAATAACAAAAACAATGGCCAACCAACCAGCCAAACGAACATACATCAACCGGTGCGCTTGTAATGTGGCGCACAACATTGCAGCAAAGGCAAACGGCCGCAAGTGTTGGCAGCGCGCAGGAACGGAGTGTGGCGAGCATAGCAAAGCGCAGCATTTCAAAGGCAAATGAAAATATATGATCAAAATTATTAGAAATAACGAAGTGAAATGAAAAGAAAATCTGTTTTAGTATGCTTTTGTGCTCATCTGATCAAACCAGTTGCGAGCCAGCAGCAGTTCAGCGCAGTCTGTCACACTGAATCGCACACCAACTCCAATCCGCTACTCAGCTACAATAGACGACAATATTTGTGTGTGTGTGTGTGTGTTTGTGTTGGTGGCAGCGAGCCACTTTAGGTGATTGTTCGGCGCTAGCAATGAAAGCACATGTGACAGCTGAGCATTGAAAAATGTGAATTGTGTTATTAACAGCGGCGGAATTGGCATTCGAGTAGACTTAGGAGGGATAGAATGTGTGTGTGTGTGACTTAGACGCCAATTGTGTGTTTGTCAAGGTCAACGTGTTTATTGTTTGAATGTTGTTACCAGCAAAGCTTATTTGAAGGCCCAAAAGTGGGGCTAAGAAATGCTTTAAAGGTATTTAGAAAACATTAAAGACATTTAGAAAAATGTAAAATTTTTGAACATCTTAAACGACAACTTGTTCCACAATTTCAATATTTCAATGCCTTCCAACTGAATTTGAAGACCTTCAAAACCAAAACATGTCACAAATTCAATGTTTCAACGCCTTTCAACTACCACTGAATTAAAGTTACTCATACGCTGCATGGTTTCGAAGAAGTAGTCTTATATTCAATAAAGTGCATTCGAAAAAATTGAATACAAGAAACTACACCAAGTGAAAAATTTGCATGTTTGTACAAGTTTCTTACTTATTGGTAGCAATATGTCATATTTAAATTGCGTATACGCACCGTAAACCAACTAATTTTTAATACATCTACATTCATTCTACAAGTTTATTGCTTATTTGTAGGAGCATGTCATATTTTAATAACGTTTACGCACCGCAAACCAACTCATTTTTAATAATTATACATTCATTCTACTAGTTTCGTGCTTATATGTAGCAATATGTCATTTAATTGCGTATAGGCACCGTAAACCAACTAATTTTTAATACTTCTACATTCATTCTACAAGTTTCTTCTTCTTTCTTATTTGCAGGAATTTGTCATATTTTAATAACGTATACGCACCGTAAACCAACTAATTTTCATTGGCTTATAGGTAGCAATATGTCACATTTTAATTGCGTATACGCACCGTAAGCCAACTAAATTTTAATACTTGTATTGATTATGAAAATGTTAGTAGCGAATATGATAGCCAATGCAAATATTTTTTCTCAAAAGGTACACATTTTCATAAATATCGATGATTATTTATGGACGTGCCGACTTCTCATTGACCTAAACCGAATTAAATCCGTTCCGAGCTCGCCGATGCAAGTTGCAGGCTAACCAAAACGGACATATTTTTTAATATATAAGTCGTTTAGTGGTCTGCTGTGGTCACTAATGTCTCTTTTATCTTTCAAAAAACTCGACTCGACTTTAGAGCATTCGGGGGTGTGAGAGAAAATCTCTAGAACGGCAAACCTTCAATTATGAACTCGCCGAAGCGCGCCACTTAATTAGGCCTCTTTCATTTCATAGACGTAGAGGATAAGTCGTTCAAAGATCTGCCGTAGTCATTGACTTCCTTTTTATCTTTCGTTAACTAAAGTATAATTCTCACGGACCTTTATCCGACTTTCTATCAATGGGGTTGGAAAACTCTTTAGAAAGACAAACCTCCGATTGGTAACTCACCGAAGTAGGCCAATTTATCGAAGAAAGAAGGGGGTCAGTCGTTCAGAGGTCTGCCGTAGTCATTGAAGTCCCTTCTTGTTTTTGTTAACTCAAGTAAAATTCTTACGGTCTATAACTGACTTTCTATCAATGGGGTGTGAAAATTTATAGAATGGCTACCAAGTCCCCGGTTGGGAAATCGCCGAAGCTGGCCACTAAATCGGGGCCTTTTTCGTTTCATAGAACAAGAGGATTAGTGGTTCAAAGGTCTGCCGTAGTCACTGAACTTGTTTTTTGTCTCTTTTGTTTACTAAATTAGATCTTGAAGCTTAATGGTCCACAACTAATCCTTTTGCATGGACGATTGTACCAAATTCACCTCCTGTTACTCACCAATGCTGGCCAATTGCACACCATGTGCGGCGTTCTCTCAGCATCTCGGCGACATAGCCCACAAGTTTCATACTCAACGAGTTTTAGTTGGTCATATTTGCAATATAGCCATCTTAGGGTTTTTACTTAGGTCCTCATCCATCATCCATCATCTTCTCAGATGATGCAATTCTAATCAGTTGATGAAAATTAATTCGAAAATGAAACTGCTGAGACTGATCTTAAGTTCCAGTTCACAGAATTCATTGTCGAACCTTTTAGGCGATAACCCAACTGCAGTACACCCTTTTTGAGTTTCTATTCATTTTTAACTATTTACAGGCCAGTTCCAATTATTAACCTTTCACTATTAGCTATGTAACTCATCACCTTGGCTCTACAGGATCTATTTAGATTTCTCCGAAATTCAGCAATTTAACAGGCATTCTCAAGTCCCAGTACAATGGAAACATACTGTCTCTGAGTGCTGTGTTTGCTAGGCTGTTTCGACTGGAGGAAAATACACATCACCTCGACCAAGTTTAGTTCACAAGTTCAGCAGCACCACTTCCTCTTTCACTGCGCACCTGTGCGTACTTTTCGATGGCTTAAGCTGCATTACTTGCAACTAGGTAAACGAATTTAAAATAACAGCGCAACGTCACAATCGCCCCGCACACTCACAGCCAATGTCGACATTCGCAAAAAATATTCGACATAGAATTAAACAAACAAAAAAACCAATAGAAAAACTGATACTGAGCAGAAAAAATGTAGCTTCCGCTTGCTGAGAAACAGCACACCTGCTGCTCGCTCCAGAGCGTTTATGCGGATTTTCAGTGCCATCGTGACGCAATGTTGCTGGCTTGTTACAATTTATATATTTTTTGTGTATTCAGCGGGCAATAGCGAGGGCGATGGCGTTGGCGTGGCGTTTCAAGGGGGGCGCCGTTGATTTATTACTTAATCGTGGACAAAATATTGCAAAGTTTTTCGGTGCACCCACATTTATTGCTATTATTGTTTTTTGCTGCTGCTGTTGTTAGGCGATTTGCTTCTTTTTTTTTGTTAGTTAGTGCAAGGTGAATGCTTCAATTTAGCGAAAAATTGTTTTGCCGCCATGTTTTTTGTGTGCGCGCTAATATTACCAAATCCCAGCACGAGCCGCGATTGAGCGCCACACAATGGGAAAAGCAACTTGCAACAATTGCGCATCGCTGGCTGGCATTTTACTTTAATTGATTTTTGTGCTGTATTTTCGACTTTCCGGTGTAGTGGATTTGCGTTAGTTTTTGCTTTATTTTTTTGATTTTTTTTTTTGCACAGCATGTAAATCAATTTATCAGGCTGATGAATTTGACTAACGCACCGCATCACTCATACGCGCTGTTGGGCTGTGTTGTAAATTGCCAGCGACAAGATTTGTTCTTGAGTTCGAGCAATTTAAGTTATAGTATATGAAAATATTTTCTTAGGTATGTAATTTATGGCAAATAACTTCTGGCAACATTTAGTTTGATTGGGGAAAGTCACAAAGTGGAAGCTTTGCTCGTGGGCGCCTGAAATTGAAACCACAAATAATCTGCACATATTAGTAGATATAAAGTGCTACTTAAAGATACACGGCAACTAGCACGCATACGGTTACCTATCTGGCTCGTTATTTATGCCTTTAAATTTACATATTCGAGTATGCTTTGAATGCGAGATTGACGACCAACCAACGAGCCAACACACAAGTCCTACTAACACATATGAACTGAATAGTTACCGAGTTGTATGTATTTGATGTTTGTTTGTACAGGCTCCAATGAATGCGGTTGGTACCTACGTCCGTTCGTCCATTCCACTGTTTGTCGTTTTGGCGGTGGCATTTTCAGTTTAGGCAAACAGACACAAAATTTGATTAAAACTCAACACAAAACTATTTAAATAAAGATGGCAATGTGTCTGGTTGCAAGCATATACAAATGTGTGCATGTGTGTGTGTGCAATACACTCACACATATGCTCAGCACGCACGTATGTGCTGTGATATAAAGTAAAAGTTAAATTAAGCAAGAACCAACTGAGGCAGCAGCAAAGCAATGCTGCTCAAGTGCTCATGACACACACACACACACACACACACACATTACTATATACCTTAATTTTTGTTGCCATGTGTATGTGTGTTAGGAAAGACAAAATGCCAGTATGCCAGTTTGTGTTAGTTTGGTAGTGCCATGAGAGCCAGCAGCCAACGTTGTATTTGCATTCTAGTCTGGCTTAGTCGGCTACAAGTGTCTTTCTTTGTATGTATGTGTGTCTGTGTGTATGTATGGTTGTGCACACTGAAGTGCATAGAGTTTGATATAATAGTTAATTTGAAACTTGTAATTTGAAAATTAAATAAAACTGACTTGAAATTGTGTAGTGCAGCATGTAAGCATAAAATACTTTTTATTGCTGCCAGTAAAACTTTTGCCTTGCCCGGACTTGGTACTAAGAAACATTAATAACTGACTGTTTGGAGAAATAGTGAAAGAAATGTGAAAAACTAGAGCTTTGAAATTGAACTTCGAGACACTGAAGACAGATTTGACGTTGGAGGATTAATAGGCATTATTTCATCGTTTAAAAGAGAGCCTGAAAGTGTGCTACTGCCACACACCATACGCTACTTGAACGTGTTTTAGGTGCAACTGATCGAGCAGGAAAATCTACATTTGTCGGTTAGAACAGAAGTTTGAAATTGAACAACGAGGCAGTAAAAATGAGATCTTATATAAGTTTTGTGCAGCTTAGACTTTGAAGGGTTAATATGCATTATTTTATTTCTTTAAATAGAGCCTAAAAGTATGCTTATCGCACTCGAACGTGATTAATATGCAACTAGCCGAGCAGGAAAATCTGCTTTTGTCGTTCAGGAAAGAGCTTTGAAATTGAACTGCGAGGCACTAAAGATGAGATTTTATATCAGTTTTGTGCAGCTTAGACTTTGAAGGGTTAATATGCATTATTTTATTTATTTACAGAGAGCCTAAAAGTATGCTTGTCGCACTGGAACGTGATTAATATTCAACTAGCCGAGCAGGAAAATCTGCTGTTGTCGTTCAGGAAAGAGCTTTGAAATTGAACTGCGAGGCACTGAAGATTAGATTTTATATTAGTTTTGTGCACTTTGGGCTTTTATGGTTAATATGCATTATTTTATGGCTTAAAAGAGAGCCTAAATGTATGCTATTCGCACTCGAACGTGATTAACATGCAACTGGCCGAGCAGGAAAATCTACTTTTGTCGGTTAGAACAGAGCTTTGAAATTGAACAACAAGGCAATCAAATGAGATCTTATATCAGTTTTGTGCAGCTTAAGCTTTGAAGGTTTAATATGCATTATTTTATTGCTTTAAAGAGAGCCTAAAAGTATGCTAGGCGCACCTGAACGTGATTTAGTAGCAAATGACCGAGCAGGAAAATCTGCTTTTGTGGTTTAGAAAAGACCTTTGAAATTGAACTGCGAGGCACTGGAGATGAGTTCTTATATTACTTTTGTTCAGCTTAAGCTTTGAAGGGTTAATATGCATTATTTTATAGCTTAAAAGAGAGCCTAAAAGTATCCTAGTCAAACTTGAACTATCTTTAGCTGCAACTGACCAGGCCGAAGAACATATTTTAGCCATTAAAAAGTTCTGCTTGCGATATCATCTTTTAGGCGCCAAACGAAATATGTCCCACAGCCTTTTCAATGAAATATGACCTCAGCCATATGCACCAAAAAATAGCTGACTACATTTTAAAAATGAAAGTCACTGCAAGTGCAGCACTTCACTTTCCGTATGCATTTTCGCTGCTATGAATTTGCAGTGCAGTCAGCAATGCAAATATTACATTGGCCCCGAAAAAGCCAACCACAAATGCCAAGGAACTTAAAAAACGAATCATCAAAACAGAAAAATAAAACTGAAAGTGCTGCAAATACAGCACAAGCCATTCCGTGCAATTGCAGTCAACAGAGAGCAGCAACTGCTGCTGTTGCTGTTGCTGCCACCAATGCTCGAATACGATTACCATTGCCACTTTTGGTCGAATTGCATTTTAGTGTTGCATTGCTGGCATTTACGTTTACGTTTTTATTTATTGCTCGCCGCTGCAGTGCTGTAAATTTTTATGTGTGCGTGTGTGTGTATCGATTCGGCCACACGATGTGAATGGAGTTGCTGCTGCTGGTGTGTGCAATCAAAATCAAACTTAAAGACTCTCTGACGTGATATGATAACGTAAGTTCGTCTTTGGCTCGCGCCCACAAACCTCCGTATTGCACTGTTTACCAGTTGGCTTACGTATTTTATTTCTTATTTTCTTGTATTTTATTTTTCTGCTGTTGCATTACATCAATTCGTATTCTGCGTTGTTGCTGGCCGAGCACGTGCCGCTGCAGTTTCTCATTGTGAGCTGCGTAAAATTGCAGCGTCCGCTGTTGTAGTTATTTGAACATTGCTGGCCTCGGCGCATTTTTGCCATTAATATCGAAGAGAAAATAATACAATTTCAAGCAGCTATAATTCTTATGACAATGTTTTAAGTGTTTTGGAAAATTAATCATTGTTAGTTTTAGTTTTTTGCACAAGTGTATCAATGTGATGATGAGCAAAGATGATGAAGAAAAAGAAGCAAATTTGATTTTCTTGATTTGTTTAGCCTAAAAAGTCGGAGAACATAGAATGCATGAAATATAATTATAAGCATTTAGAATAAGTGTATTATAAGTTTTATTTTTTGTTTGTGATTCATCTAAAACTTTGGTCGGTTGCACAGTGATTCGACTCCATACAACAGGGGGACAAAATTAGAAGGAGTGGTCCGTTCTTCATAAAAATTGGTATACTAGGTAATCATGGTCTGCTGAATTGAAATCTCTATTTTGTTTTTCTTAAGCCTTTGTAGTTTGGCAATGTCTGAGACTTAAATTTGCAATTTTCGTCATTTTTGGTGAACTATAGCAACGAGCGTGTTGGCTAGATTTTTCTGATTTTACATTTTATCGGTAACGTCAACATTGACAATTGCAAAGAGTAACAGAAATTGTCTTAGTTTTGCAATAAAAACAATAATAATAGACGTATGTTTTGCTTTTTTGCAGTTTTCTAAATTTTTCATGATGATTGCATACTTTTAGGGATGAGAAAATAAATTCTGTCGAAAAATAGGTGGTCTAAACTTTTCAAATTGAATTGTTTTTTGAGATCGGAAGATATCGGAGGATGTAATTACATTATCTGACAAAGACAGAATGCTTTTTAAAATGGAAAAATTCCTGGAACATACTTTTTCACATAGTTTTTAGATATTTGCACTTCTGAACGGCTTTTATAAATGACGTTATTATTATTGTTATTCTATTCTTAAGTTCTAATCCTATTGTTATCCTATTTTTAAGTTCTTATATTGTTGTTTGCTTAGTCTGTAAGTTCAATTACTGTAGACTTGAAATAAATGAAATGAAATGTAAGTTTTGCCAATTTTCGGATTTTTAATTTAGAAAAATATTTTGAATTGAAAGTGATGTAAAAGCCTCAGCTTTGCAAATTTTGAGAAAATATTAAAAGTGAAAATGGCCACATTATTTCTTAATCTATATGGAAAGTTTTAGCAACTTCTTGGTAACTATGTATTTTTACAATTTTTTTTACTCAATAGACTAAAAAACAGAAAACATGTGTTTAAATTTTTTTGTGAAAAAAGTTTCGACTTTGAGCCGCTTTGCACACACACTAATTCATTTTTTGTACAAATTTTTTTGGGTTTTCTTAGTTGGAGTTTTAGCTTTCAAATGACATCAAAATCGTTAAATTCTGAAACTGTAAATTTTTTGAATTTTGTCTATGGAACGAATCACTGTGGCTTGGTACAACATCGAAGAACATAGAGTACGCTACATAAAAAAAATATTATTTAGCTGTAATTTTCTTGCCTTGCTAAACTTTTGACCAATGAAGATTAATTTTTGTTTTTAATTTTTTCTGCATCTTAACACTAGAATGCCCACCTAATTAAACCTTCCCACATTCTCATATGAAATCATCTTACAAATACAATTTGTGAACTAAATTTGGCTTTGAAATAGTAAAAGTTACGAAAGATTTTCTTTCCGCAAGAGATGCAATAAAATTATAAAAGATTACTTTGAAGTCAGTTTGGATGCCTTGAGTATTCCAGTGTTAACCACGACAATTCAAATGCGGATTTTAATAATTTCAAAAAGAATTTCATAAATAACTACACAACTTGACAAGGATTTTCATACAAAATTATTAAAAACTATAAGAATATTAAAAATGATTTAACTGTTTAGTAAATACACAAAAAGTGTTCCCTGTTCACTGCATGCCACCTAATTTTTAGATAAAAAAAATACATAAAGTCTATTTGATTGGCCTCCATCACCTCAAGCAACTGCAGCACGAACGTGCTGTCATTTGTTTGACCTTTAACGTTGCGCTCACACCACCACTCAGCAAACCCTTAGCCCCTGTCAATTGTGCAATGTAGCGCGCTATGTGCGCCAAAGTGGCCCGCACAAAGTGGTCACACACACACACACACACACACAAACATATGAAGCAATGGACAAACAAACTCACACCCACACACTTGCACACAATGAAACACACAAATGACCGCACAAACAAATGAATAACCGAATGAATGACTGAACGAATGAATGAATGAATGAATGAGTGCATGAATGGCACTTGACACTTTGGACACATTGCATGCTCCTTCGGCACTGCACTGCTCGGTGTGTCTAACTGGCGGACATGGCAATTTTCTGCTGCTGCCGCTTCGTGCCTCGGCCACAGTGGCGGAGTGACCGCTGCATGTGCAGCGCGCATTCATCACGTCCAAGTAGTTGCAGAATTTCGAAATTTCTTTATACACATTTTTTTTGTTTCGTTTTGACATGCAATAAAAAGTGCAACAACATGTGAATGTGTGCATGGCCCGAAACTGTTCACTGTTGGAGGGGGAATTGTGGGATGTTGAAACTTTTCAAATTTGATTGCCCGTCTGCCAGTTTGCGAGTTTGTTGAAATTGAAAGAAAGCTACAACAACAACAAGAAGAAGGTATAAGAAGCGCAGCGCATATTAAATGCAAAATGGCCCCAATGCTCGTCCGTACATACATAAAACATACATGGCGTATGAGTAACCTGACGAATGTCAGCTTTTACATAAATGCTTGAAACAAAACGTAACGGCATGTATCGAGTGCTTATGACTTGAGCTGTAATTGAATTTCAGCGCTGATTGATTGAAGTTGTGTGTGTATGCGAGAGAATGGAAATTTTGTATTGTTGCAAGTTCTCAAGTTGCCGCCGTCTCAAATGCAAAGTGAGAAGTTCAGATAATTTTTGTTGTTTGTTGTTGTTAAAGAAGAATGTTTTTTATGCCGAAATTACTTTAAAGTGATTGGGAATTGTTATCGAATTTTAAATTATTTATTTTTATCAGTTTGCACTAAAATGTTAATCATACGCCTAGTAGGTCAACTAGTAATGTTAGGACAATCAAAAGTGTGACACAATTTGTAATAATGGGGTCAATTGTTTTATTTTCTAACATGTCAGAGTGTTACTTGAACATTAGCTTTAACTCTTTCGCTACGATTTTTGCAGTGCGTTTCCAGAAAATTAATTTTTGATTTTTTGCAATAATTTTTGGTTTGAATTTATAATGCAAATTACGATTTGCAAGGTCAACTAAACATGCCGTGGAATATCAGTGTGCTTGTAGTAGCAAAAGCGTTAAATTGCACTACTTTAATAGCAAATATCACTCATACGCTCCACTGACCTTAATTTAATGCTACATTTAGACATTTTTAAAGATTTATATATGTTCTCGTACAACTTCAGGCTTCTACAAATCTCCCCCATTTTGTAGTCTCAAAAGCCATTTTGTAGTATCTGTATTTTCAATTCCATTGCTTCACTGATTCATGCTTTACTGCACTTGACTATCGATTTGTGCATTCGACATGTCTTTCTCTCTTTATTTCTACTTTTAATTTTCTGTTGTTTCACTACTTGCTGTGTTTTTTTTTTAATTTTGTTCTATTTATATATTTCGCTTTGCACAGTCACTTCCGCTTTGCTATGCAAAATTACTTTAATATCTATTTAAATGTCTTTTACATTGGTCGTTCCAAACGTCTTTCTTCGGGGCACATGAAAACCGAATTAGGGCAAATTTCCTGTCTGCCATGTGTTGCTGCCATGTGCGCTGATGCTCTATTGCAGATTTTTATAATTTAAATGTTTCCTTAATTTAGGAAAATAAAATAGGAACAATTTTTTTTATATAAAGAAATATTATGTGATTATGTGCTACATCGAATTAGCTCCAAAGCCTTTTAGTTATTTCGTTATTAAAGTTATAAAAGTCTTTTTTAAATTTTGTTGGATTATGGAGAACTTCCATGACTAAAAAGGACATTGTTAGATTCTAGAGAATTTTTTCAATAAAATGACCCAGTTCAGAATCATGATTGGTGTTCTAATGGGTCACTGTGTAATTGTCATCCACTCAAGAAGGTTATGTTTGCTTTTTGATGACTTCTGTCGAAGCTTTTTATACGAGACTTACGTACTCAGGCTTAACAGTCCAATACAAGGTGCAACCCAAAGTAAACAGGACTTTTATAAAATAAAGAAAACGGATGATTATTTTTGTATAATTCTTTTTATTTATTCAAAATACTCTCCTTCTGCTTCGATACAACGTTTTGCACGGTCCAAAAGCATTTGGAATGAGTGTTTTAGGTCATCGGCCGGCATCGCCTTCAGAATGTTGGTACAAGCCTTTTGGATGTCCTCAACGTCCTTATAACGGTTTCCTTTCATCGGCAAATGCAACTGACCGAATAAGTAGAAGTCACAGGGAGCCATATCAGGCGAATACGGTGAATGATTGATGGTAAAAATGCGATTTTTGGTCAAATAATCGGTCGTAACTAGGGCTCTGTGAGCCGGTGCATTATCATGCAATAAACGCCAACTTCCTTCCTCGCGATATTCTGGCCGAATACGACGAATGCGATGCACCAAACGCTTCAAAACTTCAACATAAAACAAAGCGTTAATTGTTTTTCCCGGTGGAACAAACTCTCGATGAATTATTCCCTTTGAATCGTAGAAACAAATGAGATAAGTTTTGATTTTTGACTTCTCACGGCGGGTTTTTTTCGGATTTGGCTCATCTGGGTGCTTCCATTCGGCACTTTGACGCTTTGTTTCGGGATCATATTGAAAGCACCACGTTTCGTCACCGGTTACGATGTTGAACAAGAAATTTGGATCACGTCTGGCTTCCCGAACGATGTCTTTTGCGTGCTCAATTCTCTGCGCTTTTTGGTCGTCGGTTAAAGTGTGCGGAATGAAGCGAGAACACACTTTACGGAGACCCAAATGTTCGGTTAAAATGCGATCAATTGATGTTTTGGAGATGTTCAATTCCATTTCCATCAATTCCAATGATGATTTTGGCTGCATTTTGATAAAATCACGCACAGTTTTGATGGCATCGTCAGTAATCACAAATTTCGACTGGCCGACGTGTTCGTCGTCATTCAAGTCTTCACGACCATTCTTGAATCGATTCAACCACTCATTAACACGGCCACGGGATAAACAATCATCACCATAAACTTGCTTTAACAATTTAAACGTTTCGGTAAAAGTTTTACCAAGTTTAAAACAGAACTTAATATTAGCTCTTTGTTCGATCGACATTCTCGTACCAAAGTTAAAAACATACTGTCACATTGAGCGGGATATTTCGGCGTCTACTAGACTAAATGTCATGAAATTTAGACAGTATGTGAATGAAAGATGTACCTTTCCAACGCATGTCCTCACACATAGATGGCGCCACCAGAAACGTCCCTATTGCAAAAGTCCTGTTTACTTTGGGACGCACCTTGTATAGTTAGTAGATATTTAAATGAGTTTAATAAGTGAATTAAAAAAATTAATTTCATATGGATTTCTATATTTAATTTAATTTTGAATCTAATTTCAGTTTATTAAATTTAATTCTTTCATTTCCCATTCATATATTTCACTTCCCATTCATATATTATGCTGAACAATTAATTAAAATGACTTGCAGGAATTCCATGTTTATTCAAAATTGAAAAACTTTTCGCGCCGACTGCAGCGCGCCATTGCACGTTTTAAACTCGCTCTGGTATTTAACTTATCAAACTTGAGTGTGCCATGAATGCCAAAATGAATTAAATAACTATAAAAACCAACGTATGGCTTGCTGACGTAGGCTGACTGGAAGGAGAGGCAAACCTAGTAGTTATGTCGAAAATATGTGCAGATTCATGAGAAAAAATAGTGTAGTAACAGTGTAGTTGTATGAGTAAATATGAAAAATCACTTAGCGTAATTTTCAAGATATACCGAACAACTTTTCGTGGTGCAGCGAAAAGTTTTCTTGCAGTTAATTGAGCCATTGCATGTGGCAGCAAGTTGTGGCAGGTTTATATATTCTGAGAGTTAAGAATTACTTTGGGAATTAATTCAGTAAGAAGGAAATTGAATGTTTTGTACAAAACTTTATTGAAATAAATCAATAAATGATATTTTTCAACATTATTAAAATTTTTGCACCGCGTTTAATTGTTAAGTCACTCATACGCCACGCGGCACCAACTACTGAACTATGTTCAGTGTAATTGGAGCGCAAGAATTCCGTATGGAAAACACAAACTCTTGCACCTAATTAGAGAATAACAGAATTCCACATCAGTGAATAGTGTAGAAAAAAGTTTACCATATAATTTGCAACAAGCTTGAATGAATTTTTTGGCCAATTATGGGCAAACAATGAAAGCGCAAACCATAAAAGTTGCATTGTCTGCATGGCGAAGGTGAAAATTTTATGAATGTACTTAAAATTATGCACTGTTGAAAATGGGAAACAAAATTGCAAAACGAAAAGATCGGATGCTTTCACCACCAATGTGAAAGTGGAAATTTTTAAAGTTTTTTTAGAGACATGAATTCATGCACTGAACGCAAAGTTGCCAACAACAATTCAATTTAACAATTCATGGTGGTTTTTTGAAGCAGTGCAAAGGTTGAATGGCTATGACGACAGAAAGAAAGGCAGCTGGGCAGACAGTAAGCCAGTGTTGCCACCATACCAATGAGAGAGTTAGTCAAGCACTCTGCTCTCTCTCTCTCTCTTTCTCATAAAATTATTTTCCCATCCTCTTCGTTGGATACCGTTGGCGCCCATTTACATAGTGCTCTTCACCAATCCAATTTCTACGCGCCTAGATTAATGCATCAAATCCGCTCGACGCAACCAGGTGATAACCCCTAAACTACGCTACCATCCAGACAAGCAATGCTTCACTCTCCTCCTGTTCCTACCACATTAATTTATTTAAAAATCCCCTCTACGTACCAAAATGATGCGCAATGTGATCGCGTTCCTCGGACTCTTCCGGCATATTATGGCCGCCACCGTTGGCCATGCCCTCCATGCTGCCATCGTGACCGCCACCATCGTCGCCGTCTGCGTGCGCATCTGGCATATGCGTGCCGTGCACTTGGCCCATCCACAGCAGCAGCCAGAAGCTGTTAAACCAAATTGCGGCAATTAGCAATGAAATTTCCGGCATTTTACGTTTCCGTTTCATTTTCATTATGTGCGGTTGGCTCATGCTTTACGGTAGAAAAAAAGGTTAACGTTAAAACTATATTTTTGTTGTTGTGCTTTCTTGTTTGTTGTTGTTGGTTTTGTATTTTCACTGATGATTTTATAAGCGACCGTTGCAAATTTTATACTTTGTTACACTTGGTTGCTGTTTGTACATTTGCATGCATATTTGCTGTCGGGTGGCAACTATGCGCAGTTATTGATAGCCCTGCTGGGTTATTTACACGTTTTGCACAGTTATTGTTGTTGTTGTTAATACATTTTAATATGGCATAGCTTTGTCAACATGTTTTGTTTATTCAATGCACAATTATTGTTGCCTGCTTTTGGGCTGCCTGAGCTGTAAATAAAAAATTTAAGAGTTTTAGTTAGTATTTAGTTGAAAAATATATTAAAATTCATAAACAAAAATTTGGTTGTAGGACAAAAGCATAGCACGGGAATTAAAAAAAAATAAAAAAATTTTTTTTTTTTAATTTTTTAATAAAAAAAATTTTGTTTTTAATTTTAAAAGCGATCAAGTTTCATTCATTGACAGACTTTGGGAAAAGTGAATGAACAAAAGTATCAAATGAGCATCTAACAAACCACAAAAATTGTGACAGTTAAGCGCGTTGCGCTCTGAACGAACAATAAAAAACAATAAGCCAAATAATTTAAAACATAAAGCTAACAAAAACACACCGCACACAACTCTACACACAAACAAACAAACTGCCATCGAATGAAAGCTGGACTCGCTGCGCTGCTAATCGTTGAAAAATGCTGCGCTCCAGCATAGAACAACACGAAAAGAAAGCAAAAGCATCAAACACAAAAAAAAAAAACAAAAGCCATGAAAATTACAAAACAACAGCCAGCAGCACAGCAGTCAGCAGTTAAGACGCATTCACGGTGTGGCGGGGCAGCGGGGTAACTAGTTAAAAAGGGTAATTGTCGCTTATCAGTGTTGCCAATGGTGGCCAATGCGCAGCAGCGGCAGCAGCGGCAGCAGCTACTACGGCGAAATGGAATAATGGAGCGCATGAAATTAAATTGCAAACCAGGATAACAGGCGAATAGAATAGAAATAGCAGAGGGTAAAATGCTATAAAGATAAACACGAGTTGATGTACGGCGGCAATATGGAAAATAATAATAGAGGCGAGTTCGGGGAGAATGGAACAGCAAATACTGAGCAGCATTGAGCATACAGCGGCAGCAATATTCGGACTGAGAATGGACATGGATTGGAGCAAAGAGGAGCAATGAAATTGTAAAGTTTGATTTAATTAATTGCATTCATTGGCAGTGGTGCATAGGGGATTTCAATGTGGGTGGTGTTGGGAGAGTGCGGATCGTAAACAACTTTTTAGGCATCCAAAATTGTTGTAACCAACTGAACTGCCAAAACCCCTTATTGGATGCGTCACTGACTCTTAGTATAATTCAATGTTGAAATAATGGCATTTTGAAATAATATACATACACAGCACAACAAAAAACACTTTTTTTCTGTTGCATGGAGTTTTTCTACTGTTTCTAACTAATTTGGGTGCGCTGATCAGATTTTTTCTAGCAGCTCTAGTTAGTGAGATATGGGTACCGTGTCACTTTTTCAGATTTCCCTCTGTTTTTTTCCATATTTTTGATCGTAATTTCTAAACCAATAAACCGGTTGAAATAATTTTTACCTTGTTGCATTAACAACACTTCACTGCTTCTTTTCCGATGCAACTTATTTTCATAAGTTTTAAAATTCCGCGGTAATTAGACCTCAAAATCGGAAAATATGGAATTTTAAGGCGTTTTCTTTGATTGTCAAACACATACACAATTTTCGTAAATCAATTAACGAGTTAGGTGTATACTGAAAGCCGACACATCAAGCAATACAACACAGCCAAATTATTTGGCGGAATACACATTCGCATCGAAATAATAGCAAAAATGTACCATAGTCATTTTCATCACTTTTCTTACTTTTTCCTTAAAAAATTAGGGGCCTCAAAATATGCTCTTTTACATGTTCCATTTATAGTCTGAAATACAAGCAAAAAACAAAAAAAAAAAATTAGAATTCCTCGAAACAAAAAATTAAAACCTTTGCATATTTTGAGGCCCCAATTTTTTAAAAGTATGAAAAGTGATGAAAATGACTATGATAAATTGTTGCTATTATTTCGGTGAGAATGGGAATCACACCAAATAATTTGGCTGTGTTGAATTACTTGATGTTTCCGCTTTCATGTTAATTGATTTTCGAAAAACGTCCACGTTTTTCAACATCAAAGAAAACGCCTTGAAAATCCATATTTTCCGACTTTGAGGTCCAATTACCGCGGAATTTTAAAACTTATCAAAATAAATTATATAAGAAAAGCAGCCATGAGGTGTTGTAAATGCCACAAAGTGAAAATCATGTCAACCGGTTTATTGGTTTAGAAATTACAATCCCAAACGTGAGAAAAAACGGGGAAAATCCGAAAAAGTGGCACTCCCATTTTTGCGAAAACTAAGTTTTAAAAACGATTTGCGGATTCGAAATCAGCGGTCCCTAATTACCCTCGAACTAATTTCAAAACCAGAAAAGTCGAAATTTGTTGCCCTGTGTTATTTATATAATTAGGTATATAATTAACAAAAATAAAAATTAGAATTATATATTAATAAAAATTATCTATAAAAACCAATTAATTAATTCATTAATCGTACATAATTTATAAAATCAAAACAACTATTCAATCAAATCAAAACAACCATACTAAATTCTTTCGTAGGATTCATTTACACACCAACATATGACAACAACAAACATGTTGACATCATTTAAAAATACTACAAGCAAACACAACAACAATAAAGAAATGTTCAAAACAATTGCCATACGATAACGAAGCAAAAGTGTTGCATACTTGCAGGCTGTGTGCAGTTGATTGATTGCCTTGGCCTCAACAGCTAAAGTTTTTACGCTAAAAGCGGCACATAATGAAGACATTAAACGCGGCCGCATCAAAGCGTGGCCAGTAGCAACAAAAACAACAACAACAGCAACAGCAACGCCAGCAGCAGCAGATGGCATGCAGCAGCGTCGAAAAGAAACGCAAAGTCGGATATTTATTTAATTAGAGCAGCAATTGTGTGCAGTTTAATGGGGTAATGGAGGCAACGTTGCAACATCAGCCGGCAGCCGGCCACGACCGCTGCAGAAACTTTTGCTCGAGTCTTAATTTGACGCCTGAAAGCATAGCAGCGATATTCGTGTCGTTTTGCATCGTTCCTTACTTTCTTCGTACAATTTCTTCTCTTTGCTATTTTGGACTCTTTTCGCTCTCTATTCACATCTTTTGGCTTCTTTTAAGTTATTGCTTGCCGGACGCTGCTGGCCACTTGTGCAGCTTGGCCACGTCTTCGAAATGAGTTTGCGTATTATCTGGCAAGTTTTGCCACTTTCGCAGAAATAGTTCAACAGTTTTAGAAAGACTGGCAGCGAATGAAAAGTTTTCTGCTTTTACATTTTGTGTTATCCGACGAATATTTAACTGCAATGTTTACATTTATTTTGAAAACAAAAATATACAAAAAAAAATGGAAAAAAAAATTAAGAAAAACTAAACGAATAGTGGCTAAAGTTGTAGTTTTGTTAGCAGCAACTGTTAATTTTTTTTTTGTTTTTTGTTGGAAATATTTCCAAGTAGCAAAAGTAGTGAACGTAAGTTTTAAACTCACTCCAAGGCAATGTGTTTGCATATAAATTTGGTTTTGATGAGTGAATTCGAAATGTGGCAGCTGTGAAATTTGCAAATTTTTGCGTTTCGAATGCACGTTTTGCAATAAGTTTAAATGATTTATCAATTTTATAAATTGCTGTGCTGAGTATGAAAAGTTTAGTGCTATAAAGGGTTCAATGATTTCAGAGCAGATCGGATCAGGAGACTACAAAGTTTAAGTTGGTATTTTCTACGAAAATTTAGAAGATGACAATGTTGAAACCAGGGACTTTTTAATAAATTAATGAAAACAACCGATTAACGTAACCAGCACAAGGCAAATAGTCTTGTGGAGGCCCTATGCTCCAAAGAAGAGTGAACAAGGAAAAAAAAGAAATTAATTTAACTTTAATTAAATTAACTATTACAATGCAACATACATTTTTTTTGTTGATTATAATTATTAAGTATTTGCGACAATTAATTTTCACGTTGTGTAATAACTGTTATGAGAAATAAATTTTTTTTCGTTCTCGATAATTATTATTTTGGAATTTTTTTTTACGTTGCTTCCTAACATTTATTTATGATTTTTTGTTATTTACGTTGCCGATAACTATTATTTGAAAGACATTTTTTTTACGTTGCTTCATATATTTTATGAAAGAAATTTTTTTTGTACGTTGCCCTACCACATTTTGAGTATTGATTGATTTTTAATTGTTTAGTTGTTGGTGCAGTTATTTTGAGTTTGTCAATTTAAAAAAATTAAAAATCAATTCATATCCAAAGTGTGGTAGTTCAACGTAAATATTTTTTTTCTTCAAAATAATAATTATCGACAACGTAAATTAAGAAAATCATAAAAAAAGTTATGAAGCAATGTAAAAAAAAATTTCTCAAAATAACTGTTATTATGTTATATCGGTAACGTAAATAAAAAAACTCATAATAAAAGTTATGAAGCAACGTAAAAAAAAATCCCAAAATAACAATTATCGACAACGAAAAATACATTTCTTTCTTATAACAGTTATTAAGCAACTCAAAAATATTTATTACATGATATTAGTTACAGGTCACATAAAAAATGTCTTACTGGGAATCAGGGGCGTAGCCAAGGGAGGGGTTTTGGGTGTCAGAACCCCCCCATGGCCTATAATTATTTAAAATTTGCAATCACTATGCATGGTATATACGTTCCCACATTAGTAAAAAAGTCTTTTTACCTTTAAACATTTAAAAGAATAATCAACAATTTTTTGTAACACCGATATGGTTTTTTAAATAGTCCCCTTCAGGCTCAGTACAGCTATTTGCATGATCTAAAAGCATGTCTAATGAGTGTTTTAGATCGTCGGCTGGAATGTCCTACAGGATGGCAGTACAAGCCTTTTGAATGGCTTCTACGTCATCAAAACGCGTTTGTTTAATCGGTAAATGCATTTTTTTTCTAAGGTGAAAGTCGCAAGATGCCGCATCAGGTTAAAACGAGGAGTGGGTGATGGTTAAATTCGTATTTTAGTCAAAAAATCAGTCACAAGTGTCTATCGTTGAGATGCCGTCTCTCGATAGCCAAATATTCGCCTTCGCCTTACCAAAGACTTTTGTATGCGTCGTTTACCAATACCCATAAACTCATTCACTCGCAATAAATAAGTAAATAATAAATAATTTTTTTCCATACCTCAGTATTTAGTATCGTCCTCGGGTGATAGTCAGTTTTTCGAAAAAAATTCCTAAATTTAACGATTAATTTTGCGACTAAGGAAAATATTAAAAGATTTCTTTCCAGAGGGTTTATTGAACAATTTTTTTTATTTTTTTTTTTATTTTTTATTTTATTGTGAGTTTTATTCAAAATGGTGGCGGAAGCACCTGGGATCACCTGTGTGGGTATTCGGTATACAAAATAGCAAAAATAAAAACAAAACATGAGTAATATTTTCAAAAAATATTTGTTTATGTTATTGAAAACGACTTTCGAATTTATTCAGTAAGTCGAAATCATAACTATTTACATTGGATAAATACAGATGGCAGATATTAGACATGAATATTAAAAATATCACTCGGGTGGGTATAAGGAAAGCGAAGGTTGAATCCAATTTCAAGTAGATTTTGGCTGATTTTTTATGGAATCTACGGTGGTCGCGGATTTCAGTTGGCTAAGACGTTGGTCATCATTTATGTCCTGACAATCGTTTTTAAATCGCGTGTACCACTCATGAAGTCTGCCACGGCATAAACGATAATCACCATAAACTTAGTTCATCAATTTAAATTTTTCGGCTAAAGTCTTACCAACTTTAAAGCAAAACTTAATATTTGCTCTTTGCAAATTAGTATCAAATGTTTGTACCACTGGCAAGAACATACTTTTACTTCGGACGCAATAACTTCGCTCACAGTGAACCAAATTTCATGAAATTTCCAATGCACTGGGTGGCACCACCACAAAATGCCCTCTTTGAAAAGTTCAGTTTATTTTAAAAAGCATGTAATACTAAATTGGTCATCAATTTTTTTTAAACCCCCCCCATGGCAAAGTTCTGGCTACGCCACTGCTGGGAATAATAATTCTAAAGCAATAGTTTTACAAATTTCTTAAATTAGAGTAATTTTTTTATTTCCAAAAATATGGATAATAATTATTTTTGATCTCTAGTTAAAACAGCAATTTTTGTGTTTGGGAATGTTAACCCCCCACCCTCCTGTGTGCACCATTGTTTACCACCCATTATATACAAAAAATTTGTGATTTTGAGTCTACAAAACTTTCTTTGCGTGCGACTCTTGATTTCACCCAAAAACCTTCGTTTATTTTCCAGTCAATTTCATTAATTTTACTTTATTTCAAAGCAAATATTTTTTAGCTAAACTGAAAGAAAACAAAATCTCCAGCTAAGACAGCAACAACCAAAATGCGTTCGTTCAGCGGCTTTAAGTAGAGCAAACATCACATCAAGCCGGCACCAAAAACTGTCTCCCCCTCTCTATCTACGCTCTCACCCTTCTTTTGTTCCACCCGTTGACATTCGACACCTTCATTTTTCATACAACAATTAATCTAAATTTTCCTCCCGAAAATTCACGTCATCCAGTTTTCATCCAACAACCCCAGCACCAACACCATTACCCACTACCCACCACCACCACCACCATAAATCGGCCCATTGGCGGCAGCAGCAACTTGGCATGTTGTGTCGCAATTATGCGCTGCTTATTCACCACTTCCGCCGGTGCCGGTGCGGCCGGCGCTGTTCGAGCGGAAGTGGTGCGCTTAAGCAGAAAATTAAATCTCTTGTATTCACCTTCGTTTTGTGGCTCTTTTTTCCAGCTACTCCCTACTCAATCTTCACCTGTGCCATTCCCTTTTGGCTAACTGCCCGTTTTCAGCTCATTTCCACCGCTTCCAACCTGCCATTCGTTTTGTGCTGTTTTTGCGTCGCAGTCGTTGCTTAATTTCCATAAATGTCAATTGCTGCATGCGATTCGCATTCAGCAGCGACTCATTTTGTCACTGTGCCGCATCCACTTTGCCATAATGTGGCAACGCCATTAACAGCACCGCCATATTTGACACTTTTGCCACGCTAAACGGTGCTAAGCGGCGCCTGGTGTCGTTAACATTTCCATTTTGATTTGTACGGTTGTCATTGTTTGGTGCTTTTTAAGTCTATTCCTGCCCTCGCCACCCCTCACTCCCCCCTCCACAACTCGTTGTCTGACTCACATTTAGGGCATTTCATCTCGCTTCCTTGTTCGTGCCACGCTTTGTTGGTTTATCGCCTTTGGGCCGTCAATCGCGCGTTTAAATGACAAAACAATGGATTTTCGACAACAGCAACAACATCAGTAATGAGCATGCAAGCGACAAACACGTGGCCAAGAAAAAACGCCATGACATAACGGCCGCCGGTGCGACGGTGCGCGTTGCTGCAACGGTGAGTGGCGCGTTGTGGCACAATAGAAAAATTATATACGACGCTGTTTAGCTGTCAATGCGGTACTAATCGACTGTTGACGCGCTGTCTGAGCGCGGAGCACCAAACGGAAACCGAATAACAAATGAATGCAAAGGTTGCATTAATGTTGGCGTGCTCGAGTTGCGTTTGTCACGCGAACGTCGCGTCGCCTCGTTTATTTATGAAGTTGAAACTAGTTGCGAACAGCAAAGACAAGCAGAATGTGTGGTGTAGAGGGGGGTAAGGAGGAGGGAGCTGAGCAAAAATGCTGGTTCAAGCAGCTAAAAGACATGAAAAAAGCAAGTCAAAAGCGCTTGCAGACACTTAGAAGGGTGTGTGAGTGTATGAGTGTGTATGTGAGTGTGTCTGTTAACCACATAAAAGCCTTCAAATAGTTTTGTAGCTATTTTCAATGGAAAAATATCTATTCACACGTTATTAGCATACCAAACCGCCGAAAGGAACGTTGCTGGTAATCAACTGAAGTGAGTTCATTTATTTATTTGGTTTTCCTTTTTTGTTTTGCAATTCTATTTATGGTCGCATTAAGTGCTAATTTTGCTGAAAATATGCCAAGAAATGGAACAAAATTAGAGAAAAATTCAATTTTTGTTAGAAGCAAGCAATTTTTGATAGTTAATAATGAAAATTTTTATTGCAATAAAAAAAATAATAATAAAAAGAAATTCTGTGAAATGGGAAAATAGATGACTGAAAGCAATTTGGAAAATATAAAAAAAATAATTAAAATTAAATATCAAGGAAAATTATAATTGAAAGGAAGTAGAGAAAATGTGATTAAAAACAAAGAAAAACTGAGACGATAGAATGAGGGAGAAGAAGAAATACGTAGAAATACGTAAGTAGAGATAAGACTTAGCCAAAGATAAATTTGAAACCAGGAGAGTTTCAACAGCTGCTTGAAGATGAATAAATCTCTTTTGGAACTGTTAGTGTTCCAAGGATATGAGAAGGAGATCAATTTATGTTGAAAACACCATAATCGCCTCTGAGTATAAGTGGTGAGAAAAAATTAGAAACCTTCATAGGTTACTAGTTCACTGGAAGCAGATGGCTTGAGAATTTCAACAGCTGTTTGAAAATGAAAACATTTCATCTGGAACTTATAATGGCCCAAAAATATTAGAATCAGTTAAAAGAATCAGTTTTAGGTGAAAACAGACAATAATCACCAGCGCGGATAAGTGCCGAGTGACTTCGATCACTTCAGAGAATCGAGAGGTCCTGGGTTCTAGGCTCAACTTAACCATCACATAATAAACAAAGTGGTTTACAGTGTTCCTTTCAGCAAGCAATGTAAGCTTTTGGGCAGAACAAGTAGCCAAGAAAGAAATATTTTGGATTTTGAAAATTAATCAAAAGTCAGAATTAGAGAATAACGAAAAGAAAACATCGATGGGATATTATAGTGAAAAAATACTTTATTGGGGAACTGAAATCAATTAACGATCCAAGAGACTGACAATTGGATGATCAGAACTTCATTTGAAAATGAATTAAAATTATAAAGAAAATCAATTTACATCAGAAAAGATCCTTTAAAGTGATGAAACGTTGATTGAAGTGTAGGAAAAATCAATAAAAGTGAAATTAATAATTTTGAAGGTGAAAAGAAATAACTTTAGTCGAAACAATCCACTGACGCTCAAAAAATATCAGCTTAATTAGCGAAAAATATCCCAACTAAAACAAATCAGTTGTAGCTAAGAAATATTCATTCAAGATTGATTTGAGCCATGAAAAATCCCTTAAAGATCAGAAAGTATCAGCTTGATAATAACTATAAAAAATATCTATTGCACTTAACAAATATTTATTAAAGCTTAGAAAAAATTTACTTAAGTCATCATAAGTCCATAAGAGGTAAGAAAAAATCAGATTTATAAGCAAAAACTATCATAACTAAAAAAAATTGCAATTGTAGTCAAGAAATCTTCATTAAAGTTTAGAAAAGATTAAGATTAAAAGATTAGAATTAAGAAAAACAGATTAAGAAAAAAAGATTAAGATTAAAAGTCGTAAACAAGTCATTGAAGATCAGAGAAGATTTACTAAGCTTGAGACAAATTTAATAAATTTGGAGTAAACTCAAATAAATTTGATAAAAGTTTAGTTCAAATCAGCAAAAATCATTTCATGTTAAGAAAAATGAATAGGTAATTTGAAAATATTGTATTGAGATCAGTTAAGATGAAAACCGATCAAGTTGAAGTTGGAAAACTTGATCAAAATTTAGAAAGAATCAATCAATTTCAATGAGCAGAACTAAGTGCAGTTGGACACAAGAGTTACATAAAGTTGGAGAAAGATTCTTGGATTTCAGAATAAAGCAAAGGTGATGAAAATTTTCAACTGAGTATGAAGGCTACAGACTTTTCGTGGCAGAAGATGATAACTAAACTAGAAGAAGAAGAAATTCAAATAACTACGCTAAGTGAGATGAAAGTAGAATTGAATTGATTTGAAATTTAAAGGGCTTTAAATTTTATTTTTTATTATTCTTGACAAATTGTTGGGTCGGTCAGTTTGATAATGTAAGCAGGATGTGGAAAGGAAGAAGCTAACTCAGCAGGCAAGCGAGAGAAGATAAAAAAACCAAAAGCAGACAATTCGCTTCATTATTCTGTTCATGTTATAAACTAAGACTAACCCAAACGACCAACGAAACCAAATAAACGGACCAAAAGTAGACAATTCCTATCATTAATCCGTTGCTAAGTATAAACTAAGCTAGAACAATCGAGTGCTATAAAAGATTTTAGAATATTTTCGTTATTCTGATCGATTTTTAAAACTTCCCATTCAGAAAACTCTATACTGAGTACCTACTTTGCCATAATCGCGTATCGATCTACAAATGTATAAACATTCACACCGAAAGCAGTTTATTAAAAATGCAGATAAACAAAAATATTCCATTTCAACACTGAACGCCATAAATTCGCGTACTCGAATGCATCAATTTCGAATACCTGTGAAAAGCTGCTATGTCAAAGACTCAATATGAACCAAATTGCTGCATATTTATGTGCAATAGTACACATGTGTGTATGTGTGCGTGTACCTTCACGTACACACACACACATACATAAAATCCGCTAAAACATAATGAAGCACAGCGAAATATATTTGTGCGCGCATTTCGACTGACTGACTGACTGACTCGCGCGTAGTTCAACACGAATGCAATTTGAGCAAAGAATATTTTACATCTATAAAATTTATTTCGATTTCATTTTTCAATTTTGCGAAAAGCTGCAATTCGGCACAGCTAACAAACATTTACTTTTTCGCTATAACGAATGTGTGTATGTGTCTGTGTTATGTCGGCATGTGTGTTGTGCATTTGATGTTAGAAAAGAGAATTGTAAAAAAACATAAATTTATTGTGAACGCATTGCAATGTGCAATGAAAATTTACTTGTGGGGCACGTCAAATTTTTGTATTTGAAGTGAGATTATATTTGGTATAAATTTGGATCAAATTCCTACCTGAAGTTCGGGCAGGTAGTCTTGGTAGTGAGGAAATAGGTAAATAATATGTATGAACTTTTAGAATTAGTAAATAGAAATGTCAAATTTTTGTAACATATATGAAAGCGAGAGAAAATTTGGTATAAATTTCAAACAAAATCCTTTATGAAGTCCTGGAAGGTATTTTATTTACTGTGGTTATTTGTAATTAATATAAATTTTTTGAATCAGTAATCAAAATGTCAAATTTTTGTATATGAAAGCGAGAGAAATTTTGGTATAAATTGCAAACAAAATCCTTTTTGAAGTCCTGGAAGGTATATTAGGTAGTGTGGTTATTTGTAATTAATATAAATTTTTTTAAACAGTAATCAAAATGTCAAACTTTTGTATATGAAAGCGAGAGAAAATTTGGTATAAATTTCAAACAAAATCCTTTATTAAGTCCTGGAAGTTATTTTATGTAGTGTGGTTATTTGTAGTTAATATAAATATTTCAAATTAGTAACATCCATCTCAGCGTTAGATTTGGAGTATAAAAATCAAGAATAGTTCACACTGTATTTTGTAAATTTTGAATCAATCTTTCTTCTGTACACATTGCAGTATCTGCACTGCAATAAATGAAAAGGAAAGTGTCCTGCAGCTGATATGTAGCTGTTGCGCACTGATTAAAAGAAGGATGAGGCAAAGTGCTACTGAAAAGTTTAACACAGCGGGAATCAATTCGATCAATGGCACGCCTCACTAGTAGACCAACACGTGTGGAGTGTTTGACCTCAAGGCACATCCACTTCGAAACTGAGCTGACACATTGGGCTAATTGTTGATTAAAAGAAATATCTGCACTTCGATAAATGAAAGGAAAATGTCCTGCGCCTGATACTGCTCTGCTGTTACTAATATAGGGTGTTTTTTTTAGAGGTTTGTTTTTCGAATAGAGATAAAACTGGCATTTTGTGGTTAAATCTGGCAACTTTAATGTCATTTATGTTCAGTTTGGTTTGCCATTTCATCATGAACAAGTTGACAAAAGAACAACGCTTGCAAATCGTGCAAATTTATTTCGAAAATAATGGTTCAGTTCGCGAAGTTTACCGCAAGCTCCGTCCATTTTATGGTCGACATAATCGTCCATCAGAGCAATTAATTCGGTTAACCATGGGTCGTTTTTGCACTACGCTTACTCTATGTGATAATACGCATCCGCAGAGACGTCGAACAGTGCGCACCGAAGAAACAATTGCCGCTGTAGAGCAAAATGTTGAAGAGGACCCAGTCAGAAGAGGAGTCAGTTACCGTTAGTGGAGACCGGTATAGAGCCATGATAACCGACTATTTTGTTCCCGAATTGGAAGGCATGAATGTGGATGAGTTGTGGTTCCAACAAGACGGCGCTACATGCCACACAGCGCACGTCACAATCGATTTATTGAAGGAAACATTCGATGAGCGCATAATTTCGCGGAATGGACCTGTCAATTGGCCACCAAGATCGTGTGATTTGACACCATTGGATTATTTTCTTTGGGGATATGTGAAGTCGCTCGTCTACGCCAACAAACCAGAAACGTTAGGGGACTTGGAAGCCAACATTCGTGGCGTTATTGCCGACATACGGCCCCAAATGCTCGAAAAAGTGGTTGAAAATTGGACCTGTAGAATTGGCTTTATTCGAGCCAGCCGCGGCGGCCACATGCCCGAAATCATATTTAAACATTAATGGCATAAAATTATCCTTCCAATAAAGCCAAATTGATGGACATTAAAACGATTTTCTTGTGTTTTACTTCAATTCGAAGTTCTATACCTCTAAAAAAAACACCCGATAGAAGGAAAACGCCACTATTAGAAGGAAAAGGGACCACTTCAAATCTGTGCTGACACAATGCCTAAGTGAGCTTTTTCTGAGTTAATCTATTAGAACATTTTGTTTGCACCATTAGGGAGCACCGAGTCTTAACAGGGCCTATGACTTGTGTTGATGATGTTAATCGATTGAAGTTCTGCCAGGTTGAGGGTTTAGCATATCGTTAGCAATCCTAACCGATGGGGCTGCCATCTGCTGTCCCCTTGTAGAGATACTTACGTATGGTAAACGGCTTAGTTAAAATTTTTTATAAGACAAAAATAGCTAAACTCTTCTCTAAAATCATTTAAATGTTACGAACTTTTACAAGAAAAAATGCATTATTGATTCCTTTATGCTTTCTTATGTTGTTTTACATCGAATGTGTGTAAAGCTCAGTTAAATTCAACAGAATAGCAAATCGATGAAATTATTTACAATTTATGCTTTTATGACTATGTTCCCTCATTCATTTTGTATGCCTAACATAAGCTAAGTTTATTCTTAAAAGCACGCAGCGTCACTACTCATGCGATCAGCGCACTCCATCACAAAACACACTGCACTGCACGAAATCGCATAATATAAGCTCCAAAGAAATACTTACATACAGTACACATGTACAAATGTCTGTGACTGCAAGTTGAGCGCATCAATGCTCACAAGCTTAAAGCGCTCACTGGCGCTTTGTGCAACGAAATTGTGATCGTCTCCTGCATTTTATTAACCCATTTTCTGGTTAAACCGAGTGATGTTATTCTTATACATAGGTACATGTGTGTGTCTGTGTTATGCATTATGCAATACAGACACACGCGTGGTCAACACTCAAGGTTTTTTCTTCTTCTTGCTTTCTCAGACTTGCAGCCAGCGCGTCACTGCATAGACATTTGCACTCTTTCGCTTTGAGCTCACACTTTGTGTGACCGTGTATGTTTGTATAAATACATACATGTATTTTATTGCATACATATATATATATATCTAAAATTGTACATGCATTTGTTCACGTTCAGGTTTAAAGCATATAACATGCTATACAAAAATTTATATTTTGATGATGATAATCATACGCCCCGTTGTACTGAAGCTTTGTGTGTGTCGCTTGCGGTTTGTTGTGTTCTGCAGTTTTGTTGTTGTTCTGCATTATGCACACCATAATATGCTTTGTTATTGCTCGCAAGTGCCTGTTTCGCATTTTACTCGTTTTCCCTCGTCTACATTGCACGTTGCCATACCTTAAACTTCATATTAGCCACAACGCGATTCTGGTATCTAAATATTTACTTTTTCTTTTAAATTTTCTTATTGGATCTGTTGGAATTTTTTTTGTGTGCTTCTTGTTGTTGTGTCATAACACCGTGCGACAAAAATTAAAAAAAATTTTCACACCGAAAAAAATCCATATGGGCGTGAAACTAGAGACCTAACAAAGTAATACTGCGTACTCAGTTTTTTATTTGTACATCGTTTGTCCTTTTAAAAGGACTTCAAAATTTTGAAAGGGATAAAAAATAAAAAAATACATAAAAAATACTTATCCTCGTTAGAATATGGCGATATGTATATCAAATGAAAGAGGAAAGGCTCAAGAATTTAAACAAAATTAACTTTTTATCTGTTTTTAAAAAGGATATGAAAAAGGTCCTTTGAAAATTTTAATCCTTTATATCCTTGAAAATTTACAAATAATTTTCTTGAAAAATAAGTATGTTAAACCCCAAAATCTCCTTGATCACGTGTCAAAATTTCATTTTTTTCGCTTCATTGATTTTGTATCTTTTTAATATTTAAAATACTGATACTCAAATAAATTAGAATTTTTGTACTTCATTAGAATTGCAGCTTCCGCCTTTTTCTTAATAACTTTCGAATTAATGAAGTTAGAGGTAATCAAATTTTGACACGTGATCAGAGAGATTTGGGGATTTAACACACTTAGTTTTCAAGAAAATTCCGTGTAAATTTTCAAGGAAATAAAGGATTAAAATTTTCAAAGGACCTTTTTCATATCCTTTTTTACAAATAGATAAAAAGTTAATTTTGTTTAAATTCTTGAGCCTTTCCTCTTTCATTTGATATACATATCGCCATATTCTAACGAGGATAAGTATTTTTTATATTTTTTGTAAATATATTTTATCCCCTTCAAAATTTTAAAGTCCTTTTAAAAGGACAAAGGATGTTGAAATAAAAAACTGAGTACGCAGTATTACTATATTTGGTCTCTAGTTTCACGCACATATGGATTTTTCCCGGTGTGAAAAATGCTGTCGCACGGTGTAATATTTGACATGCAAATTAATTCGTGCTTGTGCCTACATACTCATAACTTTTTTTGTCAGCTGTCGTCGCGGAATTTTTTTTCAAATATTTTGCAAATATTTGTTGTTGTCTTTGTTACTTTGTCATTCTTGCAAAGCACACTTGAGTACGCTTAAAGCTCAACAGCGTCTATGATAAACCAATTCAGACACATTCAAGGAGTAAAGCATAATATGTATTAAGGTTTTTAAAGGTCACTTGCGGTGTGAACATTTGGATTTTAGGCGAGACAATTGTTTGGACGCTAATTTAGACACAAGAAAGAAGCAAAATGTATGTTTCTTTAAGGCCCGAAATTTGTTAAGGTCATTTGAGATGCGAGGAGTTCAACTGTGGAAAGTTAGGTCCATGAAAAGAGTAAAGCATGTTTTGAATTTTGGCCTTAGCTCAAATACGGACTTTGCATCAAAATAAAAAACTTTAACTTTTTGCGTGTTTCTTAAGTTGATTGAATTTTCTATTTAATATGAAAGGATGAAACAAGTTTTATCTCCTTTGTTGAAATAGTCAAGAAAAGACAGTATTCAGAAAGAGTATAAGTCCATTGTACTGAAACAATTAATTTAATTGACTGGCACGACAGCCCGCTTACGCGAGACTAAGGCCTAGCTTCCCGCAACCACCCGTATTGTGCGTGTGAATTTGGACGCGGGTGGAAGGGACCTACAGTTTTATGCCGGTTCCGAACGGCAGGTTGGGAGCTCTTTCATAAGCAATTTTTACTCTCAGAGGTTTGCCATTTCCAGCTGAGAGGACAGCCACCGAAAGAGAAAACGAGTTTTCCCGTTATTTTTTTTTTAGGTGTTATTACAGGCAGTATTTGAAACTGAGGTTGCTGCCTTCGACTCGCGGTCCAACGCACTAACCAACTGAGCCACGGCAGCTGCCGTACTGAAACAGGAAACCTCAATTTTGTTAATTTGCTGTAAGTCTATTCGATCTCCGAAAAATCTAAGTATGTCCTGTGGTGTCAAAAAGCCATGGCAGTTGCTTTTCTACACATCAGTGTCAATGGTATTAAACCTGATTCGGATGCACACAAAGTAGACACAAGGAGAGTCTGAGCCTGTTAAGACTTCGACTTCATATCTGAGTGGAAAATATAAATCATAATTTGTTTGCTGATTCCAAACGTTGAGTTGGGATCTTTTTTATGAGCAACACTTTTATTCGCAAATGGTTATGATGGGATAGTTGTAGAAATAAACCTGTTGTGACCTTCTGACTGGCCAACTAAAGCATTAACTATCGAGTCAAAGTGTAGTACAAACACATGAATTATATTTTTAGCTAAACATCTGTCAGAATTATTATAATTGTTATTCATAAAAAGTATTCAATATGTCAGCAGAAAATGCGTAATAAATGTGGTTGCTGTCAGCTGCAACTTTATCAAAAAAATTTTGATTTTATTGTCTCTAAAAAAAAATAAAAAATTTATAAATGTCAGCTGCATAAAATTTAACAAATTTTGAACCACAACAATTTTAAAAATGTTTAGGTTAAATAGCAGCAAATTGCTGCGCACAACTTTCGCCAGCCGCAAGTCTTAACCACACACACACACACACACTTAGCATAAAAGCAAAAAAAAAACCGAAAAATTAATAACAACGTCAGCGACAAAAAATAAAACCAAAAAAAAAACGCGGAAAGCGAAAAAATGCTAAATGAATTTGCAATTATGCAAAAAAATTTAAAACAACAACAACACATAAGATGGATATGAAATTATGAAAATTTTGTTACAAATAAACTTTTTCATGCAAGTGCGGCGCACGCAGCGAATAGACAGCAGCACGCAAGCAAAATAGAAAAAAAACAAACCATAGGCAAAGTGCGCGCGCGCAAAAGTATGCAACAAACCATAAAAGCATAAAAGAAAACAAAAACAAGCGCTGAAACCAGCAGCCAGCGGCAAGCAGATAGCAGTGTCGTGTAATTACTGGCAGCAGTGCAGGAAGTGGGCATGTGTGTGTGTATGTGTTTATGTGTGTGTTGTGACACGCTAAAAGGAGTTTGGAAGAAGTGAAAAAAATTGTGTAACGCCGCGTTAATAAAATTCATAACGTAAACACTTAACAAAAAATACCCTCAGCAGGAAAATGTATGAGCTGTGTTGAAATCGAGCGGGACGAGACGGAAGGCAGAGAAGGCGTGCAATGGCGTTTGTGGTGGAGTGGCTGCTAATGAAAAAGTGTGCAACAAAGTTGAAATTGTATGCAACAAAGTCAAAAATGCGGGCAAGAGAGGATTGCAGAAGTGGCGAGTCAAATTGTGAGATCTTAACGATGGCGTGCAGCGGCAACGTTGCTACGTGGGCGTGGCCAGCTGGGGAGTTGTGTATATGTAAGGTGAATGTCATGTTTGTTCCTGGCTTTTGTTTCACTAGCTTTCTTTATCGTTTTGTGTGTATGGTTTTTACTGTTATTCTGACTCAATGTATGTTGTGTTTTTTTGTTTGCTTTTGAGTGCAAAGAAGCAGTGTCCTTGGAGGCTTTGTTGAAAAAAAAATATCATATTTCACTGATTTAAAGTGACTGGGCTGACCGACAAGGAAAATTCTGGAACATGATTTTAAATTTAAAAAATCAGACGAAAAACATAGTAAAATAATTCCTTGCAAGATTTGTACAGAAACTAAAAATTCCTTGAAAAAATACTGATAAGCAAGCTGTATGAAAAAACTAGTCTCTAGGTCTCAGAAAATAATGTTTGCCTGCTTATTCTTCAATACTGTTTTCCATTTTTGTGAGCTTAACCCTAGAAGGGTAACCTTCGTCGATTCGACGAACACCACATACATTTCTTCAAATGTCTCCTTATTCTCCGATCTGATTGCTTCCTCTTTTCCTGTAATCTCAGTGGCGATGTGCTCTCGCGATATACACACATTTTGCAAAACTAGAACGAGAAGTTTTCTTTTTTAATAGAAAAACAAAACTAGTCTTCGTCGAAATGACGAATATTACCATTAACGTGACTATTTGCAATTGAATACGAATACTGCACATTGCATTTCAGTATTTGAAAATGTCTCGAAATGCGGGGTTATCGGTTGAAAAATTTTTGGAATTGGTTAGTTACTGAATCATTACTTCGTTAAGTTAATTAGTTAGTTAGTTAATTAGAAACAAGTAAGTGAGTTAAATAGTTAATTAGCATTTTAAAAAAATTAGTCACATTTATTGATTATTTTGCTTTTTATTAGTTTTTTAAGGAATTATATTTGTGTGTCTGTCTTCATGGATAAGCTATGTTTTGTTCTTAACTTTATTTTAAATTTAATTAATTTTTTTTATTTTCTGATACTCATTCTGATCTCAAAAAAAAATGTTTCTCAACACAAATTACTTAAAAATACACAAATAATTTTTAAAAATATATACGGTGCGAATTATTTACAAAAAAATGTCTACGGTAGTATAATTATATAATGAAGTG
Source organism: Melieria crassipennis (assembly GCA_963668005.1). Lineage (NCBI taxonomy): Eukaryota > Metazoa > Arthropoda > Insecta > Diptera > Ulidiidae > Melieria > Melieria crassipennis. The sequence continues at coordinate 63,039,663 of OY764961.1, read as the reverse complement.
TGAGTTTATACGATTTCTAGTTCTTCCAAAAATCGGAGTTGAATACGACTTCGTCGATTCGACGAAGATTACTAACAACGTATGTAAAATATGCATACCCTTCTAGGGTTAAAGTACCATCTGCGATTCAACCTAAGTAGTTCCTCACTCAAAGAAATCTTTCTATAAAATAAAGAAAACACTCAGAATAGATTTTGGTTCGATTCGGTTTATGAAGAGCTCTGTTGGGTACAAAATAAAGACGATTTGATTATTGGAAAACTTACTCACAAAATAATGACGCATTCTGATACCACAGCTGGTTGTTGATACTTCACTAATTAACCCGTAAACAACCAAAGTTATTTTAAAATGTACTGTCATTGTCAGCTGTCACTGAGACTGAAGAAGGATGAGTCTAAAGTTTTAAGACTCTTCCTATATCCAGTCTGGCCAAAAAGATGAGCTCGGATTTCTTAGACTTCTTCCTGTAAAAATCAAAATCAGAAAGGCTATCAAAGCATTTTTGGATTTTTTCAGATCAAAGTCAGCTGCTAAAAGTCAGCTTAAGATTCATAGAAGACTCGAGATCAAAGTTATGTCAGAAGAGTGAGCGTAGCATTTTTTTTAATTCTTGTGGCCAAAGAGTGATTCTGACATTCTTAGACTTTTCATAGTCAAAGTCAAGTCAGTACCGGTAGCGTGGGATTACTAGACTTCTTCGGGGCTATAATGAGACACTGTGATTATCAGACTCTCAAGTCAAGTGAAGTCAAGTTCAGTCAAGTTAAGTTAGGTCAAGTCAAGTTAAGTCAAGTCAAGTTAGTGTCAGTCTGGTATTTGTAGACATCTCCTGGTCAAAGTTTGGTCCGAAAAATAAGCCTAGAATTATTTGGTTTCTTCTGGTCTTCTGCAATCCTGCAGTTCTTGTAATTATTCTGGTCAAAGTCAAATCGAAAAGGTTAGGTACTTCGGAATTTCTGAACTTTTTCTTGTCAAACTCTGGTCTGAATAGTGAGCCTGGAATATTTTGTATTCTTCTGGTAGAATAATAATAATAATAATTGACTGGCACGACAGCCCGCTTACGCGAGACTAAGGCCTAGCTTCCCGCAACTACCCGTGTTGTGCGTGTGAATTTGTACGCGGGTTGAAGGGACCTACAGTTTAATGCCGGTTCCGAACGGCAGGTTGGGAGCTCTTTCATAAGCAATTTTTTACTCTCAGAGGTTTGCCATTTCCAGCTGAGAGGACAGCCACCGAAAGAGAAAACGAGTTTTCCCGTTATTTTTTTTAGGTGTTATTACAGGCATTATTTGAACCTGAGGTTGCTGCCTGCGACTCGCGGTCCAACGCACTAACCAACTGAGCCACGGCGGCTGCGGCTTCTTCTGGTAGAAGCCAGGTTATAATTGAAGCCGGTAATTCTTTTAATTTTCTTAAATTAAAATCATTAACCCATTAACGACCAACGTGACGTATACGTCACGATAGCACAGTCCATCTTTATGGGCCGAGAAAAAAAAATTGGCTACTGAAAATGTAATAAAAACTATATCATGACCTCGTCATAAGCATAACGGCCGAAATTGATTCAGTTGCAATCAAGTTTTCTTTGTGAAAAAACGAGTTCACGTTGGGTTAGTATTGTGTGTAATTTTAACATAAGTAAAATATCGAAAATGACAAAAGTCAAAAAGTAATTATATTGCAATTTTTTTTCCTATGCAAGTATACAAAATATTTTAAAGCAGTATTACTTACAATCGTTTGAAGATAAATAGTGCAAAAAATAAATGACAACGTATTATATTTTATCCGTGTTTGATTGTGTTTTTTATTGCCGTGACGTGTACGTTACGTTGGTCCAAATACAGGGCAAGTGCATATATTACTTTTTTATGTCATTAGATACTTCAAAAGATGAAATGCTAAATGAAATGCTAGATTATCTGGAAAGATTACAGGGTGATGATGAATGTTTTGAAAATTGTATATAGAGCCTCCCGATGACCCTAAGGTGTGCGATGAAGATTCGGGCGAAGAAGACTACTGCGGTACTATCGAAAATTTGGGCAGAAAGTAACTACTACCATGTGAATTAGTGTGTAATTCCAACGAAGATGACATTCCTGTCAACATCGATGAAAATATCGTCCTTTAATCCTTTGAAGGATCCTTTAATCAAGGATGTTCTTGATTCGTTGTCTCTTGGACGACAACGAATAAATAAGTTTTGATAATTTATTTACTTCAATTAGAGTTTTGGTTGGTTTGAAACAGTGGGGCTACTGGGGCACTGGTGTAATAAGATATACTTTATGATATCGAAATCTTGCCCTTTGCCTGACAAAAAGGCACTAAAACAGAAACAAAGTGATCACATAGATAGCATAAATCTGGAAAGTGCTGTTTTTTCAATAGCTTTAACCATTTATGGATAACATCACGTATGCAAAGTCGGTCGATACTCACGAGAACATCGGCGAATAATCGACGTTCCCCTACCACATGTTGTAGCGATGTATAATGTTTCAATGGGCGGTACAGATCGTATTTATCAGAATTTGAATGAATACAGAATTGTCGCAAGATGCAAGAAATTGTGGTGGTCCGTATTTACCAACATTGCTTCCACCCTACTGGACGTATTCCGACCTTTCTTCCCACCTAGCACAATCAATCAATCCAAAATGTTTACTAATCTGATTTTCGTCAAGCAATTTCAAGCCTCTACTGTGCTAGTGGTGGCGTTAGAAAGCCGCCTGAAGGTTATCGAAAGCCGAAGAGAGAAGATGAATGCACGATGAAAAGGAACGATGGCATCGATCACTTTGTGGAGGTGATTGCAAATAGCAAACGTCGACGATGAGGTCAGAATTGCACAACGGTGTGAATAACTGCCTGCGGAAACTGTAATATGGGCTTGTGTGATAAATGCTTAAAACACTATCATTTTTTGACCTTATTTTTAATTTGACTAATTTTATTGTGTAATATATAAAGTTCCTTTTTTATTTACCAAATGTTCCTTCTATTTAAAATAATGAAAAAATGTATGATACATCAAAAAGGAAAATAAAAACCAAAAAATTCGTATATACTCAAACACATAAAATTATCTTCACGTATGTATGCACTATGTGGACATAAGGACCAATGTGACGTATACGTCAAAGGCTATATTGACGCCCCTGCCAACAGTTTGAATTTTTTTTCTGATTTGTATTTAACTGTACAAAACTAGCATCTGGTAAAAATTTCAACATCTTACATCAATTTAAGGGCTCTGTCGTTAATGGGTTAAGTTAAATTCAAATCAGAATCAGGGTTGGCGTATAGTTCCCAAGCTTAAACTGGTCAAAGTCTGAGATGAAGCGTTCACCTAAATTTTTTTTATTTCTTCTAGTCAAAGTCAGATCACAAGGGTGAGTCTGCGGTTCTTAGACTTCTTCTGATCAAAGTTAAATAAGAAATTCAATACTCTTCCGGTCACACCAAAAGCAGAAAGGTGAGCCTAAGATTCTTAAAATTCTATCGATCATAGTCAGGAAAGCAGTGCCAGCCTGGGTTCTTAGGCTTTTTTCGGGCCAAAGTCAGATTTTTGAGATTTCTTCTATTGAAAGTCTGTTCAGTAGAGAGAAAATAGGATTATTTGACTTCTTCTGGTCAGAGTCAGGCCAAAAACAAGTTAGCCTAGAGTTCTTAAACTCTCCTGGTCATAGTCAGGCGAAGGGTATCCGCCGAAAGAAAAATTTGTCTTTGTTATTAAAATCCACAACTCTCTGCCCATTGACACAATAAACCAGCCACCGTACAAGAGTCAACCAAATGCTTAGCTTCTTTCTCTACTTCAAACATTATATTTTCTTTTGAAGACCATAGTCTTTTTGCGTTCCTGTCCCGACTTAAAGTCGTAAATCTATCCAGCTGGATGGGCAAACTTTAAGTAAACGAATTGTTACAAATTGCTTCATTGTGCGAATATTTACAACCCCAAAATGCAAACAAATGCAACAGAACGTTTATACATACAAACATGCAAGTAGTTACATATATAAAAACCAAATACAAATTTATATACCACGGCTACGTGTTCGCCGCTCGAAAGCACCAAAAACACGTTCGGCGGCACATTCGCTACCATTATGCGGCCGCATGTTGGCCCATTTGTGTGTTTACAGATGTCTGTGGCATTGCCGGTGTGTCTGTGTGTGTGTATGTATGTGTGTTCAAGTGGTAATTAAGCAATAGTCATCATAATTGCACACACACTTGTACTCACTCACTTACACACTCTCGAAATGTGCAAACGTCACTCAAACAACAAAAACAATAACAACAACAACTAGGCAAACAACACCAAGTGTATATTGCTCTACTATTGAATAAAAAAAACAAAAACGGCAACTTTGTTGCATGTCCTCGACACGCCACGTCTGCCGTTTGGTGTAAGTTTAATTTTACATTTTGCATTTTGTTAGCGGAAATGTGGCTGGCACCTGACACACACACACACACACACAATCTTTGGAACTGAATTTTGTTGATTCTGTTGTTGTTGTTATTGCGCTATTATTTGGTTAATTAGCAGATTTTATTACGTTTTGGCCATTAGTTTTTGAAATAAAAAAGTGTATACTTTTTTTAGCGCATATTGCATTTGCTGTTGTCGACACTTTTTGTATTCGCATTGCATTATTTGCATTTGTATTATATAATTTTAGGCGCTGGCTTTTATTATGCATTAAATTATTAATGCAACGAGCTTAATTAAATTCATGCTTTCCGTTCGAAATGAATTTCGGCCACATAATTGGTTGTATTTTAATTTTTTTTTTGCATTAGATAGCAGCGAAAATTGGAGTTTGTATAATTACACGTGATGATTATAATTAATTATGTACCAATATATACAATAACAAAAATATTACAAGGCATTTGGCTATGCATAATTATCAGCTTTAAATAATTGAAGTTATATATTTAATAGATTTGCATATTGAATTACATGAGAAATTGTTTAAAGTTTTCAGACCAATAAGTTTTGAGGAACGAAGTTTGAAATTTTTTGTGGAAGAGACACATTTATAAGATAAACAATTTTTTTTTACTTTCTGTAATGCTTTTTGGTGTCTTGGAGCCATTGATACAGTTCACAAATTAGTTATTTATAACAAATATTAAATTTTTTTTAATTTCAGGTCAATAGTCTGGATTTCGTAAATGTTCTTGTGACCAATGAAACCAAAAACAAAAAATTTAAATTTTTTTTTTTAATCCAAATAGTTTCAGTGGTTCAGCTTAAATTAACTTTTAGAACTTCTTGTAATTCGAAAACGAAATACTTTTCCTTATGCAAATTCATCAAATTAATTAAGTTTAAACACACTTTTGCAGTTTTTTGGAACTTGACAGGAAAATAAATTCCATATCTAAGTTAATCGAAATCACATACATATTTTTAAGTATCATAGAACAGTTACAATTGCAAATTTCTGGTGTCTCAAATCAATTGAAACATTATTTTGTCTTATCGCCGATATATAATTTGTTTTTCTTAATTTCAGATCACTAATCTGGATTTAGCAAAACCAATGAAACAAAAGAAATTGATTGCATGGAGTAAACAGCTAAAATAAATTTTTAGAGTTTTTTTCAACTCGAAAATAAAATATTTTTCAATACGCAAGTTAATAAAATTAACAAAACTTAAACACACTTTGTGAGTTGTTTTGAAACTAGACAGGAACAAATTTCCATATGTGAGTTAATCCAAATGACCAGCGAAAATAGCTTTAAGTTGAAACAGTTGAAAATGTCTGCTGCCTCAAATCAATGTTTCATCATTTCAGTTTCTGATCACTTATTTGCATTTCAGAAGAAATTGAATTGAAAAGAAATTAATTAGATTTAATCAAAAAAGGTTCATTGGTTTTGAATTTCTGGCAACTCAAAAAAAAAATATCTTTCCATATTCAATTTAATCAAAAGGACCAACAAAGAAATTTTTTAGTGAAAACAATTGAAAAAGTCGTTGGTCTGGAAATAGTTGAATGTTATTATTTATCACAAATATATAATTTTTCTTTATATTCCAGGATTTCTAATCTGAATTTCACAGAACGGTCAAAAAGACCAATGAATGAAAAAAAATGACTTGGGTTAGTCTAAAAAATTGTATGGCCTCAGTTTAGCAAACTTTTGTAGTTTCTTCAATGCAAAAACCAAATGTTTTTCTATATGTATTAATTTTTTTATTTTTATAGAAACTGCTAGCAACTCAGGCAGTATACATATTGCTTATTGTGACCTTTTTCATATGTAACAGAATCCATATTCATTAATCTTTGTATAGATAAGTCTTCAAAATAACTAGCAGACTTTCTTTAGTGAAAACAGTTGAAAAATTCAATTAGTTCTATTCTTCTGTGTTTGTTCTATAATTTTTGTTTTTTTCTCTCGATTTTAAAATTACCATAGATAAGAGAATACTCAAACAGATTGTTGGTTTTCGTTTTCACAAAAAAATAAAAACATTAAAAAGACGATGTAATTGAATTCAAAGCAAATTGAGTTCCCACTGCCTAATGTGATCCCATAAATTAGTCAAATGTCATTTGAAAACGTCTCTCAGAAAGATTTACGTTAGGTTAGGTTAAAGAAAGAAAGCGTGCCGCAAGCACTTCTACTGACAGACCCCCAATGGGTCCATTGTGAATCCCATCATTCTTGAACGTCTTGTACTTCCCTATATGAAAGAGTAAGCAGATAAAACTTGGCAGATCATTAAGCTTTTGTATTCTAGATAGTGTAGATCTCTAAAGACACTTAAGTTATTAAGCAGAAGTGAATGTCCCTTGGAGAGTTGACTTAGATAACAATGAATTAAAACCTGATCTAGTAATAGAATCAACTTGAGCTTCAAACTGAATGAGCTTTGTGGACTATGAAAGTTAACAAACCAACCAAATGCTCACCTGCTCACGTTATGCTGACAAGGCTCAACTCCAACATGACCCAACATACGCAATGCAACACGACAGGACAATCACGTTTCACCAATCATGAGCACAATTAAAAAAGCACAGCACATTGTGGCAAGCGCATCATGGGCCTAATGGTGATTAGTGCTAAGCCTTGGCATTAAGTACTTAGATATTAAGCATTTATTCTTCTATGGGCAGTGGGATAGCTTGGAAATAAATTGTGAACCTTTGAATTAAGTGTTGACCATTCTTAACAGAGAATTTTTGCGGCGGGGCGTAAGCTGCTGACGGGTTGCTATGGCCAGTAAAGTAAGTAAATAATTCTTTCTAGTTTAAATCAAAGGGTTAAGTTGTTGGCTCCTTGGAGGAGCAGAGCTGTAACTTGAATGAATTATCAGAAATTTTCTTTAAGTAGTCAAAGAAAAAGTTACCCATATAAGTTCCGTTTTCTTTTACTGAGTGCAGTACAAGTGCATTGAAGTACAAGCAAAATTTGTCTCTCCCTTGTCCATGCAACTTCCACAAAATTCATTGGAAAATACTACCAATTTTTTGCATTGGTATCTTTTAGACAGAACACCGATACTGGTTCTCAACTGATTAGTTGCAGTAAGAAACGTTCTCTAGATCCAAAAATGTTTCAGAATATACAAATTTTACGTTTAGTTGCCTTCAGCCCATCGGAAGTTAATTTCTTCTGCTGAGCTTCTATAAGTTCGAAGCTTAAAGATTAGAAGATTGGCTTTTCTGCTCACAGCCACCTTGTGAAATTTAATTTTTCTTTAATGATTTGAGTCTTTTGAAAACTACATTCCATACATCGTCTAACTTAGTTCCGGACTATTACTCACAACACATCCACACTGTCAATTTTAGACATCTCGTCCATCATTGAAACCATATTCTTCAGAAAGCCAGATTCTTATCACCTAAAACTATCACTCATCAAAGGATTTCTCGAAACGAACATATTTCTGAGTTACCAGAAATATTGGTTATGAGATGAAGAAATTATAGATTTATGATTTAAGAATAAATAAAGAAGGTCCATCTTTGATGCGCGCTCAAACGAAACCGAGTCAAGCAATCACAAAACTGTCTGAGAAGTTTTTTCGCAATGAAATTTTATCTTTCTAGCGCCATCTAGTGAAACCCAATTGCGCTTATATAATGTCAGATATAGATTATTAAAGCAATCTATTAGAATACCCATGAGTTTCTTTTTACTACACTTTATACTTAACTATAAAACAGTTCTATAAATTTCATTGAAAAATTGCAAAGACAGTTTATGATTAAAAAAAATATTTGTTGAATTTAAAAATCCCAAAAACTCATTGTTTTATTGCTCCAATTTTTTAAATTAATTAATCCCAATATCTTTAATTGTGACTTTTGAGCATTCTTCTTTATCTTCTTTCGGGAAAGACATCCCTTTAAACAAAAATTCAAAAGTATTTTCTTTTGTCAAAATTCTTCATTACCTTTTTTCGAACAAAGAAATTTTCAATGAGCTCACAGTTTCAGTTTCAAAACTATTCATATAGCTCGAGTTTCAAAAATTCGATGCTAGTTTCTTTTGTAAAAATTCTTTACAACCTTTTTTTGAGCAGTCAAAGTTTCAATGAGACTCGTAGTTTAATAATAATAAAAACAACACAGCTTTTGCAGAAGCGAATTGAATTTTCTTGCCCTTAATTTGGTATCACTTAGACTTAAATAGCGAATTTGCAAACATTAAAATTGAAATATTTTGTTTAATAAACTTTTATTAAATGTCTGACAAAGCAAAATATGCAAACAAAACAAAATATCATTTTAAATGTATTAAATATGTACTCTGCCACATCACAATCTCGAATAAATTAAAGTTATGCAAAAAAAAAGTCCAGAAATTCATTGCAATTACTTTATGTAGATTCGCTAAATGTTTATTTGTATCAAATTTTCCATAACTAAATTTAAAAGTCAAATTTGCAAAGCAATGAATTTCGTTGGGAAAACAAAACTTTGGAGCAATTTTACGCGTTTTCACTTTGGCGTCAAACGCAAGCAGACAGCAAAAGATTCAGCGACCGCGTATCGAGCGAACAGAGTTGGTTGGCGTTCGAGTGTAGTGAAATTGTTGGGCGATATCGAAAAGCCAATATTCTCCGAAGGGCCTTTATAACTTTTTGACATTCGCTGCGCTTGGCCATAAACGAAAAATCACAGTTTTGTGCGCGCGCTGCCTGCAATGTGATACGGCGCACAAAATGCAAATTTCACAGCATAACGCAGCAGTGGCGTTGAAGTGCAACGAACAGGAGGGCGGCGGTGGAAGAAGAGACAAGGCACAGCGGGCTGACGGTGTTGCTGAGTTGGTAGTGCGGAGTGCGGAGTGCGCGTTGTCAAGACACTTTGGTGCAGAGTAAACGGTGTGACATGGTGTGACGCCAGCAAAGCTAAAGACAGCTGCAGCTGTTGGCGATGGCAGTGCGCTGATAGCGCAACGAAATGGAGCAGTGGCAGTAATGGGCATCAGCGCAGTCAGCGGCAGCAGCAGCACGACTAAAGTTTGTACCGTTCGTACATGGGGGCGTATGAGTGACGCATAAACTGCGCAAACTTGCAGTTTGCATTTTGGGGAAGCGAAAGTTGCACTAAAGCAAGTGCCGCGAATGCACGAAGGCACACGATGAGCAAAACGCAAGGCGAAGAAGAAGAAGAAGATGTGAGAAGAATAAGCAATGGCAGCAGTGGAAGATAAAGTGGCGCAACAACAACAGAGCGACAAGTATGGCATGTAACGGATGCGCTGACTGCACATTTGCGCTTAACGAGCCACTGCACTGGAACGCCGGCTAGCACAGCACGCCACCGAACGTCTTCGAGGCGCGCGCTCAGGCCAAGCAGCCCGCCCGTCACTCAGTCAGCCAGCCAGCCAGTCAGACAGTTAGTGTGCGCGGCAAGCAGTGCGCCAGCCGGGCGCGTGTGCAAAGGAGCAAAAACTGAGTTTTATAGTCTCGTGAAAAATGAAGTCAGCAATGGTTGCAGCAGACGAATGCGGCGTTCGTTAGCCAACAGCAACAACAACAACCAAACAGCTACAAAAAGCGCATCAAATTAGTTAGCCAGCGCAGTCATGTTGGCGTTTGGCGCTCCGCTGGCGTTTTATTTTAAACTCGTTATTGTTGTTGTTGTTGTTGCTGTTGCAGTGTTGCGCTATTTTCTGATTTGATTGTGCGTGTAGTGGCCGGAAATGGGGCATAAGCGACATCGTACAAATTAACTGTAATGAGTGGCCAAGTTGACAGCGCAATTCGGTTGACGCCAAATGGACAGTAACCTAAAAGTATGCTATAAAAAAATTTACATAAATTGTTATTAACCTTTGAGCGTTGAACTCTGCCGTGGGCAGCGCGTAGTTTGCAAAACACACATGTAATAAATTTTTTCAAGCACTTCTCTGCACGTTGCAATTTTTTTCAACTTTATTTTCTCTTACCGCGCGTTTTAAATTAATTTATATTTTTATTATTAAAATTTTAATTTTTTCGAAAATGTTTAACACTCATTTAACTGTAGCTCAAGCGCTGCCAGTGCAGCAGTGAAAGTAAATTTTTGTAAATTGAATACAGCGAACGCGTTCGAAGCGCACACAGATACCGTCAACAACGAACGCCAAAATCAAACTAAACTAATTTACCAACCAGCACGCACTGATTATACAAGCGTAAAATAACACACAGACTCAAGCACACACACACAGACGTATGTGAAATCCACGACGACACGAGTGCGCTCGCAAAGAGACACGATGCCTTGAAATGTAGACTCAATGCGGCGACACGAAGCCGCATTGGCCGCACGAGCGCCCTTGCACTGGCCAAAAGGGATGCGACACTTCGCGCCCCCAGCCGAATTTGCTGGGGAAAATTGCCGAAAAAACGCGCAACAAGAAGTCAAATGCCGACCGCAAACGAACGTCTGCTCGCTTAGAATGGGCCGATTTGGCCACTGTTGATGCAACGGAAGTGCAGTGCAGTTGTTTTGCGCACTCAGAGCGCTGCTCTTTTGCCACCGAAGAGCGATTCTTGTGTATCTGAGAACAGTGTAAGAGTTAATATTTTATAGTCGGCGAACGGAAGAGTTCGAAATGCACGTGTTTTCGTTTGAAATGCCGGTAAGCAGAGTTTTGTTTATGTCGGCTCGTAGTTAGCAAAGGCGCAGAGGGCGGCATTTGTGGCCAGCGGAGCACGGAACGGAAGTAGCGCCCGCCGTGCTACAGAGCCGCTGTGCTGTTTAGATTTGGGCTAATCACAGGGATTTTAAGTGGGGCAGTTTGCTGGGAGCACCATAATGAATAAAAATAAAAATTAAAAAAAAAAAATTAAAAAAAAATTCGAATTCGAATTTTTTATTTTTATAAACTAAACGCTTAAAATTTTTCATGTTAAAGTTTAATTATATTTTAATATTTAATTTTCATTTTTCTTTAGTAAAAAACAATTTAATTTTTTATAAAAAAATTTAATGTTATTATTTAAAAATATTTTGTAATTTTTTTATAAAAAATTACATTTAAACTTTTTTTTACTAAAAATCGTTACATTTTAAATTTGTTGACTAAGAAAATTTTTCACTTTTTTATACAGATTTAAAAAAAAATTAAAAACTAAAAAATTTAAAAAATAATTTTAACAGTTAAAAATTAAAATTTGATTTTGTTTAAATAACAACAAAAATAAATCAAGCAATTTATTTTTTTAATTTTGTTTTTTATATCTTTAATGGTTTTTTATTTTATATATTTTTAATATTAATTTGTTTTTGAATATATTATTATTTGAATTATATTTGAATATTTTATTGCTTACCATTTTTTTTGTTTAAAAAAGTATTTCCTTAATTTATTTTTTTCATATAAAAAAATAATTTTTATATTTTTATTATTTATTATTTTAGAAATTTTTTAATTTTTTTTTTTACATTGAATCTTTTCAATTTAAATTTTTTTTTTAACTCTTTTGAGATACAGTACTTTTCGCTTAAAGCGAACTTCGAGGGAGTTCGCTTTAAAAGCTGTCCGTAATAAGCGAAAACATACAGCGCGTACTTTTGAAATTGGTTCGTTTTAGGCGAAAAATCGTTTTAAACGGGTTCGTTATAACCAAAAAGTACTGTATATTAAAAAAAATAAAATATCACTTTTCATTGTGAATACTTTTTATTTAACTAATTTACTTAACTTAATTTTAATATTTTTAAATTAATTTTTTAATTCTTAATGTTTTACATTTAAACAAAATATTAATTTTAAAAATATTTTTTTATACGTTTAAATTAATTTTTTAATTCTTAATATTTTACATTTAAACAATATATTAATTTAAAAAAAATTTTTTTAAAGAAAGAATATTTTTGTCATAAAATCAAAGATTCAACATTTGCCCAGCTGCTGCCACTTCCATCTACATTTTAGTAGTTATCAAGAATGTAATTTTAATTTGTTTAATTTGTAATCATAAACCGTGTGTAACAGTTACTCGACTTCATAAAACAGGGCCTCATACATATGCAAATTAGCTTAATGTAGGTCAGTTTTGTTTATCGGCGTATGGCAAGAAAAAAAATCAGAATAGAAAATTTTTAGTGAGAGCGCGAAATCAACACTGAAGAGAGCCAAGCACTCACCTGCGCTCACGTTCTCTTCAGAACGAACTGCAATGCTCCGGGTTGCCGAAGTGTTTGTGCTCACAAGAAATGTCCACTGGAGCTTAGTAGCAAAAATGTGTTCTCCCTCTCTCTCTCTCTTGGAAACTCTCACTTCTCACATCCTAAACGTTTTCAAAACGCCAACAAACAGTGCATGCAGCCGAACAAGCGAGCAAACTTTTTTTTAATATTTTCTACTTTCGCATTGCATTGTGAGTCCATCGGTGGCGGCATTTTGCCAAATGCACACAAGCAATTGACCCTAAAAATATGCATCAATTGTTGTGCTATGAACCGCAGAAAATTACTCACACTCTACGCACACACACACACAGAGTGGCGTGCGCCGGCCAGCAATTCGGCGACAGCGATGAGCGGAAGCGACAAAGTGTTGCGTATTGCTGGGCTGACGGTTAAACCAAGTGATGGAAGTGGCCGCAACACAAACATACACACACACACACACACTCAGTCAAACACACATGTTATTTGTTATTGTCTACCGCTGCAATTCGCTGTTAAACGGACTTTTACGCAGCATACTTTGCGGCGATTCGTTTCGTTCATGCGTTTGTGTGTGTGTGTTTGTGTGTGTACTAAAACGAAATCAACAAAGCGGAAACTCAATGCCCGGCATATGGAGCACTTTTGAGTTCAGTGCTGGCGCAATGAAGCTGCACAAGCTGCTGCTGGCTGGTGGCTGCTTTCATATGTAATGGTTTGCTTTGGTTTTGTTTGGTTTGAGGTTTGATTTGGGCAATTTTTATAGTTGTCGCTTTTAGGGTTTATGTGCAACTTTTAGGCGTTAGCCACTTATGAAAGTGAACGCACATTGCAAAGTGCAGCACGCTACGTGAAGCATGTGAAATGTGGCTAATAAAGCAATGAGCTGCAATTGATTATTTATGGTGCTGCGGTAAAATGTGCAATAAACACAAAGTGCGCCTGTAATTATGCCATACATTTGTCGGCACAATTTTAGTCATTGTAAATGTTTAGACGGAGTTATAAAGTTGCAAATTGCGCAGTGCAATTAAATGTTTGGTCAATTGCAGGTCAATAGTTTGCTGTTAAATGGGTAGAATACAATTTTGCATTAGCCTAAAAGTATGGAAAAATAAATATTTGCTGCAGTATGGCAAATAGAATGATAGCTAGAGACAAAGGTAAATGACTGGACATAATTCCAACACTTTTCGGAAATTAGTAAAAATTAAAACATAAAAATTATAACATCTTTTTAATGCTGAACTAAGCAAATTGGTATCTAAAAGGTTGTCTGAAAATGATACAAATTTTCGAAATTACTCCTCGCTTTGTGTAAAAATAATTTAAATAAAAAACCTTGTAGCTTTGTGAACCAAAGCAATGTTATTTATTATACAAAAACTTATTCTACGTATTTGCCATTTCTGCTTTTGCTCTCAACTCACACATTTTCTCACATTCCTTACATAGTTTCAACTAAAACTGTACAGTCTATGACGCCTAAAAGTATGTAATTTGCGCTAAATTTTGCAATTGCAAATTTCGGAATGACAGCTGCTCAAAAAGCTGTCAGGTGTGCGTGTAAATAATTAAATGCGAGCATTGAAACGTTCGGCTGTTTTAGTTAAATTACGAACAAATATTTGAACTGAGTGAAGAATTTCGACTGACAGCAGAAAAGTATGTATGCAATTTTTATTATTTGGAAAATATGTGATTATGAAAATTTTGTGAAGCAAGGTTCCTGGATTTTTGAAGTTTATTAGACATCTAAACAAATTACAAAAAATATAAAATGGAAAATTTCAAAATGAAATTCCAGCTGACGCCAGTAAGTGCAACAGAATAACTTGACGCGATTTTAAGATTCGAAATCTGTGGCTGTTCGTGTGTTCAATACAACTTTGTTGAGTATTTACCTGTAAATTTTCTTTATTCCTACAATAATAAAAAATAAATAAATATTTTTCAAGCGATTGACTAACAACGAAAATGTCCCTGTAGGCGTATACGTAACATAGAGCAAAGTTTTAGTTATAACTTGTGATGCATGCTGATTTTTTTTAAAGCTAATTTTAAATTGAAATAAATTACTGCATAATTTCTAAATAATTTTCAGACTAGTCAACGTTGGCCAATAAACCAACTTTTAGGCAGAGTAACGTTCAATTACACCGCCCACTGCTACTGAGCGAGCTTAGAGTATACGAAAATGTTTGCTTTATTTGTGGATTAAGGCAACAAATAATGCATAAAATAAATAAACGAGAAGCAAACACCAACCAAAGCGGTTCATAAAGATTTTTGCTAATATTTTTGTTATTTTTATTAAACATAGTTGCTGAAAAACGCATAAAGTGCGCACAAAACATGCAACATGTGAGCCATTTGTGTTTTGGTGAATGGAAGGCGGGTGTGGAATATGAATACTTAAATATACATATTTCGTCGTCATATATGTATATATTTATTAGTATGTTTTGATGTCCATACTACGCACAGCACGCAATGCCGCACACACCGCATGGGGCCAAATAAATTGAATTTTTCTGCGGCACTAAACAGGCCACAACGCTTTGCTTCGGTTTGTTGAAACACACAAATTTACAGACTTATTTGTATGATGACTCAGACACACAAACGCACTTACACATACAGCTACAAATTTTTTGTGCCAGCCACAAATTCAAATATGAAATTTATTACCAAACGCAGTCGCTCGTCTACATCTCGCACACTGATTTGCCTTCAATGTTTTTTTTTTTGCTTTTTTTTATTTGCTTTTCGACAATTTGCCGCTGCTACTGTTTGACATGTGCTGCACAGTTACCTGCAGCGCGACTCCTACACGCATTCGTAGCCCCCTCAAAAAATTTAATTATATCTGCTGCGCGTTGGCTGCCTGTAGCGGCCAACATGCCAAGCGTAAATGTTTGTATATTGAAGCATGTTTTCTTTCTTTATGCCTTCATTTTCCTATATGTTTGGCGAAATTTCTCCATTTTGCTTTACATTCAAAGGTGCAATAGTTTTCATATTGCGGCACCCCATGAGGCACTGATTTGCCGCTGCGCAGTGATTTATTAAGCATTTTCACTTAATAGATTCCAACTTTAAATTTAAAATTGTACAATTTATTCAGTTTTGTATTAGCTTAATTATTTTATATATTTTTTTCAATCTATTTCTTTGAATAACGCAATCAAAACAACTTGAAGATCAAACAACAGCAATCGCACATCGCAGCTGATTAAGCGTCAAGTGCACTTCGCTCGAGAGCAGCGAACGCGCGCGCAGCAAATCCACTTAATCAACTGCAGCAGCAGTGCAAGCAGTCGTGCAGCACTTTGCGTGAAGCCATTTAAACTTTCGCTCGCCGCTGATATCCTGGCTGCAGGAGCAGCAACGACACTGCAGCGGCGACAGCAAAACTTATAAATTAATTAGAATAATTAATAAGTTCGTGCCAGTGGCGTTGCTATTGTTGCTTGCAGTCTGGTGTTGGCGCAGCACCAACAACAAAATAATTAAGCTGGAATTCTCAACAGGTTCGCTGGGACGGTTGCAAGGCGATGTACAAATACTCAAATGTTTAGTTGGAAGAATTTTAAATCTATATGCATTTTGGTATTTCTGGTGACACACAAACAAAGAAGAGAAAATGTAAGAAAAAACAAGTAAATTAAAATGATTGTTGAACTTTTTTTACATCAATTCTATTACAATTAAAGGTGAGTGGGAATAGTAGAAGTTTACAAAGGATTTGATTGGTTTAACAGATTTAATTGATTAGATTTCATATTTTTTATTAAATTAAATTTGATTGATTGATTAGAGTGATTTTATTGGTTAAATTGATTTGGTTGAACAGATTAATATGGTTGATTTTATTGAGTTTTTGGATTGAATTATTTGGATTGATTAGTTTGAGTTTTCTGATTGGATTGAGCGGAGTTTGAATCTACTGATTGGATTAATAGATTTGGTTATATTGATTGACAGCCGCCGTGGCTCAGTTGGTTAGTGCGTTGGACCGCGAGTCGCAGGCAGCAACCTCAGGTTCAAATACTGCCTGTAATAACACCTAAAAAAATAACGGGAAAACTCGTTTTCTCTTTCGGTGGCTGTCCTCTCAGCTGGAAATGGCAAACCTCTGAGAGTAAAAATTGCTTATGAAAAAGCTCCCAACCTGCCGTTCGGAACCGGCATAAAACTGTAGGTCTCTTCAACCCGCGTACAAATTCACACGCACAACACGGGTTGTTGCGGGAAGCTAGGCCTTAGTCTCGCGTAAGCGGGCTGTCGTGCCAGTCAATTATTATTATATTGATTGAATTCACTGCTTCGATAAGTTTCGATAGCAGTGATTGAATGAATTAATTAAAATATATTTTTGTATGAAAGTAATTAGACCAATTATATTTATTGGTGATTGACTTTATTGGTTCAATCGCACCATTAAATTGAATGAGTTGATTAAACTTGAACTGAATCAACTTTCCTAATTGATTAAATTGAAAAAAGCTATTATAGTGAATTGATTTGATTTGATCAAATTAATTTAATTGATTGCATTGAATGAATTAATTGAATTGATTTAATTTACTCTACTAAATGAATCGTTTCAATGATATTGAGTTGATTTTATTTAAATAATTTAACTCATGGAATATATTAAATTGATACAATTGAATAAATTGAATCAATTGAGTTGAATTTATTTTATTTATTATATATGAACTTATTTAAATTGTTCGAGTTGATTAAATTGATTGATTGATAAAGTTAATGAACTTATTTTATTGATTGAATTGAATAAATATATATATAGTGAGTTGATCTGATTTTATCGAAATAATTAAATTGATTGCATTGATTGAATTTATAATACTAATTAAATTTACTAAATTGATTAAATTGATTAAGTTCAATTGATTGACTTGAACTTATTTAATTTAATTGATTGGTTGAGTTCATGCAACTTTTTTAAATTAATAATCTTATCTAATTTAATTGAATAAGTTTAATATATTGAACTGATTTGATTTTATCGAAATAATTTAATTGAGTATAGGTTGAATTACTTTTAGAAGGTTAGTATTGGTTGAATTTCTTGAATTGCTTTATTTACTCCATTTATTGAATCGTATCAATTAAATCGAGTTAATCTATTTTGATTAAATATTTGAATTTATGAAAATTATTAAATTAATTGATTGGAAAAATAAAATTTATTGAATTGAATTTATGAAATAATTCAATTGGTTGAGTTGGTTGAATTGATTGGAGTGAACTTTTGTAATTGATTGAATGACGTTTTGTTTTATTATTGAATTAACTTGGTTTTGACGAAACCTTTCCATTTATTGCATTGATTAAATTTATTTGTTTAATTATTATCAATTTACTATATTTATTGAATAATTAATTTTATTTAAATGTTTAAATTCATGAAATTTTATAAAATTTATGGAATTGGACATATTGAATTGATTGAATCGAATTTATTTATTGATTAAATTATTTGAGCTGACTGAATTGATTAAAGTGAATGAACTCAACGTGAACTTACTTAATTGATTTAATTGGATGCATTTAATTTATTAAAATGATTTCATTTGAACGAATTAATTTATGTAGTTGATTGCATTGATTAATTATTTTAATTAACTGAATTGATTGATCGAAGTAATAAAATTAATTAAATTGATTTTATTTAAATGTTTGAATTCATTAAATGTTTAAAATTGATTGAATTGAGTAAATTAAACTGATTGAATTTAATTTATTTAACAATTAAATTGGTAGATTTCAAGAATTGATTCGATTTGAATGAATTAGTCAATTTGATGGTTGAATTCATTGAATTGCTTTAATTTACTATATTAATGAAATAGAATCAATAAAATTATTAAAGGTTAATTGATTCAATTACATTTTTTGAATTATCTAAATTTATTAAATCAGGTAAATTGAATTGAATTAATTTATTTGAATTCCTTGGTTCAGTTCATTAAATTGATGTAAGTTATTAAATTATTGGATAGAATAATATGACTAAATAAAATTTAATTGATTTATTTTATTTATTTGTTTGTATTGATTGTATTTTTAAGATTGATTGAATCGAATAAATTGGATTGATTGAATTGAATTGATTAAACTAATTCAATTTTTTTTATTATTAAGGTTTCTTGATAAATATTTAATTAGTATTTAAATATTTAAATTTAAATAGTTTACTTAATTGGTTAAATTAATTGAATTGAATTGAATTGGGTGTTTTTATTAATTGATTGCATTAAATTGATTGCATTGACAAAATTTAGTTAAGTGGATTGATAAAAAAGATGAAACTAATTAAAACAATTTCGTAGTTGGAATCGATTGAATTGATTAATTTTATTAAATTTATCGAACAAGGCAAGGCAATTTAGCCTTATTTGAAAGCATTTATTGACGTCATTGATTATCTGTATTCATTTTATTAAATTAATTAATTTGATTGATTTAGTTAATCAATTTATTGATTGAAGAAACAGTTTTCTCACAAATTAACAACAATAAAGTAGCCACAAAAGTGCGCACATTTGATTGGATACACATACAACATACCGAGTACATAAATACATACAAGCCACAATATTCGCACACATTACTCACCGATATGGGATAACAACAACAACAACAAAAGCAGCGCTTCGAAAGTGCAAGGAGAGAAAAGCGAAATTGCACTCAATGAAAACGAATCCGCATAAGCTGCATGCAATTGACAATTTATTGCCTGCAACTGCAGTAACAACAACAACAATGACAACCAACAGAGCAACAACAACAAACGGCAACAGCAATTGCAACAATGTATATTTGTATATATATTTTGTTTGTTTACTTTATGGCACACACGCACACAGTAAAACGGAAAGACAGACAACGAGACAGACAAACAGACGGCCAGTGCAGTGTTTCTGTTGTTGTTGTTGTTGTGAATGCAGCAACACAGCCGCATAAATGACGCTTGCGATATGCGTCACGTCGGTCGGCTGTGCGCTGTGCGTTGCTGTGAGTGTAAATCATATTTACAATATGGCTTAAATGTGCAAACATGCATGCAGCAGTGGCAGCAGCAATAACAACAACAACACTCATAAAACGACCAACAACGGCAACAACAAAAGCCTGCATGCCGCATTGATATGATTTATGTCAGCAATGATTTCTTTTGTTGTCGTCAACACAGCGCAGACACTGGCACAATTTGGGCGGCTCGTTGTTGTTGTTGTTGTTGTTACTTTTGATGTTTTTGTATTATTATTATTATAACAATAAAGCATCAACAGCAGTATCTGCGTCATCTCCATCGCCATCACCATCAGCGAGCACGTTTGACAATGTCGCCGTCAATATCAGCACCAACAACAACAACAACAACAACCACTGCCAGTGCATGTAATGTGCGAGTGCGCAAATTTGTATTATTTCGATACTCAGCTACATTGCTGTTGTTTTTGCACTTTCTCGGACGCGAATTTCACGTTACACAGGACATATTTGAGGTTAATTCCGGCCTGTGCGGCATAATTGTTATTGAGGTTGAAAAATCAGACAGCCGCGAGGCAAGTCATGGGATATGAGTGTCGACGCAAGAAGTAAAATTTCGCGAAAGAGCGAGAAAGAACGCAGCCGATTGGAGAAAGCAACGCACTGAGCGATTGAAATGCGGCAAAGTGCAAAAGGCAATGAAGAGTCGGCGGTGTTGACATTTTCATTATTGGTGCACGCGGTTGTCAACAGCAACGACACCGACAACAGAAATTGTTGTTCTTGTTACGTTTGTGTGGTGACAACGACCATCAATGGCACAGCTGACAAACAACTGAACAGCTGAACCGCTTCACCACGCAATGAAAAACAATGCCAGACAATGACAGCAATGAAATTATAAATAAAACCCCAGCAGCCAGCCAGACTGTGAGCATGAGCCGATAAATGCAAAAGCAACAGCAACAATAACAAAACTGACAACAGCCATAACACGCACTGACGAGGCTTTATGGAGTCCCGACCGATTATTTGTAATTATGGCATTTTTCAGCGAAAACGCCTAAAAGTATGCAACCAATTTCATGCTACAGATTTTGCTGCTGCTGCGGTTGACTGCGATCGCATGATTGTTTGCAATTATAAAGTAATTAAAAAGAAAATACCTCACAGTATTTTGGAGAATTGACAATCATTTTGCAAGAGATGCAACTTTTTCATGGAAAGCCAGAAAAATGGCAAAGGAAAATTAATTTAATTCGAATTTTATATGAACTTACAGCAAATAGCTTATGAGTGGTTTGAGTGGTAGATTTACATGCAAAAATAAGGATTTCTCAATGTTGACACATACGTCCAAATAAATGCGTTTTCGCGCCGCTGCCTGTTCGCTTAAGCGTTCATTCATGTTTTTATATCGCTTATCTGACTTTTCTTGATTGTCTGCCCAAATGTCAGATATCCAAATTTCAGTCATGATCCTCAGACTGGGGTGTTTGAAAAACGGGATGTAGCTATAAGTTCGATTAGAAATATAAAAATCGTTATTGAACTAAATCAGCCAAGTTTTCTTTGTCTAAAGATCGTCTCTGGCATAATTGCAGAATTTGTTGGCATTGCTCAACAGGATTTGTCAGTCATTTGAATATCAGAAACCTCCCAAATATCTGTTTTTAACAAAAGGTTTAGGTAGCAAATGCCACTTCAAATGACATTGAGCTCAAAAGTTGTGTACGAAACCTCTCCAAATGAATCCTACGTGCATCACTGATCAGAGCAGATATTTTTCCTGTAATAGCGAGCTAATTTTTTTCCTAGGTAGACTGTCTTCACTCGTCTTGTTCGCCATAACAAGGACAGCTTAACGCCCCTTCAAAAACCATGGTAAGGCGATCTAAGTAGAAGGAGAAAGTGTTTGATCAATAGAGCGGAAATTCATCAGCACTCATCTATGTACGTAATCGTAGTGATAGGAGAAAAATATCTGCAGAAATTCTCATGTCAGTAATCTTTTGCAAAGATAGCACCAGTTTGTTATAATGAGGAGTATTCATTTGAGCTTGAGGCCCTAATTCAACAACTTTCTGCATTGCCAAAAGATTTAGTTTACTCCTTTTTATCTGAACCGCAATGTGTTCAATTGGCGAATGGAATTTAACCAAACATAATATTGAATATTGAATTGAACCCAATAAATGTTACTCATACGCCCCAAATAATACATTTAAGAAGTTGTAGAAACAGATATTTAAACTCTAAATAAATGTTACTCATACGCACCAAACTAATTTTATTCTCCATTAAATGGGATGTAGAATTCGAAGTCTTATTTATCCGAACCGCAATGTGTTCAATTGGCGAATGGAATTTAACCAAACATAATATTGAATATTGAATTGAACCCAATAAATGTTACTCATACGCCCCAAACAATCCATTTAATAAGTTGTAGAATGTGAAATTTAAACTCTAAATAAATGTTACTCATACGTACCAAACAAATTTTGCTCTCCATTAAATGCGATGTAGAACTCGAAGTCTTATTTATCCGAACCGCAATGTGTTCAATTGGAGAATGGAATTTAACCAAACATAATATTGAATATTGACTTGAATCCAATAAATGTTACTCATACGCCTCAAACCAATTTTATTTACCATACAGTCTACAGATGCGTTTTATGAGCAGTTGAAATCGATGTATAAACACCCAATAAATGTTATTCATACACCCCACACGATCCATTTAATGAGATGTAGAATTCGAAGTCTTCTTTATCGAACCGCAATGTGTTTGATTGGAGAATGGAATTTAACCAAACATAATATTAAACTGAACCCAATAAATGTTACTCATATGTCCCAAACAATCCATGAAATGAGTTGTGGAATATGAAAATTAACACCTAATTAATGTTACTCATACGCCCCAAATAAATGTTTTTTACCATACAGTTTAAAGATCCGCTTCATGATCTGTTGAAATCGAAAAATAAAGACCAAATAAATGTTACTCATACGTCCCAAATGATCCATTTAATGAATTGTAGAACTCGAAATTTAAACACACAACAAATGTTTCTCATACGCCCCAAAAAAATTTATGAACCATACAGTCTAAAGATACGCTTTATGATCGGTTGAAATTAGTGTCCGACCGAAACCACTTTTTTGGGCCGAAACCGAAACCGAATATTCGGTTTTTTTTTAATATTCGGCCGAAACCGAAACCGAAACTTTCTAGTTGAAAAAAAAATCACCATATCAAGCACTTTTTTCAACAAACGAATTTTACATTAAGTAAATAAAGAACAAACAAACAAACATAGCATAAATAAAAAAATACTTATTAATAAAAACAATTCATTCATTTTTTAAAAACGTAAACAAGAAGATATTACCCTTTTGTACCTTACTCGATAATATTCAAAATTAAATAATTTAGTATTATATGCTAAAAAGAGAAGTTAGTTATTTACATTGCTGGCATCTAAATTACTCCTCCTTTTACTATATATCCGCTATACAATAAAATGTAAAAAATATTCTAGAAAGTTTCGGTTTCGGCTATTCGGCCATTTTTTGGCCGAAACTGAAACCGAAACCGAAACCACTTATTTGGGCCGAAACCGAAACCGAATATTCGGTCGGACACTAGTTGAAATCGAAAAATTAATACCAAATAAATGTTACTCATACGTCCCACAAAATTGTATTTATTTTTGACCTATTAAAAATTGGTTCAAATCTTCAACCAAAAAATTTGTTAAAAAATTAGAAAAAATATTAGTAACTATATCAAACCACAAAAAAATTATACAAAAATAAATGCAACTTTTTATTCGAATTTTTCTTTTCTTTTCTCTCCAAATAAAATTGTATTTATTTTTAACATGAAGAAAACTAGTTCACATCTTTACATAAAAATTATACAATATCGTTCCAGTTGCGTTTTTTGCTTACAATTTCTTTCCATCCTTTCCCTCTCTTGCTACCTTCTTCTCGTTACAATGGCTCACAGTGGCGACCAGCATGTGTCAAACTTTCAACAGCAAAGTTTATTCCTTTGTCATTTCAACGTCTTCATCAGAGTTACAGCAACTTCGTGTGCATATGCGTAACACTAGCAATAACAACAAAAACAACAATAGCATCAACAAAACCACATGGCTACCAAAAAAGCGAAAAACAAAAAAAAATTTTTGTTTTAAAATTTTTGGTTAAATTTTATATATTCTCTCGGTATTTTATGCACACTTGAGACATGATGCGTCGTTGCCGTCTGCTGCCACATAACCTCACTTGACGAATGTCCTTATGCTAACGTCAACAATAAGATAAAACAGCAGAACGAGCGAAAAAAGCAAGAACAAGTGTTGACTGCAAGAGAATTGCTAGAAATGCAGTGCACAGTGGGTGAAGCGGGAAACAAGACTCGGTGGTGGAGGGGTGGCGTCGAGGAGGCGACATCAGTAAGCGAAAGTAGTCAAAACATAAGCAACAGTGGCATGTAAAGTAGGAGTAGAGTGGCTGGCAAGCGGCGGGCGAAGAGAAATTGGAGGCATAAATAGTGATGACAGCGCAGCATGAACTGCAGCAAGCGGCAAAGAACTGGCAGCAGCAGCGGGGCAGCTGACACAGCATGGCATGGCACGACAGCAGCTGTAGGGGAGCAGCGAGTGCGAGGAAGCTGCGCGATGCAGCGCTTACGTGCTAAGCGCTTAACATGCAATGCCACCGCTGCTTGGCGCCAATCCCCAGTTGAGTTGAGCTGCGTTGCTTTGTGCGGGCCGTGTCGACTGCGCGTGTCCTGGCAGCAAGAATACAGCGCTGCTTACGCGTAATTTTTCGCTCTCCCGCGCATGCACACCTTTTTTATTTATTTTATATTTTTTTTGTTTTGTAGTTTTTATTTTTTTTTTTGGTGCCAAGCAGAATCTTAAGATATTTTTTGTAGAAACTTTTTGCACCAAAAAATAAAAACATTTTTCGAATGCAATTTTTTTCAAAAGCGGCATTTCTTTCTCACAAAACAACAACAACAAAAACGAAACTATATGAAAAGTATAAGGAAATAAAATTGAAAAAAAGTTACTACAGCGAAAAGCAAAAGAGACAAAATGAAAATTTGCGCTGTGCGCTTATCAGCAGCAAAAGTCTGCATGTGCAAGGCGTTGATTTTTGGAGGAAAAGTTGTCAGGCGACACTGAGCGTTGTTGACGCCACTGCATCAGCGCCTGCATGCCACATTGCGGCACACACACACAGACAAACAGACACACAGTTGACACACGCTAAATGCGGCTAACATTGCACGCAGCAAAGACAATGCGCGCCCGGCTGGTGGCAGCTCAACGACCAGGAACGCTGTATGTGACGTTGGGGCGTTGCACTGTGTCGCGATCCCATATAAGCCGTGGCCAAAAATACTTAGCGTTGTCCTATTTCAATGAAACTTGGTGAGATTGTTTTGGTGGTGGAAATTAAGAAATTCACAAAAAATCATTACAATTGGACCACTGTCACGCCCACCTCCCATACGAAAGGAACTGCAATATTGAAATAACTTTCTTAATATTAGTCATAGAATTATGAAATTTTGTATTTGAGCTAAAAATAATGACATAAAAGCTCACAATGGGCTGTCTGCCACGCCCACTTTAAAGAATATTCGTATTTTACTACAACTAAAACTGTATTTTTAGAAGGCTGTTTGCGATAGGTACTCGTTCCACGATGTAATTTTAATTGGTAAGCTTTCTAAAATCTTAAAGTGGGCGTGGCAGCTGGAGCATATATATAAAGTGGCCAAAACGGTTCCTTTATGAATTCATGTTAAATTTTTTCAGCTTGTGATACTATATTTTGGTATAAATGTTTAAATTTTTAAAGTGGGCGTGGCATTTTGCGTACTTTTGATGATACGAACAATGTGCCAACCTTTTCCTTTATAGAGCTCATCATTTCAGCAGCTGCTTTGCCGCTACTTTCATTGAACGTCGGAAGCCATACTTCGAAAAAATCACAATTTTTTACTGTAGGTGCTACTGCAAAAAGTAAATGTTTAGGTGGGGACGCAAACTTTCCTTTTGTTTATGACTAACATCAACGTCTGTCTTATCTTTAAGTAAATTTATAAGAAATCAAGTTTTATTGACCGCTTTTTGGTCTTTCTTTCACGTATTTTTAGTGGAGGCGTCACTAGAAAAATGCGAATAATAACCAAATAAGCACTTATAAGGAAAAAATTACTCCGGATTATGTTAATACATACTTTTTTGAGTATTTTAGGGTTGGAACTAAAAAAGTGTTTTTTGACGTTTTTTAAACTTTTTTCCACCAAACTTTGGGTTCTTTGTTTGAAGCAAACCGAAAAGCGTAATTTTTCAATGTAACGGGATTTCACAGTTATTTGAAAGCACAAACCAAAAAAAAGTACTGCTATACAGGAAAAATTCCAAAGTTTTATTTAATATATAACATGACTATATTAGTACATAAATTATATTTTTATTTGATTTTTCATTCAGTATAAGGAATTACCCACAAACTTGGAACGAATGCGTATTTTTTAACATCAACTTTGAAGCTACATAAAAATGAAACGGGGTAGGATATTGAAGATCGGATAACGGCTTTTTCTTAGTTGAGATATTATCTGTCGATTGTCATATTCATTTTTTAGTCATTTTGCAACATTGATTTTTACCATTTTTGGCCACACTCGCGACACTGTGCGTTGCCGTCTTGAGCAATAAATGCTGCACAAATATTGTCAACTACAAAAGCCATAAGGAAGCAGCAGACAATTTTCTAGTCTTTGAGAATGTGTCGTTGCGCTTTCAGTCTTCTTTTTTTTGGTATGTTTTTCATTTTTCTTTTGAAAAAACTGCCATGCTTTTTTCATGCATTTTTCTGCGCTAATAATGAGCAAATATTGAGCGTTGGGAATTTTTCTGCAGTGTCTCTACTTGTAAATGTGATGACATTAAATGCGGGTAAATTGGGCGCAGATTGCCAAAAGAATTCAGTTTTAATTGGCCATATCGGCGAGTGCCTGAATGAGCTGAAGTGATAATTTGGAATCTCGTTTGAGTAGTTAATATGGAATTTTAAAAATATAAGCTGACTATAGATGTGAATGTTTTTAGTCATAATTTTTTATGTCAAGAACAGTCAACAATTTTAATAACTTTCAGCTAACCATTAACAAATATTTTTCTATATGATTTGACCACTTTTAGCTAACCATTAGCTAATATTTGGCTTCTTCACATATCAACAACAAATTTGTGACTAAGAGCTACACTTTATGTTTGGTTCTTTATAAATATTTAGCGTCACGTTTGTGCTGCAAAAAAATTTTAATTTGGCGCATACAAAAGCAACAAATGATAACCCATGGCTGCAGGACAGCTGAGTGAGTCTATCATCGTTAAAATGTCGCTTTGCTTGCTGCTGTGCCGAGCACTCAAACACACACACATGAAACGTCATAATGAGCGACCCAATTCCACGAACGTATCTACCCAACAACCGTACGACTCATACGAATTCGTACGAAAACACACGTAGGAAACGCATAAAAAATTGTTGCTGCTTAAGTGAGTTTACCAATAAATTGTGTCGTTAGTTGCATCTTCATGTTGAGTTTTTTATTTTTGTATTTTTTTCGTTTGCGTTTGTTTCGTTTTGTTTTTATTTTTGTTTATTTTTATCTGTGCGGAGTGAATGCTAAAAAGCGCAAGTAGCTTGTAGAAGTGTGATGCAAGCGAGGGTCAAAGTTGTGGCAAACGGCAAATAAGCGGAAAATGGTAGAAAATGTTGGAAATTACTTAAATACGCACGTGTCTCATGTGGGTGCTTGGACTTGGCGCATCAGTTCAGCAAAAACTGAGCTACACTCATACATATATACATATATATGTATATACTTTTGTGTGTTTATAGAACGAGCTGTATTTATACTCACGTACGTGATGTCGTTGGCAAATTTGTGCAGTTGGGGTGTAATGAGTGCGCAGCTATTGGTGAGAGGGTTTTCAATTAAAAATACGCTTGAAAGTATGCAACAAATAAAGAGACTGCTTCCCTATTGCAATTATTATGCATGACAAAGTATAGTTTTTGTAGCATACTTTGTGGGCGAAATATTTATGAATACTTATACAGTGGACGTCCAATATAACAAATCTTATGTTGTACCCCAGTTTGTTAAATCGAAAAACTCGTTAAATCGATTGACATTTTTTTGTTTTAAACCATCCTTCTTAAAGAAATAAGTCTCACATATTTAGTTTTTAACCCTTTAACTGTTTATGTCGAGTATACTCGACAGAGCGAAACGAAAAATGTTCGCATAATGTCGAGTATACTCGTCGTGAAGAAAAAAAAATCGCATTTGTATTAATATTCAACGAATCAACTGTAATTTGTTTTCTCTGAGAAAGGTCTCTGAATAAAGATCTTATAAAAAAATGTACATTTTACAATATTCGTTAGTCTGGCAACCCTATTTATTTTAATACACAGTAGCTTGTCTTAACACTAGAAAGACAAATGCCGTCATTTTGACGGCAAAGCATGATAAAGTTGAAATTGTTCGCTTAATAATATTTTAAAAAAAATTATCTCTCGTCACTTTTAATATTTTACAATGTTTTAACTAATTTTCAAGTTTAGGGGCCTCATCTTTTATAGTTTTTGAGATATGCAATGTTATACCTAGAAAGACCATAGCCGTCAATTTGACGGCAGTAACCAAAAACACTAGCTGTGGTGTATTTTATACACTCAACGAAGTAGGCGTCATACAAATTTGAAAGGTACATTGGTTTTCTGCAGTGATTATCATTGGTTTTTTGGTAGCGAAGAAAGAAAGTTGATTCTCTACATTTTACGCGAGATTTATATATGTATTTGTATTTTGAGTGAAAAAAATTAATGTGCATAAAACACTCAACAGCGCCGAAATATCGCTTGAATTCGTGCGCCTGACTGACATAACAGAGGATTTGTCTGATTTTGAAGTTGATGGTGAAGTTTTTGAAAATGGTAACGATGGTGACAGCGCTTTCGCACCGGATCCAGTTGTCTCTTCATCGGACAATACAGACCTAGAAGAAGAGCTTGAGGTAAATTCATCTCCAAAAATGGTGTTTGAAGTTGGCACGAGCATCCGGTCGATCTGCTGCAAAGCGATCTACACTTCCCGAAATTGGAAATGTTCAAATTGCGAGTGACGGTACCGAATGGATTTGCATTTCAAAACGTTAGAGCTCCACAATTATGCCAGAGGACGAAAAAAAAAATAAAAGAAAATCCAGGGCCAACTCCGCATGCAAAACGATATGTTGACACCAATAAAGTTATAACAGGCATTGTTTTTGGATAAACACACTCAACGAGATATAAAATTGTGCACTGAAACAGAAGCTAGACGCCAGTTTGGAAAATGATAGTTGGACTATGTCTTTATATGAACCTGATGCATTTATTGCTATTCTATATGCTCGCGGCGCCTATGGATCTTACCAGTTGGATGCTGATAAGTTTTGGTCAAAATTATGGGGCGCACCAATCTTCAGAAAATCAATGTGTAAGAACCGCATCAAAGAGATTATGAAGTTTTTATGCTTTTAATTGCGAAGTACAAGATCTACACGACCTGCAACTGATAAGTTTGCGCTAGTGTCAACATTTGCAACAACTTTATTGAAAACTGTCATCTTTGCTACACTCGTGGTCAAAATTTTGTTGGTGATGAACAGCTTTTTCCCAACAACGTAATGTTGTTGAGTACCCTTCATCCCACTGTTGACGTTGGCACCGATATGAAAAAACTTCCCGAGCCCGTAGCATTTTACAATAGAACAAAATTCGGTGCAGATATACTTAACCAAATGGCTTGAAAGTACTCGATAAGAGCTGGAAGTGGAAGATGTTCTATTCATGTGTTCTATAATGTGTTAGATCTAGCCGGAATAAATGCATTGATTGTATACAGAACAGTAACAGGGAAGAATATCAGTCGTCATTATTTTATCCTTCAACTTGTTTCTGAGCTACGGGAAGAATATCTGAAAACTAGACCTGATATTGGGAAAAAAAACGATGCCTGAGAACCGCTCGAGTGACATGTGCGATAACTGCAATAAGCCTGTGTGTGGTTAATAATTTGTTCAAAATGTTAAATGAACTGAAAACATACTAAATGAGAATAAAACATACCATCATCATAACAATTACCGTTTATTTATTCTTATTTCTTGCATGCCGTCAAATTGACGGCTGCGGTCTTTTTAGGTATAACACAGCCGCCGGTCTTTCTAGTGTTAAGCTAAAATAACAAATTCTGGGGAAGTACGATTACAAAACGGGTTTTTGCAAATAAAAACGTATTTCGTATGCGTTTCTCAGTTGATTGTGCGTTATAATAGTTAAAAACTATCATTGCCCTTAATTTAAATTTTTAGTTTTGTATTATAGATTTCTTGAAATTCATTTGGTCTTTTATTGCTTTTGTTTTCATTTCTATAGGGTGGTCCACATAAGATTTTCAATTTGAACTACGCTTTATTTCGAGAATGACAGTCCAAATGTCATTTAATTTGTGTTCGTAATTTAGTTAAAAGTTTGACATTTACGAAATGGGATGCTATACGCTTGAACAAAATTGGGAAATGTTGAGAACTTACTTCCAAAAAAAATTCCGGGAAATTCTACCCGGAACAATCGAAAAAGTATTTGAAAATTGGGTTGACCGAATGGCGTACTGTAGGGCCAGTCGTGGCAGTCATATGAACGACATCGTTTTTCATTCTTAAATAACAAAGTCCAAGCTTTGTAATAAAACAGGAATTTTCAAAAAATATTCGTTCGTTTTTTTTTTATAATGGATTCAAATTGAAAATCTTAATAATGAATAAATATATATATTTTCTAAAAAACCAACACGCAACGTTTGATTTTTAGTCATAATTGCATACATTTACGGGCAGAAACATTTTACTCTGTTTATGTCGAGTATACTCGTCTTCGCTGGAAAATAATTAAGCAGGCAGAAAAAGTTTTTCGAAACAAAATTAAACAGTTAAAGGGTTAAACAAATATCTTGTTTTATTCCAGCATTTTCAAAATACAAATATGGCTATGTGTGTACAGTTAAAATGTCTTCGATGCGCGATTGCCTCGTTACCGCAAGAACATTTTTCTGTATGGCAATTTCTCTTGATTGATTACAGAGTGCAACAAATTCAAAAAAAATTTCGAGGAACAAGGTCAAACATATCTCATTCGATAGAGGACCTCAGTAGGTAGAAAAGTGCCAAGGGATTTTTTCCGGGATGTTCGAGTTTTTTTTTAAATGTAGTTTAAAGATGGCGGCTTAGTGCCCCTTACTGAAATTTTACTCAAATGTCAGAAAAAAATAATTTGTACGTCAAATGAAAGCTAATATTACTATATGAAGCCGCAGAAACCATATCCTTTTTTGAAAAATTTATAAAAAAAGGACATAAAGGACATCAACTAAATTTGTATCCTTGAATATCTTGGAAACCGTAAGAGCTAAATTTATATAAGGGACTTCTAGTAAAAAGCATTCAATCATCTATTCTGCTTATAAATTTCATGTAAATGATTTTTACAGTTAAGACTCTACAACGATTAAAAAAATGTGCTTTGCTACATTCGATGTTTTTAGTAAGCAACTACGAGATATTCTGTATATAAAAACATGAATGTAGCAGTGCATAATTTTTGAAATTTTAATTTTTATAAGAAAAAGCCGACCGAACGCAAAACAAATCCTGTGAAAATAATCAGCAATGCATACAAACAGAATTTGAAAATGTTGGTAACTTGACGTAAATTTGAAAGTTTTAACGTAACAAAAACAATTGAGGTACCGTTCACGTGACGAAAGCAAACATTCAAACAAAAAACAATTAAAAACAATTCGAAGGGTGAAAAACAACAATATTCGTTATACCGAAAAGAAAATTTCCATTGCCATTTCTTTAACCTTCGCCTTACCAAAGAATTTTTTGTACGTCGTTTACCAATACCCACCCAGGTGGCCTCAATGTTTTTTGTATAGGTATATGGCAAATGTCAGTCGGAATCCTCACTTTCTTGTATTACGCCTCCTCTGTTTTGTTACTACTTACAATTCAAATTTGAATTTTTGAAAACAAATTTGAATTTGTGGAAAAAAATTTGAATTTTTGGAAAAAAAGTTTACATTTTGAAAAAAAAATTTGTAAATTTCAAGATAAACATGTCAATAAGTTCATCTGGTATTGTTAACTTGAGAAGTTCAGTGTGAAAAAAACTAATAACAATGATTAGTGGAAACGAGTTTCGATATTTGTCTGCATCCATTACGGTGGATGAGCAGCTGTTTGGGTAAAGGGGCCGTACTCGGTTCACCCAATATACGCCGTCTAAGCCTGCTAAGTATGGTATTAAAATCTGGTGGGCCTGTGATTCAGCCACCTACTATCCACTGCATGGACAAATTTACACTGGGAAAGTTAACAACATTCGAGACGTGAGTTGAGGTGAGCGTATTGTGAAAGATTTGGTCGGTATATACAGAGGGTCAGGAAGAAACGTTACCATGGATAACTTCTTCACGACATTGTCATTAGCCACAGAACTAGCAAATTGGAACATGTCGATTGTAGGCACAGTTAAAAAAACAAGAGGTATGTTCCCAACGAGGTCAAACCATTGCGAACCAGAGAAGTCACATCAAGCTTATTTGGCTTTACTGAAAATGTCACTATTTGTTCTTACGTCCCAACTAAAAACAAGTCCGTCGTTTTGTTGTCTACAATGCACAGAAATAATGCTGTGTCTGGACCAGAAAAAAACCAGAAATAATATTATACTATAACGAGACTAAAGGTGGCGTGGACACAATGGATAAAATGCTGTTCCAATATTCCACCAAAAGACCAACATTGTGCTGGCTTATGGCAATGTTTTACTATATTTTGGATACCGCCACGCTTGCTGCTTTTATTATATACATACAAGGAGAACAACACAGGGCAGTCTATAAAGCGATCACAAAGGCGGCAGTTCCTTGAGCTCCTGGGTGAAGATCCTTGTCTACCTCTACTTTTGAATAGATCCAAAAATCAAAAAGTGGTTGGAGATTTCAAATCAGAACAGCTATTGAGTGCATATTAGGTATGTATTTTTTCAGTTTGTTTTACCAACAATACAATGTTTTCCCCAAATACATAATTAATTTTTATTGAGGGAAATCCTGTTACCGGAACTTGCGTGGATGAGGACTTTGAGACAGATGTTAAACTTGAACGGGACGGCACTGGTCGCATAAAGCTCAAGGGTAAATGCTACATTTGCCATACAGCCAGGCAAAAGAGGAATACACGCCAAATTTGCATGAAATGCAAGAAGCCCACTTGTGCAGAACACAGCGTCAGCCAAACTAAATGTGAAAATTGCCATCTTAATCCGTCCACACCATCATACCAATAATATTTATTTATTAAAACAAAAATTATATAAAACAAGAATTTCAAATAAAATGCCTACAAAATTTTTAAAACCACTTTTTCTCCTTTTATAAGGCAAGATAATAAGAATATTTGACTAGGGTCACCCGGGTGGGTATTGGTAAACGATGAATACAAAATGACAATTTTCATGTTTAATCATGAAAAATATTTACAAAAAATTATATGTTTATATTATTGAAAACTAATTCAAAATTTGTTCAGTGAGTCGAAATCATAACTGGATTGGATTAATACTCTGGCAGATATCAAACAATAAATATCAAAAAGGTCACCCGGGTGGGTATTGGTAAGGCGAAGGTTAAAGAAAACATAGAAATACACAGAAATATGATACTAAAGAAAATACAGATATTTAAAAATGAAAAATCGTCAAAATGACTGCAATGGTCTTTTTAGTGTTAATGTATCTTTGTCTGATTGTTTGTTTTTATTTTTTATTTTATTTTATTTCTTTTTTTGTATTGTTTTAATTTATATTTGTTCACACCTTTTTTTATTACTCAGACATCTTCTGCTGCATTTTTTTGTTTGAATTTTTCTGTTCCCCTTTCACTTTCAACTTGTCCATTTTTCAGTGTTACAAATTTGTGATTTTTACGATTTTTTATCCAATTGTTTTCTTTCCTTTTTTTGTTTTATTTTTAATTCATCTTCTTTTTGAGATTTTCTTGACGTTTCTCTCCTTGCGTTATCTAGTTTGATTCATTATTATCACTTTTAAAATATCTTAATTTTTTATCTCTTTCTTAACTCTTGTTAATTTTTCCATCTTTTCAGTGTCTTTGTTACAAATTTGTGATTTTTACGATTTTTTCATTCAATTGTTTTCTGTTCTTTTTTGTTTTTTTTATTCATCTTCTTTTTGAGATTTACTTGATTTTTCTCTCCTTGCACTTCTACAATTTCTTTAACTTTTATCTCTTTTTTATCTCTTTTTTAACTCTTGTTCATTTTTTTATAACTAATAATCTTCTGCTAAGTGTGTTCTTCTCTGTGCTTCTTCTTTTCTTCATTGCCTTCTTGCTGAGTATTTTGTTTATTGCCTTTTCGCTTTTCGTATTTTTCGTAATTTGACTTCTGCTACTTTGTTGTTTGACGTCTTGTTGCTCCTATTTGCCATAATAACTAAATGGCCATTCTTCCTGCCCTTTCTCTCATCTTTTGCTCCCTCTTGCAAAAAACAAAACAAAAAATTTTCCCATTCGCAATAACAACAACCAACAAATTCAAATAGTACGCAAAAGACCATTCCTGCACCCTACGTTTCTACACTTCGATGGGTATTTTAGTTCAAGCCACTTATGCCAAAGGCAAACACACCTCACTACGCCCTCACCAACACCTCACCACTTCCTTACCCACTTCACCGCTCCGTTCCCACTCTTCACACAGCATTGCTGCATTGCATTTCGCTGCCATGGCCGCAGTGTGAGCATTTCTGCGCAACTGCCGCATTTAAAATGACATTTTCCACTTAAGCCCAAAGCATTCGCATTCAGACAAGTAAACAAACAACCCAACAAACGAACCAACCAACCAACGAATTCGCCCCAAACTGCCGCTGGCTCATTGCTCACTCCGCTGGTGCGCTGGGCGCGTGCCATTTGTTGCGCTCGTTCGCCTTTACCTGTGCGGCCAGCAAATATGCCCAACGCATACAACAAATAAATGACAACAAACAAACGCAAAAAAACGGTCGTGACTGAGTAAAAGAAAAACAGAAAAAAAGAGAAAAACCCAGCAAAAGGTTATTTCGTGCGAAACGTGTCTTAATGAGCGAAATTGTTGCGAGCTGAAGCTGCATGGCTGCAGCATACAGACATACAATAAATGTGCGTATGTATATGTGTGTGTGTGTATCATTTAGAAGCAGTCACTAGCTACAGTTCCGACTATTTGCTACTCGCTATTGCTGCGTTTCGCTTGCTACTCATTTCCGGTTGTTGTTTGTGTTTTGGTATTTTCTTTTTATATTTTTGTAATTTGCACTGCTGAATAATTTAATTCAATGTTTTGCGTGCAAATGATGTGGGACTGACGCTCCAGTTTGCTGCCAGCATCAACAAACGAAACGGACAAGAATTCAAATTAGTATAAATGGTTGGGCGTTGCCATTTGTTGTAATGGCGGCACACTTGATATGAAAATGGGCAAAACGTAATCAAGCAAATATATTGTTGGACAACGTGATATGTACAAATTTGTTGGGAGTTCAAGTTAATCGAAGTTGAAGAGTTTCGTAGGATTTGGTATGGTATAGAATATAAAACTCTATAAGGGACTGAAAGCCGAACATTCTGGCACTCTTTTTGAATAGTTTTTGCCACTTCTGATGGAACATTTTTTGTATGATTTTCTATTTCAATGCTTACAGGAAGTCATAGCTCGACTTGACATGACACTCGAGCTATCTAAGTTAGTCAAAATTGAAGAGTTTCGTAGGATGTGCTATGGTATATCATAGAAAACTCTTTGAGGGACTGAAAGCCAAACATTCTGGCACTCTTAATGTTAGCACCTTTGAGGAGATTTTTGAATAGTCTTTGCCAATGCTAACGGAACGTTTTTTGTATGGTTTTCCATTTCAATGCTTACAGGAAGTCAATGCTCGACTTGACATGATACTCGAGTTGTAAAATTAGTTGAGTTCATAGGATATACTATGGTATAATATATACAATGTATATATGTAAGCCAAACGTTCCGGGTTGCCATCTCTCTTCATGTTGGAACCTTTGACGTTCATTTTTGAACAAATTTTGCCGGTTCTGATGAAACATTTTTGTATGGTTTTGCATATCAAAGCTTACAGGAAGTAAAATCTCGACTTGACATGACATTCGAGCTGTAAAATTAGTTGAGTTCATAGGATATACTCTGGTGTGACAAATACAACTTTGGAGCGGACTGTAAGCCAAACGTTCTGGCTCTTCATCTCTCTTCATGTTCTCAACTTTGACGTAAATTTTTGAACAGTTTTTGTCGGTTCTAATGAAACATTTGCTTGTGAATTTTCACTAACCGCCTGTCCTGCCATCTGTACGTTCATCTACAACTTCATTCAGATAGGATTTGCCTATATTTCCATTCGTCTGTCTATCATTTCAAGTGCCTACATTGATTTGTATTCGTTTTCGTTTTCATTTCTGCTAGTAGGTCTTATGATCCTTCTACTTATAGATGTTTATTTTAATGGCTCCTTTGTCTGTTCGTCCATCTAAATATCTGTGACTCGTCCATTCTAACTCCTAACAACTGAATCAGTTCGTGTTTCTAACTGTCCATTTTTTTGTCTAACTGCATTTTCAAAGTGTCTTACATATTTCTATATTTTTTCTATGATATAATTTGTTATCTATTCGTATTTGCCTTTGCATTTGTCTAAAAACAAACGTATTTAACCGAAAAGTGCTTGAGATTAAATGCTTGGAGCAGATATTGATAGAATTAAAGTAAATTGTGGCAGAAATTCTAATAATTCTAAAATTCAAATTCAAATTCTAATATAAAATATAAATTAAAATTCTAAATAATTCCTAATATAAAATAGAAGATTCGAATAATTTATAATATAAAAAAACAACTTTTAATTCCTATATACAATAAAATTTTAATTTCTATTGCAATTCTTAAGAAGCAGATGTTCCCAATAAAAATTAGAAGAATAGAATAATTTCTAATATAAAGAACAAAATTTAAATGCTAATATAAAATAATATTTAAATTTATTTTGCCATTCTTCAGGCGCAGACGTTCCTCATATAATATAGAAGAATAGAATAGTTTCTACTCTAAAATAAAATTTTAAATTCTATTAAAAAAAATTTAATTCAATTGTCATTCATCACACGCAATAACTTTAAAGCATTTCTCCATTGCATACTTATAGGCTGACTTTAAGTTTCCCATTTCGTAGTGGAACTTCTATTCGTTTCTACCTTCAAAGTCACATAAAATTACTATAAATTAATGCACACATGTTTCATAAAACTACAAAAATTCTTTCTTTCTCTCCCTTCGATTCTTCTGCGCCCCAAAAAGGTAACGAAAACTGACAACTCGCAAACTTTTCATTGCATTTTAGCACAAAATGCTAAATTCATTTTATTTATTCTTCTGCTTTGACGCTAAATGGCAAGCACGTGTTATAAACTCAAAAAAACATGTTGACAACAAGTAAGCAACTATAAAAAAACAACAACAATAATACGACAAAACAAGGAAACGGCAAAAGTTGCCAGCACAACAATTGTGCACAACATTTACATACGCCACAGACACCTTAAAGCGATCTTCAAGTAGGTAAGCCACAACAACAACAAATGCATAGTTTTGAAAACTTTCCCGTCAGTTGTATAATAAATATGAAAAAATAAATAAAAATGCTTACTAGCATTGAGAGAACAGAAGAGAACACAGCCAATTGATGTTACAGTTCGAGAAAAATTCAAGTAGTAAAAAAAATTGCATTGAATTGCAAAAGTTTTGCAAAACACATTTAAGTTGAGGTAATGTTGAGCTGAAAAAATATGAAAATGTGTATGGAAAATGTTATGTAATGTAAGTGGGGAAATGGTAATAGTTGATGAGTTGATACAACTATAGAAATTTAACATAAAAGTGGAGAAGATGGCAATGTTTATTTCAAATTGTTAGGCATTTAGTTTATTTTTTAATGGGCTTAAAACTAATAACAATATAATTATAGCTACAAAAATATATCAATAGAGATCTTAACCGAGTTTATTTATAATTATTTAAATTTAATTTGAAGTTTTTTGTTTTGAAGAATTACGTATTTGAAGGATTCGCCATGCATCAGTTGGAAATTCACGAGCGCCAACATGTTCTGCCATACTTGATCCTTCCTGGGTCCATGGCAGACATGGTTGCTTTCGCGCTGCTCACCTGATGGTACTGTCTCGAAGGCCCATCTTGGTGGAAAATCTTTGGATATACGGACATATATCTCGTTGCTTCAATGAATACGGCGATCATCTCTCACACAGAGAGCAGCACAGACCTGGCGAAGCAACTTCTTCCTGTACGCCCACAAAGCACTTTCATCGGTGTTGGATAACATCCAAGATTCTCCACAATTTCAGGCACAAGAAGTGTATTGAAGAGCGTTTGTATTGTTTATTAACTTCTAAATTGTTTATTACTTCTAAATTGTCTACTGATCCCAAAGTAATACTTGCCATTTAAAATGGTTTATTGTTAAAAAAAATTGTGTATTATTAAAAAAAAACGCCTACACTCAAATTCTAAAAATTTATTGGAAATTTTCTCAACATTTCTTTCAGCTAAATTTATTTGTAATATATTTATTTGGTATTTATTTACTTATTTATTTATTTATAATTTTTTGTATATTATTATTTGAACTACAAATTAAATCAGTACAAAAATTCGTATGGATTGCAAATTCTTTGCTTACCTTAAAGTGTTCACAGCATACACATTTTTACAATTTTAAAAACCAATAACAATGCAAAAGTTTATGACCACAACAACGAAATAATGCCAGCGAAAAAAAATGACAGCGACTACAACACTTTGCAGCAACATGACAACACAATTTGTCATATTTAAGATTTCTCATTGCGCTCGCGAGACAAACAAAGGCAATCGCCAAAAAATAAAGAAAACCAACAAAAGAAAGCGTACACACGTGTACGTTTATGTCAGTATATATGAATATATGTGTGTGTGTGTTAATGTGAGTGCTGGCTGCAAATGTTTAATTTATAATTTCGCACCTTTCTGCGGGCGTCGCTGTTGTTTCGCCCGTTTTCCTGCTATTTTTGCTTTGCCGCCTTTGCCTGCCACGACTGCATCTTCAACTGTGTCTGCGTTTTCGTTCGGGCTAATATTGTTGTTTCTTCTTGTAGTTGTTGTTGCTGTTGTGGCTGTCATGGCGCGCGCCGCTACCAACGCCGCCCAGGCAAGAAGATGACAAATGAACGTTTGACAGGCGGCGCGAACTTAAAGTATATCACTAGGCGCAACCAACAGACATGAACACACCGTAGCAGACACATTGCATACGCAACACATACATGTTCACTCACAAACACACACACAGATACAAAGTCGAGGCGAGTTGCCAGCGCTCCTAATTACATTTCAGCGACAGTTCATGCGCCGTTTTTCGACGCTCCCCTGAAACGCTGCTGTCAACTTTTGCTCTTGCCTGTGTTGTTGTTGTAGCAATTGTTGGTATTGTTGTAGTTGTTGTTGTTGTTGTTGGCAATGATGTTGCGATCGCATGTTAGCGTATACTTAATCAAAAAAAAACTT
Organism: Melieria crassipennis; assembly: GCA_963668005.1. Lineage (NCBI taxonomy): Eukaryota > Metazoa > Arthropoda > Insecta > Diptera > Ulidiidae > Melieria > Melieria crassipennis. Next base: position 63,000,110 of record OY764961.1, on the reverse strand, counting down.
TCTGCTGCTGTCGCCGTGGCCAACGTCGTTGCAGCACAGTTGTGCCGCACACCGTTGCCGACAGCATTTTGCACAATTGCAGGCAACGTTGCCAATGTTGCTGTCGGTGTTGCCCACAGTGCAGCAGCTTTACGCTTCGTTGTTTTTTGTGCCTGCCATTGCACTCGACTGTGTTATAAGCGCACACATTGAGCTTGTGTGCAAGTTAGCCTTGGTTGTGTGTGTGCTATGTACTCGTATGTGTGTGCATGCGTTTGTTTGCCTGTAGTTTCGAATTTTGTGTTATAATGAGCGCAAAATTATTTCACACTAGTTGGTAATTTATTTGCCACAGCGTCGAAAGTGTTTACTTGTTCTTTGTTTGTATGCACATACATGTTTCTCTGTGTGTGTATGTTTGCGTACGTGTGTGTGCCGCTTATGGCTTTGTAAAAGCAAAAGTTGCATGCAGCAATAAAATTTAGTTGTTTTTATTTTCTACAAGTGTGCGTTATTTGCAGCAGTGCACAGTGATTCATTTTATAGACAAAATTCAAAAAATGTATAGCCTCATAATTTAATGATTTTGATGTAATTTGCAGGGTAAAACTCCAACTAAGAAAACCCCAAAAAATATGTGCCAAAAATTAGTTAGTGTGTGTGCAAAAGCGGCTCAAAGTTGAAACTTTTTTCACAAAAAAATTTAAACACATATTTTATGTTTTTTAGTCGATTGAGTAAAAACAATTCAAAAATACATGATTACTAAAACGTTGCTGAAGCTTTCAATATAGATTAAGAAATGATGTGACCATTTTCGCTTTTAATGTTTTCTCAAAATTTGCAAAGCTTTGCTACTTTTAATTAAAAATATTTTTCAAAATTAAAAATCTAAAAATTGGCAAAACTTAGAGGAAAATATCTTAAAAGTATGTGAAAGCATGTTAATGGATTTTTTTAATTTTAAGAAGCATTCTCTCTTTGTCGGATAATGTAATTACATCCTCCGATATCTTCCGATCTCAGAAAATAATTCAATTTGAAAAGTGGTCTAAGCACATATTTTTCGACAAAAATGTAATTGTTTCATCCCTAAAAGTATGCAATCAGCATGAAAAATTGAGAAAGCTGGAAAAAAGGAAAACATACGTCTATTATTATCATTTTTATAGCAAAACTAAAAGGTCCTAAGACAATTTCTGTTACTCTTTGCAACTATCAATATTGACGTTACCGATTAAATGTAAAATCTGAAAAATCTAGCCAATAGAATTGTTGCTAAAGCTTTCCAAAAATGACGAAAATCACAAATTTAAGTCTCGGGCATTGCCAAACTACAAAAGTGTAAGAAAAACAAAATGGAGATTTCAATTCGGCAGACCATGATTCACTAGTATACCAAATTTTATGAAGAACGGACTCCTTCTAATTTTGTCCCGCGTTTGTATGGAGTCGAAGCACTGTGCAGTGCCGCAATCGTTTTAAGTATAGTTTTAGGCATTCAACAAATGAATTGACACTTCAATGGGTTGTTTAGGAATTTTGGTTTTTTCCCTTACATGAACAGCATCAAATTAACTCATTTTAAGAACTTTCTTTCTACATTTAGTTAATGTTTGCATCACAACTTTCTTGCCTACTTACCCAATCAACTAGTTTACAATATTTTCCATCACTTTTTACTTGGCAACTAGTCCTTCAACTCTCATCTCAACAGCCATTTTCGAGTATATATATGTGTGTGTGTGTGTGTAAGTCTATTGTGTAATGCGCTTAAGCATAAATAACCCAATGCCCCAAACGGCTATAAGCGTTTTCAGCTACAATAGCCGAAAGGCTGAAATTGATGAATGCCTTTTTGGACAGTAAATTGTCTGCAAAATATACTCGACGTACTTTTACAAATTTTTTTTTTTATGTTTTTGTTTATTTGGTTGCTTTCGTTTAGGCCGCACTCGAGCGGCAAATATGTTATAAGGCACTTCCGGTACAAAAACACAAACACACACACGAACAGGCACACGCACACATACTTACAGCAAAGCGCTGCACCACTGAAAGGCTAATAAAAACGTGCAGCCAAGTGTGGTAAGCTGGTACTTTTTGCTGCTCGTCCTCGCGCGCTTATCGAAGGATCAACGCAGGGGTCTGGTTGGCTTATTTGTGGGCAAACGCAAAAATGTGGTCAATGTGTGTGTGTGTGTGTGAGTATGTTTTATGAGCAATGTAGGAGCGGGCGTTCAAATGAGTGTGAGATTTGTTATTGTTGTTTATATTGGAACAGAGCTGATGGCGCTAAGCGGATTTGGTGAAACAATACAGATATTTTAATTTACCCAAAAAAAGTGAATTGAGTGAATTGTTTTCTATCATTTCAATATGATTTCGTTGAGGAATTGAATAAGTTTTTTAATTTAATTGAAAACTAAAATAAAATAATATTCAATTAAAATGGGATATTAAAATTTTTTAAAGTTTTTAAAAATATTTTTTAACAAGTATATTGTCAAATAAATATACATATATGTTGTCAGTAAAATTATGTCAAGAAATTATTCATGTTTTCACACTATTTTCCTTTCAACTTTCAACTATCTCAATTTAGTTAATGTTTTTCTTCCAAAGAATTTACCGACCCCTCATTGCACTCTTTTGCTACAACACTGTTTTATAATTATTATATATACAAATAAATACATACAAACATAACTGTGCATAACTCTTTCTAGTAAATATGTATGTGTGTGTGACAAACTAAAAGCCCGCCAAAACGCTCAACGACTCAGTGAACATCACTTTCCATTGTTATTGTTGTTGTTATTGTCATATTTGTTGTTGTTGTTGTTGTTACTGCTATTGTTACGCTTCGTTGTCGTCATCGTTGTATTTGTGTATGTGGCTGTGTGTTTGCTTGTTGTCGCTTTTGTTGTTGCTATTGTCATGGTTAACCACAGGCACACACACTACAACAACAACTACAACAAACATAACACAGCGCCAAAATATATTTCAATGCTGTGGTTTGTTTTTTTGCTGGCAGTTGCCCAATAAAAGTTTACCTCCCCCCTTACTTCATACTTTCATCCTGTCAACCATATCCACGCACACCAGCCAGACTATAGTTGTTGGAGTGAATTTGTAGTTGTTGTTGTTGTTGTTGTTGTTGTGTTTGTAAAATCAACAAGCGTGAAATATGTGTACTTTTTGGTTGGGCGTTTGTGTGCGTGTTTGTGTGTTGAGGTTATCATGAGCCGTAAAATATGCAATGAATTGTTAATGGGCTGATGTATGGCCGGCTTTGCGCTCTTGTACGTGTATATGTGCGTGTATTTGTGCTGTATGAGAGAAAATTATTGTTGTTGAAATTTGTTAATCGTTTAGTGTGCTGACCGTTGAAAATTTTTAATTATTGTTATCAGAGAGCAAAGCAATTAAAGTGTTTGACTTTTTTGTAGATCTGGAGAAGTATATAACATATGTATACCTAAATGTTGGAAAATTTTGTAAAATGTAATGATAACTGAATACCATTTCATTATTATTTTATATTAAAATAAACTGAAACAATGCTGAACAGTTTAATAAAAAACAAACATTTTGTAATTTATTATATAAACATTTTTATAATAATTGAAATTTATTTCCTTTCATTTAAATTTATTTCTTAATTTTATACAAGATTTTTTAAAACCAAAAGTTAATCACAAAACTAAAAAGGTATTTGTAGGACGGAGTAAAATAAAAAAAATATTTATTTTGTTATAAAAGACAAACGCATAAATAAAATAAAACAGTTAGTGCCAGATTACTTAGTACAAAATTATTCTAGTTCTAAATTTTTCTGCTGTTATTTTTTTAGTGAAAAACTCACTTACAATTTTATTGTTATTTTATTTTATGTAATTATTATTAAATTTATTTTTTATTATAAGTTATTTTTATTATTTTATTATTGATTTATTTTATTTTATTTTGTTTTATTTTATTTTATTTTATTTTATTTTATTTTATTATATTTTGTTTTATTTTATTTTATTTTATTTTATTTTATTTTATTTTATTTTATTTTATTTTATTTTATTTTGTTTTGGTTTGTTTTATTTTATTTTATTTTAATTTATTTTATTTTATTTTATTTTATTTTATTTTATTTTATTTTATTTTATTTTATTTTATTATTTATATCTATTATTAATATTATTTATTCATATTAAAGCTTTTATAATGTAAAATAAGCATGAAAAGAAGTTGAATATTTTAATAAAAACATTTTTTTTCGAAAATCTTTTTAATAATTGAATTTCATTTCTTTGAATTCAATTTTTAGTTTTGTGTAGGATTTTTCAAAATAAAATTCAAATCATAAAACAAAAATAATTTCTTTGCTGGCCAAAATTTAAGTAAATAAAAAATATTTATTAATTTCTCTTAGTAAAGCATTTTACTGAAATACCTTTTATTTATTATATAATTATTCTGGAAAAAAATATTCCCGCTGTAAATTTTCAACGAAACACCAACCTTGAAAACCAACTCAGTCCACTTGATTACTCTAAGCCACAACCTAACTGCTGCCAAATTGCAAAAGACCTTAACTTCCCGCAGCCAACCGCAGTAGTCATTCGTCCGTGTAGAGCTTAATTTCCGCTTGAGCGTAAACAGCGCCAACCTTTCCAAACACAGCCGCCAAAGCCAACGTGTACAGGACCTGTGCTCACACGCACTGCTTTCGTTTCCGCTATCATTTGCCTGATTGTAATTGCCGCTTCATACTTCACCACACGGCCACGCGCCATTTCCTTCCTCAGCCATTCAGCACATAGGCCGCCTTCTCTAAACGGCTCCCCACCCGCTCCGGACCTTCGCGTAATTTTATTACGCCACAGTTGCCCGTCAAAGCAACAGTCTCCCTTCGTACGCATCCTTCCATCGAAGATAACTTTCCCTTTTTCGCATTTCCGTGCCGTCCGACTGTCTAGCACCGAGCCATCAAAGCAAACTTCACTCTTCACACGTCAAACCATACAAAAAACACAAACAAAACAAGCCTGGCACACAGGCCACAAATTAAATCCGTCCAGCTTTCGAGTCACTGCACTTCAGTGCTTCATTGTCGAGCACTTTCCCTTTCGCTGTTGTAACGTCACGCCTGTCTGCCTGCTGCTTCCTGACGCCGCAACTGACGGCGCAGAATTGTTAACACAATCATGATGACTTTTTATCCTTCCTGCTCCGTGCTCCCTGCACGTCCCGTTCGCCTCTAATATATTTCGCACTCTTATGACGGTTGTCCGGCGGCAACAACGACAAAAAACACCCAACGCCTGTTGGGTGTCATTTGCCAGCATGTCGCAAAGTCACCACTGCCAGCAACACTGACAGCAACAACAATGACTGCTGCTTGCCATCACTATTAATTATAATAATTATTATTTTTACTACACTAATTATCGCCAACTAGCGCCCTGCAGCGCTGTGTTGTCGTCTTTTGCAATGATTGCTCGCTCGTTGTAGAGATTTTGCCAGGTCGCCTTTCAAAGTCAGCAAAGCAACAAACCAAGCAACCCATTCCCACCGTAACGCCTACACTCACCAAATTGTTGTTGTTTTACACATTTACCAACAGCACTTTTGTGGGGCTTAGAACTTTTACCAGCTGATAATGGCCAATTTCATGTTTAATTATGCATAAATATTTGTCGGCCTCTATGGGTGGTAGTTGCGTGATTTTGTGTCTGTGCGGGTGCGAGAGAGTGTGTGTGTGTGTGGATGCGTATTTATGTGTGTTACACTACAGTGGCTTAGTTGGGCATGTTTGTGGTATACAAGGTGCGTCCCAAAGTAAACAGGACTTTTGCAATAGGGACGTTTCTGGTGGCGCCATCTATGTGTGAGGACATGCGTTGGAAAGGTACATCTTTCATTCACATACTGTCTAAATTTCATGACATTTGGTCTAGTAGACGCCGAAATATCCCGCTCAATGTGACAGTATGTTTTTAACTTTGGTACGAGAATGTCGATCGAACAAAGAGCTAATATTAAGTTCTGTTTTAAACTTGGTAAAACTTTTACCGAAACGTTTAAATTGTTAAAGCAAGTTTATGGTAATGATTGTTTATCCCGTGGCCGTGTTAATGAGTGGTTGAATCGATTCAAGAATGGTCGTGAAGACTTGAATGACGACGAACACGTCGGCCAGTCGAAATTTGTGATTACTGACGATGCCATCAAAACTGTGCGTGATTTTATCAAAATGCAGCCAAAATCATCATTGGAATTGATGGAAATGGAATTGAACATCTCCAAAACATCAATTGATCGCATTTTAACCGAACATTTGGGTCTCCGTAAAGTGTGTTCTCGCTTCATTCCGCACACTTTAACCGACGACCAAAAAGCGCAGAGAATTGAGCACGCAAAAGACATCGTTCGGGAAGCCAGACGTGATCCAAATTTCTTGTTCAACATCGTAACCGGTGACGAAACGTGGTGCTTTCAATATGATCCCGAAACAAAGCGTCAAAGTGCCGAATGGAAGCACCCAGATGAGCCAAATCCGAAAAAACCCGCCGTGAGAAGTCAAAAATCAAAACTCATCTCATTTGTTTCTACGATTCAAAGGGAATAATTCATCGAGAGTTTGTTCCACCGGGAAAAACAATTAACGCTTTGTTTTATGTTGAAGTTTTGAAGCGTTTGGTGCATCGCATTCGTCGTATTCGGCCAGAATATCGCGAGGAAGGAAGTTGGCGTTTATTGCATGATAATGCACCGGCTCACAGAGCCCTAGTTACGACCGATTATTTGACCAAAAATCGCATTTTTACCATCAATCATTCACCGTATTCGCCTGATATGGCTCCCTGTGACTTCTACTTATTCGGTCAGTTGCATTTGCCGATGAAAGGAAACCGTTATAAGGACGTTGAGGACATCCAAAAGGCTTGTACTAACATTCTGAAGGCGATGCCGGCCGATGACCTAAAACACTCATTCCAAATGCTTTTGGACCGTGCAAAACGTTGTATCGAAGCAGAAGGAGAGTATTTTGAATAAATAAAAAGAATTATACAAAAATAATCATCCGTTTTCTTTATTTTATAAAAGTCCTGTTTACTTTGGGTTGCACCTTGTAAAGTTAAAGGTCGGGTTGAGTTAATGATATCAATCTCTGGATTTTAAGAAACATTTTAGATATGCTTAATTAGAAGTATTCTATGAATTACAACTTTGTATAATTTTTAGAGCTGATTTTTTATACAAAAATAATGAAATCTTAATTAAAAAAAAACATTAAATTTATTTGTAGAAATTTTCCCGAATTTTGCCTGCCTTACTGGCTTATCAAAAATCCAGTCAAATGGCAGTAAAACTGCAATTGAAAAAGCTTCATCTGACTGCTGGAAAGGAGCATAAAATTAGGCAGGTCCTTTCGATTCATATACAAAAAAAAAAATATACCGCTGATGGTTGTTGGAAACGCGCCCTTAGCCTCAATAATGAACAGGTTACGTATTTGATATGAGCTCCTCGTCATGGTGGCATAGATTCAAAACTGTGCTACTAGCAGACAAAATCAAACCTAAAATTGAAGTATTAGTTCAAACCAATAACTTCTAGTTTCTAGAATGTTGTGGGTTTGAATGCCAACATAGAGTTTTTGCCCCCTTTTTTTGTCCAAAATTGGTCCGGAGTTGAACAAAAATTTGCTCGGTCTGAATACAACCTTAGTGCGATTATTGGAGTTTATACTGGTCTCTGTATGATCGGTACTCAAGTCAAAAGTATAAGTTTATGCATTCAGTCAAAAGACCTTTGCCGAAGCTGAAGGACAAAGAAGAGAAGAAGGCAATCTTGCACATCGTTTGTATCTGTTTGGCTTTTCACAGATTGCTTTCTGCTACTCAGAGAACATCACCGATGGGTTAAATGTAAATTTTAATGACTTCAGAGGAATTTTTGTAGATTTTAGATGGTTCGAACTTGTGAGGACAAAATAGAGAATGAGTAAATTGTACACCTTCTGTGTACCTTTTTGGCTCATTATTCATTGGTCTACTGAAAGCAAGTGGCTGCTAGCTCAAACGTAATTTTAAGTAGTTTCAGAGGAATCGTTATAGGTTTAAGATGGTTCTAACTTGACAATACAAAGATGAGAAGGACGAAATCATATTTAAATTTGTGAGAACAAAGAAGAGAAGGAAGCAATTGTACACCTTCTTCGCATATGAATGGGTTCAGAAGAAACTTTATAGGTTTTAGATATTCAACTTTTTGGCCTCTTTACACGAATCTCGCCCCTGGTTTTTTCTATTCAGTTCACCTCGCCAATAGCTGAGACGAAAACATAGATGACTTAAGAGGACTTGTTTTAGAAGGTTCAAACTTGTGAGTACAAAGAAGAGAAGCAGGAAATCTGACCTTAATTTGTTAAGACAAAAAGGGGGAAGAAGCAATTTTACACCTCCTCTACATTGGTTTGGCTTTTTACACATTGGTTTCTTCTACTAATTTAATTTAATTTGTAATTTAAATAGTTTCAGAGGACTCGTTTAATCTTGTGAGAACAATGAAGGGAAGAAGAAAATCTTACGTAAATTTCTTAGGACAAAGAGAAGACTAACTATAGGTTTTAGACAGTTCGAACTAGAACTCAGTTCTACAAGTACAATTGGAAGCCTCTGAAGCCTGTTCTGAAGCCCATTGTGAACCATTCTGAATTTTGTTTCAAGTCATTTATGTCCTAAGTGAAACGACAAACTATCTGTCTAGCAACAAGTACTGAGGTGACACCATAAGCCAAACTGGGCTATGCGTGCCTTGATGTCTAATCCTACTCAAAGGTAAACTTCTAGCCACCCACCCTTTTCTTCGAATGTAAAGCAGACGTCCCAGTTTGACAAAAACAAACTAATGAGAATCATGGGCATGAGAAAGGACCCACTATGTGGTCCGCTTCGGGTAATTCTAGCACCGAAAAAATTTTTTTGGTGGTTTTCTACAAGTTTCAACACTACAACAGTTCTTGTTTGTGGTCCGCTAAGGCAAATCCTCGAACAGCGAAAGATTTTTCGTCTATGAAAACCCGGAAGCTGGTAAATATGGGTCTACCTGCTTCTTCAAGTTTCTACAGTCAACAGTATCTACAATTTCCTTTCAAAAACAAACCTCTAAAAATCAAATTCATCCTAAAATTACCAGCACTCGATCCGCCACCAATCACGACCTTTCCATCTCACGCACTCAAACAGCCAACTAAACCACTACAGAAGCATTTAACGAATACTTCCTAGTAACCATAGATGAGCAAAATGTTAATAGCTCCATTGCTGTGCGAGCTCAGCGCTGTGACACAGACACTGTCGCCCGCACAGTTTGCCCGGTGCCCGCATTTACCGCATAAATCAGTGAAAGTGGCGCACAGTGCCAAAACGACGGACACGCAGACAGACAGACAGACAGACAGGCAACGGGTAATCGAGGAAGGAAGCGCATAATAGACCCCAGCAGCAAAATGTTAAGTGAATATTAATTATGTAAATTAAAATGGATGGATGGCGAAAAGGCAACAAAAAAAAATAGAACAAAAAACATGAATGGTTCAGCTGTTGCTGCTGCTGCTGCTGTTGCTGTGTGGCATTTGACTAACATTGTTGTTGGTGTTGATTCAGTCAGCCTACAATACACACAATATTTGTTGAGTGCTGCCGTTGTTCGTTTGCCAGCATTTGCAGCCATTACCGCCGGTCATTATTGTCTGTTTTGTCAGTGTGTCGTCGTGCTTTGCGCGCTGCCAGCTCATTCAATGTTGTTTTCTTTGCTTCTGTTGTAGTTGTTGTTGCTGTTGTTTTTGCAGCTTTCGCAATCGTTTGTTCAGGTCCGCTTTGTTTGTTTGTCTGTTTGCTTATTTGTTTTATTTGTTTGCGTAAATTTCAACTCAATTACGAAACAAAAAACAACAACATCAACGTGCAGCATTCTTTGTGTTTGTGTCGTGATGGTCTGGGCGCGTAGAGGCAATTAAATCATGCGCCTGATGATAGGCAATAAAAAAGAAAAAGGGATAGTAAAATTTTTAAAAATTAAATCGAAATTAAATTGTTTTAAATAAATTTGAATAGCATTTATAGAATTTGATGAGTAGAGTAGAAATATTCAAATAGTTACGGCATAAATTAGTTCAATGATTGGCAAGTACGGTTAATGCTTTCGAATCGAACAAACAATATTACCCAAACAAATTCAGCCTGAAAGTATAACAAATTAAGCAACAAACCTTCTTAACCCAGTAGCGCCGAGCGTGACCATATTGTCACACTAAACATGCACTCAAAAATTTAAATGTTTAAATTTTGCTTCACATTAAATCGCTTAAAATGTGTTTTGCTAAATCTCGAAAGAAAAAAATTCCAGCACATTCGGATTAAAGTTCCCACCTTCTAAGAGTTATAAATATTATTTCTGTAATTCCAACTCTCTCATAGTAAGCAATATCACAACAGTGTCGTTGACATTTGCACACATTGCTCGTAGAACAAAAATTTCATAATATAAAAAAACCTATTTGCTTTTGCTACATTTCGGCAAAATGAAAGTGTCACACACAAGTGTGCTGCGCATCGCTCAAAGCAAGTGAGCGCACAAACAAATATCACCTTTTATAAGCACTGACAGTGCACCCCACCTGAAGTACGCTTGCGTTCTTTTGAATTATATTAAAAATGCCAAAAAGCAACACTGACACAAACATAACGTAGCATAGTTTAAGGTGTTACGCAGATTTTATAATTTCTCTTTAGCTGTCAGAGATGCTGAAAATGAAATAAAGTGGCTGCATATGAATAAAAGACGAACGACAAGTATATTAAGATTGTAGCGTGAAGTTTGTTGTTGTTTTGACTGTTAGATGACAACAGCTGCAAGTAAGAAAAGGCAATATTGAAAAGGTGTAGTTGATTGTAGTCTCAATTAAGTTCGCTTTATGGCATTATAGTCAAAGTATTTATGGGAAACTGTACTTTTGAACAAAAGCTGCAGCCGAAGAGTCGAATTATGTGTGTGAAAAAAAAATAAATAAGCCATACATGAATTAACAGTGAAATGAAATGATTAATTATTCACAGTCAGAAACTCTAAACGCACGCATACAACACATGTTGGGCACGCAAAAGTTCCTAAATTCTGTGCGAGGCTGCAAATAACACTGGACTACAAAAAGTTGGTTATTGATTTGATTATTTAGAAAGATACATATGTGCACAAAAAAATTTTGACTTTATAGTATGATATTATATTAATCAATCAACCCAGGTGAGTCAAAATGACTCCATTGAGATCCTTCAATATTGTATTGTATGGAATTCTGAAAGAAAATCTTCTGTGACTTTGACAATTTTTTAAAGCTGACTGATATACAAAAATTAAGCACATTATTCCAACAAATTTTGCATCTATATGTAACCAATATAATAACTTACATGAGCATTAAAAGGTGGTTGGATTGGCTGCTTCTTATAAAAAAGATAAAAAGTTCTTAGTCGAATCTTATCTCCAATTATTTACTTTTTTTTTATAGAACTATCTCCATCTCGCATCTTTGGATGAAAATTTTCTCGTTGGTTATTCTCTCTGCATAGGTTTGACAAGAGTCATAAAAAATGTCTGCGATATCCTAAATTTTTGATCGACAGTAAAAAAAGACAGAGGTTCTGCAAGTCCAACTACTTTTCGACCATAACCTTCAAAGAGATAATGGTCTATCTCACGTAAATGTAGCTGCGTGCCAATTATCATAGATGTGGTATTATTATCCCACGGTGTGGTTTAACGACCTATTGTCGGCCTTTTGAATTAAACACTCCAAGTATCGTTTATTGTTGGTTTATTGTTTATAATAATTTATCCAGCGTCCGGTCGCTTCAACGTCGTGGCAACGAATGCCTGTCGTGCTTCGTCTTTCTTTGTTCGTCCCTCTGTCCGCGTTGTAATTCAAAGGTCCGTCCGCTTCTGGTGGCGTCGTTGCCACATTGTCCCGTGTTGCGATCTGTTCTCGTCCTGTTGTCTGTTCTCTTCTTCCCGCTTGTTCCCACCTTGCCACCTTCCCACATTCGGTCATCCTGACGTGTTATTCGTCCCCGAATAATTACTGCCATGGCTTCATATTTTCGGCTATTGATATAGTTTTCTTAGGACCTTCCTGGTTACCCACTTTTTCTACCTCGTACCTCCCGTGATTCAATTTAGCGGTTACCTTGTACGGTCCGAGATATTTTGGTCGTAATTTCATACTCGTTCCAAACTGCGTTCTTTTAATTGCTACCAAATTGTTGATATTATATTCTCTTTCCTGTTTCCTATTCCTGTTAAATGTTCTGCAATTTTCATTCTGTATCTGTCTAATATTTTCTTGTGCATTCTTCCTTATACTGTCCTGTTCTGTGTTTAACTCCTCCACTTCTATCTCATTCAAAATTTGTCGTAAATCTGGAAAATCTGTTACTCGCATGTCTAATCCTGTTATCACTTTAAAGGGTGTTACTTTCGTACTGCGCGGTGGTGTGTTGTTCAAAATTTGTTGAATCTTCGCCACATGGTTGTACCACTGGGTTGGGTTGTTCTGACATTTCTTGGCAAGCATTGGAATGATTATCCTATGGACACGTTCTACCTGCCCGTTACCGCGAGGCACACCTGTAGCTATCTGTAAATGCTGTATATTCTCCCGCTCACAATATTCTTTAAAAAGATTTGACGTAAATGCACTGCCTCTGTCTGAAACGATGCGTTTTGGATTGCCGAAAATTGTTGACTGTTTCAGTAGTCGGTCTATTACTTCCTCCGCTCCCGTTGACTTGGTTGGATATAACCAAACGAATTTGGAAAACCCGTCCACCACGACGAAAATATGGTTATATTTTTTATGAGTTTCTGTTAATGGGCCGACATGATCTACGTGGAATGTTCCTAACGGTTCCCCTGCTTTGTCAATAGTCAGAAACCCCTCTTTTTTCCCTCTCTTCGTGTCCACAATTATGCACTCGATACAACCTTTGATAATCTTTCCTACCTTTTCCCTCACTTTCGGTATGTAATAGGTCTTTTCTACGAGTTCCTGAGTCTTCTGGGTCGCGAAGTGTCCCTGTACGTGAGCCAATCTTATAATTTCCTCTTCCATTATTGACGGTATCACCAGTAATTCCTTAACGGGATCATTATATACCAATTCACCTCTAACAAAATAATCTTCGTAGTCCCCAGTTTCCAAAATTTTCTTTACGGCCCTAATCCAATCATCCTGTTCTTGTGCTTCTCTCAACCTTGACTTTAACGAGTCTTGGGCAAAAAGACAATACACCCGGCTCAACGCATCTACGTGTCGCATGCGCGAACCCGCCCTGTGCTCTACAACGAAATTATATTCTTGTAGGTACATCGCCCATCTCATTATTCTGTCCGGCACGTCCTGCTTCCTCACCGTCATTGCAAAAGCATTGCAATCAGTCACAATTTTAAAAGTCATATCTTTTAGATAAATTCGCCATTTTTTGAGTGCTTGTATTATCGCTAACACTTCCAACTCGTACGAACTGTATTTTTCCTCGGCTTGTGTGGTTATCCGGCTCATAAACTCTACAGGATGCCATAATCGGTCCTCTGCGTCTTGCTGCAATAAAACTGCTCCATATCCGTACTTTGAAGCATCCGCGTGCACCTCCGTATCTGCTGTTGGGTCAAACAGTTTTAATGCCGGTGCTCCAACCAATGCCTGTTTTAACTCCTGAATGGCTAGCAAATGTTCCTGTCCCAGCTTGAATTTCGTGTCTTCCCTCAGCAAATCCGTCAGCGGTTTGGCGACCACTGCGTAATTCCGTATAAAACGTCGAAAAAAGGACGTTAAGCCCAGGAACCTTTGCATTTCCTTCTTATTCGTCGGTATCGGAAAATTTGCAACCGCTTTAGTTTTCTCCCCTGAAGGCAAAATTTTCCCCTCTTCAATGATATACCCCAAAAAATGGATTTGCTTCTTTAGGAATTGACACTTTTCCCATCTAAATTGTAACCCATAATCGCTGGCATGCTGAAGAACTGTTTGTAATTTCGTGAGACCCTCATTTTCATCCTTGGCGGGAATAACTATATCGTCCATATACACCACTACCGTGCCGTCTCTTAACAAATCTCGAAAAACCGCCTGAATATACCGACAAAATACCGCTGGTGAATTCGTAATGCCGAATGGTACGAAGCAAAACTCAAACTGCCCACTATGTGTAACAAAAGACGTGTATTTTCGCGAACCTGGTTCAATAGGGACATGATAGAATCCATCCTTTAAATCGAGCGTGGTAAACACATTTGCCCCCTGTAATCTATCTAATACCTCGTCGATTAATGTCATCGGGAAATTATCTCTTACAATTTTTTCGTTAATCTTGCGAAAATCACAACAGAACCGCTTTGATCCATTTTTCTTTGTCGTCAAAACCACGGGTGCCGCGTACTCAGATGTGCTGTTCTGGATTACACCCTCTTGCAACATCTTCGATACCTGCTCGTTTATGTACAACTGATCTGCATATGAAACCCTCCGTGGTCGTTGATATACCGGTGTTTCGTCCAATAAAGTTAATTTCATTTGTACTGGCGTTCTCTTGGGTTTCCCTGGCCTATAACTCGTTATCAATTCTTCCACTGTTCTTGCTTCATTCTCCTTCAAATGTGTTAAGTCCACTCCGTTATGCTCACTTGCTCGCACCGACTCTACAGTCAAACACAACCTCTCAAACTCGCCCGAACACTTTCCTGCTTCTCCTGCATCGTTCACTGGGCTCCGTATGCCTTCCACTTGGATTGACGACACAGATCCACTTTGCATACCTTTTCCCTGGTTCCCAACCATACCATAGCCAGGAGCTGGAATCACGGTTCCCTTTTTCCTAGCCGCCTGTTCATCGAAAACGTCATCTTCGGTAGACACTTCTACCTCAAAACTACTATTCGCGACACCACCTCTCCCCGAGACGGCATGTACGCTCGTCATAACCTCCCCGGCTACGACCTCTTCCGTTGCTTCCCCAGCAACACTGTTTTTACGTTTCGAGAACTTTGCGACTCCGTTCCTCAGAACCAGTTCCACATCTTTCAGCACATCGCTACCTAAAACTCCTGCGTAGGGCATGTCCGTTTCCTTCACCACATGAAACGTTGCTCTCAACACAACATCGTCAATGCCTACCTCGGAGTTAAAACCACCCATTGTTGTGAGCTGGCCTTGTCCGATGCCCACCAGTTGAAGCTTTTCTGGACTGAGCTCGATGTCGCCTAACATCATTAGTGTGTCATATCTAATTAAACTTGAGCAGGACCCTGTATCCACGAGCGCACTGAAAGTGAAGCCATTGATTCTCGCTTCGACGAAAATTAATCCCTTATTCGCTTTCGCCTCGCTTTTTGCCTGCCCCACTGTATTCACGTACTCATTCTTAACCCCTACTCCGGCACCGTTATCCTGTTTGCAATTCCTGGCAATATGGCCTTTTTGTCTACACTTGAAGCAAATAACGTTGCTTGTACTTGGGTCCGGACACTCTTTTGCCCGATGACCTTCCTTTTCGCACTTGAAACACTTCATATTCCGATTAAGATTTCCATCTGTCTTTTTGTCTGCTGTTTCCTGAGATTGATTCGACCGGTTTAACGACTGGTGAACACCCCTTACTTTTTCATATACGCGAATCTGTTCCTTCAGCTCTTTTAGATTCTTCGCCTGATACAACCCACTTTTATTTGTCCGTGAGTCCGGAATTCCTTCCACAAAATACTCTGCTATACTCCTTTCGTCTAGTGAGATTGGCTTTCCCATTTCTAGTAAGGCGTACAAATATTCCTGTAAATTTTCTTTGGGCTGTTTACGTCTATTCCGCAGAGCACGATGCACTTCTGCTGCTGATAACTCCTCACCAAATTCCCCAACTTGAGCTTGCTTCAAAGCGCGCCAATCTCTAACGCCCCTTAACCCGCGTACAAAAAGTTTGGCTCCTCTCTTCAACAACTGTTTAGCGTAAACAAACTTTTGCAGGCCATTCCACCCCACTGTGTCCGCAACGTCTTCAAACTCCGCAACCCAGTGATTAACGTCTTGGGCTGCTTCCCCTGAAAACGGAGAAACCGACTCTGCGATATCGCGCAGCGTAAAAACAACACCCCTTTCACGCGGTCCACTTGCGTCTGCGTACGATGAAATTGTCGATTCATTGTCGTTAACTGCCTCTTCCTGTTCCTCATCGAATACCACCCGTTCTAACAAACGCATCTGCAATTCTCTCTTTCGCCCCGCCACACTCAAATTCAGTTCTCTTAACTTCTCCTTCAACGTCTCAACTGTCATGGCCCTAACTGTGTCCGCGTCCATTTTACAATATTTCTTAGAAATACCTTATTGAAAAAATACAATAAAATTCACAACGTAAATATGATTTGAGTATAAATTTGCTTATCTGCTTCTGCTTCTGGATTTCGCTCCTCTGACCAAGCGCCGCCGTCGTTTTCCGCTCTGCTTCTTCACTGCCTTTCACTGCTCCGTCGTTACTGCGCCTGCTGTCGCTGCTTTGCACTTGTCGGCGCTTTCGCTGCTGCGCACTTTACTGCGCCGTCGCTGCTTCTGTTTCTCTGCTTTGCTTTGATCTCCTTACTCGCTGTTTCACGTCGCCGCACTCACTCGCTCAATTCGCCGTGGCTTCTCTTGCCGATTCTGTATTTCTCGCCATTCCACCTCTGCTGTACCTCGTTTTGTGCGTGCGTACGCTAACGGTAAATTGCTATTGATTGCGCCTACTAGGTTGCGTTTGAACGTAACTGTACTACTGTTTTTGTAACGGCCGTCGCCTTCGCGCGTTACCCAGCGGAGCACCCCTTGTAGCGTAGAGCGCCCGCCCGCGTTCACTGTTTAATGCAGATTTTTTGATGTTTCTGCTACGCGCTTCGCACTGCACTGATCTTTACACTGATAGTCTACTTCCGTGCTGCACAATCGTTTTCACAGTCCCGCATTACAACCACAAGGCATTTTTTGTTGTTAATTTTGCATATTTCTGCACGTGACAAATAAGTTGGCGTTTATTGTGCATTTAGAAATATTTTTTGCTGTTTTTTTTTTTTTTCTCTGTTCACGGCAACACATGCCCCGCAAATAAACGTTGCTAGTCTCGACCGCGCTCCACGCACTGGTCACTACCGCGCTCCACGCACTCGTCACTATCATTTAGGCCGACTCCGATCCCGGACGAGCCCCCAAGTTTGTGGTATTATTATCCCACGGTGTGGTTTAACGACCTATTGTCGGCCTTTTGAATTAAACACTCCAAGTATCGTTTATTGTTGGTTTATTGTTTATAATAATTTATCCAGCGTCCGGTCGCTTCAACGTCGTGGCAACGAATGCCTGTCGTGCTTCGTCTTTCTTTGTTCGTCCCTCTGTCCGCGTTGTAATTCAAAGGTCCGTCCGCTTCTGGTGGCGTCGTTGCCACATTGTCCCGTGTTGCGATCTGTTCTCGTCCTGTTGTCTGTTCTCTTCTTCCCGCTTGTTCCCACCTTGCCACCTTCCCACATAGATTCCAGCTAGAAGCATGCTACAGAGATCCGGGAGCTCAAATGCCTTTTAGATCTGTAGTAAACACCTAACCTAATTTAGAAACTCAAAAGTTTTAAATTTCTTAACTTCGGTTGTATGGGAGTCGCTCTTTGGTTGAATATTTTGCAACTTAAGTTAATTTTGTATTTTTAGCATTAACAAGTGTTGTCTACTGTTGAAAGAATTGTTCAAATTAGGTCACTAGTTTCCGAGACATGATGTTTTCTCACTTACTGAATTACTACTACTACAAAACTTTGACTTCTAGTGGAGAGTTCTGGAACGTTCATGAATTTTGAATTTTTTGCACTGAAGTTTGCTGTTCAATATTGAAAGAATCGTTCAAATTAGCTAAGTAGTTTCCCAGATATGATAATATGATACTTTTGCACTTCCTGAACTACTACTACTACCACTTAATTCAACTCTCGTGATAGTTTTGTTACTTTAATGAATTTTGTATTTTTCACTGAAATTTTTCAATATTCTGTTCAATGTTAAAAGAATCGTTCAAATCGGTTAAATAATTTTCGAGATACGATGTTTTCTCACTTACTTAACTAAAGCTGCTAACTTTTAACTCTAGTAGAGAGTTTTGAAACATTAATGAATTTTGTATTTTTTCTAATAAAGATTGCTGCTCAATATTAAAAAATCGTTTAAATAGAATCAGTAGTTTCCGAGATATGATACTTTCTCATTTACTAAACCAAAATTACTACTACTTAACTTTTAACTCTAGTGGAGAGTTTTAAAACCTTAATAAGTATTTTTTACACCAAAGATTGCTATTCAATGTTGAAAAGATAGTTCAAATAGGCTCAGTGGTTTTCGAGATACGATGTTTTCTCACTTACTTAAGTACAACTACTACTTAACTTTTAACTCTAGTGGAGAGTTTTGAAGAGTTTTAAAGATTGCTGCTCAATAATGAAAAAACGTTCAAGTCAATATATATATATTTCTTTCCATGTATGAAAATTCCTGTTGTATGCTGTAACGAGTGCAGCAGGCGCCACACTTTTTGCCCAAACAACAACAATAGCGTGTTGGCCACAGAACTAAGAAGATTTACGAGTTGTCATACTTGCAAAAAAGAAATAAATAACAAATACAAAGAAAAAATAACAAAGCAAAAAATTAACGAAAAGAAGTAAAAAAAAAAGAACAAACTCAAATAATTATTGCTAGAAACAAATTTATTACATTTATTTACGAAAACACGCAAATACGTATTGGGAATTGCAAGCGCAGACCTCCCGTCCCACTGTCATTAGCACAGCCAACTAGCAGCTGCTGCCCTCTAGATAATCTCTTCATTAGACTAAATGGGATTATTTGTATAATTAAATGCGGCTCATATGTTATGACGAGCAGACGATTTTTCTTAATCAGCCGCAGTCGCTCCCAATGCGTTAACTGCGTGTTGCTGCCACAATTGTGGTAAATTTGCGTGTGTGTGTGTGTGTGTATGTGTGTGTGGTAGGACGTGATGGCAGCGAAGCACTTCATTTAATGATGATTTATGCGTGGCCAATGTTTTGCTTGTAACAATTAAATGAAATAAGAATTGCATAATTCAATAAATGGACATTGTAAGGTGCTTCAAGTTTAGTGTGAACCATTGGCAGCCATGTTGAGGCACATTAACGAAAGCATCCAATTTGGATTAATAACGAAATTTCGTAATTAAATTTTGTGATTATTTTTATTGTGTTTTTGCTTTATTGATTTAAGATACAAAGTTTTGGAGCTTTAATTAATTTTGTATTTTTTGCACTGAAGTAAGCTGTCCTTTGTTGAAAAATAGTTGAAATTGGCTTCGTAGGTTTTAAGATTCAATGTTTTCTCACTTACTTTACTACTACCACCACGACTTAATTTAGCTCTAGTGGAGAGTTTTGCAACTTTAACTAATTTTGTATTTTTAGGACTGAAGAATATTGCCTAATGTTAAAAAAAACTGTTAAAATCGGTTCCGTAATTTCCAAAATACGATATTTTCTCACTAAGCTAACTATGTACTAGCACCACTATTATTCTACTTAACTCTTAACTCTGGTGGCAATTTTTGGAACTTTAATTAATTTTGTATTTTTAGTACTAACGGGTGTTGTGCAGTGTTTAAAGAATTGTTCAACTCGGTTTATTAATTTCCGAGATACGATGTTTCCTCACTAACGTAACTATTTACTTGTACTACTACTACTCAACTTAACTGTTAATCCTGACAGAGATTTTTCGAAACTTTAATTCATTTGGTATTTTTTACACTAAAGAATGTTGTCCAATGTTAAAAGAATTATTCTAATCGGTTCATTAGTTTCCAAGATACGAGTACATTATTTCATCACTACTACATTCACAAGTGGGAGTAAATATCAAAGAAAATTGTTAGTATCCTATGACAGCCCCTTGAAAAGTTAGAGACAGAGTGCAGGTATGTTTAGAAGAAATATTTGTATTGAAAAACAAATGAGAGCTGAGCAACTTGGGAGCAGTGGGAGCCCATTTTATAAAAACTATCACTTTGTATGGCAGACCCATCAAGAGTTGACGATAAGTATGCTCGGGTAAGTATGTCAGGTTTGTATGTTAGGATAAGTATGCTAAAAAAAAATCTTTAGACCAGAAAATTTGTGAGATATGTCATAGATTTTAACCCTATAAGAGCAACTTCGGAATAGCTGTAGAGTTATTTTTTTAATTTCCTACACTTTTGAAAACTTTGGCTTGTTCAGAAAAGCAATTAAGTGGTTGGCAGTAGCCGATTTCAACCTTCTAAGAAAAAGTTTTGAGCAGCTTTGGAGTAATGTTTCGAGTTTCCTGTACTTTTGTAATCCATGGTTTCAATGTAATATCATTTCTACTCACTGTAGCCCCGAAATTTTTTGGGCAAGCTTGTCGCCATTAAATAAATCATAAAATCAGAAATTTCCGACTATCGTAATCAAGAAATAGCACTCAATTAAGTCTAGTTTTACACTTTTACACCATATTTGCTTTCGTGGTTAGTCCGATCTTAAAAAGATCCTAGTTGAACAGATTAGAGGCGCACTGCCCGACTGGTCCAACTGTTTTTGGAATGCCCTGATAACCAAAACAAATAAAATTATTCAATTAGTTCTTTTATTGCAATGAAATGGTTCTGAAGTTATTAAAACTTATACAAAAGCAATATGGAACTTGAAACTATTAAACTTTAATAAATAATTAATTAAAAACGATTCTGAACAGTTCTATCAGAACTAATACAAAAGCGATATGAGACTTAAAACTATCTAAGTTTAAATAAATATTAAATTAAAGTAATATAAAATTTATTAATAAATAATTTTTAAATTTCATGATTAATATTTAAAATGTATTTAAAAAATATTTACAGGTATTTATTTTATAAACTTTATAAAGTGATCAATTTCGTCACGCTTCAAAATATCATTCACAAAACAGTCTTATTGATTTTCACTCGCTTAACACTTATGTGATCGGATAGGTACAAATGTACCTATGACTCTATTTTAATTGCGACCACAATCGCAAATGAGCATTGAAACTTATGCGGTTTCAGGTTATCCTCTATTGATGTATTTTGAACCTATTTCTAAAGTGGGAGTGAAAAAAAAAGGGGCGTGGGGGTAACAATATGTGTTTACAAAAAAGTAGTACGATTATGATCGGCATAGGTACATTTGTACCTATGGGTGAATACACGCTATTTGTATGGAAAGAGCATTATTTTATTCAACGAACAGCAAGTATGGCTAGGTGAATTAGGTAGGTAAATGCTGAGTGCCGATTGAGGAGAAGATAGCCAAGAAGAAGTGGAAGCCTTTGACGAAGAAGAAAACTTAGATGGCAATCATGCAGACCCGGACTTTACAATAGGAGAGGAGTCTGATGCCGAACTGGATTTGAGGGTTAAGTATAATGAAAAAGCTGATAATGCAGTGTCTACTGATAACGAAATAGAAGGTGTTCCAGTGGATGAGCCAGTGGAGCAGGCGATTGTGATTTTTTCAAAAACTTCTATGGCAAGGATGGTACGCCGTGAGGGAAACAGGAACCCACTAGTAGTCGTATTAGATGTCATAACATTATTCGGCACCAAGGAGGACCACGTCAGAGACTGCAGGGTATAGTGCCCTAGATGTTTTTCAAGCCTTTGTTATGGTTAGCAAAATTGTTCGCGAAACCAACCGTAAAGCAAAGGATGTATTCGCAAATTTGAATGCTACTAATTCAGATAAAAAACCTCAAATTTGGAAAGCGAGGAGCCCTTTGGGAACGCTCCTTAGTAAGCAGTGAGCGCTCCCCCGTTCCTTATGCCCTTCCTTGTATTTTAACACTGCATGTCATTGAAGCGAAGCGCTCCCTTTGCGCTCCTTTAGAAGCACTCGCTGAGCACTCCATCCATAAGCAACGATCAGCGCTCTCCTTGTGCTCCCGTTAAAGCACTCGTTAAGCGCTCCATACCCAAGGATCAATAAGCGCTTATTTTGATTTTTTCCCTTTTTTATGCAAAACCAAAAACTGTAAATTCTGCAATGTTTGAGTAGGTATTTGAGGGTGTTGGGAGCATTTATGGTCGATTTATACATATGTATATATGTATGTATGTACATATGTCTTTATTTTTTACCATTATCATTTTTATTTTCATACATGAGCATCAGAATTTCTTTTGCACGTATGCACGTTTTATTTATTGTACAATTGAAGATACAATTTTTTGACAAGGTTTATTTTATAATTTTGTAATTTTTTTAATTTTTTAACTTTGTTTGTTCAGCATACTGAAATTTATTTTTTTTCAAATGATCACATTGTGCTCCTCAAGGAGCACGCTCCCTTTGCTTTCCGTTGGGCAGTGACGGACACATACGCATACATTGGTGTTCTACTTGTAGCTGGTGTGTATGGAGCTTCTACTCAGAATATCCTTGAAATGTGGAAACCAGATACCTTTCCAATTTACAAAGCAATTGGCTTTGTTGGATTTTGAAACACACACATACATACACGCACACATAAACACACAAACACAAACACACAGACTTTTTAAAACACGTATTCACGTATAAATTAAGTATAGGTACATTTGTACCTATGCCGATCATTTACGTCAGGTAAGACTACCCGATCACATGAGTGTTAAATAAATTTAAATATTTTTGACAACAACTCACACTTGCAATTGTTGACAATTTTCATAAATATCCTTTTGTGATTTGATAATGCATTCATTTTCATTTACGCAGTCATTCGGAATTAAGCATTGCCTGCAATTTTCCATTGATGTGATATTTTACTCGTACAATTGTCATATCAATGACGGCTATTTACAGTCGCTGAACTGTGACATTGTGTATATTTGTCATTAAAATAATTTATTTTGCAATTCGATATATACACTTGTGTGTTGATGACAAAATGGCTGCAATAACAATGAGCTTGCATGAAGCTTGTGCTGCATTGCAGCCGACAAACGAGACTCTGGTTAGAACAATGTGTCAAGTCTTGTGGAATCTTTTTGCGGAGATTTTAATAATGTACCGAAGGATTAATGTGGCATTGGGACTGGAAGAATAACGAGAAAAATATGGAAATAAGTTATCAGTGAAATATGCCTTCAAGTCTATTTCATAGTCAATTGCAGCACTAAGTGGTTTAGTGAGTGGAAGAGAAGGCTACCACAATGAGCCCTAACAGAGAGCCCTAACAGTGCCCAGTGAGATTCGTCCTTGATGCAACAACTTATCCTACATCCTAACTCCACTATTCTACACTTTCAATATCAATTTTTAAACACATCAATTGTATATTTTAAATTAAGCCGCTTCTACCCGTAAATGAGCCACGGCTCTGTACACGCAATTCGATGTTGTCATTTCAAGTTATGGTTATTTTAAAACAATTTTCCACTGTCATGAGTGCAATTTTTTTTAATGTAAGTATAATGTTTTAATTGGCTGCAATGTCATTTAATTATGTTTAACATATCGCACCAGCTGTGAGTCAACAGATCAGTATTCTTATATGGAGAAAAATTCACGAAAACCGTAACAGAATAATTGAAAATATCCACATTAATATTTATTTAACATAAAAAAATTGTCACTTGGCGTTGTTATAACGAAAGTCACAAATTTTCATCAGCGATTTCATGCTTTAAAAATACAGTTTTCACACAATGCAGCGAAAACTATTAAATATATGGGCGCAGACGCGTTTAATTGAGTTGTTGCGTTTAATAAATGAGCTTTTAATTATCTTAAATTAACTCAATGCATTTTGTTTCGTTGGTAAATTTGTTATGTGTGTATGGCGTAAAATTTGTGCAAAATTTATGCACATTTATATTTATGAGAATTTCAAGATAATTAATGAGAATTTGGCATTTTGTATTTAAATATTCTGTAGTAAAGTTTATTAAGTTTGAGTGAGTTTTTGGAGTGAAGTTTAATTGAAAAGTAAGAGTTTTGAGCATCAAGTGATGGGCTGTAGTCATTAAACTTTGGAAAGGCGTGACCCCTACCCTTTAGGGTGCCAGATACTGGGGTGAAACGGCCTGAGACTACATTTTAGGAAGCTATGAACTTCTAGATGGATCGGTGTGACTCTTTCCTTTACGGCGCTAGGAACTTCAAGATAGGACGGCGTAACTCTATCCTTTAGGGCGCCACATAATTTGAGGGGAAACGGCCTGAGACTACATTTTAGGAAGCTATGAACTTCTAGATGGATCGGTCTGACTCTTTCCTTTATGGTCCTAAGAACTTCAAGATAGGACGGCGTGACTCTATCTTTAGGCCGCCAAGAACCTCAAAGTGAGATATCATGATGCTTCTCGTTAAAGTTTTAGGGACCTGAAGGTAGGAATGGTATGACTCTGTCCTTAGGGCGTTAGGATCAACCTTAAACCGTCGGCGTTCTAAAGAACCGGGAGGAAATTTTTAAGCGGGTTTCTGCTCATAATTTTATTTGTCAATTTTTTAAAATCAAATTCTGTTTTTTTTCTGTTTATTTATTTATTTATTTAATTATTTATTTATTTATGAATTAATTAATGCTTTAATTAATTAATTTATTTATTTATGTATTTATTTATTTAATTATTTATTTATTTATTTATTTATTAATTTATTTATGAATTTAATTATTAATTAATTTATTTATTCTTGTATTATGTTTTTAACATACTAATTTCTATTTATCTGTTTATTTATTTTTTTAATTATTTTTATTTATTTTTTTATTTATTTATTTATTCTTGTATTATTTTTTTAACATAATAATTTCTATTTATCTGGTTGTTTATATATTTATTTATTTTTTTTATTTATTTATTTCTTTTTTAATCTATGTTTGTATTATTTTTTATATACTTATTTCTATTTGTTATTTTCAATTTTCTATATTTTCAAATACTCAAAAAACACATAAAATTATTCACTCATTTCAATGTCCTCTAAAAATACAACATAAATTTATATATTTGTATTTTGACCAGCACAAAAATTGCACTTATTTCTTCACTTTTCTCTACAATGCAATTTATATGATTTACGATTTTCTCTCTCATAAACTCAATAGACCCAAAAACCACTATCAAAAACACAAAATAATTGCATACATATAAATATTCAAATGCACCTGCCTGACTTTCGGTTTCATTGTTCCATGATGACAGCAAGAACAATCGATATTGTCGGCTTATGGGAAATTAAAATGCACCAAAAAATCATAAAAGCAAAATTAGAATTTATGGACATACCCAGAGAACATAATGTATTTTGTTTTTTTTTCTTGTCTTATTTGAAAATTTTCCAAATACAAACTGTTATTATGTGTGCGTGTGGTCGAGGACATGAAAGGAGAAGTGGCCTTCAGTTGATTTGTGGCCAAGCAGTAGGAAACTAAGGACAAGAGCGACGGGCTGCATGAGGTGAAAACTTGGAGACTTTTGAATGTATGAAGTGCAAGGAGTCAAGGAGCTTAAGGAGGAGGAACTTAACTTGTTGTTTGTCGACTATTTAGGCTGGTTATTTGTGACTTAATTGTTTAAATTTGTAACAAAATAAATAAAACAAATTCATATTATAACTTATCAGGAAAAAGCTGTAGATTTTTGAGTTTATTTTGACTCCAAAAATCTGTCATATCTAATGTTTACAACAAAAAAATGGAACTTGCAGTTCATTAGTTGTCTGACTTGCATTAACATTGCATTTACATCACATTACCATTAACTTAACATAACATTAACATTACACTAACATTAACTTAACATAACATTAACTTTACATTAACATGAAATTAACCCACAACATTTACGTATTGAAAGCCATTCAAATATTTAAAATTTAACACGTCCGCGGACGTGAATGCAGTCATTTTCATAGTGATGCAAAATTACGTGAATGCTATAGCATTCAAATTTTAAAGCCAATTTTTATTCATTACAATTTAAATAAACTGAAATTTTTGTAATTAATATGCTATATCATTCAATGTGTATAACGGCTAAAATACGATAATCTGACAACTCTAACAATATATGTGTAATCAAATTTCAGATATGTATTTCTACTAGTTTCCACCAAAATTGACTGTCTATTTTTGTAGCTCACTGAAATTTTTACTGTCCGCGAACGTATTAAATGACAAAAACTCATTTAATTATTTATAGATTCATTCATTGATGGAATTGTTTCATTACTAAAAATCATTGGTTAAGAGAATTCATGATGCTTCACATTGAGTACGAGAAACTGCCACTACAACAAAACGCATTTTTATTTAGTTTTGAATGTTACACAAACTCAGCTTTCAGCATTTATTCACAAAACAACACAAGTGTAAATATTTTAAACTTGCATTGCAAATATTTAGAATTTTTTAATGCAAATATATGTCGACTTGCTAACAAACGTCTCACACACATTGAATGTTAAGCAAATAGTTGCCAATAAAATAAACATGTCACTAATGTGTTTGCCAATGTTCAAACACACTCAAACGCGCTCAAATAGAGACTCAAAGCCCAACACATATGTAACGCCTACTTGCCTATGTGTGTGTGTGTGTTTTGGCCAAAATTGCTGCTGGCGCTGACTGCTGAGTGTGTGAGTTCCGTCAACGTTTTGTTCGTTTCACACCTACCAGGCCGGCGGCAGTCAAGCTGAGAATTTCCAAACGCCTACAATTGACACATTTCAGCCGTTTTGTGGCGAGTTCCGCCCCTCAATGCGCACAAGTGCCGCCCATACTGCCGCAGCTGCACGCTTCAAATCAGCAGCTCATGATTTATGTTTATTTTGCGTGTGTGTTTATGTGTGTGTGACCACTTGTGTGTTTGTATGTGTTCGCGGTTTGTTGGTGTTTGTTGCTGTTGTTTTTAATTTGGTTACAGTGATTATGTGTTTGTTTGTGCATGATTTTGCCTAAATTGTGGGTGTGTCATTGCGGCAAGTTGAGTTAGTGCGTGTCAAGATTATTTACACACATGCATACTGGAGTTTCAAAGTGCATGTATGTGTGTGTGTGTGTGTTTGGCAAATTTACAACAAATTGCATACATGATTAACTAAGCAGTCATCACAATGATGAATGAGCAAAATTTACAATACCTATGCTGCTGTTTGGGTATGGAATACTGTGAGAAAGAAAATATTCAAGAAAAAATGAAGCACGAAAAACATGTGAAAGAAGATCAGATTATGTGGATGAGAACAAGGCACTGAAGAGGGAATAAAAAGCCGATTTTTGCGGGATAAATTTAAGAGTGATGAAGAAAAAATTTGAACTGCGATCTAGTGTTATGCGTTAACTCATATTTTAAGGATATTTTTTGTTTATTTTTTTCTATTAGTCCAATTGTTCTCAACTTTAAGTAGTTGCAAACCAATGATATTTTTTCTGCCTTAAAACGACTTTGAATATATGCAACAATTCTGACTTAAAGTCAATTTTGAAGCTTCTTCTCGCTTTTATCTTAAACTCATTATATTTATTTTAATTATGGCTAATTAAAATCTTAAAACATCATAGACAAAAGGAAAACGTATAATAAATCATCACACAAATTTAATTACCATAAATCACATGAATGAGTTTGAAAAGCTGTTGCCACCTCATCCTTTAACCAAAGCACAATGCCAACAACTCTCACACCCAACTACTCTTATGTTGCCGCTCGCTCACAATGCTTGAAATGCGCTCAATTTCGGTTGCCTGAAAAGCCAAAAAAATATATAAAATTGCAAAAAATTTCATATAACCAAAAGTAAGGACTTAATTGTGCCGTTATCGTTGCCATTTGTGATTATGCCCACTTGATTCATAATTAAATTTTGCGGCCTATACACTGTACAAGCCACACCAACAACCACACAACGCCAACAACTTCAAAGTCAACACAAGCTGTGTCGCTCTGGACGGCTGACTTTGATGTGTTGGCTGCGGGCGCGCAACGCTCGAGCGGCGTTCAAGTAGCTTGCAATTGCGTGGCGTTTCACAGCCGCAGCAAAGAGGGGAAAATCAATGTCGGCTGTCATGGCACATGGCACCGTCGAAAATAAAAAAACAAAAACGATAAAGA
The DNA here is from genome assembly GCA_963668005.1 of Melieria crassipennis. Taxonomy (NCBI): domain Eukaryota; kingdom Metazoa; phylum Arthropoda; class Insecta; order Diptera; family Ulidiidae; genus Melieria; species Melieria crassipennis. Next base: position 62,971,896 of record OY764961.1, on the reverse strand, counting down.
AAAAATAGCAACCAGCAGCAAAAGTGCCCCAATGTGAAAGTTGCTAAAAAAAAAGGGGTTGAAAATAAAAACAAAAATAATACAAAATAAAACAAATAAAAAGTTATTAAATACAAAATAAACAAAAAATAAACAAAAAGCATTTAAGGGTTCACAAATGTGCGCAGACACACTCGCAGCTAATTTTTTCTTTTAATACAAATTCCATTTAATTTTTTTTATATTTCATTTTAAATTTTTGTATTTTTTCGTTTGCTATTGACATTTCACATTTGTGGCTGTTCATTTTGTGCTGCAATTATTTTTGGTTTAGCAAAAAAAAAAACAAATCTATTTCACCATTTTTTGGTTTTAATTTTTGTTTTCAGTTGAAACTGCTATCGTTTCTAGTCTGCTTCGTGGCCATAAAAGAAAGCGCTGGCGATATGATGCCAACAACAACAATAACGGTATCGCAAAAGCTACATTAATGTACAAAAAAAGGCCGCACAAAGGCTGCTCTTTTAATGAAAAGTCAACTTTGACAAAAAGCGTTCATGAAAAAGTAAAAAGGGTTCACAAAAAACAGTCGCCACACAGGGTTGCCATAAGATGACATTTAAATTAGCTAAACAAAATACTTAAATAGAAAAAATTATTGCAGTTTGAATTTGTTTGAGGGTAGAAAAAAAGAAATAAGAAGAAGAGGCAGCGATTGCATACAAATTAGTTGAGTAGTAGTAGTTAAATCAATTTAGACTAGACTAGACTAGACTAGACTAGACTAGACTAGACTAGACTAGACTAGACTAGACTAGACTAGACTAGACTAGACTAGACTAGACTAGACTAGACTAGACTAGACTAGACTAGACTAGACTAGACTAGACTAGACTAGACTAGACTAGACTAGACTAGACTAGACTAGACTAGACTAGACTAGACTAGACTAGACTAGACTAGACTAGACTAGACTAGACTAGACTAGACTAGACTAGACTAGACTAGACTAGACTAGACTAGACTAGACTAGACTAGACTAGACTAGACTAGACTAGACTAGACTAGACTAGACTAGACTAGACTAGACTAGACTAGACTAGACTAGACTAGACTAGACTAGACTAGACTAGACTAGACTAGACTAGACTAGACCTGGACTACAACTAGACTACGGACTCGAACTAGACTAGAATGAGACTAGAACTAGACTTCAACTAGACTACAGACTCGAACTAGACTAGAACTAGACTAAAACTAGACTAGAACTAGACTAGAACTAGACTAAAACTAGACTAGAACTAGACTAGAACTAGACTAGAACTAGACTAGAACTAGACTAGAACTAGACTAGAACTAGACTAGAACTAGACTAGAACTAGACTAGAACTAAACTGGACTTGTTAAAGTTTTATGTTAGCAACTTGAGTAAAACTTTAAAAAAATCTAAATATCTTCATTTCCTCATTTCCTTTCTATTTTTCACCCAAAAATCTTCATTTTCCCATTTCTAGTCGTTTGTACGCAAAGGTTAAAGAGTGCAAACCTCACATCCCCACTTCGCTTTCAGCCCCAAAAGCAAATTTACATATGGGCCGCTTCACGTAAAGCTTGCTTTTTGAAACTTTTTGCTTCATACACTTTCACTTTCCAATTTTTCCTAACAAACAAAAGGTATTAAAAGTTTTGCATATTACATGAAAAAAAGTTGTAAAAATACAACAAATTTATATAAACAAAATAAGAAAAAGTAAACGCTTCGAACAAATCAAAGAGCACACAAAACGTTTCAGCTTTTCGGGCCGCTGGTTTGCGCTGCTTGTTGCGTCCAACTGTGCGCTTAACGCAATAATTCGATATTTTATGCATGACACGCTGCATAAACAAATTTTACAAATTTTTTGAATTTCCGAATACTCGCTTTCTGTGTTGGGGGCGCCGCTCAAATCATGTTCGCCGTCGCCCAGCCAACACTTGGGCCGCATTTGTAAGCATAACAAATGTGCCAAACTTTTCGTTTCTCATTCAACTTTTTTCTTTGCAAGTTTATGCTTATTTGTATTTTTTTCACATTTTCCATTCGATTCCACTTTGCGGAAAAGACAAAAAATTGCTATTTTAAGTTATTTAAAACGGCGTAAAAATTGCGCGAAAAGAAAACACCAATTCTTTTTTTGTGAAGAAACGAAAACGCATTAGACGTTGGCGGTTGGTGCGAACAAAAAAAGTTTGCACACTTTTTGCGCGCGATTTCACCCGCATCGAAGCACGTCGGCGCGCACGTCTTTTGCAGCATGCAAAAACGTGGTCGCAGAACGCGTTAGACGCGAGTAAGCGTCGCAAAGCAGCAGCAACAACAACAACAACCCAGTCTCGAACGCCACCACCGCTGCACAAACTTTTGCAACATTTTAATAACAAAAATCTAAATTCTGCGTAGAGCGCCACTAACTCAAAAGCGCGTACAACATTCGACCTCCCATTCACCCCCCGCTTTTGCTCTTTTCGTGGGTTGCGCTTCCCCTGCCTGGCTTTCGCTCACTGCCGTTCATACGTGCGACCTGACGGTGTGCCGGTAAGGTGTAAATAATAGGAAAGTAGATTTTCTCGGGTATTTTAACTTTGTAACTAATTTTCTCGACTCTTCTGTTGTTGTTCTGGTTGTTGTTGCAGCTTGTTACTTGTCATTTTTGTTGTTGTTGTTGTTGTCGAACGGTTGCTTAGCCGCTGCTCGATCCTGTTGGCGGTTAATGTTTTTCTTGCTGCAATTTATGTTGTTACCGTGCGAAATGAGTGTTGGGGAAATTTGTTTTTTTTTGTTTACTTGTTATCGCTTTTTTTTGGCAGGTTGTGCTTAAGTTGTCGTTGTTTTTTCAGTGTAATTTGTCAACAGTTAATTAAATTGTAATGGAGTATTTTAACGAGGAGAGTTTGTTGTGCTCGACACCTCAACCAAATTGCTGTCTTAAAGCGATTTTTGTAGAACAGTTTTAGGTGCTAAAATATATGAATATATGGGATCAAATCTGGGGGGTTACTCTGTAATGCGATGCGAACATAAAATGTATCGCATTCGCACACTTAGTACTCTTAAATCCGACAATCGCATTGAAATTTTCTACTTTCGCATTTAGATTTACCCCTTTCGCACTTGTGGCACTGCGTATTTCGATTTTAAATTTAAAAAAATTCGAATGTTTTTCTTTTTTTTTTATTTTGTTTGAATTTTATGACACTCGACGCTAGTAATGCCAACTTACTCTCGAAACAAAATAGGGCCGTTTTTCAATAATGCGAAAGCGATACAGAGTACCAATTGACTTTCGCATCGCAACTTACTTTCACATCGCTTTCGCTTTCGCATCGCATTACAGAGTAGCCCCCCAGATCAAAAATTCAAAAATTGTAGAAAACCAAATACATATTAGTTATGTTTAGTTAATTTACAATTCGTTGCCATGAAATATACCACAACGTTTCCTTTCGCTAAGTTTTTGCTTTGGTGAAGGTGCTGTTGCAGACAACTCAGCCGTTTCCATTATTTGTACTTGTTTGACTATTGCTGCTGATGCAGATGTCCTCGGTATTCTTTCTCTTTGCTGTAACAGTGGCCCTACAAGTAGTTCTCCTAATTCTTGGAGGAATAAACGATGCCTTTCTTTCACTCCTGCGTTTCAGCCGGGATGGACCTCACACCATAAAACGTAAGCATTTATGGCAGAGATGTCAATAAAGTTACTAAAAATCGCAACGGGCCATCTATTTGTTTGCCGTTTACAAGAATAAGTTCTAGCAAGTTGGTCTAACTTATCCACACCTGCTTTCGTTGAGTTGTAGTAATTGATTATTTCTGGCAACTTCTTTGGATGATCGTTGTCAATAGTTTTACTATTGTGCATTGTGCTCAAAAGTGTTATCAGCTTATAACGTTTTGGCACATACTGAACAAGCGTTATTTTGTCGTAAAAAAAAATTTGCTTGAGAAAACCGGTAATTTCCGCAATTCAGATGGTGTTGAATGAACAGGAATAAATCTTTTATTTTGGCGAACAGTGCCCACCAATGTTATTTTTTTCTTCAAAAGTTTTAAGGCTAGATTTCGGCTGGTGAAGAAATTGTCAGTGGTTATGTTTCTTCCACGAAAATCGGAAATCAAATCTAACACAACCCGTTCGCCCTAGTTTTTTTCGGGTGCAGCATTGCCATCTCGACCTGAGAGTTATAGTTTATATACGAGTATAAAAATGTACATGTAAATGCATATTTTTAACAAATTGCTTACCTAAATAAATTTGAAAATTGAGACAAAATCCTGTGGAACTATCTGCTGCAACCCAGGCCTTTATACCGTCTTTTCCTGGGTTACTTGGCATGTAAACTTTGAATGAGCATCGTCCACGAAACGGTATAAGTTGCTCATCGACTGTTACATTTTCATTAGCAACAAAAAGATATTTCAAATTTTCAATCCATTTATCATTAAAGTTTCTGATCGGTGCAAGCTTGTCAAAATTTCTACGGCCATGAAGTCTTCGTGCTTCTCGATCATCAAATGCAAGGACTCTTGAAATTATGAGGAATCGTTTTAGAGACATAACTGCTCGGAAAATTGGGCGGCCATGTTTTTCGTCCCAAAAACTTCTGAGACTTTCACCGTAAGATCGATATACACCTAAAGAATAATAAAAATTAAATTGTATATATTTATATGTCGATGAAGTAAATTTCTTTTTATTTAACAATTATAAGTAATATTCCTAAATATGCATCGAACTCAATTTCGTCCACTTCAGAAACTGAATGTGGCCATACCCTCTTCATCTCTTTGTTGCAGTATTGTCTTTCTTCATATTGTCAGTGATACATATATTGTTGAAATTCGATGTACCGCATATGAAGTTAGACCCATTTTCTCGTGAATTACGTTTTCAGCTGCTGCACGCGTTTCACGATGTGGAGCTGCATTATACCATTTTATTTCTTTGCCTTTAAAAAAACAAAATTTTGGGTCTCCACATGTTTCAATACTTTCTTGTCACTTTCATTTATACTTTCAATATCTTCCACTAAACTCTCAGTTTCGTCGATATAATCAGCGTCGCTCACATCACTTTCTTCGTCATCGGAAAATTGGCTGTTCAAAATATCTTCAATGTCGTCATTAGTCAATCGATTTGACTGTAAAGATACAAAATATATGCTATATATTACTCATTTTATTTTACTACTAGCAACAATTTATACTCACTTCGACTTGATTTCATTTTCCTTACGTTCCGACATTTTTTACTTTTGGACGCCATTTTTTACTTTTGACAAAATAATGCACCAAATTGATCAATGACTCTAAAATCATAGCCTACTAACAATTTGATCAACTTGACTCAATGATTAAAATCATCGCCTACTATTGTTATTTTTACTTCCTTGATGCAAAATATTCAAATTTTTATTCGCAACGGCGAAGTTGATGCAACCGTACTATGGGTCATAAAATGACCCTAGGGTCAAATTTGTATAGTTGCTCATTTGCGCGTAAACCAGTGTTGCAAATAAAATGAAATTCAGCGTATATTCAAATGGCATAAAATTAGTCACTGAGTCCAAAGGAAAACAATTCTTTACCAGAAATAAGAAATTTACGGCTCTTTAAAGTAAAATTTTACTCGAAAATGACCCTAAGGTAACAGAAGTGTTAATTAAAAGTTAGTTTCTAGAATTTTTAATAAATATTTAATATTACATATATTATCCACGTTGAGTGTTATAATTAAATGACACTCATACACCACGTTGCGCTGCGCAAAAAATGCACATATCGCAATTACACAGTTTGAATATATATTTTTTGGATTGGTGTCTGAAGCAAATTTGTTGGTCGTTGAAATATCTACAAACTTGCCGAAGACAGTAAAGCGATATTCGAAACGATTTAGGACCTACTTAAGCGACAAACTCGACTAAAATGAGCAAACTTCAAAGACGGATTTCTCTTAAACTAGAGCCCATCCAACCAAACGGCTGGTGGATTTCAACTCAGTATACCTATAGCAAAGTCGCTCAGTAGGTCCCCCCCATATCTCAATTTTTTAGGGTTAATTTCACGCACAGTGTAATTATCGACAAATATTAATTGAATAACTGATTATTAAAAACATGAAGTCCTAACGTAACGTAATGAACCAACTACTTACTTAAGATTTAGTTTAATACTAACAAATTAAATTATTTTAATTAATAAATAATGATTACTAATAAATTTAAATTAAGTTCATTATTTTAATCACGAATTAATTTATCAATGGGACGGCGCGAAAACAACAGCCCAGAATCGTGTAAGATGAATGAGTCTTGTGGAGGCCCTATGCTCCAAAGAAGAGTAAACAAGGAATAAAAAAATTTATTAATTTGCAAACAATATTTAATTATATAATTTATTCAAAACTCGTAATAAGACAACTATTAAAAGAATCAATTAAATAGGTTCATCAGGTTCACTATTTATCTAATTAAAATTTTAATATATGAATGCAATTGAATTTAGTCGATTTAAGTTTCATACAATTCATCTCAGCTGCAGCTGCCGTGGCTCAGTTGGTTAATGCGTTGGACCGCGAGTCGAAGACAGCGACCCAGGTTCAAATACTGCCTGTAATAACACCTAAAAAAATAACGGGAAAACTCGTTTTCTCTTTCGGTGGCTTTGCTCTCAGCTGGAAATGGCTAACCTCTGAGAGTAAAAATTGCTTATGAAAAAGCTCCCAACCTGCCGTTCGGAACCGGCATAAAACTGTAGGTTCCTTCCACCCGCGTACAAATTCACACGCACAACACGGGTGGTTGCGGGAAGCTAGGCCTTAGTCTCGCGCAAGCGGGCTGTCGTGCCAGTCAATTATTATTATTAAATTACAATTCATCTCAATTCGGTTCAATTCAATCAAATCTATTTTAGTTCAGCTCAATGAAATTAAGTGAAATTTCATGCAATTCAACTCAAGATAACTTAATTTCATTTAAAGGGATTCAACTTAATTCAGTTTAAATCAATGCAATTCAAATTATTTTAATTCAGTTCAAGTTAGTCATACTATAATTAGTATTTATTTAATTTAATAAGTTACTATTTTTATTAAATAAGTTATTCAATAAAATAAATTCAACACGAACTCAACATAATAAATTGCCAAAAATTACTAAGTAATTAATAAACTAAACAAAGATTAACAATTTAATTATAGAAATTTATTCAATAAAATTTAATTCAGTTCACTTCAATTTTTCTCAAACCTCAAAAATTAAGTTTTTAGTTCAGCTCAATTCAGTTCAATTAAATTTGATTCGATTCAAACCAATGAAATTAAATGCAATTCGATTCAATTCAACTAAATTCAGTATCATACAATTCGATTCAATTCAGCTCAACTAAACTCAGTTTCATAGAATTCGATTTAAATCAATTCAGTTCAACTTAATGCAATTCGACTCAATGCAATCCGATTAAGTTTAGTTCAATGCAATTCAGTCCAGTTCAGTTCAAGCAATGCCATTCAACTCAACTAAATTCAGTTCAGTTCAGTTTAATTCCATTCAATTGAATTCAGTTTTATTTAGTTTGCAGACATGGGGGTTTTGCACTAAATTCATAGTGCACTATGCTTTTCACTACCACTAAATAAATTTAGTGGTAGCTGAATTTTTTCCACTAATCACTGAATTTTATTTAGTGGTAGTGGTAAAAAGTACCACTAAAAAAAAATTAGTGGAAGAAAATTGCACTACCACTAAATAAAGATCAGTGATTAGTGGAAAAAATTCAGCTACCACTAAATTTATTTAGTGGTAGTGAAAAGCAAAGTGCACTAAACAAAGACATCCATTACCATTAAATAAACCACTAACAACGATATGCGCAAAAATATATGTTTTATTTAAACAACTTATTTGCTTTCATCAAGACTAGACGTTCAAAATTGTCATCAGTGACATTAGTGGAAAAGAATTAGTGATAGTGGAGGAATTTTCAACTATCACTGAATTTTATTTAGTGGTAGTGGTAAAAAGTACCACTAAAAAAAAATTAGTGGAAGAAAATTGCACTACCACTAAATAAAGATCAGTGATTAGTGGAAAAAATTCAACTACCACTAAAATTTAGTAGTGGAAAATTTCCCAGCAGACCTCTAGTGGTAGTGGTAGTGGATTTTAGTGCAAAACCCCCATGTCTGTTAGTTTGTTACAGTTTAGTTCACTTCAACTCAATTCAATTCAATGCCCTTCAACTCACTTAAATTCAGTTCAGTTCAATGCAAATTTAAATCAATTCAATTCACTTCACCTCAATTCAATTCAATTCAGTTCAGTTCAATTCAATTCAATTCAATTCAATTCAATTCATTTCAATTCAATTCAATTCAATTCAATTCAATTCAATTCAATTCAATTCAATTCAATTTAATGTAATTCCATTCAATTCAATTCAATTCAAATCAAATCAATTCAATTCAATGCAATTCAACTCACCTAAATTGAGTTAATTTTAATTCCATTGAATTAAATTCAGTTCCATTCAATTCGGTACTTACAGTTTAGTTCAATTAAAATAAATTATATTCAGTTTAGTTCAATTCAGTTAATTTGAAGGCATTTTATCTAATTCAATTCAATGTACTTCAATTCAATTCAGTTCTATTCACTTCAATTCAATTCGATTCAATTCAATTCAATTCGATTCAATTCAATTCAATTCAATTCAATTCAATTCAATTCAATTCAATTCAATTCAATTCAATTCAATTCAATTCAATTCAATTCAATTCAATTCAATTCAATTCAATTCAATTCAATTCAATTCAATTCAATTCAATTCAATTCAATTCAATTCAATTCAATTCAATTCAATTCAATTCAATTCAATTCAATTCAATTCAATTCAATTCTATTCTATTCTATTCTATTCTATTCTATTCTATTCTATTCTATTCTATTCTATTCTATTCTATTCTATTCTATTCTATTCTATTCTATTCTATTCTATTCTATTCTATTCTATTCTATTCTATTCTATTCTATTCTATTCTATTCTATTCTATTCTATTCTATTCTATTCTATTCTATTCTATTCTATTCTATTCTATTCTATTCTATTCTATTCTATTCTATTCTATTCTATTCTATTCTATTCTATTCTATTCTATTCTATTCTATTCTATTCTATTCTATTCTATTCTATTCTATTCTATTCTATTCTATTCTATTCTATTCTATTCTATTCTATTCTATTCTATTCTATTCTATTCTATTCTATTCTATTCTATTCTATTCTATTCTATTCTATTCTATTCTATTCTATTCTATTCTATTCTATTCTATTCTATTCTATTCTATTCTATTCTATTCTATTCTATTCTATTCTATTCTATTCTATTCTATTCTATTCTATTCTATTCTATTCTATTCTATTCTATTCTATTCTATTCTATTCTATTCTATTCTATTCTATTCTATTCTATTCTATTCTATTCTATTCTATTCTATTCTATTCTATTCTATTCTATTCTATTCTATTCTATTCTATTCTATTCTATTCTATTCTATTCTATTCTATTCTATTCTATTCTATTCTATTCTATTCTATTAAACTCAACTCAATTCAGTTCAATTCAGTTCAATTCAATTTAATTAAATTCAATTAAATTCAATGCAATTCAACTCACCTAAATTCAGTTAATTTAAATTGCATTGAATTAAATTCAGTTCGATTCAATTCGGTACCTACAGTTTAGCTCAATGAAATTAAATTCTATTCAGTTTAGTTCTATTCAGTTCATCTAAAGACATTTTAATTTAATTTAATGTGATTAATGACATAATTTCATCCCTCGTCTTACGGTTTTCCTTCGATAGAGCGTGTAAAGTTGATAAATCTCGTTTTCAAGAAAGAAATTTTATTATTAATTAGTGCCTAACCTCACTCATTATTCTAATGATAATTCTTCTTCTTCTTGCTCTTGTTCTTGTTCTCTCTCAAACGAAATTCAATATTCACATAGAAAAACCACTTCAACACACATACTTTACATGAAATTCATAAAAAATACACCAACACTTTTGCACTTTATTAAAACAAGTGCCAAACATTTGTCGAAACTGCAAACTTTTCCATTTCGTATTTTTGCTTTTTCGCAACTTTTACTGCTTCGCATTGTGCTGCGTCGCTGCCACTCACTGCTGATTAACTCAACATTGAGTGCGAATGCACTAAACCATACTTGGCACTTTCGCTACTTTCCGCCCACCAGCCGCACACTCCATCACTTGGCCACAGTGCGCCGCACCACTGATTATCGACTAGCTTGGAAGTGAAGTGCATGCAACATCGCTCAACATTTCCGTCACACTTATGCGACATTTCAAGGCAAACAACGCGCCGCAACTTTCAGACTTTGCCTAACCGCTTCGCTTCGCTGTTGCTGTCTCGCTTTCGCTCTGCTTCGCTTTCGTTGGCGCATCACACAAACTTTTCCATCTAGTCAAATTTTAGATGCCGCCAAACACTGCTACACTTTAATGCAAAAAAGTAAAACAACAAAAACGCCATGCAGAAAGTTTTCTTATAAAAATGCAAACTTTTCATGGGATTAAATTTACAGTGAAGTGCCAAGTGAAGATGCAGTGGTGTAAAATTAAGTTTTCTCCCCAACAAGGACAATTTTTTTTTATCAAATAACAATTTTGTTGACATCTTTATCAACGTTTTTATTTTATACAAAAATGTTTGAGGTTCTCTTCGAGCAGTCGTGGTAGTTGTTTTATGGGTTTGATACTTAATATTTAATTTTTTTCTAAATATTTTATTTTCCAATTTGAAAAAACTGTTTTGAGAAAATATGAAACATAAGTTTGAATTATTATTAAATATATGTATTTGTCTACAAATTTTGAGAACTATAAAAAATGTATTTAGTTTTGTTTTTTCTAATTTTTTAATATTGCTTTATTTTTAATACTTTATTAATTATTAAAATCTATTTTCATTTTGCTTTATTTTTAATTTTCTATTAAATTCTTAAATACAGTTTTTTTTTAATTTTTTAAATTATAGAAATTTTATATTTAGTTGTATTTATAAATTTATTTATTTTGCTTTTTTCATATTTTTTTAAATTGATAAAATTATTGTATTTTGAAATTTTTTTCATTTGTACGGAAATATTATATAATAATAATAAAAATGCATTTTCTGAGCAGCCGCCGTGGCTCAGTTGGTTAGTGCGTTGGACCGCCAGTCGCAGGCAGCAACCTCAGGTTCAAATACTGCCTGTAATAACACCTAAAAAAATAACGGGAAAACTCGTTTTCTCTTTCGGTGGCTGTCCTCTCAGCTGGAAATGGCAAACCTCTGAGAGTAAAAAATTGCTTATGAAAGAGCTCCCAACCTGCCGTTCGGAACTGGCATTAAACTGTAGGTCCCTTCAACCCGCGTACAAATTCACACGCACAACACGGGTGGTTGCGGGAAGCTAGGCCTTAGTCTCGCGCAAGCGGGCTGTCGTGCCAGTCAATTATTATTATTATAACATTTCTTAAAAATTTGATTATTTTGTTCGCACTTAACTTTACTAACTTTTGACTTTAGCTCACTTTTCTTTCCTTTTAGCTAAATTTTTTCAAAATACTTGGGTTTTTAATATTGGAATTTTGTTAATATTAATTAAAAATAAATATTACTTAAAAAAAGTTGAAAAAATTAATTAAATAAAATTCAATTAATTAATTTAAAAAAATTGAAAAATAAATTATAAATTAAATGTGATTTTTTAATATAGGCATTTCTTTTAATATTCATTAAATACCTATAAATAGTAATGAAGAAAAATCAAAAAACAATTGAAATTCAAAAATTTAATTAATTAGTTGAAAAATTAAAAAATTATAATTTATAAACTTGTTTCTACAAAACTTTAGTCATTTAATTCTATCGATCGCTTTTATTATAAAAATCAGCCTAAAAGTATGCCCTTGAAAATATTCACCATTTTCTATGAAGTGCCTACAAGTTGTCAATTTATAGTAGCCTACTTTTAGGTGTTTCATGATCCAACCTTTGACCCCACTGCCACTTTAAATGCTACCACTGCACTCAGTGCACTGCGCCCAGGCCGCCAGACTAAATGTTCAGCTCAGCAGTCCATCGTTTGATTTACTTAGCGGATGGCAAGCAAATAGTCGAAAGTGGGCGCCAACGTGCATTTGAAAAGATTTTCCCATTTAACAGTCTCCGTCTCCGTATTGCCGACTGCACTATTTATAACCGAGAAACAGTCAGCGATGCGCAACTTTTCCATTTAAATGTTGTCAAACGATTTGCATTTTTCGAATTGTTTTCTTTGTGGCAGCCGCTGCTGAATAGTTGCACTTCACGTTGATTTCTTCTTTTATCAGTTTAGTTTTTGTTCGTCTTGTTGTTTGTGTTGAAAAGTTTTTTTGTGTGAACAGGCTAAATGGTAGCGTTGACATTTGCTGTAGTGTCGATGTGTTTGTGTGAAACGTGTAGAAATGACAGATTTGCGCGAAAACCTTGAAAACTAAATGTCGCTTAAAAATTGCAGGAAAAAACGACAACGGCAACAACTTTGATGTTGAGAAGATTAATAGAGTTTGCTTGTTTTGCATGGTGTTGTTTTTTGCATGGGAATTTGCAATCAATGGAGGATTTACAACTCAATTTCACAACTCAATTTATGTTTCTTTTTGGGGCGCTGTCGGAAAGCATTCAAATTGGTGATGATGATGACACAGCTTAAAGCGTAATTTACTTGTATTTACTGTATGCAATTTGCTATAGAAAAGTTACTATTCTTTATGATTGTTATTACACATTCTTGGAAGTGTTCATGGCACGTAGACAAACCGGACTGAAAGAGACATCTAGACCACAAATGGACACACACCACCACATGCCACACGGATATAAGATCAATGTGAGCTACCTGCAAGTTGTTGGAAGGCCTACATATAAATATGTATAAGGCAATTTGATTTATCTTTGAATTCAAGTAAGTCTCTGATATTGACTGATCTAAGATTTTTGAATATAACTTTGTGTAGAAGGGGTCAGAGATATCTTTAAAAAGCTTCAAATAAATACCAATAATTCAATTGGGTTTTGAACAAAAAATTTTATATGGAAAACGCTGCTTTCAATCCTTTCATGCTTTCAAGTGTTAAGCAGTGATGACCATTCTTTTCTGCACGAGTAGCAGATTGAAGATCACTGATCTGATTAGTAGCTTCTTTGGTTTCTTAGAAAACCGGAATTTACTCAAATTTATCTGCAAACCGGGTCGATTAAAGAAACAACCATACAGTACAATGAATATTTTGTGGTCCTTTTGGTTCCGAAAAGAGTTCATAAAGCTAGAATAGAGATCAGTATCTAGAACAGACCTTTTTTTCAATGTGGTGTTGAGCTTCTTGGGTACCTATTTTGCCCAAGAAAACTGCATCACTTGAATTAAAAGGCTCAAATAAATTCAGATAACTCAACTGAGCTTTAAACACAAAATCCGATGTGAAAACTAAATCCTCCACTTCTCTTATTTATCTCAAATCTTCAACTTGCCATGTTGACCCTCTCTTCTCTTAGCCACACAAAAGCCTCAGCAACCTTTGTTTTTTTTTTAATTTCTATAAATTTGAACGCTGAAAACTTTGAATAACTAAAAAATGTCAAACGCCATCACCTAAATTAAAAAAAAGAAATTCAAATAATTCAATAATTAATATAATAATTATTAAACACAAAATTCTAAACACAAAAATGTATATGAAAATTATATCCTTCGCTTCTTTTATTTATCTTAATTCTACAACTTGCCATGAGAGGGTCAGCTTTGTTTTCTAAAAAATTATGTAATTTGAATGTTAAAAACTTTGAATAACTCAAATAATATCAAACGCCATTACTTGTATTAAAAGGCTCAAATAAATACCAATAACTCAATTGAGTCTTAAACAAAAAAAAACTGTACATGAAAAACGCTCCTTTTAATGCTTTCAATGCTAACAAATGTTCCAACTTACCACTTGCCATGTTGACCCTTTCTTCTCTTAGTCAAACAAAAGCCACAACAACCTTTTACAACTTTTATAATATGAAACCTGAAAACTTTGAATGACTCAAATAATGTCAACGAATTTTAATTACCTTCAACATAAAACGACAGTTCGACAGTAGCCGCACGCACACACCTTATCGCGCCGCAATTAATCTCATTATATAAAGTTAACTAAAACAAAAAGCTTCAACTTGGCATCGAATGCTTTGAATTGGGTTTTGTGTGAAATGCTTAATTAAACACCTGCCAAGTTTTTTTGTTTTTGTATATGAAAAGACCCAAAGTCAAGGCGGCCACTTGAGCTCAATTGAGCTGACTTTAAGTGGTGGCAAAAAAGTTTGGGGATTTTTTTTCGCCAACAAATAACGAATACCGAAGCCTGAATGCACAGCTGCTGTACATGATTTAAGCTAAATTTGTTGTTGGTTTAGAAGTGTAAAACTCTGTGCAGCAACTGTGCAGGCAACAGGACCCCAACCCGTCGGCTATTGTCTTCGATTTTGACACAATCGCCGCCGCAACCTTTTTCAGTAAACCTTTGCCTTTCTTGTGTGCCTTTTGTTGTACACTTGGCTGTGATTTTGCTCGTATAATGTTTTTTGGTTTTTATTTTATTTGTTTGCGTTGCTTTTAAGCTTTTGAACGGTGGGGCGTCCCATTCTTCATTGGGTTGTGCTGAATTGTTGCAAGCAGCAAGTTGTGTCATTATTGAAAATTTATGAACAACTTTTCACTTCATTAAATGCTATACACAGCTCCCAATTGAATTGGGCGGAGAGAACAATGAATCTGGCTGGCAGCCGGCAGCTAATGTTGGCACAATTTGTGGTAAAGGGGACATTTTGGGGGTTTTTGTTGGGACGTGTTTGCTTCATAAAGTTGTGCACTGCGTGAAGTTCAATTAAAAATTACTGCTGCTGTTTATTTGTAGGTTTACTGGAAAATATTTAATTCAATATTTTATTGAATTTAATACTAAAACAAAAAATTGAAAAAAATTAAAAATAAAAAAATTCATGACATGAAATGAAATAAAAATAAAACTTAACATTTGATTGAATTCGAGCACTTTGCAACCTCATTTACATTGGGGTTTAATTTGTTTGCAGCTTGAAATGTGCTGCGTTTGTACTAACAGCAAAACAACAACAACAACAACAGTATCAACAACAACAACAACAGTATCAACAACAACAACAACAACACTATAGCACAGCTTTGCCACTGAAGCGTGCTGCCGCCACCGACAAGCGGCATAAACTCATTGAAATTGCATAAAGGCGTAAAAATTTAACGAGCAAAACGTTAAAAGTTTGCACTGCAAAGAATGAAAAATGCCAAATGCTGTGCGCATACATCCAACACTACAAAAATTAATAGTCACAAACAATAAAAAAAAGCGCAAAATTCAACGCAAAGACTAGCGAGGGTTGGTAGTCAAACGTGTCGTAGACGTGTAGAAGCAGTGGGATTCACAATGAAGGAGTAGTGTGTGTGTGTGTTCGAATGGATTTTAAATTTGAACGTCCATCTAAATTTATGCTAAACTCAGAAACAGCTAAAACTAATGGCTTTAAATATAATTATGAGCGACAACTTGACTTGGTCTTGTGATATTTTGACGGGGCTTTTGTTCTTACTAGATTTTTCTTTCACAGGTTTTTTCTATTTCTATTTTTATTTCTCATTTTTATTTTTCCTTTCAATTCTCATACAAATTATAAAAGCTCCATGTGAACATTTAAAATAAAAATGCAAATCCTTTCACATATGTTTTGCATGGCATATGGTTAACTCTTTTCATAAAAATCCCAGCAACTTCCAGTTAAATACCACAAGAAAAATTAAAACGAAATGGCAACACTTTAGCTGCACTTCAAGCGACTTCAGGTGTAAGAAGGTTTTCTACGAATGAATGAAAAAATATGGCAAGAAAATATTTCATTGAAGTGAAGGTTAAGACCACACAGCCTTGACCCATTTGCCAAGGCGTTAAGGTGTGTAAAATATAGCATTATGTGAGTGCTTGTATGTGGGGCTTTGCATGAAGGCAACGCAGTGCCATTTGAGTGATTTTAAATAGGTTTTTAGATGAATTTAAATCAGTCAACAACATTTGGCGTGACTAAATTTATGTGTAAATTCTTTGCTTATTTGTGAAATATTTATTTAATTTTTTATTTAATTGTGAAGAACTGATATCAGAATAGTTGAATTCACTCATCAACACAAATCCGCACGTTCTTTAGTTGCCATAAAAATTCATACTAAGCGTCAGCTAAGCCTTTCCACATCACATATTGAAATATCACTCATACGCCCCGGTGATACTCATTGACAAAGTCAAACTTGGACACTACAGAAACATGTTAGCTACCCTCGTTCGAGTGTGATGCGTTGATTGAAGTCAACATACCCACTCTTTCTTCTTCCTCTTCCACTTCTTTGGTTTTATTAGTGTTTTAAATGAAACTAAATCAGTAAGCGATATGTGATGTGAGTGCAACTTAAAATAAAATAAAATAAAATAAAATAAAATAAAATAAAATAAAATTAAACAAAATAAAATAAAATAAAATAAAATAAAATAAAATAAAATTAAATAAAATAAAATTAAATTAAATTAAATAAAATAAAATAAAATAAAATAAAATAAAATAAAATAAAATAAAATAAAATAAAATAAAATAAAATAAAATAAACTAAGATAAAATAAAATAAAATAAAATAAAATAAAATAAAATAAAATAAAATAAAATAAAATAAAATAAAATAAAATAAAATAAAATAAAATAAAACAAAATAAAATAAAATAAAATAAAATAAAATAAAATAAAATAAAATAAAATAAAATAAAATAAAATAAAACAAAATAAAATAAAATAAAATAAAATAAAATAAAATAAAATAAAATAAAATAAAATAAAATAAAATAAAATAAAATAAAATAAAATAAAATAAAATAAAATAAAATAAAATTAAATAAAATAAAATAAAATAAAATAAAATAAAATAAAATATAATAAAATAAAATAAAATAAAATAAAATAAAATAAAATAAAATAAAATAAAATAAAATAAAATAAAATAAAATAAAATAAAATAAAATAAAATAAAACAAAATAAAATAAAATAAAATAAAATAAAATAAAATAAAATAAAATAAAATAAAATAAAATAAAATAAAATAAAATAAAATAAGATAAAATAAAATAAAATAAAATAAAATAAAATAAAATAAAATAAAATAAAATAAAATAAAATAAAATAAAATAAAATAAAACAAAATAAAATTAAATTAAATTAAATTAAATTAAATTAAATTAAATTAAATTAAATTAAATTAAATTAAATTAAAT
This sequence comes from Melieria crassipennis, assembly GCA_963668005.1. Classification (NCBI taxonomy): domain Eukaryota; kingdom Metazoa; phylum Arthropoda; class Insecta; order Diptera; family Ulidiidae; genus Melieria; species Melieria crassipennis. The sequence goes on along the minus strand of OY764961.1, from coordinate 62,954,441 downwards.
TAAATTAAATTAAATTAAATTAAATTAAATTAAATTAAATTAAATTAAATTAAATTAAATTAAATTAAATTAAATTAAATTAAATTAAATTAAATTAAATTAAATTAAATTAAATTAAATTAAATTAAATTAAATTAAATTAAATTAAATTAAATTAAATTAAATTAAATTAAATTAAATTAAATTAAATTAAATTAAATTAAATTAAATTAAATTAAATTAAATTAAATTAAATTAAATTAAATTAAATTAAATTAAATTAAATTAAATTAAATTAAATTAAATTAAATTAAATTAAATTAAATTAAATTAAATTAAATTAAATTAAATTAAATTAAATTAAATTAAATTAAATTAAATTAAATTAAATTAAATTAAATTAAATTAAATTAAATTAAATTAAATTAAATTAAATTAAATTAAATTAAATTAAATTAAATTAAATTAAATTAAATTAAATTAAATTAAATTAAATTAAATTAAATTAAATTAAATTAAATTAAATTAAATTAAATTAAATTAAATTAAATTAAATTAAATTAAATAAAATAAAATAAAATAAAATAAAATAAAATAAAATAAAATAAAATAAAATAAAATAAAATAAAATAAAATAAAATAAAATAAAATAAAATAAAATAAAATAAAATAAAATAAAATAAAATAAAATAAAATAAAATAAAATAAAATAAAATAAAATAAAATAAAATAAAATAAAATAAAATAAAATAAAATAAAATAAAATAAAATAAAATAAAATAAAATAAAATAAAATAAAATAAAATAAAATAAAAGAAAATAAAATAAAATAAAACAAAATATAATGAAATGAAATAAAATTAAATTAAATAAAATAATATAAAAATATTATTTATTTTTTAATTTAATTATAAACGATTCAAAGGAGAGTAGTTGATTTCACTCGCTTATACAAATCCGCACGTTCTTTAGTTGCCATACAAGAAAAGCTTTTTCACATCACATATCAGAATATCACTCATACGCCCCGACACTACTCATTGACAAAGACAAACCTAGACACAGCAAAAACACATTTTCATTACAAGCGCATCTTTATTGCTTTGGTGAGTTGTTGCAAATTTTCGAATCAATTATTTGCTGCCTGGCAGCATCTGTCAATTAGATGCGCCACACTATGCCGCTTACTGCACACACAGCTACCGCATAAATACATTTTCATTAAGCAATGGCAACACAACTACTTCCACCATATCACACAACAGCATCGACATTTGCGTCAGCGAGTGCAACACTTTAGTACTCGAACAGCTTCAACAGCAACAAAGTGTGTTGCACGTGCACGGCGTGCAAGCAAATAGGAAAATACGCAAATCTGTCGCTGCTAGCTGACTGGTTGGCTGGTTGCTTGGTTGGTTGGTTGAGTGAAAATTGCTAAAGTGTTGCATGATGCTAAATTTCCTGCTTAAATGTCGCGAAAATGATAAACTGCCAGCAAACAGCGCCATGCTGTCGAGCACAACTTGCAAGTTGGCTTTTGCGGTGCTCTCGTCGTAGGTGGTTGCTGGCAACTGGCTGAGGCGTTGTGTTGAAATTTTGTGTGGTTTTTAGCGAAAAATGTCTGCACGACAGACTGAAAATTATCAACGGCATTTATGAAGTGAAGTTTTGGTGCGTTCAAAAGAGCGCGTAGTGGAGCAAGAAAGGCGAAGACAAAAACGCAAAGCTTATTAGTTGAGTGCAATGCAAATGAAAGCAGCCATTAGATGATTTTGTGATTTCTTTCAGCAGCTTAGAGTGAAACATTTTTGTCTGCACTGTTATGAAATGCATTAAGTTACAGCAATTAGAGGCGTGAGGTTTTGCATGATGATATGATAAGCTGGAAGGAAGAAATTTCATAAAGTTTAGTAGCCTGTTTCAGCAAACAGCGACCATGGGCTGTTTTTAGGCAGCAAGAATGCAGCATAAATATTGATGGTAGCGTCTTTATAAAGATTCCTCCGATATTTGTACTTTATATTTAATTAGGTTTGTATTAATAGCAACAATCACGAAAGATTCTGCTTCAGAAAGCTTTGCAATAAAATTCTAAAAAAATCTCCATGAACTAATTTTTACTCCTTTGGACATTCAAGTGTTAAGCAGCTGTATTTTTTGAGAGCCTATATCTATCAAAAAGTTCTACCACTACAAAGAACACACTTTATAGTAACTTAATTGATTTTATTAAACACCAAAATAGTGTAACGATAAGACAGTCTGTCGCTGTGCAAAGCAACCTGTCGCTACGTGCCGTGCCATAATTCAACCTGGCAATGATGGCCGCGATAATGGAAACTTTTAGTCCAACCTGGCAATGATGGCCGCGGTAATGGAAACTTTTAGTCCATCCTGGCAATGATGGTCGCGATCATCATGGAAACCTTTAGTCCACTCGGGAATGTGCGAGAACGATCTGCGCGATGGCCGGACAGGTATGAAAGGCAGCCGGGTGCGGCGCAGCGAGTCAGTCTTGGTTTAGGCAAGTGAAGGTGCCACACGGAGTAATTAAGCAAATAATTAAGTGTAAAGACAGTAAAGTGTGAAATTTGTGAAATAAAGTGACTGTTGGTTTTTATTGACTGCGTTTGAGAAATTAAGTGTGTTTTTATTTTAAATTGCACAATTCAGAGATACGTACTAGTCCACTAGAACTAGTATTCGTAACAATAGTTTACCAACTAAGTAAATAACATTTGAATGAAAAAAAAATTATATCTCCCATTACCAAACCAACGCCAAAATAGTTTACCAACTACTTAAATAACATTTGAATGAAAAAAAAAATTATATCTCCCATTACCAAACCAACGCCAAGACCTACACTTTTGGAACTTTTCAGACACTTTCTGACACACACACAAACGATATCCATAACAATTCCTTATCACTTTTTAGTTATTTCCTCTAAAAGCTTTTAGTTTCCAATCAAAAATCGGCCTAAAATTTCAGTTCTGGTCGCTTCAGAAGGCATCGAGAGTCTAACACGTTGGTTGAAGCGTCTGAAATATGAAACTCGTTTGCTAAAAATCGCATTTAATTTCCAAAAGCCATAAATAAACGCCAGCTGCGTGCCAGAATGCATACGTGAGCACAATGTGCTGCCACATTAGAACGCATGTATGTATGTGTAGATATGTGTGTGCCTATCAGTCGGCTGCAAATGAATTTGTGAAAGTTTACACGGCAACCATGGCATGTGAGCACAATTGATTAGTGACGGAAGTGACCCTGCTGCTTGGCACCAGACAGCCAAACAGCAGCACCGCCATCAACTACACACAGCTTGCTATACCAACAACAACAAAAACAACAAGCGGAACAACAAAAACAACAGCGCTAGCAACAACAACAATAAGAGTGCCAGCAACAGCGCACAACGAACGCGCACGTCAGGCATTTGGTTGGTGTGTGTAGCATAGACTTAGGCGCGCTGACCGGAAATAAGCGCCGCATGACGATGAAGTGTTGCTGTGGCCGCTGCTACAACAGCTGTTGCCGCTGCCGTTGCTGCTGCTTTTGCCATTGATGTGGATGATGATGTTGCTGATGGCTGCAGTTGGTGGTCAGCAATGCCGCTGACTGCTTCATTGCGTGCTGTGCTCTTTGCGCACCGTACAAACGCTTTGGCGCTTCAATTTGCCATGTTTTTGTTGTTGGGTTGTGCTTTTTAGGCATATATTACTTAGTTAAGGTGACCATAACTCTTTAATTTTTAATAAATTTTAATCCAATATGTCAAACTATGAGAAAGAAGACTTCAGCTAAAATTGAAACTGAAAGCATGTCGTTTGACAATTAAAAATCAGCCTAAAATTATGCCAATTGCCGTAAAAGCAATTGCGCTCTTTGTGGAAAATAAATATAACTTTATGAAAAATTAAAGCATGCTTTTAGGCGCCATTTTGCGAACCATGTTGCTGCCAGTGTAATTTTGCTGTAATTCCCCGCTGGCTTAGCGCTCACGGACACCCAAAACATGCTGCTCCCTCCATACATATACACAAACACATACTATGTATGTGTTTGTAGATATGTTGGCATGCCTCGACAACTTTTAGTGCCGCTCTGTATGCGCATTTATTGGCAATCAATGATGTATTGCGCCGTTGCCGAGCCATGTTTTTTTCTTTTCATTTACGTGTTGTGCAACCGCTGCCGGCACCACTCAACGTTTCTATGCTATGCTCATAATTTCCGTTTAGTTTTCACGCGCCCCATCACTGCAAACGGTATCCATGGCATACACTTAGGCGCAATAGAGCGCAACGAATTGGATTAGAATTACAAGAAATTCACTCAGTTTTCGTTTGAAGTTTCTAGTTGCAACGACGATGGGTGATAGTTGATGGTTGTTTTGTTGTTGCTGTTGTATGTGTAGATTTTGTTGTAGTTATTGTTGTTGCTGTAGTTGTTGTTGCTATCGTATGGCAGTGAAAATCGAAACTGATCTATGTGTGGCCATAAATTTCTAAACTTGCACGCTTATTCGGCTTTGCAGGGTGAAAGCAATAAAGAGCAAAATTGCTGTCAATGGAGAAAATAACAAATTCTAACAACTCTAAGTTGATACAGAATAATTTATAAGTCATCAGTTAGATATTTAATATTTAAATTATATTTAAAGTCTTTATCATTCATTCCAAAAAGGTTCATATCTATCCACAACTTTTCTATGCATTGCACCCTGTTTCTGCTTTTTGTAGGAGGTCGTATGCTTTTAGGCGCAATCATCTTTATTATAGTTCAACTATTAGCCACACACACCCACACACACTCCTACAAAAATTTATAGACGTTATAGCCAAAACAAAAAATAAAGATAAATAAAATAAGCAAAAAAATTTACCATGCCACGCTTGGACATCATCATCGCTTAATGCCTCTCTGGGGTCACATTTGCCTGCTTTTCACACTTTCCACCCCAATGCCAAAAACAATAAACAAAAACAAAAATAAAGAAACGCATGTTATGTCTCATCGCTTTTGCAGCATCAACACTTTTTATGCTCGCAGCGCGCCCCGCCCCTCTCACCCCCCTATCTAACCACCAAAAACGTATGCACTCAGCAGGGGCGTCGTCATAACATACCCTTCGGCGCAAATATCTCTCACCCTTTTCATTCTCGTTGTAAATGTGAGCAGTGCAGCAAAAACTAACCAATTTTCTTCATTACATTTCTGCCCAGCCCATTTTTTGGCATTTGTTTCTATACGAAACGAAAGGAAAAAAGTTTGAACAGCACACCCGCACATACTTTTAGGCGCTCAAGCGAAATGACCTTGCTGCATGGCTGATAATTTTCTCAATGATTTATGTTTATTTGTGTTTTATGAACTGTAATTTATTAAGTGAACGATACGCATATCGCTTAGAGTTTCTAGATATTCGAATTTTAACGGCATTGCTCGCATGATTCGAGTACCGGTTTCAAAAGGCAACACTTGGATGAATGAATTCAGAATGTGAGTAGAATGAACGGTTCGAATGGTTTTGCATAGTTTGGACTATTCGGAACGTTTAGACTGTCTGAAGGTCGAAACTTTTTCACATACTTTGAATTAGTGGAACTTTTTAGTGAGTCAGAGGGAAGCAACTGCGCGTATAGTCAAATAGATTATAAGATTATTTTTAGATCTCAAATGTTTGTAAATTACTGGAAAACAAACTATTCTGATGGTATAAATATTGGTTGGTTTGTTAGCTAGTTTTGGAGTTTGTGTAGTAGCTGGTTTAATGGTCCTAGAAAGTAGGCTGTCTGTATACTTGGGACTATACACATTCTTTGGTCATTTCGAGATATTTGAAATTTAGGGGTCCCTTTAATAACCACACAAATGAGCTTAGATGTTTGACTGTTCAGATAGTTCGAGCATCCCTAAAAGTTATAAAAAGTAGTGAGTAGTAGTACTGACAGAACATAGTTTTTGAATACGTGGACGTTATTGGTCCACAACAAGTTTGAATATTTTGACAGTTCTGGACTTACGAATTATACTAGCTGTATGATTTGGGTCACTTTTATGCAGTAGCGGCTTAAAGGGGGGGGGCGGAGGGGCGGGCCGCCCCGGGCCCCGGGCTGCGGGGGGCCCCCGAGAGAAGCTTGTATATAAAAATTTAAAGTTTTTCAAAACTGAAACTTGTAAAAAACTATTTGCGCTCCACAATGGTTGTTGAAAGGTTGTTTGTCACTTTTATCAATTGAAAGAGACAGAGTATCGACAATTGACTTTGAGATTGCAATAACAAATTCAGTTCAATAAAAGCAAGAAAACATCGTTTCTAAATAACAATTGTTTGCAAATTTTCAAAAAATGTTCCCTCGAAGATTGCAATATTTAATTTTTAACTTAAAATTTTGTGCTTGTTTGCTTGTAAACTAGTGCGAATTACGCAATTACTTAACCTCATTAAACTTTGTAGACGTCAAACAAATTTACAGTTATTATTATTTTTATAATTATTGGTTGATTAACAACACATCGTCCCGGAAATCCGGTTTTCTTCTTTGATAGACTCTTTTACAAAAGCAATTCTATGCTCCTTGTAAGTAAGCTAATGCTACTGGGTTTTTTAAAATATTTCTGTACACTTCTGAACTACTCGACACGAAAAATGCAGCTTAAAATTGTTTTCCAGACTGGAACTTTGAAATAGAATAAATTTTAGATGTATGAATCTACAGACTGAAATCCAAATCAGGTATGTTTTCCCTACCTGACATAGTTTGGTTCTGAAACTTCAAAATTGAAAATTTAGTTAAAAGGATGTCTTTCATTTGATAGCCATATTCCCATCATTACACAACCGCATATATTAAACAAAAATTTGAAATGTGTATGTCCTTAAAATTTTAAAGTTTTTTAAAAAGACTTTGGGCCAGAAAATTAAAAACTGACTATGCCAGATTACTATAAATGATCTCTAGTTTCACGTCTATATCCAAATTTGGATGGGTCTCGGCAAAAAAAAATTTTGTTCGCACAGTGTAATAAATGTAAAGTTGGCGTTTTTACGCACTGCACCATAACATTGTCATTTTTCTTTTAATTCTATTGATGTTAAGCCTAATATTTGCTCAAAAAATATATAATAATAATATATCTTTCATCTTAGATTTTAAAACTAGGGGAGATCATTTTTTTTATCCATAAAAAAATATTCGAAAATTTATGATTTTTGGTCGAAAAATTCACTTTGTTACAACTTTCCTTTACTTGTCAGTAACTTCCCCAAATCTCATCTGATTTGAACAATCTATATATCACTAAAAAGGCTAAGGTATTATCTTCTTCTTGAACGACGGACAGCTCGTGTTAATCAGATAATTCTTTCAGGAGATATGTGCTCATAACTGAAACAACAGGAAAAAAACTCGTTTTTCGAAGATTTTTTGAAAACGCTTCTTAAAAATTTTTTTTGATTTTCAGTTTCAGATTTTTCAGATTTCAGTGAAAGTTCTGTTTACTTTGGAACGCACCTTGTATGTACGCGATTGGCCCATTTTTTGTCGAGTAGTGTAATGATGCACTGATCGGAAAACAATCGAATCCTCCTGCTCGGTTTGCTTAAAATAATGGCCAGATCGTAGTAACGAAGCAAGATTTTCTGTTTTTGTTTTAGTTTTAAGATGGATTTTTCAAATGACGAGTTTGCTCTCCCAAAAGTTTTCCTAATTTCACGAAAGTTTTTATCAAATTTGTAAAGATTTAGTAAAATTATCTTTTTATCCATTTTTCATTTTTTCTCTGGGGTTCTATTGCTTTTTATAAAATTTCAAGCACATACACGTTTCAAAATAATTTGTCTCTTTACTTTCCATTTACTGTTCAATGGAATACAAATTTTCAAAAAAAAATTAAAAAACATAACCGGAAATTCCAGTTATTAGTTTTGTACACAAACTTATTCTGCACCGTTTGTGGGGGCCCCTCAGCCGTCGCCGCCCCGGGCCCCCGAGCACCTTAAGCCGCCACTGCTTTTATGAGTTAAGGACGTTCTGGACTCAGCAGATCAGCAGTTTTTTGGCATTTCGGACTCTTTGGATCAGGTCACACAGTATAATTCAGATCTTTCATATAGTTTTATGGCATTTCCGGCTCTTTGGATCAGGGAATTCTACATGATTCGGGTCTTTCATGTGATTTTAGAGGGTTCTGGAGTTTTCAGATCAGGGTCTGCTGTATGATTCGGATCTTTCATATAGTTCTAGGACGTTCTGGTATCTTTGGATCAGGGTAGGCTGTATGATTCGGAGCTTCTATATAGTGTTAAAACTTTCCGGGCTCTTTGAATCAAGGCATTCTACATGGTTTGGGTCTTCCATATGATTTTAGAGGGTTCTGGACTTTTCAGATCAGGGTCTGCTGTATGGTTTGGATCTCTCAAATAGTTTAAGGACGTTCTGATCTCTTTGGATCAGGGCAGGCTGTATGATTCAGCTCTTTTACATGGTTTTGGGCGTTCTAGTCCCTTTGAATTAGGTCACACTGTATAAGTTTGGCCATTTGTATGGTTTTCGAATATTCTTCTCTGATCATGCTGGCTATATGCTTCGAGGCTTCCATACTTTGTTTAGCCGTTCAGATTACCGTTGGCTGCATGCTTCGGGAGTTTTGTATGCTTTAATATTGTTCCAAACTGTTTGGATAGGGACAGGCTTTATACTTTGGGGCGTTCTTATAGTTTTGAAATCAAATTTTTTTTAACACAGCAATATAAGAGACTAATTTGGGTGATGCACATTCAGAAAATAAATAGTGGAATAATTTGGATTATCTAAATTTGTTGGAAAATTATACTCTTAACTCAGTTAAAAGAAACTAAACCCAGTGTTCCTAACTAACGGTTGCTTTGTGGCCACATAGTGTTTACTTAACTTTTTGTTGAAATGTCTTAATCACAAAGCTCGACAGATAAGCCAAGAAAGTGTAGAAAGGCGCAAAACAAACAAATCCAATGCCTGATGACTACTCAATGAACAAGAAAAAAACATAATTTGAAAGTTGGTAATTTCTAATCAGCTTAAATCATCAAATGTCTGTTGTTTTCATTTTGCTGTTGTCAAGTAAAATTTATGAATATTTTATTATGCGTCTTTCAAAGCCACTTGATTTATTTTATTATGCAAAAATATATTAACAACAGTTTTATTAATGAATTATTTTATCTTTTCAAAGATTTGTGTAATAATTGAAGCTAAATAACTACAACTACACACTGCACTGAGAGCCTAAAAGTATGCATGATTAATTATAATCTAAAGCCTGTCGTTTTATAACTAAACAGATTATTTAACAAGTTTTTGAAAAGAGCTTCTTGACTGCTCTTTAATACTGAAATGATTTTATTCGATTCGCTCAGACCATTTAATGCCACGAATTTGATTTTCCACGCCATTCAAATGTCGGCCACCACAAGTTGCACCACTCAAACACAGCTGCATTAACTCATTTGCCACTCGACTGGCCACGCACTTGGCTGCCGATGTGTACATGCCCCGAACAACAACAACAACGACACGCAAATGTTTAGTAGCACCAAATTGCGGCACTTGAGTGAAAATGCAAATTAAGTCAAATAGTAGCAAATAATTTTGCCAGCACTGGGCAAAAAGCCAAATACCAATTGCAATGGCAATTTCGAATACCGATTGCGCCAATATGCATGCGGTCAGGTGCTCATTTGCGAATTGGTAGCGTCCATTGGACGAGATATGGGCACACGAACTAAATTACAAAAGCGAAAAGGTATTTTCAAATACTTTATTCGAAGCGAAAGTGGAACTGGTCAGGCATTTAGAAGCCAAAGGAAAAACCACTGTAATAAATATAAAATAAAACAAAATTCGTAGCTCAAAGTTTGAGCGAGAAAAAATACAGCGATTGTTCTAGTTGAGCTCAGGTTACGTATACGCCCCCGATGATTATTTTAAATGTGCTCGAAGTTTGTTTTACATAGAGTAAAATCAAAAACAGTTTGAGTTCATTGTATTACTAACATTTTGTCGGCCTCGATAGCTCAGCGGGTAGCGCGCTGGCTTCTCATACCGAGCGCCCCAGGTTCGATTCCTGGCTTGGGCTGGAAAAAACACTCATCTACTTCTATCGCTATCCACATGAAGTAGATGAGAATTACAAGAATCGCACAAGTGCGCTCTTGGCAGGCAATGGCAAAACCTCCAAGTGTGAAAGAAAAACTGCCAATCGCCGTTCGGGTTCGGCGTAAAACTGTAGGTCCCCTCCCTCCCTTTCCCCATCCGTTTGAAATGTGTGTTGTATTCACATGTTGGAAAAAACAGTGTTGCATACACATTTCAAACGGGTGGAATTTGTGATATTACAACGGGCCCATAGGCCTAAGTGTGTCTCATACAGAGGCAGCCACTAAACCAACCAACCATTACTAACATTTTGCTTTATCCTTGGTGCCATTGTGTGTATTTGAATAATTCAAATTAAACAACTGATACGACCAACGTACCAACACTTTCAGTAATCGCATAATTGCCATTCTTTAAATGGTTTCACTGGCAAAACGCAACCTAATTTTAACTCAAAATGGATATCAACTGCTTAAGTGAACCACTTAAATGAATCCCTACACTGTTGCATACCGTTAGGCGTATATTCGTACAATTACTCTTCGCCTCATTAAACCATTTTAAACATTGCTGGCAGTCAACACAACTAAATATCTAATTTTATTGAATTTAATTTAAACTCACACTATCAAAAGCAGCACATTTAGTGTGGGTTTTTTTTAACATTTCCCCTACTTCTGCATTCAGCCTTAGGCCGCTCATTAGCATCGGTGCAATGTCGAGTTTGCTGAAAAATTAATGTACCGCTGTCGACAAGTGTACAAAACTTTGTTGTCTCAGCACTTGAGGCAAATTGTCAGCGAGCAAAAAATACATTTATCACTATCACTCTCTCTGTCTCTTTCTCAACCATTGTGTCTCGTTATATCTAATTTTACTTCACTTCCCACTCTCAACTCTTCATTAACTGCTACGTGATGACGCTTCAAATTTGCTTCTCTGCTGGTTATTAAATATGTGGCCGTCAAAATGTCAATGTCGGCGTTGGCATAGCATTAAATCAGACGCTTTATCAGACATAATTGGCATTAATAAATTATTTAAAATGTGCGTGAGACTTTAAAAAGACAGTTGACAAGTTTGTTAAAAACTAAAAGCACAAAATGTGATTAATTGGATATTTCAGCGCTAAATTTTGTGGTCTTAAAATAGAAGGAAATCATTTTCCAAATGTGCAGTTCAGTGCAGTTTGGTTGAAAAAAAAATTGCTGAAAAATTTAATTAAACTTCTTATTTGTTTATTTGTAAAGTAAGAGGAGTGCAAAATAATATGAAAATAAAAAATACAAAAAAATAAAATGATACAGGTAAAAAAATAAATATATAAATAAAAACATAAAAATACTTATGTAAAAAAATTAAATTTGTTTTGAAAATTTCCTTAATTCGATTAAATTATTTTAATAATATTTGAACAAAATTTCCCCTGAAACCATTTGCTTTTCTTGCTCATTCAGCAATTAAAAATCTACAATCAAAGTCCTCCCAAGAACAGAAAGAAAAACTGCACAAATTCAAAATATTCTTGATATGAAAAGATTTTTTTTATTTACCTACACTTTATAGTTATATATGTACTCATGTAAAGGAAGAGGATTGCAGAGTAATATAAAAAATAATAATAATAAAAAATAATAATATTATGCAAAAATATGAATAAAAAAAATTAATGAATAAAAAAATAATATAATAAATAAAAATAAAACCGAATTATTACTAAAAATAATTTATAATATTAATTATTATTAAAAAATTATTATTTTTATTTATTTATTTATTTATTTTATTTATTTTTATTAGAATATAATGAAAAATTATTTATATTTTTTTTGGAAATAACAATTTTCTGAATTTGATTAAATTACTTGAATAAATTTACAACCAAATCAGTTTACATTCAAAATCTACAATCTATGTCGCCCCAAATACTAAGAAAAGCCTGATAAATGCTTTATTATGAAAAGTTTTACTCCTAAAACTATGCAACTTCAAGCACTCAAAGGACTATAGCTCAAACTATGAACTCTGAAGCCATGAAATTTATGTCATTTTGGGGAAATTCGCAAAACTACCAATGAAAACTCAGTAAAATCAATAATAAAGAAAGCATTTACTTATTTCGAAAAATTTTTCGGCTAAAAATATGCAATTTCAAGAATTAAAAAGTTTTATCTGTTAAATTTAGAGCCTTTAGATATTAAATTGAAGCCATTTTCGTAGGAAAGCGAAAGCAACTAGAAACTTAACTTCCGTATATAAAAAATTCAACTTTTCTTTTCATTATCTTTTATATACAATATTTTCATATTTTTCTCAAATACACAAATTGTTACATCAAAGTGTATAAATTAAAAATTAATACATCCCTCATTAACCTTAAACCTGCTCACCGCAACAGTTTCACCACGAAAACCAGTGGTTTATTTAACTTTTCTCAGCTGCGTAGCTGCTCACCTGCCGTACTTAAGTTTAACACATTTGCGGCAATTTTCCCAAAAAGGGATTTGGCTTAATCATCTATTGAATTACCACAATTAACATTACCCAAATTAAGCAATTACAGCTAACGAAATTCCAAGTGTAGACATAATGAGCAGAAATTTACGTCTTTTTGTGCGGCTGACGGTAGACACATGCGCACAATAACGTTTCTATGTATGAATGCATGTACGAATGTGTATAGGTATGTATTTGTATATGTATTATATATGTATGTACATTAGTTAGAATACATACAAAACTAAAGAGCACTTTATTTCTACTATCAACTTCAGCGTTTATTTGAATTTAGACTGCTACAAAAAAAAAACCGAATTTGTCTATGGTTTTCTCTCATTAATTTTGCTCACTAATTTTGAGCGCCTAAAATCCCATCGCGCGTATTTCCGTTACAAAATTAATTATCCCATGTTGATAAGCCTATTTCCGCTGATTGTAATACCCGTTCCCTACACTCTACTCCCCTTCACTTCACTCCATGCCCCTTCACTACCTTCCTCTTCATCTTCCCTTCATCTTCCCTTCTCTTCGCTATACTCCCGCCTCTGTTCTTTACATCCAACCAAAGTAAAAGGATTTACCGCCTGCTTAGGTTTGTCGCTAGCTGGCCAAAGCGACCACTCGGCGTTGCGTAATACACTTTTACTTGGCGCCCAGTGTGGCCAAACTTAAGAAGGATTAAAATACTTTTCGCTGTTTGGCCGATTTTCTTCATTGTTTCGGTCACTTTTTCCCCCTCATGCTTTTACTTTGCTACTACTCCTTCTTGCTACTTTCTCATGTTTGCTTCGTTTCTTCTTTCAATTTGAAGCGACTTTTTGCTTGGTGCCAAATTTTTGTGGACAATGTTTTTTGCCTGCTTGCCGACTTACTTAACTCTATTCGACAAACAGCCGCGTCCTACCTCCCTTTGCTTTCTCTCTCTTAATCGCAGACGGTTACAAACTTTTCTAATTTAAAATCAAGTTCCTGCTTTTAATTTCCTTGTAAATTTGTTATTGCTGCTATTATTATTATTGTTGTTGTTGTTGTCACAACAGTAGTTGGTTGTTGCTGCTGGCTTGTTAGGTTGTTTTTTGTTTTTGTTCAACTAAAAGTCGCATGCAAAGTTTGATTACATGCCGCAGTGGTCTCATTAGGCGGCTGACAATTGTGTGTGTAGCTCACTATTAATTTTCTGTTAATGTGGTTAAATTTACCCGAAAATGTTGCAAGTTGCGGAATATATTGAGAGAAGAAGAGTTGCACAATAGACAATGGGGAAAAATGGTTTTTGTTAGGTAATTTTATTTTATTAGAGAAGCTTGTTATAGCATTGATGGAGATATAATGAACACTAACATCTCAGTGTCTGTGTCTATTGGCCATTCTCAACACTATAGTAATAGCCTTGAAGCAATGAAGCAATAATCTATGCCACGATCGACATGTTTAGGCATCAAAGTAAAGCATTTTTTATGGCAAACGACGTGTATGGACTAGACGTCTGCATGGCTCCATTCACTTTCTCTCCCACAGTGTTGACACTTCTGCTGAGTGCGCATTTTGTGAGCATCATTACAATGTGAATACAGTAAATGCTGTAATCAAAGCAAAAGCTGTGCACAAAAAGAATGATTCACAAAATTGAGAGAGTTATAACACACCACGTTAAAATGAGTCATTTTATAGTGTACTCAAAGAGAAACTGTATTCATTTCATGCTATGAATACAGCAACATAAAATGAATGCATTGAGTCATTCATATTAAGCAGTGTGTCTCAAAATGAAATAAAATGCTTCTTTATCAAATTTTGGCAACATTTATTGAGAATATAACAATTAACCCTTTCGCTACAAGTTTTTAATGGGGAAAGTTACAATTTTAAATGTATAGTTTTATACTTCTATGTGATTAAATTGGCAACATTTCATAACAATTTGTTTAAATTTTAAATTCTGACCCTGTTCTTAGAGTGTTTTCATGTGAGAGAAAACACATTGTTGTGGCTGTAATAATAACTTCAACATAAATTTGTTTACGCATATCTAAAATTTTAATGTCTCTTCATATACTTCCGTCAAAGTTGTTTAAAAAATATATCCGAAATTGAAAGGGTCTTTAATTTAAAAATTTACCTTATTTTTCTACTTCAAGAAAAATAACCGTGTACACTTGTTTTTTGTAACTTAAATATTCATTTTTTTCGTATTTTTCCTAAAACTTTAAACTATTTTAAGGATCAGCAAAAAAATTTAGTTTTGCAACCATAGAAGAGTCAGATGTCCACAAACATCATGTATCCATATGGATACCACATAGCGAAAGGGTTAAGTAAGTGAAATTAAATACAATTCTGTGTAATAAAACTTATAATTAATAACTACAATTCATTGTTAACACTATCTAAGTCTAAATACTCTGATATCTTTTCTTTTGGTATGTTTGAGTTTAAAAACATAATTTGATTAACCAAAACTTGGTTTAGTCCAATTAAACACCTCTTTTCTGAAATGAGTCCTCTTGCGAGGGAAAACGCCCTTTCTGATGCTGCACTGCTTGCTGGTGTGGCTAAAACCATGCAGCTCATTTTGTACATGAGTGGAAACTTTGATTTGTTTACCGACCACCACTCCAGGACATTAAAATTTTCACTGTAAGGCTCGTTTGTGTTTTCATAGACTTGTAATTCATTAATTACAGAATCTTGTCTACTTAAAATTGGCATTGGCTGGATGAAATCAGAAAAGGGGTTTGCTGGAGAAATTACTGAGGAAATACTTCCTTCATTCCCCAAATCGGAATCATTCAAGTAGCTTCTCATTATTTGAATACAGGTTTCTTTGACCAAATCTTTCTCACTTTCATTAAAAAGAACTAACTTATTAGTTGGAGGAAACAAATATAAAGCAATTTTATGATAAATGGTCAAATTTGGGAGCAATAAAGTATTTAAATAAAAATTAAGTTTATCTTTAAATTTCCGTATAGGTTCAAAATTGTCTGTCAGAGTTCCACAAAATTTCTTTAAGTTATGAATATGAACTAAGATCAAATGTAGTGTAGGGTGGTTAGAGCCTTCAAGCTTTTTTGATGTTTCTTCAAAATTTTTTAAAATTTGCACCATAGCACTTACATAATTTATATTAATGTTGGCTATCCTCATTAGCTCATTTCTTTCTTGCAAAACATTTATAATATCCGCCCAATTTACTTCGATTGAATTTAACAAATAATAAATTGTATTCCATCTTGTGCAGGAAAAGCTTTTAAGTGACATCTTTAGTGTTGAATTGACAGATGACTTTTTGAAAAACTTTACAACTGCAGTACATTGAGTACAAATTTCAGAAATTTCGGGTATGTCTTTTATAGATTTTTGTACTACATTATGCAGTAAATGGTTTGCACACGCAATATGCCGATTCTCCCGAAACGCTTTAACCATGTTAGCTCCCCTATCAGTAACAATTAAAACTTTATCATCTAGCTCGCCACCAAACTCATTCAATATGCTTTGAATTTGCAAGCGTATATGGTCACCTGAAATACAAAAGAGGAAGATAAAAGTTGACGTTGGAGGTGCACTACTAAGCTTGTCGGCACATCTGGTATAAGGGCTTTATTGTATTTATACTTAAGCAAGTACTTTGCAGCCAACCCATACTTTTAGTAGATAATATAAACTTACCTTTACAATATATCACTTTATTAAAATTTCGGTTTTTTTACCACAAAATTCAACTTTTTTTATCGTTAACTTATTATTTTGGCACTCCGACACTTGCAATTTTGCGAAGGGTTTAGAACATAATGTTTAGATCTAAGTGAATAAATTATCAACGACTACCAGCAATGGAAACAAAGAATGTATATACCGTTGTCATATATAAATGATGCTAAAGAATGTTGATAAACTTACGTACAAGTGAGTATTGAATATTCACTAAAGAGAGTGCTGTTTTACAAGGCCGTAGCTAGGGGGCAGGGGTTAGAGAGGTTCCGAAATAAGAGTTTTGCAAACGGCGAAGAATTCTTATTTTCTCTTTCATTTTATATTCTTATTTTTATCATTGTATGAGCGCGGCTATTTGAACAATTTTTTTTAAATTCTTATATCATTGCAATACTAAAACCCTTTCAGAAAATCAAAAATCAGAAAATTAAGAACTGAGTACGCAAGATGATCAGATGATGATCAAGATGATGGTGGCTTTGTATGATATCTAGTTTCACGTCTATTTTATGGATCTCGATAAAAGTCGTCTTGTAGTGTTTTAGTATGTTTTTGATCTTATTTGTTAAATGTTACCGTGCAATGAATGTTTTGTTTTGTTATTTTTCGGAAATTTTTTTTTAAAAGTTGTATATTCACACCATGTGAAAGTCAACGTTACACTTAGAAATAGTAAGAAAAGTATTTTTCATAAAAATCTTATGAGGACACAAAAGAGAAACTTGATTAATTGCTTATGTTGACTTGCGTGCGAAAACCTGCTAGTTAAATAAAATTATTGTTATAGTTCGATTTAATTTAACTTATTTAATAGTTTTATTCTCAGCAAACTTTGCTAAAACTTGATAGAGAAGCATTTCATTTCATTTTGGGACACACTACTCAATATGAATGACGCGATGCATTCATTTGATTTTGCTGTATTCATATCATAAAGTGAATACAGTTTCTCTTTGAGTACAGTATAAAATGACTCATTCAATTTATGAATACACTCAAAACTGTATTTTACTCTGTGCTGTCTGAGTGAATCTCTCGCTCGGAGAGAAATTATGACTCATTCATTCCCATTCACAAAAATGAATGTGAGTGAGGGAGTAGGTAATTTCAGAGTGAATGAGTCAAAACACGTTTTGAGTCCATTCATGCAGACGTCTAGTATGGACGTTAAATCAAAACCATTTTTATTGCTTACCACTTGAACAGACGTCTAAGTAAATATTTTTTTATTATTATTATTATTTATTAGAGTAACAATTATAAATAATTATCACACTTAAAGACTAAAGCGCTGGCTGCCAGGGCCTTCGGCTTGTTGTAACTTAGCTTAGATGCGTACATTTAATGTTAATTTGTGAGGTAGGGAGATAAAGCGGATAAGTGATGACAGGTGGGTGGAGTGGGGAAAGCGGATTAAGGATATGTATGTATTTGTAATTGAGGGACATATGAAAAGTTAAATCTTTAATTTAGCTGTTGAAATGAATTTACAAATTGTATTAATATTATTATTGTCTGTAATTTTTAATAGATCGGACGGTTTATTATTTGCAAATATGGAAGCTCTTATTTGCTCCAGTTCCTGGCAGATGTCGAGGAGGTGTGTTGTTGTGACGTCGCTTGAGTTACATAAAGGGCAGCTAGGTGTGGTTGAGCCATTAAGTAAATGGGCGTGGGTGGTTATTGTGTGCCCAATTCTAAGGCGGGTGAACGTCTTTATTTTTTCACAAGACATTTTTGTGGAATATCTTGCTTTCGTGCCAGTAGAATTGTGTTTTTTATAATAGTGTTGAAAATTATTCCATTCGCTCGTGGAGCTCTCCCATAAAAATTTATTAATTAAAGTGCGCATGTCTTTATCTGTTGCTTGGTCGCAAAGATAAAGAGGCTCAAGATTGGCTTCTTTGGCTCTATTGTCAGCGAGCTCGTTGCCACGAATTCCGGCGTGCCCGGGAACCCACATTATTTTTATATTTTTTCTATGCAAAAAAAGGATATTTCGAATTTTCGTAACCAGTGGGATGTCATTTGTGTTATTTCGAAGTGCATCAAAAGTAGATTTGCTGTCGCTACAAATTACAAATTTGTTTCCATTTTGGGAGGCAAACAGTACTGCTTCAAGCAATGCAGCTGCTTCGGCTGTGAATACCGAGCAGTAAAGTGGTAATGAACCGACAGCAATAGTGGCACCATGTTGGTTTGTTACGGCAAACGAAGTACTGGTGTCCGATTTGGATCCGTCCGTATAGATGAACTCCCAGTCATTTTCAAGTGAAGCCACAGTATCTTTGAAATATTGAACGTATTCAATCGAAGAGGTAGAATCCTTGGGGTGTTTTAATAGGTCAGGAATAAATTGTGATTTGGAGGTAAATCCAGGTGGTAGAATCGGGATCGGTGCCAATGTAACGTCTGATATAATGTTTAATTGCTGCGATAGCGCTAAACAACGTTGGATGGTGGATGGTTTTTTGTTGCTTTTTGTTTGCCGTAGCGCCGATTGGACCTGTGCCAGTAGGACTTCGTTACGGCAGTTTAGAAGCTTGGGAATGAGCATCATTGTGTTGCGTTTGACTCTGTGACAGATATCCGGTAATCCTGCTTCTGCAAGTATTGCTTTTGTTGGCGATGTCGGGAATGCACGGATACTTCTACGGGCTGCAGTGTGGTAGGGCGCATTCAAGAGCTTCATACTTGTTTTTGCACAGTGTCCATATATGCAAAGTCCGAAATCGATTTTTGATAAAAGTAAGGCTTTCGTGATATTTACAAACAATAAACCTAATATTTTACTATCAAACAATAAACCTAATATTTTAAGTGTATTAGTGTGTGGAATTTGGACGTTAGAGAAGGATAAGGTGGGCATGCTGCATTTGCGCTTTCTGCATATATGAAAGGTGGAACATTTACTTGCCGAGATACTAGCACCCGAAGTCTCTGACCATTTGCAAATATTATTTAATATGTTTAGGAAGGCGTGATTTACTTCGTTGAGATCTTTCGATTTTGAAAATATTACAACGTCATCAGCATATGTGAAGTGCTCCACGATCGCACTGGAAGTAATAAGTGGGCTGATTTCATTGAATGCTATTGTGAACAATGTCACCGAAAGTGGGGAGCCTTGTGGTATGCCATTATATAGATTATGCATCTGCGATTTGTAATTATTTATACTAACTGAGAATTTGCGGTTGCTTAAAAAGGATTTCACAAGGTAATACATTTTTTTCCCAACCTTCCAGCGCTTTAATTGCCTGAGCACGATGTGGACACCTATTCTATCAAACGCCTTCTCAAAGTCCAAATTGAGAACCGAAACGTGAGTACCGGATGCCAGTGCGTTAGCTGAAAAATGTTCGAAATATAGCAGCGGTTCGATGACGCCCACACCTTTCTGGAATCCAAATTGGCGAGCGTTAACGAGTCCATTTGCCTTAGCATACCACATAATTCGAGTGGAAATTATTTTTTCGAGGGTTTTGGAAATGCAGGGGAGCAAGGATATGGGTCTGAAGTTGGAAGTGTGGGTAGGAGGCTTGTTGGGTTTAGGAATAGGAACGATTATGGCAGTTTTCCATTCTTGTGGGTAAATTCCAGAGTTTAGGATTTCGTTGTACAGATTTACAATTCTGATTTTAAGAATGTGGGGTAGGTTTTTTAAAATTGGATATGATATTTTATCCGCGCCAGGTGTTTTTCCTGCCATCCTTGAAATCGTGGATTCAAGTTCATTTATTGTTATTTTGGATTCTATAATCCTTGCTTTGGATGATGGGGATGGATTACAATAGTTTTCGGGCATAGTTTGACTTTTTAGGGTGATGAAAGGGGTGAGGAAGTTGGAGTCGTGGGAGTAGGCTGACCATGACTTTGCAAATTGCTCAGCGATGTCTTGAGGTGAGTGAAGCGGTCCTTGATCGCTGTGAATAAATTGAATTTGGGAACGTGGAGAGGAACCTGTAAGCATTTTAATATTTGACCAAATCTGTTTTGGGCTTGAAGAGGGGTTTATATTTGCCGTGAGTTTTTCTAAGGACTGTCTTTTGGCTGATTTTAGTTCTTTCCTGAACATCGCATTTGCTTTTTTGTAATTTATAAGGTTGGCGTCGGTCATGTGTTGCTTGTATTTAGCCCATAGCGATTGTTTGTTGTTTCTAAGGGTGGTAAGTAAATTGGACCAGTAAGGCAATTTTGCGGAAAAATTTTTTGTATTTGTTTGTGGTATAGACAAATGAGCTGATGAGCGAATTATTGACTTGATTATTGAAGCTTCGGCGTTAATGTTTTTGGAAACAGGTTTGTCATTAGATAACGCTATGGCAAGAGTATGAAATTTAGTCCAATCGGCTTTTTCTGTTAAAAATTTTGACCGCGGTTTGACTTGGTACCAATTGGGAGTGGATAGGGATGTTATAATGGGGAAGTGATCACTATTGTGGAGCTCTTTTAGTGTGCGAGAAGCTAGTTTGGGGGCAATGGAGGCTGACGCAAGGGTGATGTCAGGATGCGTAAAGGTTTTGTGGGTGGAAAAGTGGGTGGGTAAACCATCATTTAGAACAATAAGGTTATGGGACATTATTACGTCTTCGATAGTTTGCCCTCGTCCATTGATGACTTGAGAGCCCCACAGTGGGCTCCAGGCATTAAAATCCCCAAGCATGATAATTGGGGTCGAAAACATATTAAAAATATCTGTGAGCTCTTTGCTATTAAATTTTTGGTGGGGAGGAATGTAACAATTTATTATTGAAATTTTTTGTCCAAAGTCTATTTCAATGGCTAAGCAAGAGATATTAGATACAACGGAAATTAATTTGTGATGAACGGATTTTTTAACGAAAAAAGCAATACCTTGTTTACAGGTGGTATTTTGTGGGATATTGTGAAAGTAGCTCATATATTTGTTGGGGGGGTAGGAAGTTTTGTTAAAGGGAATATGAGTTTCTTGCAGTGCAACAATTTCTGGGTTGAATTCATTTATTAATATATTTAAGTCTACATAATTATTTAGAATTCCATTTATGTTCCACTGTAAAATTTGCATTATTTACTCTATGTCTTGTGAGGTGGTATCTGTGGAGGAGGGTGGATGTAGAGAGGGAGGGGTGTTGGAAGAACCAAGTTGTGAAAGCAATGATGCGATCATCAAATTGGTTGTAGAGTAATCGACTGGTGGGTTTGGTGAGAGGTCAATAGTGTTATCGATGTTTGTGTTATTTTCTTTTGCGTTATTGTTTGTGGTGTTGATGTCAGAGATGTCATGGTAAGAGTATTGTTGTTTGGATTGTTGGAAGTTGGCGTTAAGATTTTTATTGTTGTCAAATTCGGAGTGGGCATTGCCTATTGGAAAGAGAGCTGTTGGAATGTGTGTTGAATTTTTAGTATTTAAGTTATTCTCTTTTGGTGTGTTGTTTGTGGAAATAGTTTTGGGATTGTTAATGTCTGTTGTAATTTTTGCTGCATAAAGACTGTTTGTGTTGGAACTGTGATTATTCTTGTGTTGCTGAACATTACTTACATTTTTTGTAACATTAGCAAAAGAGGGAGAAGATTCATTGAGAGAGGGAGGTATTTGCATTCTGTGAATTCGTATTGCTTCCCGCATGGTACACTTTTTGTCTGTTTTTATTGTAATAATTTGCTTCATTTGCGTGAATTTTGGACATGCTCTACTGGAAGCGGCGTGGCTACCAGAGCAATTGGCGCAGAATGTACGGGCGCAGGGTGAGGGGGGGTGGGGTGGGAGTGCACATGTGTCACATGTAGGGGTTTTATTGCAACGCTTTGTTGTATGTCCAAGAATTTGGCAATTCCTGCATCTCATGGGATTTGGGTAATATGGCCTGATCTTAGTGGTGTACCACGAGACATCTATTTTATCTGGTAAGTAATATAAGTCAAAAGTGAGTAATACGACCCCACTCGGCGTGGTTTTGCCGTCTATGTGCTTGAGGAATTTATAGGCTGAAACGACACCCTGATCGCTAAGGTTCTCCACAATTTCTTTCTCAGGTATATCGTTGAGGCATGGCGCAAAAATTGTACCCTTTGAATGGTTGAGATTTTGGTGTAATTCGAATTTAACATCGCAAATTCCAATGAGTTTTGTTGTTGCTAGGAATTTGTTTGCTATTGTGCTGTTTTTAACAAAAAGAAGCAGACTGCCATCTCTCAGACTTGATATGTCAATTTTTTCGCTGGAAATGTTCTTAAGTGCCTTGTGAACGGAAAAGCAGGAGTATTTATTAAGTGGTTTGACAGAATTTATTGCGCTGGCTACTAAGTACTTAGGATTTTCTTTTTTTGTTGATTGAAGTGGAGGAAATATTTCTTTAGTCACAGATTGAGTTTTTTTTCGTTTTGCTTTTGGGCTCGTAGTTAACAGGGAAAACCTGTTATCTCCGAGAAGAGGCCCATCACGGGGCATTTTAGCTTTTTTGAATTAACCCAATCAATAAAGCGGCTTTTCTTACCAAATGGAAAATCAAAATTAAATTATAACCCACGTGGGGCAGAAAGGCGTAGTAAGAAATACGCGAAACGCAAAAGAGAAATCACCGATACCACTATTGAGCACAACCGTACGTGATGAGTGTCAGTCGATGACTGAAGTAAATATTTAGAAGACGTCTACTAAAATCGAATAAAGATGTGTTCCTAAGAGCCACCAACTACTTGAAAAGTGACTAGAACAATAGACACTCTTGGGTCCCTTTGGCCTAAGTGTAGTCCTTGAGATGACCACTGAACCTGACTACCCACCTACGACCTATATAGATATTGTTTGATTTTAATTACGAAATCTGACGAGAATTCTCATAAAATCCTTGTTGCCTAACATTAAAGTGACAGACATTTCTATATAATATACTGAAGATCTGTTTTATTTAAATCTATTCTACATTCGTAGCATGCTTTTAGGCCAACTTTGACTTTAGTTGCTCTCTTCACTCTTTTCAAATCATTTTTTAAAGATGTCATACAGTCATATGAAAGTATATTTTTAATGCATTTTAAAAAATGCAAATGTCCTCCCGCCGTCCCTCTTGGGACGGCTGCCAAAACAGCCGCAACACACACAATACGAGTACGAAATTGTAATTTTTTAATTGCGCTTTTTCGCTGTCTGACTGCCAATTGACTTAATTGGCTTTTTGCCACAATCTGTTCGCATTTAGCAATGCACAGCTTGAAGTCGTGTGGGCAAGTCCACACACACACACACATACATACATGTGGTGCATACACACATCAGCCAGCATATGTCAAACGAAATTTTTATGGGCCGCAGAAAATTGAATTTAACAAAATCAATTTGGAGCTGTGTGGACTGTCGCGCGGAAAACCGCTGAGCAAACAGACAATTATGCGCTCAAGTTTAAATTTTGCTATTGCGTTCAAACAACCAGACAGCTTCATTATACCACTTCACAGAGCAGCAATAATAACAAGGTTTTGCCTTTTGCTGACTTGCCTTAAAGCCTTAAAGTTCTGTTATGACTTTAATATTTTTCTATTTTTCCACTATTCTTTGTCCTTGTGGCAGTTCAAGCAACTCAACTGACACTTGTTCCCACAGCTGCACTGCAGTTATAAATTTTCCGTCACTAGCCGGCCAAATGCGGTCGGACAAATACAAATACTGGTCGCTCAGACATTACAAATTTGCCGCTAATCACCAGAATATTCAAAGTCCTCGGGTACTTATAACAATAATACGCGCTCGTACACTCTCTCTTTCCCTCCTCTCACTCATGCATTTGCACAGTGAATTTCTGTGTTTGCTATAAATCCAACACTAATATGTAAACTTTGCCCCAAAATGCTTCGAGACTTCCACTAAGCAAACAGCCTCAACCGCACCACCAACGCTACATATTCAAGTGTGTCTGTGTGTGTGTGTGTGTGTGTAAGGTGGAAGCGTTGGCATGTCGCTGACGACCTGTATGTCGCTTTGGCATTGTATGTGCGGCGCTTATTTACAGTGGCCGTTGTCAGCGTCACCGTTGCTAGTGCCGGCGTCATCGTTTTCGTGTCGTCACCGTTGACATTTGAACTGCAAACATGCCCGTCGCGTTGTATCGCTCAGCCGGCCTCACTCACCGACATCCTCCCTGAACGACGTTTATTAGCACGAATATTTTCACACCTTGCTGCCATGTTAATAACACAGCAGGGACATTTCAGTCCCAGTCAGGCAGTCACAACGGCACAGCACGACCAAGTCACAAACGACTGGGACGAAACGACACCGACTGCAAACGTGGCAGTGGGAGTGTGCTGATGTACGAGTATGAAAGGCACTACTTGTGTTGTTGTTGGAGTCGAGTTGTTGTTGTTGTTGTTGTAGCTGTTGGGATTATAAACTTGCGCAATTGCAAGTATTTTATTTAATAATTTGCATTTGAGTGTCAGTGTGTGTGGGCTTAGATAATGTCTACATATTTGAGCATAATAATGCATGCTTTTAGGCGAAAGAGAAATTATGGACAGACTTCTTATAAATGTTTTAAGCACAGTTGTCTTGGCGAGGGACTCTGGAGCAGTGCATCACAAATCAGTGGGTTGTTGGTTCAAATGCTGACTTAAAAGATATCAAACATAGTCAGGTAAGTAAGTAGCCGCGACTGCAAGCTGCCTGAACTCGCTCAATCAGCATTAAATTAGTGTGCCGTTTTGATTTCGCTTCCTCGAATGTGTCTTTCCTTCGAGAGATAGAACACTCTCTTTCCTTTTTCATTTCCCTTTCCCTTTTCGTTTTCGTTTCCGTTTCCCTTTCTCTTTCTCTTTCCGTTTCCCTTTCTCTTTCTCTTTCTCTTTCTCTTTCTCTTTCTCTTTCTCTTTCTCTTTCTCTTTCTCTTTCTCTTTCTCTTTCTCTTTCTCTTTCTCTTTCTCTTTCTCTTTCTCTTTCTCTTTCTCTTTCCCTTTCCCTTTCCCTTTCACTTTCACTTTCACTTTCCCTTTCTCATTCCCTTTCCCTTTGCCTTTGTCTTTGCCTTTGCCTTTGCCTTTGCCTTTCCCTTTCCTTTTCGCTTTCCCTTTCCTTTTCCCTTTCCCTTTCCCTTTGTCATTCTCTTTCCCTTTCCCTTTCCCTTTCCCTTTCCCTTTCCCTTTGCCTTTGCCTTTGCCTTTGCCTTTGCCTTTGCCTTTGCCTTTGCCTTTGCCTTTGCCTTTGCCTTTGCCTTTGCCTTTGCCTTTGCCTTTGCCTTTGCCTTTGCCTTTGCCTTTGCCTTTGCCTTTGCCTTTGCCTTTGCCTTTGCCTTTGCCTTTGCCTTTGCCTTTGCCTTTGCCTTTGCCTTTGCCTTTGCCTTTGCCTTTGCCTTTGCCTTTGCCTTTCCATTTCCTTTTCGCTTTCCATTTCCCTTTCCTTTTCCCTTTGTCATTCCCTTTCCCTTTGCCTTTGCCTTTGCCTTTCCCTTTGCATTTCCCTTTCCTTTTCGCTTTCCCTTTCCCTTCCCTTTCCTTTTCCCTTTTCCTTTCCATTTCCCTTTCCTTTTCGCTTTCCCATTCCCTTTCCTTTTCCCTTTTCCTTTCCCTTTCCCTTTCCTTTTCCTTTTCCTTTTCTTTTCCTTTTCTTTTCCTTTTCCTTTTCCTTTTCCTTTTCCCTTTCCCTTTCCTTCCCTACCCTACCCTACACTTTCCTTCCTACGAGAATTAAGCAGCAATTCGTTGTTGCTTATGTGAGAGAGAGCTGGAGAGATTTTGCCACCTACTCTCCGCCACTCACTACTCAGGTAGTCCTGTTTCTGTCTTACCTTAGTGAGTCGATAGCACACCTCACCCTGGGCGACTCATCAGCGAAATTATTTTCGTGCATACTCACATTACTGGGTATCCAGGAGATGGTCAGGTAAACCTAGTATCAAATATAACTTTTTTTTTGTAAGTAAAAAAATTTTCTTACAAAGACTACAGGTTCAGCTATAGAAAAAATTCAGATACACCGGTAAACTGTATCAATGGTAAGCACGCAAACATTTCCTCCAAACTGCTTTTCACTTTATTACCAAATCAACTAATGTTACTGTCTCGTAATAACAACCATTTACAACATTAGGTCATTAGTCAAAAATGCAACAACACTAAATCGACACGTCAACTCTGCTTGCAGCATTGGTATTATTTCTAGTCAGTCCCTCAAGAGTCGCTCAGTATCGAGTATTCTATACACTTCGGTCTTTTTCTAGTAAAAAAAAACCCAAAAATGTCTTCGCCACCCTCTGAACCAGCTAAAGATAAAAAATCCAAAAAGTCCTGCATGAAAATGTCCAAGTGTCAGACCATAACGCTGAGCATCAACGTCACATTGATCGTTCTTTTACTGGCAATGGCCATATACCTGATACACCTTCACATATCGGGAATACTCTCGGGCAATGATTCCATTGACAAGGACCATCGCGACAATACTGTCTCCCTTCAGTTCGACTGCGCACATGGCGAATTGCGCTTCGCCATACGGCCGCATGGCGACTACTGGCTGCTCGAGAACTACGTAATTGGCAGCGAAGTGCGACGCATGGGTTGCGGTGCCGCAGTGACACTGGTCACCTATGGCAGAGGTTTGTCGCCATTCGACGCTTTGCCAGAGCTGGTGCGCAGGTGAGGACGTAAAATTTTATATTAAAAAAATATTTAAAAATTCATATTGGTATGAAAAATGTCTTCGCACAGCTGGCAGGCGCCCGTATCGATTGCCATCTTTGCACCGGGCACCGATTTTGCGTCAACACTGGCCGCCATTCGCCATGTGCGCGAATGTTCAACCGAAGCGTCGCTGATTCGCAGTTTTGTTACCTTTCACATTTTCTTTCCATACGAACATACGCCACATTCAGTGCCCAGCACCGAACAAGAAGCATTGTCACAACGAGTTAAATGCAATGTTAAATTGCCAGCATATGTGGAGCGTGAAAGTTATGCATATAGCCACAAATTGAACTACAGCGCAAATTTGGCCAAGAACATTGCCACAGAGGCGGCCAATACGTTGTTTGTGCTGGTCAGTGATGTCAACTTTGTGCCAAGTGAAGGTCTATCGGAGGCGTTTTTTACAAAGCTCGAAGATAAATTGTGTCCAGGGTATGTAAACTTGATATGCAAAAGTCAGACGAGTACAATTTAGATGACTAGTGAAGGTCAGCCTCAAAGTATGCTCGGTAATTATATCATAGAAACGATTGCCTTTTTCAACCAACTAAAAGCTTTCCTAAAAGTATGCTAAGCAATTAGTTCATAGAACAAGATCAGGTTTATTACTTCCATGCAACTAAAGTTTGCCTAAAAGAATGCCAAACAATTATATCGAAGAAAAAGATCAGCTCCTTACTTCCATGCAACTAAAGATCTGCCTAAAAGTATGCTAAACAACTACATCTTAGAAAATGATCACCTTTTTTTCTCCCATGCAACTAAAAGCCTATCCCAAAGTATTCTAAACAATTAGATCTTAGATAGTGATCAGCTTTTTTCTTCTATGCAACTGAAGGTCAACCCAAAACTCATTTTTTGGGACATAGGAAACGAATTGTTTCTAACTTTCATTCAACTGAAACCTTGCCCAAAACTATGCTAAGCAGTTAGATCATAGAAGAAGCTTAGCTTCTTACTTTCATCCAACCATAGGCTTACCCAAAAGCATGCTAAGCATTCAGATTATAGAAAGATATCAGCTCCTTACTTCCATGCAACTAATGAGCGACTCAAAACGCATTTATTTAATTATGAAAAAAGATAAGTTTCTTACTTTCATCTAACTAAATGCCTGGCCCAACGTATGCTAAACATTTGAATTATAGAAAGAGATCAGTTCCTTGCTTCCATGCAACTAAAAGTCTGCCCAAAAGTTTGCTAAGTAGATCACAGAACGAGGTCAGCTCCTCGCTTCCATGTAACTAAAGGACAATTAGATCACGGAAAAAGATTAGTTTCTTACTTTCATTCAACTGAAACCCTGTCCAAAAGTATGCTAAGCAGTTAGATCATAGAAAAAGATTACCTTCTTACATCCATGCAGATAAAGACTGGCCCCAAAGTATGTTAACATTTGGATCATAGGAAAAATAGCCTCTTACTTTCATTCAACTAAAAGCCTGCCCAAAAGTATGCTAAGTCATTAGTGCATAGAAAGAGATCAGCTCCATACTTCCATGCAACAAAAGGTCAACCCAAAACCCAGTTATTAGATAACAGAAAAAGATTAGTTTCTTACTTTCAACTGAAACCCTGCCTAAAAGTATGCCAAGCAGTGAACAACATAGAACACAATTAGCTTATTCCTTCCGTCCAACTAAAGACCTGTCCCAAAGTATATTAAGCAAAGCAAAAGATCTGCTTTTTATATCCATCCAATTAAAGGCTCGCCCAAAAGTATGCTAAACTATTAACATAACAACTATTAATATAACAACTAAGTAACATTTTTGCCTTCATGCAACTTACTTTACAGTCCTTTCTTATCTTGTGTAACACATTTTCTTTTGATCCACTCAACCCATTGGAATTCTTGCTTTCAGTAAGGAAACCTGCCCACTATACTATAACACCATCTTTACCATACCCACTATCAGCCTAAATGCCGGCATTCAGAAGCCAAAAAACAGCAAACAATTGGAGGCATTATTGAGGACTGGCAGTGCCTCAAAGTTCAAACGCAAAATGCCGCAATTCATTGCCAGTAAATTCATACCACCCCACGACGAACGCATTCTGTGGACGCCTACCGTTTGGCAGAGCAGGCCGCAGGTGAACAACTCTCTTCAAGCTCTATTTGCATTCACAACATTAAATATTTTCAGCTCTATGCCATTTGTTTGCTGGCATTTGAAATTGTGCCACTTCAAGAAGCATTTTTCTACGTCTACTCGAATTCCCCAACGTATGGTTTGTTGGTCAATAAAACGTTGAGCGCCTCACAAGCAGCTGCAATGGCCACAATTGGCCAAGAATATCCATTTCTATATGGCGACGATGCAAAGACGGACTGTGTGGTTTTGCTGTAATTAATCTGCAATTGTTTGACACACGAAATAATGCAACAACTTTATGATGTTTAATATTTTGTAAGATTTTTCTGGGCGCACTTTTCACGTAATTTAATTTTGAAATACAATTTTAAAGCTAAGCACAGTTTAAGAGTTTTACTTTACCTTTAGTTATTATTCAGACTTTATTATGTAATTCAATTCAAATTTCAAATGATGCCTCAACTCATTTAGATTCCATTTCTTACACTTTGTCAAGAAAATTATTTTGAAATAATTGAAGAAAAATTTAAATTCATTCTGAATGACGAAAGACACCTCTAGTTGACTGTAAGGAATCATAAGTCAACACATATTAAGTCTTACACCTATTAGTCTGCTTCATAACTCAAGTCATCACGCTCTAGACTCCATACTGCTCGCCACTAATTGGGCAAAATTTTGGCTAAAATTATACACTCAACAATACACCAGCGCCATTTTCACTGCATCTCTCTGGCAGTGGCAAGTTGAAATTTCGTTAGCCACATTGCCACACCGAATTGTGGCAAGTCGCTGGCATTAACAACAATAGCGGCAGCAGCAACATTCGACTCGGCTTAATTAGGCTGCCTCGAATTTCGCACAAAGCAAACGGGCACATACCTACAATTACTTGCATGCACTTAGCAGCCGAAAAGTGTTGCATAATTACAGGCATGGCATCATCATTGTCGAGCCATTGTTTTGCGGTGAATGCAAATGTGGTGAGAGAAGCCGCTAATTTCTAGGCGTCTTGAAGCGAAATGATAATTTAAAAGTAAAGTGTGATTTGAAGTTTTTATAAGAGAAAAAGACGCCAAAGTCTTTGTAAAATTATTTTCATATAAATTGTGACAGTTAATCTGACACAGCGTAAAGTACACTCGGCTCCTATCACAGAGGTCTTGAATTCGATTCTAATATGGTTTGGTCTGCACTTTTCTAAATATCCAATTTTAACTTCTTTCTCCTATTTCCTATTTATCCTTCTTTACCTTTGGCGGAGCTGCTATCCTTCTCAATCCAATCAGTTGTGATGAGCAGCTCACAGCAGATTTTTACACCCAGTAGCGTTACTAAAGTAACAAAACACCACTAGCAGTGCCAGTTTGGACTAATGGAAATATGTCGCAGCGCATACAGCATCCAAAATAAGCTCATCAAAGACACCAACCTTTGCGTTTTCCTACAACTCCTCCAACCTAACAGCATTGCATGCACAAAAGGCGCTCTACACAACCCAGTAATAAATTTTCACATACGGAAGCGTCTCTTCTGGGGACAGGAATTCACAGCTCCATCATCTACTAATATCGATAAGCTAATCACTTACCCTGGCAGGGCCTCAATTGATTAATTTAACCAGAACAAGGGAAGTGAATAAGAAAAAAAAACTTACATGAGTGGTTCTGCAGCATTTTTACTATTAATTTCGTTGAAAGTTCTTTAAGCAGCTGCAGCTGCAACTATCTGGGAAAACAATTCATTCTCATCTCCATATGATTTGTTAGGTCTATAGTCATAAAAATCAGGTCCTTTTTGAACGTTTCTAAATGCCTGCAATGCTTGTTTTTTTCAGAAATTTGTGGCAAGTGTTTATTTTTTATTTCCGTTTTCTATTTATTCATGAAAAATTATGTTTTTGAACTTTGAATTTCTTCTTAACTTTTAAATTTTCTAATTATTATTTTTTTAAATGATTTCCCTCGAAAATCTTTGCCAAATTGCCATGAAATCTCGCACACCTGTCTACTTATTGGTATTAGGCGCCTAAGTCTATGCTTATCGCCACGATTTTGTGCCTGCACGCTGCCGTATTAATGTTGTAAAGCCATGTTAATGTTATAGCCTACAATTAGGCGCAGGTATTTGTAGCTTATGTAGCACACATAAACCAGCTCTATGTGTAATACTTTTTAAGACATTTAATTGGCTTTTAATGCGACGGCATGGAACGCACCTGTGCAAGGCATTAAATTATGCAATCATACCTAAATATGTGAATATATATATATAGAAAAGTATTCATGTGTTTGTGTGGAGGTAGAAGAAATTATTAAATTAAATTGGCGCCTAACGTTATGACAAGAATTTTCAAGTAAACTAAACATGGTGATGCCGTAGTTGAAGATGATTTCTAGAAATTCAAAAATGTACTTAGGATATACACATTTGTTTGTAAATAAGTGTAACTAAAAATAATTCAATACTTAGAGTAAGTAAAGTTTGAGTTATATGTACAAATTTCTTCGAAATGGCATTGACGTGCAATAACTTCACATATTAATCTGCAATAAATACTATGAATATATGGTATGTATGTATGTGTGTGCGATTATGTGTGAGTGTGATTTATGTTGTATGTTTACCCCCACAACTTTATTTAATATCCAATCAATTCACATTTGCAAATGTTTCAACACACTGCCAACTACACAAAAGTGTTTATGACTTTAACAAATATGCAGCTGGTTTTTGAGGCGAGTGCAAAAAAACGCATTTGCCATTCATTTCATGGTAACTAAAATGCAAAAAGCTCTAGTGAACATTTCAAATGCTCTATCGAACCACAAAAGCACCAAAATGTATCAATTAGTGTGCAAAATTCGGTTGCATTGTGGACAATTTAGTTTGGTATGGTAGAGTTTGGTTGCTATGGTGTCAGTGCCGCATAAGGAATTTAATTTTTGGGGTGTTTGCGTGCATAACTCTTAAGCTAACAGCACATTTGTCAGCTATAATTTGTGTCACAAACAGGGGGTTTGAACTCTAAAAACTCCTCTTGCGTTTGCCACTGTATGGTTTTCCCATGACATATGCTACACAAAATGGTCTTAGCTCAGTGCACTGAATGATCTCTGTTGTTGCAAATATTTTGTATAAGTAGTTCGCCTCAGTGATTAGTTTAAATTCATTTTAAATCAATCAATATCAGCGACAGCTACAACAATTAATTACTAGCAGTGGTTACGATTATTAATATGCAGTGGTAAGGCTAATTATTTCATGGACCCACAATGCTTATACACAAACATTTCAGTGGTTGAAAGTGAAGCTTCAGTATGTTCGGATTGTTTTGATTCGTGGGAGATTTTCTGCGGCATCACTGGTCTAAGTGTATTCTATGTTAAAAGCTGAAGCTTATACCTACCTAAAAAATTTATTCAGAACTACTAAAGCTAATGTTGGAGTTTTGTAGTTTAGTCAAAGCGCTCTGCTTGCTTTAAAAGCTCTCGAATCGATCTATAACTTCTGTCTGGTGCAGCTGAAGCCAAGGTTACAAAATTTAACTATTTATTTGTAATCATAAGCACTAATCTTTCTTTTTGGAAATGATTACAGCATTAGCTCCAGTAGCTCTGGCTACAAGAATATATTTAATTTTTCACCGTTCACCTCACTAAAAACTGGAATAAAAATTTTACAAATTAAAATTGAAAATCGTGTTTCACGTCATCAGCATGTGGCAAAGCATAATGAAGGCACTGCTTGTAGTTAACTGAGAAAAATGTATGAAAGTTCATGCAGCTTGCTGGTAGGTGGCATTTCATAGCAAAAATTTATGCAGAAAAGCAGTCAATTCTGCAGAAAATGTTGCCTTAAATTTATAACATTTTTCTATTCGCTTCGAACCTTTGGCCATGGAAAAAACTAACGTTAACCCTCTTTCAGTAGCTCAAAGTTAAAATGGAACAGGCCACTCAACCAAATATAGATTAAAAATATATATTCATTCATTCAATTAAATCAAACATTTAACAAAATTATTATTTTAATTCAAAAATAACATTTTGATACATACAAACATTTTTCTACATTCATACACATATACATATAACATACATTTATAAAAAATTGTATTGGCTTTGCGTGTTTAAGTCGAAAGTCTAATAAGTTTAAAAACCCTGAAAAATAGTTCACAAAATCCCATTCAAACTTTGAGAAAACCATAAGAACGCCAAAATTAAAAATAAATCTCTGAAATTCCATTCTTGCATTTCCAACTTTTCGATTTGGTTATAGTTCATAATGTTAATACTGAAGGCCTTAAATTTGGCCATTTTTATTGATGCTTTTTCTTTTGAAATTATAAATTAATATGAGTAATGCGTAAATTAGTAATAATTAAACAAATAATCTAAATTGAAAATATTTCATTACAAAAATGTAAATAGGAGTCAAAAGTCTTAACGTTTCTTCCCAGTATTTGTGCAATTACTCAATAAAAAAGCAATTATAGTTGCTGAAAAGGATTTTGTTAAGTGTAAATATTAAATACATAACTGTATAGACAATTTTTAACATTTATTATTATTTAAAAAACTGTATGAATTGTTAATAAAATAAATCAGGCTTGTGAATTTCAAAGTAAGTAGTAAAATAAAATTAGAGAGAAATTGGGCTCGCAATTTTTGCGCAAAGCTTGAGTGCTATCAGAAAATATACTGAAATTCCTATAAGTGAGCCTAAATGTATACCAAGTAATTGCCTTCTCTTACAGTGTAATATAACTGAATCTACTTGGACTCTTTTTACTTGAACTCCATCAAATGTTTAGAAAAATTTTTTGACGTTCTTATTTGTTGTATGCTTAATGCTTGAACTAAACAAAATCTCATGTTGCTTTCTGATTTTTGCATCAATGTTTTGCATTTTATTGCGCGTCAATGAATCCTCAGGTGTGGCATTAACCAACGCATACAATTGAAATGGTACAAAAAAGTCAAAATTTTGCAAAGCCATGTTGTAAAGCTGGAAAAGAGAGAGGGGAGCAGACAAATTTAAATGAAATTTCAATTTACTTTAATTCAATTTTATATAAACAAATTTATTTTTTTTTTCATTAATTTTTATTGCATTCTTAGGCAAAATTTTGTTTGTTTTCCATCAGGAAATAAATCCACTTACGCGCAAATTTTCACTCTCCACCAACGAGAGACCGTTGTGCTCTGGTAGCAGTGGCACTTGTTCACCGTCGCCAAAGAAGTGCAAATGCTGGTTCAGCAAATGTTCGTAGTGCCTGCTCACTCTATAATGATCCGAACACGAATTCTTATTGTTGGCATACATCCAAACCTGACATGGCACCGGATAGCACTCGTCACCGGCACCGGGTACCCGAACAGCTTTGCGCGCCACAAGGCTCTCTAGTTCGTCCTTATCCAGACGCGCCTTCTAGTCGTTGCGATCAAAGTCGTGCACAACGAATGCGGGTACACGAAATACACTAACATACAAATCGAATTGAATTTAGAAACTTTTAAGTTGCAGTTTTTTAGGCTTGAAGACATACATTTTCATTGTGCCGTCAGCAGTGGGACCGCTACAGCCAACCATTTGCATAACCCATGTCTCTAAGAAGTCCATCGTTGGATATGTGTTCACATTAGCATTGAATATGTATTTGGTGGGAGCCGCCAACTGTGCTATGTTGTAGCCAATAATGCGCGCATCAGTCTGTTGCGTTGGCCTGACGAAGGTGGATATTGCTTTGAGCTGCTCGGCCGATTGCTCCCCGTTTGTATCCCCTTGTGACTGCTTGAGCTTTTCCGCTGAGCTCTCGTTTGTCTCGTCGTCTTCGGTCGACTCATCTCGCACATTGCCACAGTCAATGGCCAACTTATCGGGATCTTGATTGACACTCCACGACAAGTATCGTTGACGAAAGTAGAGATGATAGGATGTCATCAACCGAAGAGTCGGTATGCCCTTTGCTGCGGGCTGTAAGCATTCGCGCACATAGGCAATGGCCTTGATGGTTTCTTAGCAATGCAGCTGTTCGGGCACATAGACAAAGCTCACCATCATGGCAGACATTTCGCTATTGACAACGCATTACAAACTTTTAGTATAAATAAAATGGTTTGTTATGACAAAGAAAACAAATTCATACGCACCCTTTAAACAATGAAGGCAACTTGTAGATATCCTCGTAGGCATAGTATAGGGTGTTTTTTTAGAGGTTTGTTTTTCGAATAGAGATAAAACTGGCATTTTGTGGTCAAATCTGGCAACTCTAATGTCATTTATGTTCAGTTTGGTTTGCCATTTCATCATGAACAGGTTGACAAAAGAACAACGCTTGCAAATCGTGCAAATTTATTTCGAAAATAATGGTTCAGTTCGCGAAGTTTACCGCAAGCTCCGTCCATTTTATGGTCGACATAATCGTCCATCAGAGCAATTAATTCGGTTAACCATGGGTCGTTTTCGCACTACGTTTACTCTATGTGATAATACGCATCCGCAGAGACGTCGAACAGTGCGCACCGAAGAAACAATTGCCGCTGTAGAGCAAAATGTTGAAGAGGACCCAGTCAGAAGAGGAGTCAGTTACCGTTAATGGAGACCGGTATAGAGCCATGATAACCGACTATTTTGTTCCCGAATTGGATGGCATGAATGTGGATGAGTTGTGGTTCCAACAAGACGGCGCTACATGAAACATTCGATGAGCGCATAATTTCGCGGAATGGACCTGTCAATTGGCCATCAAGATCGTGTGATTTGACACCATTGGATTATTTTCTTTGGGGATATGTGAAGTCGCTCGTCTACGCCAACAAACCAGAAACGTTAGGGGACTTGGAAGCCAACATTCGTGGCGTTATTGCCGACATACGGCCCCAAATGCTCGAAAAAGTGGTTGAAAATTGGACCTGTAAAATTGGCTTTATTCGAGCCAGCCGCGGCGGCCACATGCCCGAAATCATATTTAAACATTAATGGCATAAAATTATCCTTCCAATAAACCCAAATTGATGGACATTAAAACGATTTTCTTGTGTTTTATTTCAATTCGAAGTTCTATACCTCTAAAAAAAACACCCGATATAATAATAAAGTAGTCTAATCAAAACTCTCGCGCTCAAAATAAACAAAATATTTTGAAATGGCGTCAATTTTGATGTCTGAAATTTGTCAGTTCAAAAAAATGTTCAACCACAGTCGCAACTTCATTCAAATGTTCAACCACAGTCGCAACTTCATTCAAATAAAATCGTACTAAAAGCAAAAGAAAAATTCAACTTTGTTTACTCTGCTGATGACTTTTTTGACAATATTTGTCCATCAAAATAGAGGTACATTAGGGGTACTCTCTTTAATCAGACTACTTTATTATTATACTATGCTCGTAGGTACCCTGCACGACCAGCTTGGGCCAAACAAAACAGGGCACTTTAGCGGCCATAACATAGTTGCGATAAACCCAGTAATCACCGTGTTGCACCAACTGCGGTCGCTGTTGTCTGTTATCGCATTCCAATGTCTTCAAGGCCATCCTTTGAACGGTGGAATTGTGCATGACAAAATATCTTTGCGTAGCTAGATTGGCCAACAAAAGCACTTCACATGCTAAAAATATGAACGTCAAAGTAATAACTAATGTTGCAGCTAGATTGATTTTGTGTTTTTTCTGAATCTTTGCCATGATTAAGTAGAGAGTTGTGAATAGGTGCACTTTGACAGAAAGAAGCAAAGCGAATGATATGCAAAAGAATAGGGAATAAATTGTGCACATGAATTGTTGAGTTAATATGTAGTACAACAAATTGTTTAATAAATTGTTCAATAAATTATTCAATATAATGTTCAATTAGTTGATTGAAGTCGAATTTGATTATTTAATTTAGACGTCATTGAGTGGTAGTCATGAAAATTATGACTGACATACGCGGCGTATGAGTGACAATTATTAACGATAACTGCTTTTAGCTGAGGAAGTTACGAGTATAGAATAGCAAACTTGTGGAGGTGGGACACTGGAACTGGAAAAACACTGAGACTGGCGAAATCGAATGAATGTGTAGTCTATGAAGTCAGTGAAGGTAAGTTCGTGATAGTGTAGTCGATGTGTGAGTAGTTGCTGAAGTCAGAGAAGGTTGGGTTAGGATAGAAAAGTCGATAAATTGGTAGTTAATGTAATGAGTAGTCGAGGAAATGAGTAGTCGAGGAAATCCATAAAGGACAGTTCACTTAAGGATAGAGTTGTCAATAAAGTTCATAAATGACATGAATTAGTAGTTCATGAAGTCAGAGAAGGTTAGGTTAGGATCAAGTAGGCAATGAATTGGTAGTTTATGTAGTCAATGAAGTTCAGTTGGGAGAAGAATAGTCATAATTGAGTAGTCGATGAAGGAACGGAAAGGAACGCGGAACTTTAGGTTAGGATAGAAAAGTCAATGAATTAGTAATCGATGAAGCCAAAGAAGGTTAAATTAGGATAGGATGAATTAATTGTTGATATGGTAAAGGAAGTTTAGGTGAAGGAAGAATAGTCCATGAAGTCAATAAAAGTCAGTTCAGTTTAAGATCGAATTGGCAATGAGTTTGTATGTAGTTCATGAAGTCAGAGAAGCTTAGGTGAGAATAAAAAAGTCAGTGAGTTGGAAGTTGTTATAGTTTATTAAGAGAATTGTAGACATAATTGAATAGTCGATGAAGCCAAAGAACGTTAAGTGAGCATAGAAAAGTCGATGAGTTAGTAGTCAATGAAGTCAAGGAAGGTTAAACTAGGAAAAGGAATTCAATAAATCAGTATTTACTGTATTCAATAAAGTTCAGATGAGTGAAGTATAGTAATTATTGAATAGTCAATGAAGCTGATGAATATCAGGTCATGATAGCATAGTCGATAATGAGAAATCGAGGAATTAGAAGTTGATAAAGTCAATGAAGGACCGGCAGTCCATGAATTAGTAATCGATAAAAGTCAAATGGAAAGTCCAAAGAACAAAAGCAAAGACAATGACTATGTTTCAAGATCAAAGCACATCGAGGCACCACTGTTTCTATTGCTTACTATGAACAGATATAAGGTGACCTCTTCAAAGCTAATTTGACTAGTATGTGAAAGCATTTTTAACTGAAATAGATGTGGATTAGGTTGGATAGGAAAAAGACTGCACTTCCACTCGAAGGCCATTAGGAATGCCTTCTTGTTTTTTTTTGGTCTTATCAAGAATTTTAATTCAAAGTAAACCAGTTCAAGCCCATTAAGAAGGAGAACATATTCCATATTTCGAAGTGCTAGCCAGGTCCATCAGATATCTTGACCCCAGGATGCAAAGTCGGCATTGCAACAGAACATTTGAATCTCTTCTTCCTCTCCACTGCTTCTGCTGTCACGAGGCGCTATTTGATGAGCTTAGACTAACAGCGCAGTGCCCAGTTGATGACTCCAGGAAACCATCGAATGGAAGATCGACTCAGGGACAGTAGAAATTGCTCTTCCCTTATGAACAGCATATTAGTTTTTTAATTTTTTTTTTATTAAAGTGTTACAAAGTTTGGGTTGGTTAAAAGATAATTCGAATAAAAGCTGCACTCATTCTTTGCAAACTGCGACTGTATACTTTCAGTCAATAAAAATTAATAAATGTATGCTTAAAACAAATCGATTTCCATTAAAAATGCTTCAACTATATTAAGTTGCACTCAACATTTCCACTTCGTCTTCTTCGTCATCCTCTTGAAAGTCATTACCACCTGCCGTGAACAACATTTCATACTGTCTTTTGATGTTGGCATCAATAGCATGAAATTCATTAGACGGCTCCAAATATTTAGTGGTGGCATTGTGCAACATAAACATTTGATGTGACAAAAATGTATCAAATTCTTGCAGCGTCATGCTGTAAAGCTGCAACAAATTACTGCAATTAGTTCCTATAAAAGTTGTCTAACTACACACTCAGCTTACGCGTAAGTTGGAGCTTTCCGCCAGCGACAAAGTGGAATGTTCCGGCAGCAATGGTATCTCTTCGCGCCTGCCAACAAAATGTAAATCGTAGTTTAATAATGTCACAAACTGCTTTCGCACAGTTGAGCGGTTTAAGCACTGATTGCCCTTAGTTGTCATCCAACTGATACTCGAGATGGGATAGCATTCTTCGCTGACGTTGGGCTGTTTGAGGCCATGTTCTTTCATGACTCTTGGTAGGACACGTATGTCATTGCGTGCCCGAAGATCCCGCTGTTTCATATTATATACATAAAATTTGGGCAAACGAAAAACGCTGATCCAATAAAAAAAACAAATACAAATACAAATGTATGAAAAATTTAAACTTAAAACTTACGTTTTTGCTGTCTTGTCCTCATTTCTGAGTACACAAAAAAACACCTCATACATCCAGTCGACATACAAATCGGAACCTGGATAAATGTTGGGATCAGAATTGAGCAGAACTTCGGTGATTGCCGCCAACTGGGCGATATTGTTGCCTACAATTTTTTCATTTTCATGCATGGATGCGGACTCATTTGGACTCCTGAGTCTATTTATGCTTTTATTTGTTGGTGTAAAATTGTCAAAACAATTCGGCTCAAAGTTATCGAGATCAGTAATCAAGCGCCATGACACTTGACCTTGGCGAAAGTACAAATGAAAGGACACCTTATCCTTCATGGAATTTTTTGGCATTCGATAGGGTCTGGCGCACTCGCGCACGTACACAATGGCCTTTAGAGTTTCTTTGAAATGTTGCTCATCGGCCACATATACAGCGAAACTCACCAGCATACCGAACTGTTCACTATAGGAATAGTTAAATTATTTTACTCTCAAATAAATAAGAAGAAAATACGTTTTGTTCAAGTTTCATGAAATATTCATAATAAATAAAGATCCATAAAGTTCAATATTTATAAAACTAAATAATTTAAACACGTACAAAAAAAATAAAAATAAAATAAAATAAATAAAATAAAAAAATTAAATTAAATTAAATTATTTTAATAAAATAAAATAAAATAAAATAAAATAAAATTAATAAAATAAAATAAAATAAAATAAAATAAATTAAAATAAAATAAAATCAAATCATATCAAATCAAATCAAATCAAATCAAATCAAATCAAATCAAATCAAATCAAATCAAATCAAATCAAATCAAATCAAATCAAATCAAATCAAATCAAATCAAATCAAATCAAATCAAATCAAATCAAATCAAATCAAATCAAATCAAATCAAATCAAATCAAATCAAATCAAATCAAATCAAATCAAATCAAATCAAATCAAATCAAATCAAATCAAATCAAATCAAATCAAATCAAATCAAATCAAATCAAATCAAATCAAATCAAATCAAATCAAATCAAATCAAATCAAATCAAATCAAATCAAATCAAATCAAATCAAATCAAATCAAATCAAATCAAATCAAATCAAATCAAATCAAATCAAATCAAATCAAATCAAATCAAATCAAATCAAATCAAATCAAATCAAATCAAATCAAATCAAATCAAATCAAATCAAATCAAATCAAATCAAATCAAATCAAATCAAATCAAATCAAATCAAATCAAATCAAATCAAATCAAATCAAATCAAATCAAATCAAATCAAATCAAATCAAATCAAATCAAATCAAATCAAATCAAATCAAATCAAATCAAATCAAATCAAATCAAATCAAATCAAATCAAATCAAATCAAATCAAATCAAATCAAATCAAATCAAATCAAATCAAATCAAATCAAATCAAATCAAATCAAATCAAATCAAATCAAATCAAATCAAATCAAATCAAATCAAATCAAATCAAATCAAATCAAATCAAATCAAATCAAATCAAATCAAATCAAATCAAATCAAATCAAATCAAATCAAATCAAATCAAATCAAATCAAATCAAATCAAATCAAATCAAATCAAATCAAATCAAATCAAATCAAATCAAATCAAATCAAATCAAATCAAATCAAATCAAATCAAATCAAATCAAATCAAATCAAATCAAATCAAATCAAATCAAATCAAATCAAATCAAATCAAATCAAATCAAATCAAATCAAATCAAATCAAATCAAATCAAATCAAATCAAATCAAATCAAATCAAATCAAATCAAATCAAATCAAATCAAATCAAATCAAATCAAATCAAATCAAATCAAATCAAATCAAATCAAATCAAATCAAATCAAATCAAATCAAATCAAATCAAATCAAATCAAATCAAATCAAATCAAATCAAATCAAATCAAATCAAATCAAATCAAATCAAATCAAATCAAATCAAATCAAATCAAATCAAATCAAATCAAATCAAATCAAATCAAATCAAATCAAATCAAATCAAATCAAATCAAATCAAATCAAATCAAATCAAATCAAATCAAATCAAATCAAATCAAATCAAATCAAATCAAATCAAATCAAATCAAATCAAATCAAATCAAATCAAATCAAATCAAATCAAATCAAATCAAATCAAATCAAATCAAATCAAATCAAATCAAATCAAATCAAATCAAATCAAATCAAATCAAATCAAATCAAATCAAATCAAATCAAATCAAATCAAATCAAATCAAATCAAATCAAATCAAATCAAATCAAATCAAATCAAATCAAATCAAATCAAATCAAATCAAATCAAATCAAATCAAATCAAATCAAATCAAATCAAATCAAATCAAATCAAATCAAATCAAATCAAATCAAATCAAATCAAATCAAATCAAATCAAATCAAATCAAATCAAATCAAATCAAATCAAATCAAATCAAATCAAATCAAATCAAATCAAATCAAATCAAATCAAATCAAATCAAATCAAATCAAATCAAATCAAATCAAATCAAATCAAATCAAATCAAATCAAATCAAATCAAATCAAATCAAATCAAATCAAATCAAATCAAATCAAATCAAATCAAATCAAATCAAATCAAATCAAATCAAATCAAATCAAATCAAATCAAATCAAATCAAATCAAATCAAATCAAATCAAATCAAATCAAATCAAATCAAATCAAATCAAATCAAATCAAATCAAATCAAATCAAATCAAATCAAATCAAATCAAATCAAATCAAATCAAATCAAATCAAATCAAATCAAATCAAATCAAATCAAATCAAATCAAATCAAATCAAATCAAATCAAATCAAATCAAATCAAATCAAATCAAATCAAATCAAATCAAATCAAATCAAATCAAATCAAATCAAATCAAATCAAATCAAATCAAATCAAATCAAATCAAATCAAATCAAATCAAATCAAATCAAATCAAATCAAATCAAATCAAATCAAATCAAATCAAATTGAAGAAAATAAAATAAAATATAATAAATAAATAATTAAATCAAATAAAATCAATAACAAATAATACAAAATGTTGTACAATAATTTTGTAAATAAACTTTTTTTGAGTTTTCAACTCACTCCACATATAAAGCTGGCAACTTGTAGATGTCCTCATAGATGCCTTGCATGGTCACCGTAAATTGTTTATTGCAGCCATACTCTTTGCCACTAACAAAATTTCTGTACACCCAGTAAGCTCCGTGTTGCATCAGTTGCTTTTGCTGTGAAACTCTTTCGCAGCGGTACTCATTCTCCACGGCTCGTACAACAACATTGGCTGCTTCGAGGTCCACCCGCTCGAACCAAATGGTAGCTGAAAAAATTGCTACGATCAGCAAGATTAGAAAACTCAAACAAATTATAAAACCCGATTTTTGGGATTTGCCACGTTGCTGCCGCTTTGCCTTCTTCGCCATGACTGATTTCTACTGAAGCGTTATTCAGTTTCGGTGTGTTGATGGTCAACTGAATAGTTGCAATGAAGCAACTCGGTGTATTAGTCGGAACGATTATAACTAATTGATGCACGGTGCGTATGAGCAACATTTGTCGCTGTTCCTAAGTGCTTTGGGTAATGAAAATAGGTCCTTGTTGTGGTGGGAGAAGATTTTAGTAATAATTGAAATAGAACTACTACAGATTAGAATGCAAACCGACAACTATTCCAAGTTTTTTCAAGAACTATTTGTTAGAAGAAAATGAATTATAAGTATCTGCAAGGCAATTGAAGTGCTGTGGCAAACTTTATTTCCATCATTTGCCAACGCTGGCAAATGTTTCGACAGCGCGCAATTGTCCCTAAGCAGCCACAATTGTCAACCAATTAAAAAATGAATAAAGTTTGCCGCACTGTGAGCACAGCAGAAGCTGATGTCAGCTGTTGCTGAGAAGTAGGTTACAGCAAAGAACAACAACAAAAGTTGTAATAAAAAGAAGCCGGAAACTTTTGATGCTAGCGTTTTAATTATGTTGTAAAATAGTTGGTAATTGGGAAAATAACATAAATGGATGAATAAATAAACAAATTAAAAGAGTTTTGTATATGAATACAAAAAATTTTAGTGAATTCACAAAAAAAAATATGAAATTGTCAAAATACGGAAATATTTATGCCTAAAATAAACATGAGAATAGAGAAACCTGTGGGGTCCTTCTATCCGCTATTTGACAATAAAATGGGTCAAAACTTTTGAAAATTGTTTACTTAAACTAAACTTAAAAGGAATTTGTAGTCAGCAATTCTATTGTTTCAATTTTTAGAATAATTGAATGTGTTTTCCAATTGAAACTCATATCACTTCTTGTCATTTCTTCTAGCAGTTTCTAGTCACCAACTCTATTGTTTCTATTATAAATAATTAAAACAAATAATGGAGTTTATTTTCCAATTAAACTTTCTTCTACTATCTTTACTTTATTGTTTCTATTATCCGAATAACTAAATTTATTTTCAATTGAACTTTATATCACTTCTACTTAAATTCATATAAATAAATACAAATAATATTTTCATTTGTATGCACGACACGTTTGTATGATGTACAGCATTTTTTTATTTTTTGTTTAT
Organism: Melieria crassipennis; assembly: GCA_963668005.1. Classification (NCBI taxonomy): domain Eukaryota; kingdom Metazoa; phylum Arthropoda; class Insecta; order Diptera; family Ulidiidae; genus Melieria; species Melieria crassipennis. Next base: position 62,910,416 of record OY764961.1, on the reverse strand, counting down.
TTCCACAGATGTTTTTCATATATTGTTGATTTTATATGTTTGATAAAGCATTTTGATTATTTCTAATAAATTTTAAATTGCACATTGCCAATGGCAACCGTTAACGAACGGCTATGCACGCTTGATTGACTGCTGCAAAATACGCCAACCATATGACAGCGACAAGTGCACTCGGGCATGCGATTTTAATGAACGTTTTAATAGCAAGAAAAAGTGTGAGCAGCTTTTATTGCCCTGACAACTGGTAGGCGTTAAAACGTTAATAAAGTGAAAGTAGCGTAGCGATCAAATGATTTTCACTAACGACAAACAGCTGACTTTAGTGTGGCTTATGCAGTGATGAACTGCTTAATTTTTGAGGTTTAAAGTTGGTACAGCAAGGCGTATGAGTAATATTGACTCTGTAAGGACGTGAATCTTCCATTTAATAAATCAGACAGAAAAACTGAAGAAATTTAGAGTTTTAAAGTATGCACAGCAAAGCGTATGAGTAATATGGACTATGAAGACAAATGGATCTTCCATTCTTCCTCTTGTTTATAGAGTAAATGTTGCTCATACGCCTTGCTAGACGAGTGGATCGATTAGTAGTACTAAGCTTTGGGGCATCACAATGCGCTATGCTTGCATGTGTTAGCTTTCATGTCAAATCTGTCGGCAAACAGCGTCCTCCAACGGCATACCTACATACCTCCCTACCCACTACTACTATTATTATATTTCTGCCACTTCCTCCACTTCTACTTCCACTTCTATTTCTTAGTCTACTACTTCTTCTTCTTCTAATTAAAAATCCAAATCTTCTACTTCCACTTCTACTTGTACTCGTACTTCAACTTCAACTTCTACCTCTACTTGCACTTCCACTTCTACTTCTAAGTCTACTTTGACTGCCACTTCTATTTTTACTTCCACTTATATTTGTACTCGTACTTCAACTTCTACTTCTACCTCTACTTCCGCTTCTACTTCTACTTCTACTTCTACTTGTACTTGTACTTCTAATTCTACTTCTACTTCTACTTCGACTTCTACTTCTACTTGCACTTCCACTTCTACTTCTAAGTCTGCTTTGACTGCCACTTCTATTTATACTTCAACTTCTACTTGTACTCCTACTTGTACCTCTACTTCTACTTCTAATACTAATTCTACTTCTACTTCTACTTCTACTTCTACTTCTACTTCTACTTCTACTTCTACTTCTACTTCCACTTCCACTTCTACTCATACTTGTACCTCTACTTCTACTTCTACTTCTACTTCTACTTCTACTTCTACTTCTACTTCTACTTCTACTTCTACTTCTACTTCTACTTCTACTTCTACTTCTACTTCAACTTCTACTTCTACTTCTACTTCTGCTTCCACTTCCACTGCCACTTCCACTTCTACTTCTAAGTCTACTTTGGCTGCCACTTCTATTTTTACTTCCACTTTCACTTCTACTTCAACTTCTACTCCTAATTCTACTTCTACTTCTACTTCCACTTCTACTTCCAAGTCTACTTTGACTGCCACTTCTATTTTTACTTCCGCTTCTACTTGTACTCCTACTTCTACCTTTAATTCTACTTCCACTTCTAGCTCTCATTCTACTTCTACTTCTAAGTCTACTTTCACTGCCACTTCTATTTATACTTCCACTTCTACTTTTACTTTTACTTCTACTTGTACTTCTTCTTCCACTTTCGCTTCTACTTCTAAGTCTACTTTGACTGCCACTTCTATTTATATTTCTACTTCTACTTCTACTTGCACTTCCACTTCTACTTCTAAGTCTACTTTGACTGCCACTTCTATTTATGCTTCCATTTCTACTTCTACTTTTACTTTTATTCTACTTCCACTTCCACTTCTACTTCTATTTCTACTTCTGCTTGCAGTTCCACTTCTACTTCTAAGTTTAATTTGACTGCCACTTCTATTTTTACTTCCACTTCTACTCCTACTTCCACTTCTACTTCTCTTTTTACTTCTACTTCTACTGCTATATGACCTAAACCAACCTAAACTATAACTAAATATAACAAACTAATACAGAGTACAACTAGTCGTATGAGTAATATTAATTGTCAATTATAATTGTAACAAAATCAGTTACACTTAACTTAAATTTTAGAAATACATTTATACTCAGAAATGTGCTCGAGCTTTCAACCTAAACGTCACTTATTTCTTAGTAGCACCAACAACAACAAAAAATTCTATAATCAAGTAGAGCTGCTTGTCGAAGCATTTAGTGCCACTCTGAACTGGCACCAACAATGTTAAAATATATCTATAAATTTGTTGTTGTTGTTGTTCTTGTTAAATTTATGCCATTTTAAGTTGCCATCAAATTAAATGAAATTTAATTAACCAAAACGCAAATAGGCGTAAAAAATGATAACGACAGCTGTTGCCTGACTGCATGCCGGCATATTTGCTCGCCCGGCCGTGTCTAGCTGACAGCGCCCAGCAATGAATTTGCGCACCTGAATTTAATAATTAAAAGACAATTGGTCGGCATGCTTAGGCGTACAAGTCATTGTGTTGCAACGTCGAGCGCCAGTTGGGTGGTGCGAGGCGCCGCACTTGAGATGTGCGCACCGAACGGAAACGGAAGGCAAAGTGAACATAGAACGAGAAATCGACAAAGCGGAAGCAAATTTTAACAGCTGCCACTTTGCAGGTAATTAAAAGTGTCGCGCTAACTGTCGCGTACCCTTTCCAATGCCGACGCTGTGTCTGCCGTGTGGTGTGCTGTGGCTGTGGGTCTTGTAGTGGGCGCATAGCTGATGTTTGTTGTAATAGCGCAGCAATGGTTGTAGCAAAAATGATTTTTTTTTTATTTTTAAATTGCAAGTGTTGAAATATTTTTATGCTTTGACAATTTGCTTGCGCTCAAAAAAGCGTGAAACATTTTCATTCAACAGCTTGGCGTAACAGCTTTTGTGCGTTTTGTGCTAATCGGCCTTAATGTAGGCCATACATTTTTGCAACATGCTAATTTAACTTTTATTTGAGTGCAAATTTCAGTACAAGTAAAACGATTTGCAAGGTGATGTTGGGCATTTTGAGATTTGAGAGATGTAATCTTACTTTGCTAACTGTGATGGGAATTAGATTTCAGATAGTCAGATAGAATGCAACAAGAGCGCAATGAGTTGGAAGGAAATTATTCTTAAAGCTTAAAAAATGCATATACATAGAGTCCACAGTAGACTAAACAGGATATTAGAACTGCAAAATGAGCGGCAAACAATTATTTGACGGCTTTTTGATTTGAAGGCAAAACTTTAGACGAAAATAAGTGGAAGAGTTGACTTATGACTGAAGCTTCAAACACTACAAGAGCCTAAAAAGAACCCATGAGATGGGCGAAAATAATTCCTACAAGCTACAGAGTTCATATACATAGAGTCGGCAGTAGATTTAATAGAGAGATTGCCAAGACTAGTTTACTCAATCATGTAATTTTTGCAACTGCCTTCGACCTCAATAAGACTTTCAAAATGCTTGGCTCTAATCTACACTTTAACGCCCTAACCACTAAATTATATCTCAAACTGCAGCCAAACATCAACCAAGTCGTACAAAAATCCTCTTTAAAACATTAAAGAATAGGAGCTAAATATCGATGACTTCAAAATATGTTTCTATATCATTCACATAACTTTATTTTTGAGCTTTTTACTCGCAAGTAAAGGTACAACAAAAGTTAAACAATAAAACATGACATAAATAAAGTTAAGAAGAAAATATAATAAGAAATAAATAATAATAATAAAAAAAACTCGAATGTCTGCTACAAACACTCAACACAAACTCAGTTGCTTTCTACAGCATTTGCTGTTCATTTTTTACATACACCATCAACACCAATTCGTACCGAATTGTCCCACAGCAACACTTAAAGGGTTACCGGCACGCACAACGCAGACTTAAACTGTTTTTTTTTTCTTTACATGCCATAAACATAAACAACTGACGACGGCCCATAATCACTTGCCGGCTAAGAATACCAGTTTTTGCAAAGCGATGCAATAAAATTTCAATTTCCGCGCGCCCAAAAGTATGCCAAAGTAAATGCACACAGCTGCCGTTTCACGTTTTTGCAATCGTGCAAGTCATTAAATGTGCTGTTGACTTTTGCACGTGTCAAGAAAAAATTGTACAAAAATTGTCGCTCCGAGTGTGAGCTTACATTTGAGAGCGCATTAAGCGGGTCGGTATGGGCTAAAGGCACATTTGTGCATATATGCAGACAGCTGCAGGGAGATGTCCTGATGGTGGCTGGAAAAATAATGTTTTTTTAAATTTTGGTTGTGTGTAGAGTGTAAAGGAAAACTGCAGTCGTCGTAAAATGGATGGGAGAAATATAAAATCAATAATTGATAATAATTAAAATATATTCTTTTAGGCAAAAAGCGAAGTTTACAATGCTGCTATATTAAAAATATTTGAAAAATATTTTGAATATATTTTTAAAAAATTTTAAGCAATTTTTTAACGAAATAACGTACAAAAAACAATAACAAACTTTTTAATAAAATTTTATATCATTCAAAAAAATTGTTGCTTTAATATTTGTTTAAAAACTATTACTAACTTTTAATATTTTGCATAAAAATAAATAAAAAGGGAAACAATAGCAAATATTTTAAATTAATTCCGAACAATTTAATACATTTTCTTTTAAGTATTTATTAAAAAATTGTTAATAATAAATAAAATGAAAAATAAAATTTAAAAAAAATACATAAAATGGAATATAAAATAATTTTTGTTAATAATATTTAAAATAATTCCAAAAAATTGTTAAATATTCATTTAAAAATTGTTACTAATGAAACAAACCTTGAAAAACCTAAACGTGAAGAACATTGTTATTTTTAAAAATTTGATTTTGTTGTGAAGTGTAATAGAAAAATTGTTTAAAATAATTTTTAATAATTTTAAACATTTTCTTACTTATAAAAAATAAATAAAAAAAGAAATCAATTGGAGAATTGCAGCAAATTTTTATGAATGAGTTTAAAGAATTTATAATTTTTAATTGTTCTCTTAAATATTAATTTGAAAATTGTTACTAATAAATAAAATGGGAAAAAAAATAGGAAATAAAAATGGGAAATGAAAGGGAAAATAAAATGGAAAGCAAACTTTTTTAAATCATTTTAAATAATTTTAAATAAGTTTTTGTAAATAGTCTATTACAAGTAATTTATAATTCATTTTCTTAATATTTAAAAACAAATTTATCTAAAATCGTTTTTTTAAATAACTATTAAAAAGGTATATTTAAAACCAAAAACTTGTTATTATTTGTAATTAGCAAAAAATGCATTCTACAACATAATTTACGGAAAAAATTTAACATCTAACTAAAAAGTTGTATGTTTGTATTGAAGACTTAACATTTCAATTTCATTTATAACCGAAAATCATTAAAATTCGTCAACAGTTAGCAGTTAAGCTATTAAAATCTGTATCGCTTCTCTGGTTGAAGCTAATTTTAATTGGACCAAAACAATTTCAGCTCGCTTGCTAATTTCGAACTCAATCAGATACGAGTACACCAAAAAAAGCAGAAATACTCTCTCATAAATTCAAGCCAGCTAAATCATATCCATTTAAATTACTGCTGTGCACCTCGTTGCGATTTTCTACATTTTTTTGTTTTGTTGCCTCTCAGCAAACTTTTGCAATCAGCAAACGCCAAGACAGTAACAACTCAACTTTATGGCAACAACAAGGATTACAACAACATTAACATTGCAAAATAAAAATCAGCCAAAACCATGAAAAAAGTATTTAGAAAATAACCCAACGTCACTCACCCACTGAATTCATCTCACTATCTCTTTTGCGCGCTCGCTTCGCTAGAATCGAATTTTTTATTGGCTGTGTGCTGCAGTCAGAGTTTTGTGTATTTTTTTTTTATTATTGAGTTGTGTTGTTGTTGTTATTGTGTCCTAATCTTTCCACTTGGCATGTGTTGTAAAGCATCAAATCAATTTAACCGATACACACTTGCCCGTCTGTGCCCCCAAGTCAGGCAGACTTATGGCTCGTTGCTGTGCGAGTTTTTGAATGGCTGCAAAATTCAGCCATTCACCGCTGTTGTATGTTGTTTTGTTGTTGTTGTATATATGTATGTAAGTTTATATTTGTTGTAGAATTAAGAAGAATTTCAGGAGCATGTTTTCCGCTACTTAAATAAAGACATCTCAGGTGTGAGTTACCGCAGAGGAGCCAACTTAATGCAATGAAAAAAATGTGTGCCTTAAATCTTTCAACTCTGATAATATTTCAACTGTGATAATATTTGTTGTCACTATAAATTGTGTTAAACTTGACTGTAATTACGAAAATCTTATGCTTGCTGCTTACTAACATGACACTAAGCATATGATTATCCTAATTCCTAAGCACGCACTTGCCGCAAAGTAAGCGTGTCAAAGGTGTAGCAAAGTGCAAAAAGATAAAAATCAAAATGTCAAAAACAGGCAGCACAAGTGCAGCGAAACATTTCGTGCGCTGCTGCTGTCTGCATAATCGTTCTCGCTTCCTTCGTTGCAAGTGCATGCATATGCTCGACTTAAATAATTTTATACATTTTTTTCACAAGTCATATCTACACATATTTTTGCACATTTGCTTTAGCGTAAAAACGAGCACATGACAGTTGAATGATGTGCTTGAAAAAATCTCTCAACATCTGAGAGAAAAAATAACAAAAATTTCAGCTCGTGGAGAAAGAAAGCCGCACTTAAATCTTAACGCGCACTTTTCCAACTCTCACTCGCTGCAGTAAATTCATAGTGTGTGCAATTAAATAGCACTTTGAGATTTTAATTTGGTTAAATATCACTTTGAGATTTTAATTTGGTTAAAGTGCATATGAGTCGTTAGTTAAACCACTGAGGCAGCTCATTAACTGATTTATGATAGCTTAAGGAACGTAGAATTGAAGAGGTTAAGTAAGGCAGTTTGCTGATTCCTCAGCAAGTACACTCGGAGGCCTCAAAGGTCCATTGTGATACCCGAGGGAAGTGTCCTGTCATCCTGTGATTGAATTTGAATTGAATTTTAACTAAATTTTAATTGAATTATTCAATTATTTCATTTATTATATTTGTAATTATTTTCAATTATTTAATTATTCAATTCGAATTCAATTCAAATTCAATTCAAATTCAATTCCAATTCAAATTCAATTCAAACTCAATGCAAATTCAATTCAAATTCAATTCAAATTCAATTCAAATTCAATTCAAATTCAATTCAAATTCAATTCAAATTCAATTCAAATTCAATCGAAACTCAATTCAAATTCAATTCAAATTAAATTCAAACTCAATTCAAATTCAATTCAAATTCAATTCAAATTCAATTCAAATTCAATTCAAATTCAATTCAAATTCAATTCAAATTCAATTCAAATTCAATTCAAATTCAATTCAAATTCAATTCAAATTCAATTCAAATTCAATTCAAATTCAATTCAAATTCAATTCAAATTCAATTCAAATTCAATTCAAATTCAATTCAAATTCAATTCAAATTCAATTCAAATTCAATTCAAATTCAATTCAAATTCAATTCAAATTCAATTCAAATTCAATTCAAATTCAATTCAAATTCAATTCAAATTCAAGTCAAATTCAATTCAAATTCAATTCAAATTCAATTCAAATTCAATTCAAATTCAATTCAAATTCAATTCAAATTCAATTCAAATTCAATTCAAATTCAATTCAAATTCAATTCAAATTCAATTCAAATTCAATTCAAATTAAATTCAAATTCAATTCAAATTCAATTCAAATTCAATTCAAATTCAATTCAAATTCAATTCAAATTCAATTCAAATTCAATTCAAATTCAATTCAAATTCAATTCAAATTCAATTCAAATTCAATTCAAATTCAATTCAAATTCAATTCAAATTCAATTCAAATTCAATTCAAATTCAATTCAAATTCAATTCAAATTCAATTCAAATTCAATTCAAATTCAATTCAAATTCAATTCAAATTCAATTCAAATAATCCAAGAGAAAATATTGAACTTCCATAGCCAACTGAAACCCACACATTTCCCTCCCTTTCCCCTTCACCATCCAAATGCTAACGTCAGCGCACCCACTGCGACCGCACCGTTGAATTATCATCATTAATTTGCCACGTTCATGTGCCAGAAGCAAAGAAAAAAACTCCAAACGCCAACTTTAATCACAACGCCGTCAACGCAGTCAGCGGCTTTAATTACTTCAGAGTTTGGCAAAGCGATTAGTGCGATTAGTGTTAATGTGAGTGTGTGTGTGTTGACACACAACGAAGCAACAAACCGTAAGAGACGATTAATTTTGCATGTTAGCCCACACGACAGCGCCGGCAACGACGACAACAAAGCCGATATGACGCTGACGCCGCCGACAAAGACGCTGCCGACGACGGCTGTCAGCCATCATTGATTTCGCTTTGGCAATAATTCTAATTGGTGCCTACTGTTGGCGGTGCCAATGTGACGCTCAGGCACCTTGAAGGCGATAAAGTGTTAAGTGTCAGCGTAGTGACAGCGCGCGTCTACGGTGCAAAGGTGCGCGGCCGTTGACAGCGAATCGCGCATGGCGACGGGGCGTATGAGTGATGCGAAATGTGAAAGCAGTGAAATCTTGATAAGCGTGAGCGATGAATGAAATGAATGGATTTGGAATGACCCCATGTGGATGTAAATAATAATTATGTTTAATAATTTTATGTGTTATTTGTGGACTTTAAGCTTTAGTTTCAAAGAAAATTAAACTTAAATTATAAATTTATTACAATTCATTTGCTTCATTGAATGCAAAAGTTTTTAATTAATTTTATAATTTATATAAATTGTTTTTTTAATTTTCCTCAAACACCAAAAGCAACTTGAGTGCCCTCAGTGCCGCAGTCCTTCATGCGTTCTCTAATTTTTGGCACTTGTTGGCGCGTTGTTTGTTTGTTTAGTAAGTTTGTTGCTGCTTTGACTTTCTCTCTCACTGTGCTGCTGTCTGTCGACATTTTGTTTTTCAGTTTTAAGTAGTTTTATTTATGTTTATACTTTTTGCAAGGTGTTAGTGCGTGTATGAATAATTGAGTGTTCGCCGCCGCTTTTGTCAGTGTCGTAGCCCGTTGCTGCGTGTTTTTGGCGCTGTTGTATTCATTTGCTTTCTCGTGCTTTGGCCGCTTTTCGTTTCGTTTCGTTTTAGTTTTGCATTCTATATATTTCGCGCAGTAATTCCGCTGCGTTTGCGTTGCGTTTTCTCGCGCTTCGCAACATTCGCAATTTGCATTTTCCATTTTCCATTTCGCACCATGGCGTCTTTTATTCATTTTAATGAGTTGAAAGTAGTTTTACAAGTTTCTCCTTTTGTTGGTGACATTTAATGTTTTAATTTACTTTCTTTCGACGCCAGCCGTCGGCTTTGGTGTTTTACGATGTGCAGTTGAGTGCAACGAGGCTGCTGCTGCTGTCACTGCAAACTTGTCCATTTCTGCGTATAAGTGAAATGTTGGCACTAAATTCAAAATCAGTTTTAAGCTTTAAGTGAATTTTCCATCTGACATTAGTCTTATTTATACTTTAATGCACTGAGACTACGGATTGGGTTTAAAGAATTTAGTATTTTACTAATGAATAACATTTTAAAAAAATTAGTAAAATGAGCTTGAATTTCCCTGAACAAAAATTGTGAATTTAATTTAATTTTAAATTATAATCACATTTATTTAGGAACCAAATTCAAATTGAGTAGCAAACTTGCTTGCTATAATTCTTGTTCTGGTTTCACAATGAGTTAAAATTGAGGCCTACGTATATCTTGAGACAAGGTATCGTGTCCTGTCATTCCTACTTGCAATGAAACTGTGACCTAAAGCCGCCGCTTCTACTCAATCGAATTTACTTGGAATGAAACTGTAGCCTACGTGTGTCTTGAGGCAAGTTGTCGTATCCTGTCAGCCACTTCTATCTACTCGAATCTACTTGGAATGAAAATGTTTTAAATTGTATTCATTGTGCCAAAGCCTAACACAATAATAAAAATTGCACGTTAATACCAAAAACTTTCGAATAAAATATTGCCGCTCAGACGTAAATTTTAGATATCTGGAGATCTTTCAGCACTTCTTTTATAAACGCAGTCTGCTTGCTATATACAAATAGCACAACAATCAACATTACTGTGCAATTTCAAGCTATCAGTGAGTATTTTTGTACCAGTGATGAACATTTTGCCTCCTCGAATCACTTCTGCTACCTTATGACTATTAGAACAGTCAACTCTCTTTGTGATATCTGCCATGAATTCATATTAAAAGCAAACAAGCCGTTTGGCATAATTTTCGCAGTCTGACTAAGACCTCCTACAACGCTGCTAGTTTGGTCAGCAGGAGGCGTAAACTTGCTAATTGTCTTACCATAAGAGTTCACCGACATTCCGTTGAAGCCAGTGATGACTTATACAAATTTAACTACAAATTCATAACGTTCAAATGAGTCCTTATGAGACCGTTAACGCATCTCCTCTGTTCTACACATTTGTCTGAACAATTCTCTGTCATAAGTCTTGGAATTTTCAATTTAATCAATTATGAAAATTCTCTCAAGCCATTATAAGTCAAATCAAATAACAACAATTCAACAACTGCAAAGACATGCAGTCACGAATAACTCATTTGTGCTACATGCTGCCGAAAGCAAAATGTTAGGCATGTTAGACATTTAATGCCTTAAGCAATGGCGTACAATTACTTAGTTGTATATGTGAGTCTGTATGTATGACTGTTTGTTTGCATGCATGTCTGTATTTGCGTATGTAAACATATTTAGAGAAATACAACAATTTCCACTGTGACATGATTTAGTTACGCTGACAGCACAACAACAAAAGTTTCCGCATTCAGTTGAGTTTAATTGAAGTTCAATTGAATTTGAATATCATAGAGTAGTAATTAAAATCTTGGTTGTTCAGTAATTAATTAATTATCAATTATTAATCAATCATTATTTAATTAGTCAGTTGAGCAATTATAATCTTTAGTAATTAATTCAATTTTGAAATTAGTCATTCCTACAATTTCAAGTAGACCTCTCTGTGTGAAGAGTTGAGGTTCTACGGCTACTTTTTTTATTAAAAAAGTTTCCTTTCTAACCTTGGCTTTCATGACCTTGAAACCTGGCAGTTACTCTACTAAGGGTCACCTCTAGGACATCACTAGGACCTTGTGCCCCATTGTAGGCACTTTGATTAGTTCATATGTTGTTAGTTACCGATCTGATTTACTACTAAATTTTATTGAAATGGATCAAAAAGTTGAGTTTGAGAAGAGATATTTTCTCAACTTCTGAACTCTATTTTATTTGTTGTCTTTAATGTTCTTCCCATTCCAGCCCCTAATACCATCCTTTCCTTCTACCTTTGTACATTTTTGCCTCTATTTCTTCTGTCCAGTGCTGGCTGTTGGAGTAGCCTAATGTTTACTATTGTATAGTCAGTTTTTATTAAACCATTGACAAATAAACGACCGCATCACGCTACAACAAATTCAGTTTATACTCCGCTCCACTAATGATAGCCGCGAAATTATTTATTTATTTATTTGTTTATTTATATTTTTTTATATATTTATTTATTCATGTATTTATTTATTTATTTAATTATTTATTTATTTCTTTATTTCTTTATTAATTTATTTATTTATTTATTTAATTATTAATTAATTATTTAATTAAAAATTAATTAATTAATTAATTAATAATTTATTTATTTATTTATTTATTTATTTTTTATTTATTTATTCATTCAATTATTTGTTTATTTATTTATTTATTTATTTAATCATGCAATTATTTACTTATTTATTTATTTATTTATGTATTTATTTTTATTGCTTTGTCTCAAAAATCAGCAGAGCGAGATTTTCGAGCACCCAATGGCCAACAGGACATTTGTCTACTATGAATTCCAATGTCTTCCAGACCGCCTAACTGTCAAAGGAAAAAGCGATATTCGTCACTTGAATCGAACGTTCTTCTATAAACTGAGCTTCTTTCTCATTGACTTAGATCTCCAGTTCTTTTACACACTTCGACTTCACATTCCAATCTCTTCAAGACTGCCTAACTCTCCACGAAATAAGTGATATTCGTGATTTAAATCGAACTGCCTTCAAGAAACTTAGCTGCATTCTTATTGGTTTAGATCTCTGTAGCATTTATTATCTTCGAATTCACTACTATGAATTCCAATGTCTGCAAGAAACCAGCAGAATGAGATTTTTAAGTACCCAATGGCAAACAGAGAAGCAAGACATGTTTTTACAATTCTCGACTTCACCACTATGAACTCATTACTATGGATTCCAATGTCTTCAAAACAGCCCAACTATCAAGGAAATAAGTTATGCTTGAATCACTCGAATCGAACTTTCCTTTACAAATTTATTTTCTTTCTCATTGGCTTAGATCTCCGGTGCCTTTACAATCATTAATTTTACTACTGGAAATTCCAGAGACTTCAAGGCCGCTTAGCAAAAATACTACTCTGTAGAAACTGAGCTCTTATTCATTCGCCTTCTTTGCTTCAAACATGCTGCATGTAGTTAGTGGACAATGTGGCTGTACAGTAGACTGGAACTAGTGGACGATTTTTCGATTTCGATGCTCCGCAATCTCCCATTTTATGCGGTTTGGTAAAAAGTGTATGAGCCAAAAAATTTTGGGGCTAGAGTGGGGCTAAATGGCGTCTCATCGAGGTCAAAGTTCACAAAAAAGACAAATTAGACAAATTGCTTCACAGCTGGTCAGAAGTTGCTCTAAGAGGGTTAAAATATATGAATGACCCCCACTAGTTTTCTCTACTGAACATTTCTTTCAAACATATTTATACCCTATCTCCAACCCTTGATGGGGCTCCCATACAAAATGGTCATTTTTATAAAATAGGCTCCCACTGCTCCCAGGTTGCCCACAGACGTGTCAAATGTATGACCGACATCCATTTATTTTCCCTTCCGAATGTTTCTTCTAAACATACCTACCGGCTATCTCCAAGTCTTAAGGGGGCTGCCATACAAAATACATACAAATACATACTTGTAGATGTAGTAGTTAAGTAAGAAGAAAAACATCGTGTCTCGGAAACTACTGAACCGATTTAAATGATTTATTCTGCGATCAACAAAATTCTTCAGTACAAAAATACAAAATTCATTAAGGTTCAGAAATTCACCACCAGATGGCGTCTCCCATACAATCGGATTTGTGACGTTGTCAACTTTTGGGTTTCTACAAAGCAAAATCAAAATTTATTATCGAAACCCCACTAACCTCCCTACTTTGAATATAATTGCAATCGTAATTGAGTGTTAAAAAATGTGAATTTTTTATTCAGTCGGTATAGGTACTCCTTGCGTAGGCAGTTTGGAGCAAAACTTGTTTTCTATGTCACAAGGCGTCATTATAGTCTCTGATGAGTTTCAGTTTCAGAGTTTCGCCCCTTCCACAGCATCGTTGTCCACATGTAATTTATGCACTACAGATCTCACTGTACTGCAGATCTCCCGACGTAAGAGACTGAATCACAAAATATAAATAAACTCAAATTTGCTTAACCCAGATTGCCAAAGATACTACATGTAGTACACCTAACTTTTAAGGTATCTTTTAGAAAGTTTAAAGCCTAGTTGACGCAGCATCTTTTCGCTGGTATCCTATATGTAGTACGATCTGAGTTAAAGACTTCATCATAAACATCTGAGTAGCGCATACCAGCTTTCAAATTACTCCACATGTGCGCCCGATTATGTTATTCAATATTACGCCAAGTAGGGCTTAGCATAATTTTACGCTTCACATTGCATTAACACTGATTAACTTAATTTAATATATGTGGATAATGCCTAAAGCCCATTAGCGCAGCGCAACGACACGTTCGTATGGCAATATTTGGGCTCTACTTGAGCACAATTTCAATGATTTACATAATTAAATTAATGCTCAGACACCTCACACGCCAATGCTCTAAGCAGTGTCAATATGCGCTTAAAATTAGGCAACATTCTGTCTAAAATAAGCATTGTGAAAATCAGCAGCTGCTGATTTCGCGCTGCTTACAATTTTATGACAGGGTTAATTTTTATATGTGCACAGCGAAGCTGAAATGATTCGCCAAGCCGCTGAGGGTTCAAGCAATGCGTAGAGGATTCATTGTTGTGAGAAAGTTTATCTCAAAGAAAAGCAGAATCTCAGTTTTCTGAAAAAATTAATATTTCTATTTTTATTCTCCTTCATTGTTTTCACAGTTTCTTTGCTTTCATTTTTTCCCTCCCTTTGGTGACTTGACTTTGTTCAGAAATCTGTACTTCAATTGTCATATTTTCTTATCTGACCTTCAGTTTTTCCGCTGACAACCAACTCAAGTGGCTTTCATGGCATTCACTTGTTCCAGCTTCAGCAAACTTGTGATGCATTAAACCCAAACAATTCCAAACCAAATCTCGATAGCTTTCATTTTGGCTCATTTTTTGGCTACTTTTCTCTCCCTCCTCTGACTGTGCTCAGTTGGCCATCTTTTATGCTATTTGCTTTGTCTGTTTTTTGTTGTTTTTTGTTTTTGTATAATGTTTATTTACAATGCTGATTATTGCCTCATTTCCGTTTGACCACTTTTATCTTTATGCTTTGTTTTTGCTGCTGCACACGCTGTGCTCGCCTTTTATTCTTTTCTATATTTCGATGGTTTTTGCTTCATTGTTGCAAACGAACCCCTTATGTTCTTTATACATTTTTTTTTTGCTATGCTTTGCCGTAACTTCCGTTTCCGCTGCATTGGTACGTTCGCGCTTACGTTTGTCTGTCCAGTTGGTTTTTGTGTCCCTCGCTCGCTGCCGCATATAAACATTTGTTTCAAGCTCGAGCTCGTCCTGCTGCTCGTTCAGCCAAATGCTAACACAGATAAACATTTCTATTTGTAATGATTATGTTTGCTTATGTTTGGCTGTCATTGTTTTTGTGTGCACGCTTGTTGACTTGATTTTTGCCATTGTTGGCCTTTTGCATGGGTAGATTGGCCGAGCGTGTGAAACGAATAAGTGTAGGTCGCTTATCTGTATTGTTGCTTTTGCATGGCATTATCTTTTATCTGATGGCTTTTTTTATGATTTTCATTTTCGTGCGAATTATTGGCATTAAGAAAATGTTTATGAATTGCTGTGTGCATCGTTGAGTGTCTTCAAAGTGTGACAGCAGCAGTTGACATTTGACTTTGACTTTGGGATGGCAGCTTGAGAAAACTGGTTATTGAATGATAGAATTATTAATTTTTATTTTAAAAAATTAAATTAATTTTAAATATTTCTTATTTATGAAGAAGCCCTTGAATATGTAGATATATGTTTAAGTTAAAATAATTTAATTAGAAATTACTTAACATTTGATACAAACTGATTTCTGCTTGCATTCAACACATTGCGTTCAATAGATTTCTATGCAAAAATTCACAAACACACACACACACATACACAAATACTTGTCTTCTTGTATGTTTGTGCACATATTGAAGAGTGTATAGTGTAAGAATAATGCAGTCTAAGCGCCCCTTATCCCTTTACGTTCTGCATGATTTCACTCGATTGCAGTGAACCGTAGAGAGCATCGGTCAAGCATCATTGAGCCAGCAGTAAAATAGCAATAGACGAGGCTCATTATATATATATTTTATACAATATATGTGTAGTCTATATGTGTGTGTGAATGTACACAGACATAACAACATACATACATACGTTCAGTAATGTGTTCTTTTAATATGGCAAAGAGTTCTCTCAACTCAAAGTGATACAAGTTCAATCACAGTATTTTAAGATTATTAATTGAATAATAAAATTTTTTTAATATTTTTTATGGCACTAATAAATAAAAGAAAATAAATATATATAGTAATTAAATTAATATTTTTTTTTTAATTTCTATTCTGAATGACATTGACGTAAGAAGCATCGGGCGTAACAAGCGAGTTGTCACCGCAGCCTTTGTGAGAATCAAAAGATGTGGCAAAATGGACACATTTTGCCACATGCTGTCTACATACAATCTGACTCGCAACGTCTAGATGCAGCTCCTCATGCGCTCCTCGAGGGTCAGTCCTCCCTCATGCGCACCAACCAAAATATACACATTTAACATTCTTAAATGCAACAAAATTCTAATTGGATGCATACAGAAACTATCAGTTGTTGTTGTCTACATATCTACTCCACCATATAACACACACTTTCTCCACTTAGTATTAAAAAAAATCTCAATTTCTTGCTCGTCTTGCGAACACATCTTTCTGTCACACACAAAAAAATATAACAGAAAAAAACAAAAAAAGCAACCTTCTTTAAAAAGTCTTCGACTATTACAAATTGCGCACCGCATATTTCTAATTAATATGCACCACGTTATACGTAAAAATTTAACCATTGCAAATTTTACTACCCACAATGAATGGAAAGCGCTAAATATGCAGTAAAGCTGCACATACGCCACCAGCCCCCCAATTCGCACTCAGACGTGCTGCCATCGATGTTGCCGCACCGCCGCAAAAACCGCGCACTGTGCATAATTTACGAACTCGCTTTTTTGTTGTTGTGTTTTTTGGGGTTTTTTATTACACTTTTTTTGGTGATGAATTTAGTCAACGATTTGCATTCAATGCGTTTCTTCGTTTGGTTCTCTGCATTTTTGTCTCAATTTGACTTTGCCGCTTTGTGGTTGGTGTTTTTCACTGTTTCTTACCATCATTTCATTTTATTTATTTATTTAATTTTTACTCAACTCGCTACCTACTAGTTTGCGTTGCTTTCAAGCAGCGTTTCGTGCATTTTAAGTTTGTAAATAAAATGGTTTGCATTTTTTTTTGGCGATTACAAAAATAAAACTGAAACAAAAGCAAACGTTTTTTTATTATTGACATTATTTTTGTAATTCATTAATAAACTGACATTCATTAATAAACTGACAAATTTAATTAATCTAATTTTTTTTATTACAGTTTTATTTAAAGTAAAAAATCTTAAAATTTGTTAAGCCAATAAAAAAATGTGCAAAGCCTTTCGTTTAAATTTCACAAACAAAGTTTAAAACAATATTTTTAATATTTTTTTTTAATTTGTAAAAAAAGTGTACAATTTCTGAACAACATTTAACAAATTAAAAAAAAAAAATTTTGAATATATTTGCAAGGTTTTAAAAATTGTAAAAGCTTATTACGAAAATAAAAAAGACAAAACACATTTTAAAAATTTTTGAAAATTTTAGAAATTTTAGATTTTTTCTTTTGGAAATTTTCGAAAAATGTAAAGTATGTTACGTAAAGTATGTTAAGAAATGTTTACACATTTGTAAACATTGCACAAATTTGTTATATATTAACACAATATATTTTCTAAAACAATTTCTAAAATAATGAATTTTTTTCACAAATTAATTTTTTTTAATTTACAAATTTTTCAAAAGTTAAAAAAGCGTTTAAAAATTGTGTGTACAATTTTTTTTTTTCTCAATTACTTATAAAACTTTAAAAATATTTAAAAAATATATTACTTTCTATAAATTTGTTTTAATATAATATAAAGATGTACAGTGGTGTCTGGATATAGTGAACTAATTATTGCATGGCCTGTTCACTGTATTGAGGTTGTTCACTATATCAAGGTCAACATTTTTGTGCAAAAACTCGGTTTATTTGCTCAAAATACACTTTTTGTTTTTTGCTTGAAAATTGTTTTCCATATTTAGAGGCTCGATGTCCAAATTTGGGTGTTCACTATATCGAGGTGTTCACTATATAAGGGGTTCACTATACCCAGACACGACTGTATGTACAAGTAAATATATTTAAAGAAAAACTTTTATATATAGTATATTACAAATATACATAACATATATATATATTGATAAATATATCGATTTTTAAAAACTTGTGTAAAATTCTTTGTAAAAATTTTTTAAATTTTGTTAAAATGCTTTCTAGTTTTTTTTTAATATGTTCCAAATTTCCAAATTTAAAACTTATTTTAAATTCAAACATTTTTTTTTAATTCTACAAATTTGGAAAAATTTGACCAATTTTAACAAACTTTAAAAACAAACTAAAAAAAAAAACTTTAAAACAATTTTTAAAACTTTCAAATATTTTTTTGAATTAATTAATTGTTTCAACATTTTTTTTCATTCAACACTTTGTTAGTTCAATTAAAACTTTAATTATAAATGATTTTATTAAGAATTCTAAACTAAATTGGAACATTTGCAACACAACTAAATTAAAAAGTAATTTCAATTGAATGCTTGTTTTTTTGAGAGCGCAAATTCCTATTTTGCCACTCACTTCAACAGCAGTCGGACAACTTTTCAAATAAATCCATCAAAGCCAGTCATTGAATGTGAATATGAATGTTTCAAAGCACAGAAAAAAATGCATCAAAAAAACCAAATCATTTAAACTTTATTGCATGCGGTGGCGCAAGTAATATTCAATTTATGATAACAACTAAAACGTAAAGGCGAATGTGGACTGTAAGCGTGAAAGAGTAGGAAATTGAACAAATTGAATTTATTTCATCATTTATAACCGACTGGCAGCTTTAACTCACAGCGCCAACACATTGCTTTTAGTCATAAAAGTCGGAAATCACTCAATTTTTATAGGCACACAATGGATAAAAGAAAGAAATTTTCTCATAAATTATTGCTGAGTAATGAACAGACACACACTAAGATCGGCATTTCGCTTCTGAGTTGGTAAAAATGACTGCTGGGCTATGCTCAGTTCAACATTTAAACCAGTTAATCCGTAGTTCGTTGACTACACTTGACCTTAGCATACTTATAGGCTAAACTTTGACTTTTAAACTTTTGCATTTGCACAACACACCACAGTTCCATGTTAATTGATTTTACTTGAAAAAAAACTATATAAATTTATTTAGTCAAAAAAGTCTATGGTTGAATTTTATTGCAGTTCACATCAAACTGACCGCATTGGCTTTGTTGGCCACATGTCTGTGTTGAAAATATATTGACAGACGAATTGAACGCATCAAATCAATTTAAGTGATTGTGTGCTGGCTGATGTTTTTATTGTGTTACACACACACACGCACAGAGAGTCAGTGGAAAGGCTCCAACTACAACCACAACAACTGAATGAATTGTAATGCCAACCAACAACACATGTTTTGGGCCACATGTTATGCAACGCGCCATAAAAACCCAACCAACAACAATCAAGTAGAAAACAAAAATGACTAGAAAGGATTTTCGTGCGCTCCATTTTAATATATCGTTGGGAAAAATTGAAAATTGAAATTGCATCACATACGAATACGAAAAGCAACATCTGCCAGACGTGTGTTCGTTCAACACAAAAATTAATGGTATTTTTTTTATTATTAAGATGTATGGGTGTGCGTGTGTGTGTGTCTGTGATGAAAAACTGAAATGACTGCAATTGGTGCATAAAGAACTCAGCATATGTGAAGCAATTAAATTGATAAAAATTACAGATTCTTTGTTAACTATGAGCAGAAAAACACATAGAAGCGATGAAGTATATGTATAGATATAGTATAGATAGATATAGATAGATGTTTTTGGGGTTGTAATGTACTGAGACCAGTAGTGATCTATTGTGGTTCCTACTACTAACAGTTAGTGAATAAAATTGTGTAACTTACAGAAGTTTGGGTTTGTGATTTCGTCTTCTTCAAGCCAATGCTGACCCAGATAACAATTTCTGCTGTGACATACTGCGTGACATTTCAATAGTTATGATGCACTCAAGAGTCTCCTCAGCTGCCTATCAGATTCTGCAGACACATATGTAACTCTTCTAAGCTGATTGTTTGCATCTGTTTTCTCACAATAAAATATAACTAGAGAGCATTTTTCAGTTACTGTAAGGCTGGGTTGTACTCAGTGGCACACATAGGATTTAATTTGGGGGAGTGCGTACAAAAATTTGAGCTCAATTCCATTTGAAACCATATTTTTCACCAGCAATATTTGTATCTGTGGGGTTCGAACCCCCAAAAGCCTCCCCAGCCCACCTGTGGGCGCCACTGTTTTTCGTCATATTCTTTTTCTTAAGCATGCCTAAGCCATTAGCGTCTGAATTGAGGTTTTTCAAACACTTTTTCAGCCACTCATCTTGATACAAAATGAAATGTCAAAAAAGTAAACCAAGATGCTTTCAGATGTAAAATTCTATGGGCTTTCGAAATGTTCAATTAAAGTTTTATAAAAATTGAAAAAGTTGTGAAGCTTTGTTTAATCCCAATTCCCAGAAGTGAGCCTCAAAGTCTCACCAAAGATTTTAAATGATGATAAATCCCATACTGCAAATTTTTAGATTCTAATATTTTTTGTAATCTTCTAATGGAATATAAGAATTATATTGCATTCATAAATTTAAAATTTTAAACAGTTTTTATACTTTTTAGACAATTATTATATTTTTTTTATATGATAAGCCGTCCTCAACTTGGTCCTCGCACCGCATGGTCTTCCTTTTCACTATTAATTTCTAACTATCGCATAGAACACCTTTTTCGTCGCAGCTTCATCGTCCATACAGAAGACCTTTTAAGTTTCTAAAAATTAATTTCTGATTACACAAATCTATACCTTACAATTTATACCTTACATTTCTTCTTTATGAACCTAACTTTGCATATTTACAGGCGCAAATAAACGGCGAAAACTATTTCACCGTGCGACAACAAATTTTACACACGAAAAATTGATATACTCGCGAAACTTGGGGCCAAATGTAGAGAAGTATTAAATTTTTTATATCTTAAACTAATTAAGTTAGAAGGACGAAATTCAAGGATGTAGTAGTGTACATATTACACCTTAAGATATATTTTTTTTCAAAAAAAACTATTGGAAATTTGCAAGGATAAAGTTTTAAAAGGATATTTGCAATACCTCTTCGTCCTTTTGCACCAAAACATTCAATTTTCTAAGATTCTAAGGATTTTTTCCTTTCATTTAATACCAATGTTGTTATTCCAGAATGCGCTCAATTTTTAAAATAATTTCATGAAATAAACATGTCCTTGAAATTTCAAAGACCTTTAACAAAAAATCCTGACGTCAGAGGGAAAAACTAAAAACGCAGTTTTACTACATTTGGCCCCTAGTTTTGCGAGTATATAGACTTTTTCGTGTGTTTTGAAATTTTTTGATTTTTGTGTTTTCGTCCAGTGTTGCAGAACCTTTTGTCCCCTTTTAAATTTAATATCAAGTGCCATTATTTTGCACACTAAAACACTATAAAGCAACCACAAAAGGACACACACACGCACACACGTAAAGATGCTCAAGCAAAGGAGTAGTGCATGTAAGTGTTGCTACGTTTTAAGGAAAACCAATGTCACCTTAGGGAACGCATTAATAACCAACGATTGAGAACACAACCAGCACAGTGCCGCCTTTATTTCGCATTTTTGTTAAGCCCGAAAAGAGGCCACCGTTGTAGTAAGAAGCAGTTAAAAAGAAAGAAAATTATATGTAAAAACAAAAACAAAAATATTGAACACATTTAAAAAGTGTCAGCACAAGAAATGAGTTTTTGCCTACAGCAAGAAAAATTAACTACTTTATGTGCTGTTTTACTTGTTCCAGTGTGACTGTACGTGTGTGTGTAAAAGTCAAGCCGTTTAATGACTTTTCGTTGACAATATATACGACGCCCACTATAACAGTTCGATTTTTCGCCATTTTGCCACTTTTCTCTGGCTTTACTGTCGCTTTTGGTTGCATACGTTTTTTCGTTTGGCATTAAGTGTAGTTTGTTTTATGTTGAAAATTGAATTTTTATTGCTACTACTTCTTCGGTTTCTTTGCGTCTTTTTTTTTCTTAGTGAACGTTTGGTTATAAAGTGATTATAGTCCATAAGTTTTATGCAACTTAAGTGTTGTAAAGGGACACTTTGTTATTTTGCTGAAAATGTAGCCAAGTGTTGGCAGTGTTTGGGGGTTTTTTTTTTTTTTTTTGAGAGAGTTTTTGTAGTAAAATAACGCGCAGCAAATGGTAATGTTTATGTGTCTTGGACGTTAAGGTGCAAACAGGCATAAAATTTGTGCGTTACCCGTTGAGGAGCAGAGAATGTCGTGAGCATGTGGCACAGAAGGGACATTATCGAGGCAAGTGCTGGGTTGACATTTTGAGTGTTGATTGTGGAATGGCAAATTGAAATTGCTTAAGTTTATGTAGTCACAACAAAGAAGAGACAAATGAGCATTGCAGCATTGGGCGACAGAAATGGGTGATAGAGGAAATGGCAGATTTATTGCTAAAGACAATAAAAGAATAAACTTGAATAAAGAGAATTGTGGTTGAAATTTAAGTTTAAGATTTGAGTTTTAAATTCTACTAACTGAAGGTCTATGTTTGCTTGCTTTGAATTTAATGTGAAAGTTGATTGTTAAAGGTCTTTATTAATTTTCTTAGTTTATTCATTTAGTTAATTAAAGCATAGTTAAATTATTTGGTCAAATTTCTTATCTCAAATCAGCATTTTTTCATTAAACAAAAAATGAGTACCGGATGTTGAACGTAATTACAGATACACATATATGAACTTACTCGTTCCCACACATGCACACACACATTTGTACGCTTGTGTGTGTGTGTGTGTTTGTGTGTTCAATGGGGAAAAGAATTAAGCTGCATAATCAATGCCGCCATTGCTCAGCATTGCCGCCAGCTGCCTTCATTTGCAGTGCGTATAAATGCACGCATACACACACCCATACACACACACACACATACGCACATGTACATATGACAGCAGCCAGCATGTGGCACGCAGCTGCCGTTGGCCTTAAAAATTATGACGAAAATCGTGTCGTTACTGCTGTCGCTTTGTTCCTTTTATGGCCATTGCAGTCTGTCATGTTCCACTGGTGGTTGTTGTTGTTGTTGGTTTGGTGCTGGTGTTGCTCTCATTACTGCTGTCGTGCAGTTTTGTTTGTCGCAGTCATTGGTCTGTATTGTTGTTGGTGTTGTTGTTGTTGTTGTTGTTTTTGTTGTTATTGTTGTCGACAATGCGTTGGTGTTTATGTGCTTTATGCTTCGGTCTGTCGGTGCCGCGTTGTCATCTCTGTTGCTGCTGCTGCTGTTGCAGCTGTTATTGTTCGCGCTCTTTGTTGCTGTCGCTGTCATTGTTGTTGTTGTTGTACTACTACTGCTGTTGTCGCCATTATTATTATGATTATTGCCGTTAGCGTGCCATATTTTTGTGCTTCATCATTTTTCGCGGTCAATAAACAATTCGTAATGACAGCAATTTGACTGGAAGCGTTTTGCTGCAACCGCTCGCCATAACCATACATTTTATCCGATTGCAAATACACACACACACATGCACACACATTCAGGTTATTTATAAATTATTATTATTTATAAATCTGATCGACAGTTAGGCCACTGCAGCAGTCATTGAAATTGTTTACAACCATTTTAAATCCATATTTTATGTATATTGTCAGCATATGAGTAAAGTGTTTAATAAACGACCATAAATAAACACAATTGCGGCCTTTTAATATTTATTATGGCCACTTGTTGATCTCAGCCGATATTAAATGCGCATCGCGTACCATACAAGGTCAGCCCAAAAGTATGCCACAAAGCAAATTAAATATGTCAAAATCATTGAAAGGTTCAATTGAAAATGCAAGCATATATTTAGGCTGAAGTTTTAAACTATGATTGCCAATAGAGAGGTCAAGTGTAAAAAATATAAAACAAAATTTCACTAAACCTTAGCGCACTTAATACGAGTAAAAATGTTTTTCGTTTGAAATCAATAATCATTTAGTTGTCAAATCGAATTAATACCCATCACGTCAATTGAAATTTCAATGGCTTCTCCATAATTTGAACAAAAACATTTTCACAATCTCATGTTCTATTCAAGAATAGTATAACGGAAGCTAAAATGACAATCAAAAATATCTGCAGTGCACAAAGGTAAACATTTTAAGTGGCATATAGAATGTCATGTAATAAACTGTAATTTGTCATTTCAGTTATTTATTATGTACTCATATATGTCTACACATACATATATTGCTAAAATTTCGAAACACTTTAAACGTGAATGTATAACATTACAAAGAGGTTAAAGTTCAATTCGATTACAAAATTTAGTACTTTCTAAATTTTTTAAAATTTCATTTAGTTTGTTTTTAATTATTTCTTAAATAGAATTATATTTTGAATTAAATTTAAGTTCTTTTAACAATAAATTAATATTCCTTTTTAAATTTTCTTTTAATTAAGTTTTTAAATTCAAATTTTCATTCATTTAATTTGAATTAACTTTATCATTTTAACTCATTTTGTAATTTGATTTAATTTAAAATTTTTTATTTCATTTCCATTTCGTTTTCATATTTTCAAATTTGAATTTTAGATAGTTTTTGAAATTTTATTATGCATTCAAAGTCATTTTTAAATTTTAGTTTTAACTTATTTAATGCTTTTCTTTATTTATATTTGATAGTTAAATTTTAATTTCAAATAATTAAAATTCAATACTGTTAACGACGATGTTATATACTTTGTACGATGTACATACTTTGCCTTTTTTTACTTTATATGTTTGTTAAAAATATAAATGAAAATCAAGTTATAAAAAAAAAAACAATTTGTCAAAATGAAAAAATAATAAAAAATCATTGTTCATTGTTTATCAGCAATCATCGGAAGCACTTTAAATATCGTTTTAAATAAATTCTCTTTTTAATTTTAATTTTATTTTTTAATTTAGTTGTAGTTAAATTTTGTTTTAATATATTTGAATTTTGTAATAAAAATTGGTTTTTTTTTAATTTCGTTTTACTTTTGATTTCAAATTATTTTTAGTTTCACTTTTGTTTATAATTTTAATTCTATTTAAAATTTAATTTTCATATTAATTTCATTGTCATTTTCATTTCAGTTTTAATGTTAGTTTCAATTCCAATGTTAATTTTAATTTTATTTTTATATTTAACTCAATTTGATGTTTAATGTTATGTTAATTTTAGCTTTAATTTTAATTTTAGTTTTAATTTTAATTTTAATTTTAATTTAAATTTAAATTTTAATTTTAACTTTTATTTTAAATGTAATATTAATTCTAATTTTATGTCTAATTTCAATTTCAATATTAATTTTATTTTTAATTTTAATCAAAGTTCTACAGTACAATCTCGATAATTCGGATACTCGCTAACACGGACAACGCGGTAATCCGGACACCCAATTGCTTTATATTGTGGACTCTGTAATCCGGACACCACATCTTTTATTTACCTCACATATCCGAACACTCATTTTTATCTGCTTTTTATAAATTATAAAAGTTTAATCTAACTGTGTAAACTAAATCAAATATTAATAATGGCACCTATAGTTAAGAAAACACGTACAATTTAACGATGGAAAAAAATTCTAAACAAATTAAGTCAAGGAAAGTCACTGCGTCAACTGGCAGTGAAGTACAATGTAGGCAAATCTAGAATTTCTAAAAAAAAAGAGAAACAAAATGAAAATTAAAAATTTCTTTTAAAATCACCAAAAATGTTCATAACATACTAAAAATAAAATGTTTAAGCAAAAATAATTTTTTTAGTTCAATAACAACTACGTTTCATTGGTGTTCAGTAGTATTTTTATCAATTTTTTTGTAATCTTGGTAATCCGAAATTTTCGATATTTCGGACAGTGCCTAATTTTTAATTGTCCGGATTATCGAGATTATACTGTACTTTTGACTTCAATTTAATGTTAATTTAAATTTATATTTAGTTTGAACTTTAGTTCTATTTTTGGTTTGGTTTTAGTTTTAGTTTTGATTCTAATTCTATTTCTAATTCGAATTATTCTAATTCTAATTTATATTTAACTTTCAGTTTAGTTTTAGTTTTTTAACTTAAATTTTCATTTTAGTTCAGTTAAGAGTTGGCAACTCAATATATTTCCCATGCTCTAATATTCCAGTCTTCCAACCTTCGTTGTACATAAGCAAATACTTGTATAAATAGTATGTAAAAATTAATTTACTTTCTCTTCTGTGTTTGAACTCTGTCGAATAAAAAACCTTGCTCTGCAAACCTTCTAACAAGTTCCAGTTTAATTTTAATTTTAGCTTCAATTTTAATTTAATTTTAAATGTTAAATTTAATTTAAATTATAATTTTAGCATTAAATTTAATTTTAATTTTAGTTTTAGTTTTAATTTGAATTTTATTGTAATTATAAATTTTAACTTTAATTCTAATTCAAATTTTAATTTAAATTTTAATTTTGTTTTGTATTTGAATTTAAATTTTATTTTTAATCTTACTTTTAATTTTAGCTTTAATAAAATTTTAATTTTAATTATGATTCCAATTTAAATTTAAATTTTTTAAATTTAATTCTTAGTTATTAACTTTTAATTTTAATTAATTTAAATTTTAATATTTTGTAAATAATTTCAATAATCTGTGTTTAAATTTAAATTTTATTTCTATTAAATTTTTTTCACTAATTGAATTATGTTGTAAAACCAATATTTTGAATACATCAAACCTCAATCCTAACAACCATTTGACATTAACTACTTAAATACAAAAGTATATAAAAATAAAAAACCTACGACCAAACAGTCAAGAACTTTCTTGAACTTTGTAGCATTACCGCCATTCAATGATTTTCACTTAAATATAAACTTTCATACTTCATTGTTATTTCCCTCTTACAGAAATATTGCTTCCTCATACAAAAAAAACCATAGCCACACAATGTTCCAGACACTCGTTGCCATGCCGAAAAGTATGCAAAATATGCTAACATGTTGCCAGTATTAACAAGAAATCATGCTTTCAATATTTGCCTGACTGTTGGCGGTGTATTTTTGAGTTACTTAAAAGTCAAGCATAATTTTAGGCGCTGTGGGTTTTTTGTTACGATTTCATAGAAGTTCTTTTTTTTGGAATGCCAACACATAAAACTTTTAATAAATGCTTGTTAGTAACTTGTGAGAGAAAAATTATAACAGCGTGTGTACAGAATAATGTGTGGGCAACAAAGAGCAGCCGAAAAAGTTGGCATAAATAAACTTGGGATTAGGAGAGTTATGGTAGAACTTCTGTTCGGGGGTCTAATTGAATTAATGGGAATCCTTTCTTTTTGTATATTGGAGGTCAATCAATCTCAATGGGAGGAAATAAAATTGAATCTTTCGATCAAGGAGAGTACCACCACGATTTTGATATTCATTGCGCTTGCCAGATAATGTGGGGAGTCATGTTACCGGAGTCAATTAGGAATTCCTTCTTTTTGTTCTTTGAAGGCAACCATTAGTCTCAATACCTTTTTATAGTAATTTATATTTATAAAAATTCAGCCTAAAAGCATGCACCAAATGATAAAATAAATTAACTCAAATTTAATAGGTGTGTTCACGTCGTTGCCTGCCGTCACCGCGCATCACCTAAACTGTAAAATAAAGAACAAATAATTATACATAAATAATATGTAATATACAGTACATATCCTCTCCCATCTCGTTTACTTACCTCATTCCCATATACTTACCTTCTCCTATATACTTACCCTTATATACTTACCATTTGTGCATCTCCGCTATTCCTCATCCGCTATCCTCGCTCTCATGCAGCCCTTGTATACTTTCCCTATGTACTCACCGACGGCATCCCTCGCTGTCCTAAACGGTGCTTGCGCGGCTGACGGCTAGTCACTCATCATCCGAACACCGGCGTGAAACCATCCTACACGAAACGATCAGCGACTTACCACAAAACGATTAACCACTGACATATTACATTCAACACGAATCCAAACATTTAACAAGTTACACTTTGGATCAAGTCCACCTCATCATTCGCACATAGAACATAAATTTATTAGACATAGACTACAAATTCATTGTACATAGATCACCAACTCTACATTGTTCACTAAACTTTACACAACAATTCTGTTTGAAACAGTATACAACATCTATTTTATCACGAATGTACTATATACATATTACATATTGAATTAACACAAAATACAACCACGAATTATAACGTTTTCAAATACTCCGTCTACATTATTTCGTGCGCGCCTGTAAAAGTTATTCTCGGCGTTAACAAGGTGGGATTGAACTCAAGTAGCATTAATTCGCACTTGTGGAAAATCCACAACCAACACGCATGACAGCACATTTTCAAATCTAATTAAAATTAAATGTTAATACATATACCGAAAGCGACCTTGAACTTAAGTGCCATTAGCACACAATTGTAAAGCATAGTTTCAGGGTAATGGGTTTTATAATGTTAAGCAGCAAATGTACTACAAAGGTCAAACATGGCATTGAACACTTTTTAGCAGAGACCTAAAATAATTATTATCCATATTTTTGGGAATAAAAAAATTGCCCTAATTTAAGAAATTTCTATACTTATTGCTTTATAATAATTATTCCCAATAAGAAATTTTTTACGTCGGCTATAACTATTATCATGTAATTAATATTTTTGAGTTGCTTAATAACTCTTATAAGTAACAAATATATTTTTCGTTGTCGATAATTATTATTTTGGGAATTTTGTTTTTTACATTGCTTCATAACTTTTATTTATGACTTTTTTAATTTACGTTACCGATAACTATTATTTTGAAACATATTTTTTTTTACGTTGCTTCATAACTTTTATTTATGATTTTTTTTTCATTTACGTTGCCGATAACTATTATTTTGAAAAACAAATTTTTTACGTTGAATTACTACATTTTGGATATGAATTAAGTTTTAATTGTTCTAAATTGACAAACGCAAATTAACTGCAGAAACCTAATTTCCACCCACAACTAAACAATTAAAAATCAATTCATACTCAAAATGTGGTAAGGCAACGTAAATAAAAAAAAATTTTTCAAAAAAGTTATGAGGCAACGTAAAAAAAATTGTCATTCAAATAATAGTTATCGGCAACGTAAATTAAAAAAACATCATAAATAAAAGTTATGAAGCAACGTAAAAAAAATTTTCTCAAAATAATAGTTATCGGTAACGTAAATAAAAAAGTCATAAATAAAAGTTATGAAGCAACGTAAATAAAAAAAATCCCAAAATAATAATTATTGAGAATGAAAAAAATATTTATTTCTCATAACAGTTATTATGCAACGTAAAAATTAATTGTCACAAATAATAATTATAATCAACAAATAAAATTGATGTTGCATTGTAATAGTTACATTGCAATTAATTTCTTAAAAAACTTATAATAGTTAAGTCCCTGCTTTTTAGAATATTTTAATTCACATTAACTATACTCAATGACCAACTAGAACAGTTTTTCAAATCTAATTAAAATTAAATGCTAATATACCGAAAGCGACCTTGAACTTAAGTGGCATTGTGCAATTGTAAAGCATAGTCTCATAGTGCTATTTTATGATTTCAAGCGCAGCACCTGAAGTGCCTTGAATAATTTTTTATTTTATCATAGTTGAACTTGACTCTGATTTTGTGAATGAAATAAAAATAAATATACACACTTCTAATAAACATTAAAAAAAACTGCTGCCACTAGTGCAAATTATGCCTTGAATCTATTTAGTTGGCATCCTTTAAATGCACTCACCGCACAGTAACGTTGTCCAACATTGCCCCACATTCTGCAATGCAACACACAAGTTCTCCATCCAACAAACTCAAATAACAACCGACAAGAGTGGGAGAGACCGCGCCCGTATATGAGACGGACAATGTGAATGAAATGTGCAAAAAAGTAAAACATAAGCTAAAAGGAAATGCCAATATCCTTTAGCAACACAGCAAATGCTACCCTTCATTTGCTGCGCCTGGCAGGTAGGCAACGTTCACTCGTCGTATTTTTATTATTTCTTATTTCTCCCTTTGGGTTGGTTCATTTCTTTTGCCTTTTTACTTTGCTTGCCAGACATTTCACAGTACATTTCCTTTTAGCCTTCGCCTGCTTTCAATGGAAATGCAATTTGTGCATATAATTAACCTGTTTATGGCTGGCAATTAATGAGCCACTGTGTGCTGCACAGTTTAGTTTGTATTTGCAACGGCAAGTGGGTTGAAAGTTTGAGTAGGTATGTGTGTGTGTGCGATTAAATTACTTGCCGGCAAGCTTACTAGAAGAAAATTTCTCATTTGGCTTGCAATTATGCATACAAATACAAAAAAAAAGGTATTAAACAAAAACAAAAGTTTTCAAATCAATGAGCATTAAACAGGATTTATGAAATTTAAATACAAATTAAAAACAAAAGAAAATATAAATAAAAACCAACTCTCATTCCTTCAAGTACCTTAAAAATATGAATAAAGCCAACTTTAAAATTATTTGTATTTCCTCAAATAACAATTTGTTAAACGATTAAATGCATGCCGCAAAAACCTTCCTTCAATTTTTTCCTTAACATTTCGTCCTCATTCCATCAGACACTCTCTCAACAATTATCCTCAAATGTTTTTCTATCCACATAGAAATTTTCCCAAAAGCCTAAATATATGTTGTAAAAAATTCCATCTGCCCAATTTTAAAGCGCCTTCAATTAACCGCACATCTTGTCCGGTTTTCAGCATTTCCGCTCTTCCAACGAGCAATGCCGATTTTAATTTCCCAATGGTGTCATATGCACATGTCACGTCGTTCGTCACTGACTGTGCGCCGTTCGCCCGAAACTATGCACACATTTTTACCCGCACACCGACGTCATCGAGCCAAAGCAGCGCATGAAACTTGCAAACAGCTATTGACACAAACGGAAGCGCCTCGGCTGGTGCACTCTGGCAACTAACTCGTCGGCTACCGAATAACGGGTTACTGCCGATAGATACACGCAAATATCGTATGTGCAGCATACTTATGGGCGCATGCCTTGGCGCGCGCTGCACATTCGCTCGCTTGTATGCATGTTAGTGTGTGTTAGTTTGTGTGTGGTTGTGTGCATTTCGGCACTCAACGGTAAATTCTGCAGCAGCATTCGAGCCTCAGCTATGCTGATCCATTGCCTTACATGGCGCAATCAATATGCCTTAACCCTTTCGGAACTTCTTTTTTGTTTTAGACTTTAAAAATTCTTCTTTTCCATTTTATAACTATTTAAGTCTACATAATGAATAATCAAAAGTAATTTTTTTAAATATTGTTCGAAAAAGTGGTTTTTGGGCATCATGTCATATGGCATAGAATGTACTTAAGGGGGGGTTCTACCTTGTGCGTTTAAAAAAATCCAATTTTTTTTTTATGCATTTTTGGATTAATACATGATTGTAGAATACGCTCCCAAAATTTGAAGTTGAAATCTTTCGAATTACGGAAGCAATTTATAGAAACAGGTAGCGGTGTCGGGCGCGCCGACCTGCTGAAGCAAAACTTTGAACGCGTTTTTCTCAAAACTACATTTTTTGACCTGGCGGAAGTGATTTAGGCCACACGAGTTGAGCAATAGCTACGAAATTTTAAACAGTCATTTATCAAGGTCTTAGCTATGGCACGAACTAGGATCTTCAAGAAATAATAATTTTTTCTCATTGAAAATAGAAATTTGTATTGAAAAAAGTAGGTAAAAATTGAATTTTTTAGTCAAAATCGCATATTTCCTTCATTTTTCATTTTTTTTAAAAAATCCTAGTTCCTGCCATAGACAAAAGGATACAGAATAAGAAACAATTTCATTTTTGTGTTTCAAGTCATCTCAAACAGCGGCAGGACTTCCGTGAGTCAAAAAGTCCTTCCGCCATTGCTCGATGGCCCCCTCCCCCCCTTTGCATATTTTATCTTGAAACTTTTTTTACTTGTACAATAAACATATACCTACATCTAAAAAAATTGTCCAGTGTTTATCTTTAAAACCTTCCCATCAACAATTTTTCAAAAAAACATGTTTTCTCGGCCGCACAAGGTAGAAACCTGCCTTAAAGGAAAAAAAATATTATTTTTAATTATTTAGATTTATTTAATGTATTCGATTTAAAACAGAACTTAGTAATAAAATAAGCTGGGTAGGTATATCAGAGACATATCTGATAGATCAGTACACGATTTCCCTAACGGAGGAAGGTACCTGAATCGGGGTGTATGGACCTGGGATTATCTTTATCTCCATTAAGATACTCGGAACCTACATGAAAGCAGACCACCATGAAAGGTGCGCTCACTTCAATCTGGTAAAGAAATACCGGAACCGGAAGATCGCGATCCTGTCGGTCAGCCAAGCGGCAATCAAGGCATTAAGATCCTACCAGGTATCCTTGAAACCGGTGTCGGAATGCCTTCAGAAGCTGAACGAACTTGGCCGTTACAATCAGGTATGGGTCCTCTGGGTTCCGGGTCACGCCGGTATTGATGCGAATGAGCAGGCCGATAAACTTGCAAGAAGGGGGGCGTCTACACCCTTCGTAGGCCCTATCCATCCTTTCTAGGAAAGACAAGATAACCATCCGGAATTAATCATCCTTGAACATTCCAAGATGGTTATTGGATCTTACAACAAGAAAAGGTTCGAGGAATGTATGAGTCTCTCAAAGAATAATCTAAGGATTATGACAGGTATATTGGCAGGGCATTGTAGACTGAACTATCATCTAACCAAACTAGTTATCAGGGTGAACGAACTCTGTAGGTTCTGTTTGCAGGACAATAAAACTGCAATACACATACTAAACATATGCCCTGCACTAATGTACAAACGAAAAAAGCTTGGTGATTTTATTATACCAGGTTCGGACTGGATATCCAGAGGCTTAGGAAATATACTAAGATTCATATTGGATACTGGACTCACGGACGAACTGTGAAGGCCAAGAAGGGGGCAAAATAAATCTTTCAAGTCGCAGTGCACATTTCCCGCCAATAATAATAACTATTAATGCAATTTTAAAGATTTTACGTTACAAAAGATACATTCAAATGCATTAATTTTATATTATACATTAACGCTTTCAAGACCAAAGGGATATTTTTGTTCAAAAGAAGACACCATTTTAATTTTGGGTTCTTTTAGGCTTAACTTATTCGTTATAAAACTTGTTTTAGAGAAAATTGAGAAGGTGTCCACTTCTCAAAAGCTTAAGGTTCTGTAGGTGTTAAGTACAAACATAAAATACCCTACACCTATTCCTCGAATAGTATATAGATAATATTAATTTTTAAGGTATTTTTTTTATTTTTTTTAAACTTTTTTATTTTAAACTTAATAGTTCACAAAATACAATAAAAAACATAAAAAAGGAAAATTGTATTGTTTATAAATGAAGCGCTTTTCAATCAAATAACAAATTTGTTTTCCGTTGGGTAAAATCTATGCCATATGGCATAGTAAGAGCTAAAAAAACCGTAAAGCCTTTATTTGGGATCTAACTTTTTTTTCCCCTTACTAAAGCAATAAATACCTACTAGATTACTTACAGAAAGCTATAAAATAAATTAATTTTTGCAATAGAATAAATAAAAGTACGAAGTGATCTTTTTTTGTAAAATACGCAGCTCGATAGGAATGCGCACTTTCTGAACCGTTACAATTTACTGGGTACACTAATCGAAATATTTTATTCATTATTTGGTATAAAAAACTTTAGAGAAAAATACAAAAAATATAAAAATATAGTATTCACAAGCTTTTTGACCTAAAACAGGCACTGAAAAGAGACTATGCCATATGGCATAGAATAACCGAAAGGGTTAAGCGCCTAAAGGCATGCCACACGCACAGACACGTACTGAGCCTATGCTGCAAGCTGTATTGCACATGCACACGTTCCATAGTATACTTGCAGGCGCTTGTAAGCGTTTAAGCATGTTGTTCGGCTAACTTAAAATTTAATCAGTGCTAAGTGTTAAGATTTTCGGCCTAGTTTGGGTACTAAGCGGAAAATTTGCGTTAATTGTCCTTTTAAGATGTGCCAAATCCCTCTTGAGCGGCTGATTGAAATGGATTTTGCAAAATTCGACAACATGTATAAAAGCGAGAGTGTTCGATATTCGATTTTTTATTTGAAGAAGTAGTTATGAGCTATAGAGTTCAAATTTCATGACACCTACTTCTTTGCAATAAAAATTCACTAAAATAGATACCATTCAGGCAGGGTTGAAAATTTTTGCCCCAAAGAGTAAATGAGTAATCACAGATACTGAGAACCGTCCCTATCACCCTTAAGAAACAGAAAAAAGACAGGTAATCTCTAAAGGGGGCCTGCCAGCGCTCAGCATTAATGAAGGTCTATAAGTCTTTCTATCTGAAGAAACCTCCACTTACCAGTTTGAATGAAGCCATGAAGCAAGCGCTTAGCTTTGCTATCTTTGATTTTCCAAAGACAGATACGCTGTGAATCTGACCATAGAAAAGATAAAAATCATTATAGAACAACACAAATTCAAAATATAAAATAAAACAAATGCGATTTTAATTCAATTTATTTAATAAAATTTATTCAATCACTGAGATGTAAAATTGACAGATAAGTAAAACAAAACAATTTCAATATCCTTAATTCAATATAAATAAATTTATACCTAAAACTAAACACAAATGGCTCGATCCTATGTGTGCTAAATATGTGTAATTTTTTTTGCAAAAATATTTTTGCTTAAATAATTTAATATTAGTTGATAGCAATTTATGATTTTCCCCAAAGCTTTACGCAAAGTGGACATTTATTTTAACTACCAACAAAACTTCATTCAAAAATCAACTAATCATATTATGGTATGCAGTATTAGAGCATTAAGTCCTTAGGGAATGTTTAAATGAACTCACACACACACACACACTCGGAACAAATTCTAGTAAGCAGCTCACATACTCGTACATGTGCAAGTAATTGAATGGCAGTTACAGCTGTACACTGAAGTAGAAGAGTCTACGTACGGAAAACTCGTAGCCTCTTCTAAAGTTT
Organism: Melieria crassipennis; assembly: GCA_963668005.1. NCBI lineage: Eukaryota > Metazoa > Arthropoda > Insecta > Diptera > Ulidiidae > Melieria > Melieria crassipennis. Next base: position 62,875,416 of record OY764961.1, on the reverse strand, counting down.
TTATGCCCACAAGTAATGCACTGAGCCTAGGAATTAAGTTCTTAGAGTTTTTTGATCAAGTCTTAGAACTCCTGGGCTTCTCTAAGTAATAGTTTCGGTAAGCCAAAAGAAATTAAGTATCTACTGTTAGTATGCCAAACTACCTTTTTGGTGTCTATAGATGATCTAATTGTGAACCAGACTACTTACATCATCGAATTACTTAATTTCTTACTTGATTTCAAACGTAACTTTGGCTTCACAGGAGATGACTTTCGATTCCTATTATTCATTATATTTATATCAGTTATTACTTAGAACTTATTATTCGAAATCTTTAATTACTTAGTATTTTTTTTAATCTGCATTTGAATTGGTTTATGAAGACAGACTTATTCCACTTAGTGTAAATGTTTCTAAAATTGTTTTGGTAATATGCACCGTTATATTATATCACAAATTAACCAACATGTGTACATATATTTGGCTTAATTTATGACAACAAATGGCACCTAAATGCTTACAGCAATGGTCGATTATTGTTGGCTGTAATCAAAACTTTAACATCATAACAAAATTTGATTTTCCGCCAAAGATAAGCCAAAGTTAATAAAATACACTTACACACACTAACACATATCAAAACACATATACTATGACTTAAGACAAATTTTGAGCATAAAATTGCCATTTCCAATGGGCAAATGCAATAAAGTTGTGGCCAATTTAATTGCCAAGAGGCTATTCAATGAAAAATACATGTGAATAGTTTCGTGTGTGTGTGCGTGTGTGTGTGCTTATATGAAAATGCCCGAAACACAGGAATATTTTAGTAGACAAGAACTTTCTGTCGAGTCTAATGTGTTTAGTGTTGCTTTCAAGCAGCATAAGCGCCTTACAGTATGCTGCAAATTAATTAAGAAATTTACAAAAACACACTTTTGCCCTGAGAGCAATATTTACACAGCAATAAAAAGAAATTTATTATAGACAAAAGCATACAATTTAATTTAAAAAAATATTGCCCAAGGAAAAAACCAAAACAAAAGCCATAGCATGAAAGTAAACGAAGCGAAACCGACAAAACATTGCTTATTGGATTTTGTTGTGCGTTAATCAATGCCATCGTTGCAGCTGTTGTCAGTGTTGTGTTGTGTTGTTGGTTGAATGCTGCACAGACACTTGAGCCCATTGCAAGTGCTGCATTAATTGCTGGCATTGCCGATGATTGCAGCTGTTGGGTTGGTGCCGATGCCGGTTTATGATGCCGGCAGCGCAGTCAGTGACTTGTAAAAAACCAACTAAATATAAAGAAAATATTGAGCTGAAAATGATTTGGGTCAGTAGCAGGTTGAACTTCTTGCAATACGGTTTTCACTTGAGCAACAATTACGATTCGATTGCAGCTGCAATTTGTGCTCAAGTCTATAAATATTCAGTAGACAATGGAGTTGAGGGGAAAAATTTATCGAATGTTGCTGGCTTTAATTTCTTATGTGCAGCAGATAAGTTGATCAATATTGAAGGCAAGGCACTTTAAAACTAAACTAAACCATACGAATTCGTTCTCTTGGCCAACTGCCAAATAGCTCAGCAGACAATGCACATAAACGGCTTTCATCGATGAGCCAACGCAGTGGTAGAAAATGCCAAAGTCAAAGAAAAAATTTATTATATTTTATATTATGAGACATTTTTAGTACAAAAAATTCAATTTTCTATGGCATCAAGTGTTGAAAAAACGCACAATAAAATTGATTTATGGGAAATTTTTGTAGACGAGTAGAAATTTTGCATGTAGTATAAAAATGTTTGCTTTTACCCGAAGCTCGTAATTGGTTTAATGTTATCCTTTTAGGATATTCTTTGTCAAAATACAGTCAGACGCTTGTGGCTGTTAAGAAAGCTTGAAAATGTTTCAACTTCAGACTTAATCGTTCGTCTTTGAATCGTCTATATAGAAGCCTGATAGCATCTTTCAAACTTGGCAATTAATTTGATGATATTCTTTTAGGATATTCTTAGTCAAGTTGTAGCCTGACACTTGCGGATGTTAAGTAAGTCTGGAAAATGCTTCAGCTCCGGTCTGGTGGACTGAAGAGCAGATAGTCCAAAGCTGCATACTCAATCGTTCATCTTTGAGTCGTCTGTATAGAAGCTTGTCGGCTACTTCTGGTAGTTCGCTCCTTTTTCATAAATGCCAGAAGAAGTTTGTTGAAGCAAACTTAATGCAAAACTACAAAAAATTTCATAAATTTATATAAAAATTTAAATAACCCATTTCAATGTCAATCAATTATGAAGCTCACATTAGTGTCACTCTATTCCAATAATTTCAAGTATAAAAAAAATCACACAAAGATAATCCGTGCGAATATATACTCATTGCATGCCAAGTGCCATCAAGTGCACGTCGAGTAGAAAATACGCTAAAGACGATACATACCGCTGAGACACCACAGCACAGAGCCAACGTATACGTAGTGTTCCTGTGTGAGTGCGTGAGTGTGAGTACGCCTGTGCGCTTATTAACCCATATTAAACCGCACTTAGACCAGCATAAAACCGCATTAAAACACACAAAATAGCAATGCGGCACACACATTTACGCATTTCCCAAATGACACTTGAAGGCAATTCAAACAGACACAGCTATGATGCACTTGTGCTGCGGCAGCAGTGCGTCCATGTGTTTTTGTGCATCTATGTGTAAGTTTGTGTGTGTTTATGCCTGGCTGGCACTTTGCACAACATAAAACCATGAAATGTTGGCTCGACTGGTTGGCATTTGAGTGACGTAACGCAGCGTCGCGTGAAATCTTGAGCTGAAAAATCAATGCTCAAAAGAATGCGCTAAGCACAGCTGAGTGCGACACTCGAAACAGATACGCGAAGTTTTAAAAAGACGCTGTCGATGTGGGTGGCTGGAGTTAAGGGTACTGAAAGCAGGCAGCTCTCAGTGAGGAGAAAACTTGAAGAAAGAGATCATCAATTAAACCTTTTTGACAGCTTTATTTAGCTCATATCCAAACCATATCAAACACTGCAACTATGGTTGGCGCCTCAACTGAAACTGGAAAGTTTAGGGGAGTAAGGACTACTTCAACGATTCCTTTCTCTTTTCAGTCACAGTATAATGGTCCGAGTTGGTTGAACAAGAAAGGAAAGAAGGCTATGAATGGCTTCCACACTTTCTGCTTACCCTTATAGCACATCTCATCAGATCACATCGCAGCACAGCACATCACATCACATCACAGCACATCATATAACATTACGTCAAATCAGACCACAGCACATCAGATCATAACACATCATTACGTATCACTTTACGTCAAATCAGATCACAGCACATTATATCGCAACAGAGCACATCATATCACATCATATTACATCACATTACATTACATCACATCAATTCACATTATTTCTCATCACACATTACATCAGCTCATATGAGAGCATATGACATCAAATCAAATCAAATCAAATCAAATCACATCACATCACATGAAACCACATCATATCACATCACACCACATCACATCACTTCGCATCACATTACATTATATCACATCACATCACATCACATCACATCACATCACATCACATCACATCACATCACATCACAGCACATCATATAACATTACGTCAAATCAGACCACAGCACATTATATCGCAACAGAGCACATCATATCACATCATATTACATCACATTACATTACATCACATCAATTCACATTATTTCACATCACACATTACATCAGATCATATGAGAGCATATGACATCAAATCAAATCAAATGAAATCAAATCAAATCAAATCAAATCAAATCAAATCAAATCAAATCAAATCAAATCACATCACATCACATGAAACCACATCATATCACTTCGCATCACATTACATTATATCACATCACATCACATCACATCACATTATATCACATCAAATCATTTCACATCACATCAAATTAAATCACATCAAATAAAATAAAATAAAATAAAAGAAAATAAAATAAAATAAAATAAAATAAAATAAATTAAAATAAAAAAAAATAAACTAAGCTAAAATAAAAAAAATAAAATAAAATAAAATAAAAAAAACTAAAATAAAATAAAATTATATAAAATAAAATAAAATTAATCAAAATAAAATAAAATCAAATCAAATCAAATCAAATCAAATCAAATCAAATCAAATCAAATCAAATCAAATCAAATCAAATCAAATCAAATCAAATCAAATCAAATCAAATCAAATCAAATCAAATCAAATCAAATCAAATCAAATCAAATCAAATCAAATCAAATCAAATCAAATCAAATCAAATCAAATCAAATCAAATCAAATCAAATCAAATCAAATCAAATCAAATCAAATCAAATCAAATCAAATCAAATCAAATCAAATCAAATCAAATCAAATCAAATCAAATCAAATCAAATCAAATCAAATCAAATCAAATCAAATCAAATCAAATCAAATCAAATCAAATCAAATCAAATCAAATCAAATCAAATCAAATCAAATCAAATCAAATCAAATCAAATCAAATCAAATCAAATCAAATCAAATCAAATCAAATCTATTAAATCAAATCAAATCAAATCAAATCAAATCAAATCAAATCAAATCAAATCAAATCAAATCAAATCAAATCAAATCAAATCAAATCAAATCAAATCAAACCAAATCAAACCAATTCAAACCAAATCAAATCAAATCAATTCAAATCACATCAAATCAATTCATATCACATGTCATAACAAAACGATTTCAACAATCAGCAATCAAATTCATTGCATAATCCAATTGCACTTAGCACACTTTCATGCTGATCCACCTCACGCAATTGTAAACTTTCACAACAGCCAAACAACGCCTTGTGTTGCATCTTAATTAAAGAAAAATTTAGTACAAATTGCAAAATTTCAATTGCAAAACATTTAAAACTCATTCAATTGAGGTTTCGGCTGCACTGCAAACAAAAACGAAACGAATTAAACTTTTATACATGCCCACATTAGCGGTAGCCAGCCCCATAACGGAAGTAATTTATACTACATCACGCCGCCCGTATACACGCACACACCTTGCTGCCACGCCCCGCACCAGTCCAACAACAACCAGTCGGTATCCGGTCTGAACAAAAGCCAACGTGCGAATGTGATTGCCGGCCGCCCTTTACTCCCCCCAGCAAACGCAATTAAAACGCCTACTTGGCGTTTTTTTTTCATTACATGTGCTATACCTACTTACTGCAAGGTACGTTGTATTTGTACATACAAACAAATATACATTTCGTTTAGCCCACTGCTTCTTCTCCGCCACTCAGTTGGTGCCCTTCGTTACTTAACACCACCGAGTTATTTAGCTGAATAATGTTGACTGCAATTGGAGCTGAATACAACAATTTGTACAGCTTGAAATTATTCCAGGTGATTTGCAGCTTTTAGGCGCTAAAGCAAATTATCCGGCCAACGTTTTGCGCATCGCGTGCTTAGACGCTGGACACGACTCGACTCGATTTGATTTGATTTGATTCGCTGCCAGTGATATCAACACACGGCACACTAACAGCATAATTGTGTGTTGCTTTTGTGTAAATTTAAATGAGTACTTGTAGCACTTATTATTGTTTTTGTTGCTGCTTTTATTTCATTGCTATTGTTACCATGTGTAAAGTTTAGTCAGTGAGAAGTTTCGAATGTGCCAGGGAAAACGACTGAGATTCCATTTACTGCAAGTGTTGCACAATGGAAATTTATAAATAGAGAACCAAATGAATAAATAAATTTTATAAATGTTTAAACTTTTCCTGTGTTTTTTTTTTTTATTTTAAAACAGTTCTTTGTTAAATTGAAAATAACTCAAAAGATCCCGAAAACCCAATAATCCCCCAAAAGTATGCAATTCTTAGTCAAATGTTCCAAACACCAAACAAAAACCACACAAAACATCAGCAAAAACTTGTTGTCATTGTTGTTGTTGCTGTTGCGTGAATATGCATAACACAATCAGCCTACAATAGTAGTAAGAACAATCAAACATTCTGCTGCACATTGGTTGCAACGCCCACAGCAGTGACACTATTTATGGCCAGAGGCAACTCAATTCAACGAGACCACGTATTTCGTATTTTTTTTATATTACTTCTTCGAGTGCGGAAATAAAGCACCAAACGGAAATGGCAGCATAAGAAAGAAAGAAAAATAAAGAAAGAAAAAAATGAATGACAAAAAATTGCCCTATAAAATCATTGAAGTAAAAAATAAGAAACCAAAACAAATCGAACCAAGTCAAGTGGATGGCGTAACTTTTGACGATATTTATTTGTGTGTGTGTGTGTGTGTGTGAGGTTCAGTCAATGCGCACACCTCTGCTGCAAACATTTCCTTTAGTATTTTCTTTTGCGCTCTCAACTTGCGCCGCTTTTTCCTCTTCTTTCAGCGTTACCACTTTTTATTGTGTTTGTGCTGATTTTCCTCGTATTTGATTTTTTTTCCTATGGTCGTTTGCAGTTTTGGCCTTATTGTTGACTGTGGCTGGCTTTGATTCGATTTAAAAGCACATTAACGCCAGCTGGCTGCATCCGTTTTTTGCACCTCTCACTCCTTTTACAGGACCTTTGATCGCTCACTGCGCCACTGCAAGCCATAATTATGTAAATTTTCCTTATATTTTTGGTCTCAATATGAGATGTATTTGTATTTGTAAATTTCTTTATTTGCTTCGATGTGATTTGTGGCTGAAAGCACTAAACAAAAGCGGCTGTCAGCCTACAGAGAGGAAGTGACTGCAAAAAATTAAGTACAGGAAATGCGTCAGAATTTTTTGTTGTGTTGTGCGTTCCTATGGCTTTTTGCTTTCTTGATAAAAGATGCATTGCTTTTATAGTTAAGTTGGTAGTTGGTGAAAGCAATAATACGCATAATGAGGTTAATGGGCGCATTGAGCAAAAATAGAAAATAATTTTCAGTCAGTAAATGACAAAAAACCAAGGTGCAGTTTGTAATTTGAGGTGATAGAGGTTTTTCAATTTTTCTAATGGATTTTTTCTTATAAGATGTGGGTTGTTATTAGGAACTCATTTAATTGCTTTTATACTGGATTCAATTCCAGTTCAGTTTATGTAGAATTCAGCGAACCCTCGGTGAACTCTTGGAGTCAATGGAGCATACATGATTCAAGTTGGGGGAAGAGACAAGTTTCGAACACAACTTTTAAGGCAAATATCGTAAAATTTTTGTATCAAGGACATTGTTGCGAAAAACCCCTTGAGTGTGACACTGTTTCTAGAATGCAAGATTCGGTGAAGCCAGCGAGCAGGCAACAATATTTAGTTTTTTGAATTTTATGTTTTCAAATTCAAACTACAGTCAACGCCTACAACATTTAAAATCGTTGTAAAGTTTAATTTATTCAGAATTAATTTTTATTACCACAAAAATAGCAAATATAAACACAATAACATTAACAGTTCATCTACACTCAACTGGCTTCGCAGCCTAATGCCAACTCAACAATACTTAATTCAACTTAAGTCTTTTACCAAACCACATACACCACACACCAACACACACACACACCCCCAAACGATTTGAATCACCACGTGCATAACATTGCGTGGTGTCAGTTGTGTTTTAATTGCATTGCCTACATATAGGCGCACGCAAGCGGCTTTCATTTCACCAAATGTGCAAATTTATTGCATGTTTTATGCTGTTCTCGCTAATTAATTCTAAATTATGATGCCGCCAAAATTCTTTTTGAAAGTCCTTGCTTGCACACACATACAAACACACAACACAAATAAACTGCAGAGCACACATTGGCTGTCAGCGACTAAAACAGCATTTTCCATGCATTTATGCAAATGCCGCAAATTATGTTAACATATCAACGAACGCAAAAAGCATTTAATGGTGCCGCCATATTTTCACTATTGGTTAGAGCATTTATTGAAATTTAACGAAACAAATTGCCATGAAATGAAACGCAACGATTGCCTGACGTGTGTAACATTCGAACAGCCACCAACAGCTGCGCACTTACAATTCTGCTAACCGAATGTGTAGTTATCAATGCCCAAAAATTGCTAACATGGCACAAATAATAATAAATAATTACAAATAAATATGGATACATATGTATGAAACATTACTTTGCTCAATTATGTGGAACTTTATATGTGCAATTAAATTTATCTTCTCACAGTCTGAATGCAAATGTATGCTGCAATTTATGCAAAATATTAATGCCATAAAATACGCTGAAAAACACAGTTTTATTAGCTTTTGATTACTTGTATTGCTGTCTAATGAACAGTAATCGCTGTCTACTTTTAGGTGCCAATTATAAAACGCTCAGTTTGGAGTTTTCCAATAGATTCAAACAAGCAAGGGAAATTATTTGAAAGGGATTTTATTTGAAAATAAAATAAAATAAAATAAAATAAAATAAAATAAAATAAAATAAAATAAAATAAAATAAAATAAAATAAAATAAAATAAAATAAAATAAAATAAAATAAAATAAAATAAAATAAAATAAAATAAAACAAAATAAAATAAAATAAAACAAAATAAAATTAAATACAATAAAATAAAATAAAATTAAATGAAATAAAATAAAATAAAATAAAATAAAATAAAATAAAATAAAATAAAATAAAAAAAATAAAATAAAATAAAATCAAATAAAATAAAATCCTTTGATTTTCATCTACACAAAACATATTTTCTTAAGCGCAATTAATTTGATTTCGGTTCACATTATAAACAAATTCAAACTCCTAAAAGTATCCTATATTTACTTTATTTGTAAAAAAAATAAAATTAAATTAAAAATAAAATTAAATAAAATAAAATAAAATAAAATAAAATAAAATAAAATAAATTAAAATAAAATAAAATAAAATACATTACAACAAAATAAAATAAAATAAAATAAAACAAAATAACAATCCTTTCATTTTTATTTACACAAAACATATTTTCGTAGGCGCAGTTAATTTGATTTCAATTCACATTAGAAACAATTTCAAACTCCTAGAAGTATGCTACATATTCCACCCGTTAATCTCCCATTTCTGCCTACACATTTAGGCATTTGCCCCTTCACTTCTTTTAATTTTTTTTCGTTTATTTTTGTGCGGCTACCACAAACGGCACCACAGATGTGGCGATAAAAGTGACCCCACTGTTATTGTTACTGTATTGCATTGTTGCGGCTGCTTATCGGTGCGTGCGTCTAACAAAGTGAAAAATGATGCAGCAAATGAAACAAAGCGAAGAATGAATTTCGGACATTTGCACGCACAGCGGTTGGTGTGCATTGTGGAAATGGCAAACGGAAAAGCCAAATGTGCCACAATCAACTGAGTGAACGCGTTGAACCATTAGGCAATGCGGTCTCATTGGCAGTGGTAGTGGTAATTATTGTTGAAGACAATGTCTGTACCTGAACGGAGTCCATGTAGGTGTTTGGTGTGATTTCTGCGCGTAGTTTTCTGCATGGCATTGAACCCTGAATCATAGTGGGACACGCCACCTTTCACTCTGAACAAAGGTGTATTCATCGTTGATTGAGAGTGAATACCAGACCAGATTGACAGACTAATTGTTGTTGGCGCAATGCCTTGTTTTGCAACTAATGGTCAAATACTAGAAGTTATTAATGAATTTCGATTTCACAAAGGAATGCTGTATTATCGATTTGGCGTCGATTACCTGAATTGGGCACTACCAGAGAGTCAACCCAGAGAGTCAAAAATTGGGCGGACGCGTCCATTTGAACGATATGGTTTGCCATACATAACGCAGCTTCAAAATGAAGCTAGCATCAATTTGTCACACACCGTTGTCGATATATTCAAATGTCTTTTCTTATTATTCTAAATTGGTCACCCTTTAATTTACATCACCCTTAAAGTATGCTTTAGGAAAACATTCAATTTAAAGCAGTACAAGTTATTGAACTAAAAATTTGCATACTTTTAGGATTACACTTTAGTTGATTTAATTTAAAACTGGTTAAATTTTGGTTTCAATTTACATTTTTTAATAAAATTTCTATGAATCTATTTCAATACATTCCTATGAATTTCAATTTTTCTTTACACCTTTTATTCATTTTTCTTTTTATTACCCAAACTGCAAACTTCTGTCATTGAAATTGCACTCATTGCAACCACACAGCTTGCCGCATTTTCTAATTTCATTCACCACACAGCAGGACAGAGCACAGCTTAATTAGAACTAAAAATTCAGTTTCCCGTAAAATTTCCAAAAGTCAAATTGCAACCAAACTTTTGCCATCTTCAATCTACAATTTCAAAGCCAATTAGTCAAATAGCGTTGCTCTACCAGGAAGCTGAATATGGAACCAGAGAGTAGGAAAATTAAGTTATTAGTCGAAAGTGGACAGTGGACACTGTCAGCGTTGAAAATAATTATTGTTATTGTTTTCAAATATTTCGTTTATATAAAAAGTAGGTAATAAAATTCTGATCAAGCAGTGAAAAAGGGAGAACTTATATGAAAAAATATTATAAAAATATTTTCTTTTTAAGAATATGAGAAATTATTAAAATTTTTGTTGAAATATTTTTGTTATATATGAAAGCAAAAAATTGCCAATCAGACAGTGGAAAAACTATAATTAATATGAAAAAATATTGTAAAAATATTTCCTTATCAAGAATGAGTAACTATGATTGATCTCACTGAATGCAGAACTGGGACAGATTCAAACCATAGCTGAATCAAATTTATCCCTGAAATACTAACGTAGATGATTCCACTTGCAACATTGCATACATTTTGTGAAACAGTTGCAAAATAGAAACATTTTTCTAGGTTTGAATGCAGTCAAAATTAACATCAAATACCAATAACACAAACCAGAAGTCCTATGCAAGAACCTATTGTCAGTACATGAAATTAAACTAAAATATAGCTAAGTTAAAGATTCTGGCTCACAAGTTTTCTAACCCTCCATCACAATAATTGATGATTTAATTATCACAACATTAATTTTTTAAAAACTTGCATTCATTTACAGCTCGTCATTTCGATCTCTTCCCCTTCCGGTTAAGCTACCAAATCAAACTAATTAAATTTGTATTAAATCTCTATGCTGCCAGAAAGCACTATCTGACATGGAAATTTCTGCGCTCTCTACGCCAGAATTTATTACAAAAGAAATAAATATAAATGCAAAAAATAAAAAACCATGGCTACAATTTGTTTTCATTTCATTCTGCAATTTTTCAGTTTCGTTAACAATTTCTTGCTTTTTCCCCCTCAACGGTTTGTTTGATTTTGGTTATTTTTTATTTATTTTTGCTTTACTGCTTTTTTATATAAATTTTGTTTACTTTGTGTGCTGATGTGTTAAATATTCTTTTTCCACCTCTCTGCATTAATTGGTGCAAATATGGTCGATGTTGTGTTACTTTTACTTTCGTTGTTTTTGTTGTTGTATATTTTACATTTTTCATTTGTTTTATTCGCATTGTATGATGCCGTCAGTAAGTGCGCTGAAAACGCTCAGTAGCTGCACAATTTTTTACACTTTATTTTCGTGTGAATTGCTCGCACATTGGCCTCTTTCTTCTCGGTCCGACAAATGATGTGCTATGCTTTTTCGTGGCCTGCCTTTGCCTTTCGCTTTTATACGTTTTTTGGCACGCCAAATAGCAAAACGACCAACGTCAGCCAGTCAGCCGACCAGCCAGTCGGCGAGCCAGCCAAATTGTTACGTTGACAATTGCTGTTCGTAGCATGCTTTCAGGCGTATTATGTGACCCAGTGGCGTCCCCAGGATTTCGGGAAGGGGGGGATTTCCAAAAAAATTCAGTTTAACGCCATTTTTATACTTTAATTTTTGCGTATTATTTTTAATACATGTTGCATAAAATTGTACATATGCACATACATACATATATGCATACATATGTCCATATACTAAAATAAAATTCTTAAAACGAAAAATTCAAGTGACACGTATTTTTAGGTCATAAAATCCCAACTAAAAAATTCAAGTTTGTTTTAAGTTATGAAATTTTGAAAACTTCTTCTAGTAGAATTACGAAAAACTCAAAAGACCTATTTTAAAAAGCATAACACACCAGCTATGTAAAATAAATCCAAAAAATAAAATATTAAAATGTATGACGTTCCGAAGTTTAATTATGATATAGGTGAATGTTGTATGTTTTCCATGTTTACACACAATTCACCAAAAAAATGTACCTGCATTTTTGTCAAATTTCAACAGCTAATGCAGGGTTGGCATGAAGCCTGTGTTTGACTACTACTTTGGTAAATAGTCGATACTTTTGGGAACACTGAAAATACAACTATTCTGCGAGAACAAGTGCAATACTGATTTTTGTATTCATTTATTCTTAACCTTTCTGCAGGCATCCGGTTCTGGCCAGACCACATCGAACTTCGGATCCACTTTAGTAATGTTGTAGTTAAGCTATCGAGCTCATATTTCATGATATCCTCAACTGATACTTTCTAAGTACAAAAACCATGGCCTCGCCAGACCATGGTGTATTTTCATAAAAATTTAGTTAGTTAAAATTTTTTTTGCTATTTCCCACGTAATTATTGTCAGAATGCACAGTGATTCGACTCCATACAACCGTGGTCCGTTCATAAAATTTCGTATACTAGTTAATCATAGTCTGCTGAATTGACTGCTTAAACTGTTGTAGTTTGGCAATGCCTGAGACTTAAATTTGCAAATTTTGTCATTTTTGGAAAGCTACAGCACCAAGTGCGTTGGCTAAATTTTTCAGATTTTACATTTAATCGGTAACGTCAACATTGATAATTCCAAAGAGTAACAGAAATTGTCTTAGGACCCTTTAGTTTTGCAAAAAACGAGAATAATAGACGTATGTTTCGCATTTGTGCAGATTTTTTCATTTTTCATGTTGATTGCATACTTTTAGGGACGACGAAATAAATTTTGTCAAAAAAGATGTGTTTAGACCACTTTTCAAATTGAATTATTTTCTGAAATCGGAAGATATCGAAGCATGTAATTACATTATCCGACAAAGAAAGAAGTCTTAAAATACAAAAATCCAGGAACATACTTTCACATACTTTTTAGATATTTTCCTCTAAGTTTAGCCAATTTTCAGATTTTTAATTTAGAAAAGTATTTTTGATTAAAAGTGAAGTAAAAGCCTCAACTTTGCAAATTTTGAGAAAATATTAAAAGCGAAAATAGCCACATTATTTCTTAATCTATATTGAAGGTTTTAGCAACTTCTTGGTAATCATGTATTTTTATCAATTTTATTCAATAGACTAAAAAACAGAAAATATGTGTTTACATTTTTACAAAATGTTTACAAAAAGTTTCAACTTTGAGCCGCTTTTGCACAGAAACTAATTAATTTTTTGCACAGATTTTTTTGGGTTTTCTTAGTTGGAGTTTTACCTTTCAATTGACATCAAAATCGTTAAATTCTGAGGCTATACATTTTTTGAATTTTGTCTATGGAACGAATCACTGTGGAATGGCTTAAAACATTTTTTCGTTTGTTCCTTATTCAGTTCTTTACGGAGCATAGGACTTCAACTAGGCTTTTCCATCTGACTCGGTTTGAAACCCTCATTTCGTGCCATCCCATGTAATCGTGACATACGTTAGTTGGCGCAAAATCTACCTGATCCAAGTGTTTTTCTCTCGCCTTGGCTTTTATTTTCTTTTGGGTTAGTAAATTATTGTTTTCGTTGGAAAATATTGTCTGTACATATTCAAAATTAATATTTATCCATTGTACTCATGGCTATGTTTGTGTTTTGGTGTCAATTCAATTACATTCCAGATGTGAAGGAAGTATTTGTTGTCTTGTCGTTCCGGTTTTTATCAATTGGATTGTTTTCTGTGGCAGAGATGGAAGGAAGGGAAGGCTGTTTTGAGGATTAGACTTGGTTTTTGAACCTCGACAATGGAGTAAAAATCAGAGAGGACAATTTCTCTGAAAAAATTGCCTAAGCAATAGCGGAAACCAATGCTTAAGAGCAATAAAATTAAGATATTAATTAATTTGCTGCTAGAAGTAATATTTGGCCCTGAACAAAACGAAGCTTCTGATACTGATAGAAAAAATGGTCGTTTAAATAGTTCAATGTGAAGATAGCGACGACGAAGGCGACAAAGAAAACGGCCAGTTCAACCTGAACAATAACATGTTGAGCATGTTCTGCATGTTTTTCTTTGGAAAAGCAGTTCAGCATTGTCAACAGTTCAAGGAATCCAATGCCCAATGTAAAATCTCAATGTTTTTGACGCATGTAACTGAATTATATCGTTGCAATAATTGCATTGGTCAAGCAGTTGAAGCAGATTTACATTTATAAAATTTCTTTCTTTTCCTTTTTTTTTGGATTTCAAAATTAATTCATTGAAGTTGAAACTAGCTAGTTACTTAATTATTCTAGTATATTTGTACCGTTTTACGTAAATAAAATGTAGGCAAGCAAAACAAATCAATGTGTTCACACTTTCTGGTTTTTTTATATCCTTGACAACAATCCTCGACTATCCTCTTGTTTAAATCATGGTCTGGCCAGATCATGGGAGCTACTACTAGGTTTTAAGTGGGTGATCACAGAAGAGGTAACGCAAATAATAAAAATGTTTGCAAAATTCCATATTGTTACATCAAATTGGATAAATGAATTTATCCACCAAGGGGGGGGATCCATCCCCCCCTGGGGACGCCACTGATGTGACCAATTAAATTTTGTGTATTTACCTTTAACATTAAATTGTTATTATTAGCGTGTTGTTGTTCAGTTGGTGTTGTTAGTGTTTGTGATTGTTTGCTGTTTTTATTGTTGTTCTTGTTGTTGTAACAATAAAAATGTAAACTGGCTCAAGGTAGCGCGCCTAGACACTTTTACCCCGAATTACTGTAGCCGACCGGCGAAGCGAAACAATTTGATAAGTACATTTATGTATATGTGTATATGCAAAATACATACATACTCGTGCATATATATATAAGTATGTTTATTTGTACATATTGTACTTTATAAGTGTAATAAAAAGTAATTATGTTGTGCGAATGCTTTGAGTGGCTGTGATTGCGTGTGTGTGCGCGAATATGAATGTGTTTGTGTGTGGGTTTGTGCTTAGTATGCAATTAGGCGCTAATTGAGGTGTAATTTAATGCATGCGCCATCTGGTTAGTGCTTCTACTTGGTGCGAAATGTGGCCGTGTGCTAACGAGAAACCTTTACCTAATTGGAATATTTTTTTGGGAAAGTAATTAACAGTCTGGACTAAGTGTTTAAAAAATATAAATAATAAATTAATGTAATAAAATTAAAATATATTAGAAATAATACAAAAACATCACAATATTGATTCTAAATGTATGCCACAGATTTTGTTTCTTACAAAATATTGTGCTTTCGGTTCTTGGCAATGAATAGACAAGATTAGCTAAATCGTGTATGCGTTGAACTTCACGTCAGAGGGTTGAGAGTTCGTAGCTCAGTCATATCCCTAGACCAAAGTTCAAATACATGGATAGTCCTTCAGTTGCATAGCAGCGCTTAGCTTTTCTTATCTTTTCCTAATCATTCTATTCTTCTGTCCTAATGCTTTTCTCATAATTTCTTTATCTTTTCCCTATTCCTTCATTATCCTTTCCTTATCCAATCGTTATTATTTTGTCATTCTTTCCTGATCATTTCCTTATGCTTTGCTTATCCTTTTCTTGTCCTTTTCTCGTACTCTCCTTATCCTTATTATTTCTTCATCCTTTCCTTTTCTAACCATTTTCTTATACTTTCCTTATAGTTTTTTGGTCATTTCGTTAGTCTGGCCTTATCTCTTCCTTATCTTCTCTTAATCCTTTCCTTATGCTTTTCCTAACTTCTTTGTATTTGTGATTATGCTTTCTTTATTCTTTCCTTTCCTTTCTTTATTCTTACCTTTTCCTTTCCATACTAATTTTTGATCCCTGTCCTCTTCTTATCCCTACCTTTTCATTCCTTGTCATTTTCATATAAATTTCTAAGCCTGTTTTTATTCTTGCCTAATCTTTTCCTTTTCCTATACTTGTGCCCCGCTTATTCTTTCTTTATCGTTAGTTTGTCCTTTTCTTAACCTTTACTTATCCTTTCCTTTTCCATTCAATATCCTTTACTAATCGTATCCTTAACTTTTCTTTAGTCTGTCCTTATTAGCTCCTCATTCTTTCTTTACACTTTTTTCCTTTATTTATACTTTCATTATCCTGTTCATATCTTTTGTTATTCTTTCCGTCTCTTTTTCCTGTCCTTTGTTTATGCTTTCCTTAATTGTAGCTTATTCTTTACTTATTTTTTCTTTTATTTTCTTTATCCTTTTCTTATCGTTTCCTTATCCCTTGCTGATCCTTTCCTTATATTATCCCTTCCTTTTCCTTTTCTTGTCTTTTACATAACTTTTTCTTATTTTTTTCTTACCTTTCTTGTCTTTTACATAACTGTTTCTTATTTATTTCTTACCTTCTCTTCAGTTTTTCTTTATATTGTTTATAAATTTTCCTTTCATTTTCCTTATCCTTTTCTTCTCGTAGTCTTATATTTTCCTGTCCTTTGCTTATTATTTTTTTACGTGTAGCTTATTCGTTTCTTCTACTTTCCTTATCCTTTCCTTCTACTTTTGTTATCCCTTCCTGATTTTTTCCTAATCTATTGCTTACGGTTTCCTTTCCTTATCCCTTCCTTATCCCTTTCTTATCCTTTCCTTCTCTTTTCCATATCTGTTTCTTATTTATTTCTTACCTTTTCCTCAGACTTTCTTTATCTTTTTCATATATTTTTTTTACATTATCCTCACAATTATTCTTTCCCTTTCCCTGTCCTTTGCTTATTCTTTCCTTACGTGTAGCTTATTCTTTCTTCTACTTTCCTTATCTTTTCTTATCGTTTCCATTATCCCTTCCTGATTTTTTCCTAATGTATTCCTTTACTTTTTCCTTCCTTATCCTTTTCCTCACTTTTCCATATCTTTTTCTTATTAGCATTTCCTTCTCCTCAGCATTTCGTTATCCTTTTCATATATTTTTTATATTTACCTTATCCTTATTCTTTCCTTATCTTGTTTTTACCCTTTCCCTGTCTTTGCTTATACTTTTCTTACGTTTAGCTCAATCTTCTTATGCTTTCTTTATCCTTATCCCTTCCTTCCTTCCTGTTCTTATCTTTTGCTTATTCTTCCCTTATTTCTTCCTTAGCCTCTTCATAGTTTTTCTTATCTCGTCCTTATCCTTTCTTTTTCATATCTTTTTCCCATCTGTTTTCAGCGTTTCCTTATCTTATCCTTATCTCTTCCTTAGTCTCTTCATATATTTCCTTATCTCTTCCTTATCCTTTCCTTATTTTTTCATATCTTCTTCTCATCTTCTCCTCAGCCTTTCCTTATCTTCTCCTTATCCTTTCCTTATCGCCAACTTTGCGCCCAAAACATATAAATTTCACACCACTTGCAACTACCCCACAAATTATCCTACAACCACATGTAATCACAACAATGTATGTAGGACATTTGCAGATAGGCGATTCAATAAGAACGCCTAAAAGGCTGCTCCAATTTCTAAAATGTTCTTAAAAAATCTCATATTGTAAGCAAAATTACGGGCAAGCAAAGCAAACCGACACACACACACATGTACCACAAATCCAACAGCCAATTTCTACAACCAAAACATCACTACAACAACAACATTAGCACCAATCTGAGCCTCTTTGCCGTACAAATAAATAATCATATCACTTTCACAATAACGGCATTTCGCTCCTTTGAGCAATTGTCATTTAATTAAGTCAAATAATTGAAGAAGAATCTCATGAGCTGGCAACAAATCGGCAAAGTGGTGCACCTCATGCACACACACACATAAGCACTCACACGCGCGCAGACATGCAAAAGTATGTGCAGAGGCAGACGCAGAGCGGTGACAATAACACTGAAATGTTCTGTTGTTATTGTCTTCGTTGCAGTTTGCTTCGGCAGTGCGTGTGAGTATGTCTGTGTGTGTGTGTGTGTTTTGCAATTAAAATTTGCATAAATTCCTTGGAGACAAAAACAACATTATTGCATTAAGTGCAAATGTAGTTGCACACACACTCTCTCACACACACACACAAAATAGACGCTGGTACACCGCACATGCCAACCAAACTGCCACAAACCGCAACTGCACTGCACTGCAAATGAGGAATTCTCCTTCATATTTCGGGTGTGAGCCATTGTCAAACTCAAATACGGCAAGACGCAAAAACAATCGAGAAAAAGCTTGTAATGAACAGACGCTCTTGCCAACATCTTATGACACATTTTCGCGCCAGTCTGACATTTGTACGATTTTGCGTGATTCTGACAGTTGTAAGACTTCAAGCGAATTTAATTGGAATTTTTGCAATTTGTGTATATTTGGTGTGTGTGAAGAATTTTGTTTGTTTTGTGTCTGACGAATGGCGTAAAGAAACGTTCTTATAGGAATTGTCTGCTATAGTGGTTAACACTATGAAAGTTTGTAAGAAGCGAAATATGGTGGTGTCTCTGGCGAATTATGATTTATGAATTATACTTGAAGAGCCTAAAAGTATGTTAGACTACGTTATGTGTGCATAAGTAAGGAGATAATAAAAGCTCCAATGTTTCGAAAATTTCTATAGTTTGCCAGTGGGAGGAATGGTTAGTACATGTACAGGAGGAAGTGCGGGAGAATTAAACCCGGTGAAGGTAAATGAGAAGTTGCGGTTGCACGAGGTGAACTGAAATAAATACAAAGTTTTTTTGCTTTTGTGGTATACTTTTAGGCTAATGAAGAGGCTGAATATGGCAGACGTTATTATAGTAAACAAAATATGTGTTTAACAACTGCAACTGCCTAAAAAATTATTATTATAATTAAAAATTCCACTCATTCCTCACTTTTCTTCGCCATGTAACTTTTCTTCGCCGAACATATCGCATAGTTGTTGCTGTACTAAATTTTGCCATACAGTCTTGAGAGTTTATTATGCACTACTCAATCTGTCGTAAATCGAAGACCGATTGGTGAAAACAGCAAATAACTGAAAAACGTCAGGAACAACAATAAGTAAGAGCGCAAGTTTTTCGCATAAAGTTTTGGCTTATAAGAAAAGTTTCGAATTAGAATGAGGCAAGGGAATTGTATAGAGTCGAACCGCAGCTGTGACTGCTCAAAGTTGTGTTTATATTTTTTTTAAATGTCAACAAAGAATTGTTGCAAAATGCAGTGTTGCCAGATCAGGAGATTTGCTCCTAGATTTAGGAGATTCTTGGCCTTTTTTAAGAGGAAGAATTTTCAGGAGGAAGAATTGTTTAGGAGAAAGTTTAGGAGATTTATATTTTATGTTAGGTGATTTTCGGTTCCTTAGTGGATTTTTGGATAACGAAGTATGATGTATTGGGAACACTGGCAACAAAACATATTTTGACAACTATTTTATTAGTCAAAGCGCCCTATTGTGTTAAAAACTTGTAATCTTACAAAATGAAAGCTCGTTCTATCTCGTTCTCACTTATTGATGTCACAATGAAATCCTGCCAAAAATACTTTTTGTTTAATTCATTTGTTATATGTTTTGTTTTTGTTAAGTTTTTGTTGTTAAGCTGAAGATGAATAAATAAAAAGGCTGCATTAAAAAAAATTAAATGTATACATTTTTTTTTTTATGAGAAGTTTAATTCCATTAAAATGATTCAAATTATAATAAAATTTTAGGAGATTTTTTTAACTTTTGGATGGAAATTTCAGTATTTTTTTTAAGATTTAGGAGAAAGTCATTTCAGGTAGCTGGCAACACTTCCAAAATGACAAAATTCTAACAAATAAAGATAAAAGTAGCCACTGCAAAAAGAAATTGAATTGAAAAAGTTATATTCTTCTACTTATTTTATTTCTTTTTTTTTAATAAAAACAAAAAAAATAAAATAATACAATAAAATAATAAAATAATAATTGCAAAAACTTCTAAGCAATGCTCAATTTATTAGGCATTTGAAATGCTTTAAAATTAAAAAAAAAATTATGCAATTTGTATTACAGTGTAATCTGGGTGGAGTAAACCCCCGATGGTACGAACACCCCGATAGAGTGAACATCAAAAATTTTACATTGAGTACTCTATAGAGTGAACAATTCTGAATCTCTTTAGAGTGAACACAATTTAAAATAAATTACTGTAGTAACTTCAAGTTACTGCCAACCAGAATTCGGGCTGTTGAAGAGAAAAACTCTTAAAAAAGGCGAATATCCGCGTATGGAAAAGGCATTGTACAATTGGTTTGTGCGGCAGCGCCAGAAAAACTTTCCTGGCAGTGGAGATATGTTAAAAAACAAGCAAAGAAATTACATGCTGATATTAATGAAAAGGAAGGCGGT
This sequence comes from Melieria crassipennis, assembly GCA_963668005.1. Lineage (NCBI taxonomy): Eukaryota > Metazoa > Arthropoda > Insecta > Diptera > Ulidiidae > Melieria > Melieria crassipennis. The sequence goes on along the minus strand of OY764961.1, from coordinate 62,854,988 downwards.
TTTCACGCCAGTTGTGGATGGCCAGCCGGATTTAAATCACGCTATGGAATTCGTCTGTTAAAAGTGTGCCGCGAGAAATTGTCTTCAGATAGCCCGGCTGAACCGTTTAAACAAAAGCTCAATAGTACGATTTATGAGGTACAACTTTATAAAAGCCAAATTTACAACGCGGACGAGAGTGGACTATTTTGGAAAATGCTACCCGAAAGAACTTGTAACCAGTGCAGAAAAAACGGCTCCAGGCAGGAAATTAGAAAAAGCCAGAGTTACAATTCTTGCATGCGCAAACGCAACTGGACAAACCACGCTCTTTCAAATCTTTCAACATTCTGGTGGACTACCGACATTAAAAAAATGCATGGATGACAGCAGAAATTTTTAAAGAATGGTTTCATAAGTGTTTTGTTCCACAGGTAAGATATGATCAAAAAAGAACGGGAATTTAAAAAAAGAAAGGCAAAATTTCAATTTTAATAAATTTCTTTATTAAGCCCCTTAAAAATACTCTCCTCCTGCGTCAATAAATGTATGCCAATTTTCCATACATTATTTATAGGCCGCCAAAGGTATGACCTGAAGGCCATTCAGCTCACGCAGCGAATTCTCCTTTATGGCCTCTATGGTCTCAAAACGCGTTTCCCGCAATGGCAATTTGAGTTTGGGAAATAGAAAAAAGTCACACGGGCCATGTCTGTATAGTGCTTGGCTGATGACATTGGTCGATTTTTTGGCCAAAATTTCCGAAATAATCAAGGCTGTTTTTGAATGAAATTCTGCTTTTTTGGCACCAGCCAAGAAGCGACGCGTTTCATGCCCAAAATATCAGTTAAAATGTGTTCGGCTGATCCAAATAAGATGTCTAACAACACAGCAATCTCTCTAATCGATACACAACGATTTTCCAACACGATTTGGTTCGACGATTCGATTTTTTTTCGGTAACAGACGTTGATGGCCGTCCAGGGATGTCATCGTGCTCTAGGCTCTCTCGGCCGCCTTTGAACCTTTTATACCATTCGTATGCTCGTGTTTTCGACATATACGCTTCACCATTTGCCTTTTGTAACATTTTCAACAAAAGGCACTCGAAAGTTCATTTTTAACACAAAATTTAAGGCACGCGCGTTGTTTTAATTTTTCATCCATTATAAAAATCGCCACACAACAATTTTTCGACTTCTTCGCATAGACGCCAATCAAATACTAATCTAACGATATGCGTCACTTGACAGAACACCAATAAAAGTATTCCCAACGTTGAGAAAATAAAAATTTACCGATTGGATAAGCGCGGAAATTCAAAATTCAAAATTCTCTATATATCTTTTTTGATCATAAGGTATACTCGTAAGTACGTAATGGTGAACAGAAAAACTCAATCTGGATATAGTGAACAATTTGGATTCTATGAACTGGCCTTGCATTAATTAGTTCACTCCACCCAGATTACACTGTACTTCAATTTAGTGCAGGCTGCCTTTAAAAACTTCACTTCAACATTTAAGAACATTTTACAACAAATAAATCTACCTCAGCAGCATTTAACTTAAATCGCCTAAAATTATGCACCCTCAATTTCGTGTCATAATTTTTTTTATTTTATTTCTGAATTATTTTTTTTGTAATTCCATAAACTTCAGGCAAATGCGCATGAAATAATGAAACGAAAGCCCAAAAGTGCCAATCACTCAGACATTTAATTTCATTTCACTTTGACTACAACTATGTACTTTACAACAATTCATATACAACTGTAATCACACATACAAAAACTGTTGTTATGTCCTTCTGTCTGCCGGTGCGAACGTCAATTGCAATGTTCGTAACGTATGGCATATTGTGTTTTTTTTTTTTGTTGGCGTGGTGTGTGTGTACTTTTTGGTGTTACCGTTGATGAGCTCATATGCGCGCACAATCGTTAAGTGCATTGTGCCAAATACACAGACAAACACACACACACACGCACACATGCATGCATTCACATACTTATGAACATGTGTCTGCCATATGGCCATTTAAAACAAAGCAAATGAAACAAATTAAATGCAATCACACGCACACATGTACACACACACACACACTCGCTCACTCGAACAGTCGCTCATCCGCTCGACTGCATTTCCATGCAAATTGACGTACGCGCATTGCATGTTGCCGACTCGTTCAGTCGCTGTGCGCCACGTTTCAAGCGCCTATCATTATGCAACGTATTGAATTTTGTTACCGCTGTTTTTTGTTGCCGCTTGTTGTGTGCTGTTTTTGTTTTCTTGCTATTTTTTTTTTTTGGGTGTTGCATGTGAATGCACTTCACTTCCGGTGCCATTGTGTGTTGTTGCAAAATTAACTCTGCAATACACACAACGATTTTTAAGCGATTTTTTGTGCCATTGCCATTTTGGTAGTTGTGGGTAGTTGGTTGTTTTTAGTTGGCTATGTATGAGTGTACTTGAAAGTTTTGTTAACTCAAATGCTGCTTTATAGCGTAGGAGGAAAAACTAGGAGGAGGAAAAACAAGTTTTGAAGTTAACGCAAGTTGTAAGCACCACAAGTACCAGAAGTACCTAAAGCAGTAAACATGGCCAAATGGCAGCGCTTAGTTGTATGGCAACGATTAGCTGGAGTGGGAGTTCCAGAGCCTTTGAGTCGTTGAGTGTGTTATAAGAATTTTTGTTTGAATTTTTTTAACACAACTTAAGGGACATTACAAGCAATTGGGATAAAAGAAAGTTTTATTTGAAATTTAATTTAACAAAATAATTTTTTAATTTTACATTTTGTATTATTTTTCAAATATTGCTGCTTATTATGTCAATGATACTAAAGGCAAAATTTTTCACTTTAAATAAAAAAAAACTTCAAAGTATACGTATGCATTATTTTGCCCTAAAGAGGTCTAAAGAGGATCTTCCATATTTATTATTATTTCTAAGAACACTATTTATAAGAAACACTCAACTGCACCCCTAAAACTTTCAGGTCCCGAGACAGGGCTAGTCTACGGTGACCTGTTGCTATTAGGTTTAAAGTGACCCTGAGTAGGGTGCCATAGGATCTTTGTAAGTCGGAGTGTTACCTATGCTACGCAAGAGTTCTTTCTTTCAAAACATGACTTAACTTACATACTTACATACTTACTTACATACACATACTATAACTTTTTTCACTATTACTATTTATTTATGATTAATTTATGATTATGACTCAAAGTTTTTTATTATAAAAAATATCTTTATGGCGATAGAGAATTTAAATTATTTAAATTATTTCAAAACTAGCTTCTTTCACAACAAAATAGTTACCACATGATTACCTAATTTTTGCAAATTTAAAACATTTCTTTTATTACATTTAGCTTAGCTCCTCCATGCCATGGAGCTGGGCTATTCCATGCCATGTACATACATTTTACTAATATAAACCAATAAAAAAGTCATTATGCATTGGCTGCAGTATTTTGGAAAAATAAATGCAATCAAATATATGAAAAGTATTGAATGGCTTTGACTCACACCAACACCCAACAGGCAGACCATTTGCCACTTGTGAATGCACTGAGAGAAAATTTTGTAGGCGCTAAATCCGAAAACAACTTCATTGTGGCTTTTTTTGACTCTATAGAAAGAGTTCAAAACCAGATCAAAAATAGTTAAATATTTAGAAAAAGATGTTCTTCATAATTCCTAATAAAATTAAAAAAAAAATAATAATAATATAAAATTTGTTTCTTCATATCAAAATAACTAACTGACAACTATACAAAAACTCATCGTAGCCTATAAAACCCTCTACACTCAACAAAGATATCAACAAACATCTAAATTACCTCAACACTGTTTATTCAAATATTTGATTCATTTCTTAAAATTAATTTCCTATTCCTTCTACATCTCTATGTATTTCCAAAGTCACTGCAACAAAACACACTCACTCCACTAACACATATCGGCCGCTTTAAGGCACAGTTCAAGTTGCAGGCCACAGCCACAGCCAACGCCAGACTTTTTCTCATTGCAGCTGCACGCATGGGCCAACGAACAGCTGCCTTCGCCGAGCGATTGTTGTAAGTGGCAGTCTGCACTCTGTATGTGTGTGTGTGTGTTTATGTAGGGCCGGGTGCGGAGGTCATTACGATTGAGTTGAGCTGCTTCCACATGTTTTATATGAGGCCGAATCAATTATGTTGCACAATGGCCAACCAGTCATGCTCGCATATAAACGCACACACACATGAATTTTTCTCTATGCTCGGCAACTGCGCGCGTGTGTAAAATAAATTTTCACACAAAAAACATCGTAGAAATTGTTGCTGTTGCACACACGTGTTAATATGTGTGTAAGTTCACACCATGCGCACAGAAGCGCAAATACGCATTTGCACTTTCACACATGCATCTACATACATGTATGTATATAAATATACATAACATACACAATAAATATGTGTGCGCAAACATCTGTGTGTGAGCATGCCGCAGCCATGCAATGCTTCATTGCACACACTTTCAGCAACAGCAACATGGCTGCATGCTTGCTTGCACCCCTCTCCCCTTGGTACTGTGCGCAACACTATCCCGACAACAACTATTTGGCATTCATTTCGTTTCATTTCATGCCATGCCATTCCATTCAATTTCAATATTTTCATTTGCAATTTTCATTTTGCTTGCATTGTAGCTCAATGGCACTAAAGAAAATATTTTTATTTACAAAACTCAATTGCTGCTGTAATTTTTTTTTTTTTATAAATCACTTGTACGCTTAGAGTTGGCATTATTTGTGTATACAAATAATTTCGTATGTACATAACTATTTTTTTTTGTGTGTGAGGTTCATACGTGCATATTGTCACAGCTGAGTGAAATGTCAGTTGCTGTTGCTACCAGATGTTCACATAGTTTCATATTTTTAGTTGGTTTCGTTTGCTTTTCAACAACGATTTAAACAAATCAATTGCATTATTGCAAAAGTCGTCATTTTTTTAATGGAATATTTACATAAGAATTATTTTCAGTGGCGCTGCGGAGCGTATACGTTACATTAATTGATTTGTAATATTTTATAGAAACACATTGCGCATATATGAGTGCAAGCGTAGGCGAAAAAATAACGGTGAATATTGTTCATAATTGAAGGAAAAAATATTTTCAATTTAAATATCACTCATACGCACCGTTGTGCCCATACAGAGTTTTGAAGGTTTAAAACTGGCCAAAGCCTCACATTTTATATACTCGTAAGGGAAGCCGAGGTGAAATGTATATATTTATCTTCTTAATTATATATTTAGCCTCTGATAGCGCTCCAAGCTTGTATATTAAGTTATTATTGTACAAATTTTAACAAATACGAGGGTGGTCTGTAAAGTTTATAACACAACGAAGATGTAAGATGTAAAACAGTTTTCTTCAAAATTATTTTCTTGTTACTCTTTGTTAGTCTATACATTCCTCCCAGCTTTGATATGTTGCGCCTTAATTGCAAAACAGAGCATTAGAAATTTTCATTCAACCAGGTTTTCAGCTTTACGGGAGCAAATGTGGCACCCAACGCGCGGAAAGCTTTCTCACGACTAGGTCCTTATTGAATATGTGGTCAACACGTTTTTTGGACATATTTATATCATCTACTATGGCTCTGGCTTGAATTCGGTGTATGTCTGGAACCATTTGGTGATTTTTTATATTTTCAGAGGTTGCAATCTTTGGACGTCTTGTACATTTATCGCCTCCCAAAAACAGAACACAACACTTTCACTTAAAATCGAATCCACTTTTAACATACCTGAGCGCTTTTAAACTGTTTCGAGCATTTTAAATCCTTTCAAAAATATGCATTCAAAAAATTTGAGCTCTCTTAGAATATTTCATGCATTTAAAGTGCTTTTAAAAATGCCAATTTCTCTCGTTTCCATTGCTTTCTGTTCGTTCTGTTTGCTGTTTTCTAGCACTCATGTACATTTTTTCCTTTCTCTATGCAACCTTTTCTATTTCTAATTCGTGTTTTATCTATTTTTCTGCTAATTCACCAGCAATCGTGAAGCATAAGTTTAAGATTTTCATACTTATCGTAGTTATCGTAGTTTCAACTGAAATTTAACACAAATGGCCTTCTTACATTCTCATTTCACCAGCTAAAGTCGTTAAGCTATAGTTTGTGATAAGCATAGCTACGAGTAGCTGTAAAGAGTTTAACATGTCCGGAGTTGGTATTAAGAAATGAGAAGAAAATTTCACAAAATTGTGGCCATTCCAAGCTGCAGTGATATTAGGCGTCAATTGCAAGTAAATTATACAAAAATGTTTGCCATTCTAAGCTGCTATAGCTGCAGTGACATTAGAGACATTTCATAGTACATTTTTGGAATGTTTTGAGTCGCTTTAGTTGAGAATTTACTCTGCTTTGTTTTATTGAATTTTTATTTAATTCTGATTATGATGTTTCAGTACAAAAACATGAACTTTGTAAGCAAAACAGTGAGTCAAATATATGAAAGATATTTCAACATTTAAAAGACATAATAAAAGTCATATGAATGTTATTTTTCAATTATGAAATTATAGTAAATTTGATTATAAAACAATTTCAAATAATATCGAAAGAATAATAAAGAGAGTGAAAACCATTGATGCCAACACTAAAGAAATTACAGCAGTTCAATTACATTAAAAATTTGAAATGCGGAAGGGATAAGAAACACAAAGAAGAAGAGGGCAATTGAAATTTTAGAAAAGTGCGGAACAAAGCCAGATAGCAATTGAACCCATGACCTCTAGAATGGGATGCCAGAAAGGCTTTTAAAAATTTGCCTTTATTAATCAAAGTGATATTTTGACCATCCATCAAAGTCACACCACCAAATTTGTGCTAAAAAATTAAATCCTCTTTCAAGACTAAAATCCTTTGGTTTATTACCACAAGCGCAATCATCACCCAGTGTAATTAAGACCTTTTAAAAACCATCCACTCATTTTCACACACAACTTTTATCTACTCAAAACAACACAGCCACCTTTATTCCTTTAAACCCTTCTTTTCCCCAAATGATGATACGCCTAATTATTTACTTAAAACACAAGTAATACTTGTAAATGTAAATCGCCTGTAATTATGCTATACATAAGAAAAATGCATATCAAGCAATTAAACCGAACGTCAACCAACGACGCGCACAGCCCAAAAGAACCGAAATCCAGCAACGGCAAAAGGCAATAAAATTTAAATGATACACCTTGCCGTCAATATTATCCGCTCATTATGTATGTAAATCACACGCTTTTGCAACATAAATATTCATGGCACACGCATACAAAAACAACAAAAAATATACTAAAAAAAAAGAGAAAAAAAACAACGCAAGGCAGCGCAAATTTCTTCACTGGAACAGGGTTGGTGAGATGGCACGAAGCGGCATTAAGTTGAATTTGCGTGAATTGCGGCATGGCTGGTGTTCTGTCTTCTTGCGTTGATGTTGTGTTGTTGTTGCTGTAGTTGTAGTTGTTGTTGTTGTAGTGGCTGTGGAAGTTTAATATGCTGTTTTTGTCGTTGTAGTTGTTTCGCACTGAATTGTTATCAATTATGCTGCCATTGATGCGGCCATAATGGCTGACAAATGAGATGATTAAATAAAAAAATAACAATAAAAGCAACACACTGACATTTAAACGAACACTGAACGTTGACGTTGGTGTTATTGGTTCATTGCAGTGAAGTGGTTTAATTAAATCATAATCTGTTAATGTGTTTGTAGTGAAAAGAAAACAAGCAAATTTGCAATTGGTTGAGAGTTAATACAAAGCGGCAACAGTGCAATGCTTGAACGCCGCTAAGTAGGCAGTGATTCATAAAAAGAAGAAAAATGCTAAAGAAAAATGGAAAAAATATTAAATTTATTTAAAAATTCCTCAATTTTATGGAGGCTTTTTAGTTGTTTTCTCTACTCCTTCTTTGCACCCGCAAGCTCCTACTACTTCAATTAGCGTTTCTATGGCTCGAAAAATTATGGTAGCCGCATTTTTGCGCGTGCAAAATGTGTCCTTCTCTTCTTGCAATACGTAAGCATTTTTATTAAAAAAGCAATGTGCTTCTTCGTTTCATGGCTGTGTTGCTGTGCTGCTGCATTTTTGGCGCTGTCCTCCACCTGTAAGTGTGCTACAAATTATGCTCACTGCAAGTACACGTAAATTTCGGTGTTTCCCTGCAGCACATCGCACGCTCCGTGTTACCCACAGAGCCATCTTTGGCGCGCATGAAGGAATTTCAGTTAATTTTTTTTGCTGCGCACAGAAATTCGCAATTTCACTAATATGCTTTCGCTTAGCTTAACCCAGAAACGCAACCGCTCACCCAGACACACACAACCACCCGCTCAGTCAACCACTCGCCAAATTTTGTCAGGCAAATTAGCAGCGTTGTCACATTTTTGCCGCCTTCTTCAAGTCCTACCAAGAAAAAAAAACAGCCACTTAAGTTCAAACGTCCGCAGCGCTTCCACTTTGCCGCTGCTGCTGCTATCTCTTTCCTTCTCTCAGATCAGAAAGCCTTGCCCTGACTTTGGAATTTATGATGACGTTTATTATTGGCATAATTAAAAGCTTCGTGCCAACCGACACGAATTCATGCGCATCACGGATAACGAATTGCGCACTGCCGAAACGAAACGTCGCAGCCGCCATTGCCGCCACTGTCGCTGCTTCACACACAATCTTCCTAAGCCGCCTCAATTTGGCATCGTTCACCATCTTCTAGTGCGCAGGAAAATGTTCGCATTATTAACAACAACAACAACAAAGACGAAAAATGCCATCTACTTTTAGGCATTTCGACTATATTCTACTTTTACACTTTATTTTCTGCACCGCGACTGCCGCACTGACCTCACACTTTACAAGAACCGTTTGCTTTCTTCTTCAAAAACCGTTTCATTATTTCTTCTGACATTTAATTTGAAAGAAAATAAATTGCCGTAAAAATTGTTACCTTCTTTGGTCTAAATGCATTTTTACGTTTTTTTTGCTGCTGCGCCTGTCGTCTGCATTTATGTCTTTCGTGAATTATGTGCTGCAGCCTTTTAGGCGTTGATGTTTAATGCTGCACTAATGCAAAGAAAAATGCAATTTTGAATAAAACATTGAATGCTTGACAGCATCGAAATGGATTTTTTCGGTTGCCTTGCTTTGGCGGTTTTTGTGCTGCTTGTGACATTGGCTTTTTACTTATTAACCCTTTCGCTATTTTGTTGCCATATGACAACATGCTACTTTGTGGACGTCTGCATCCTCTATGGTTGCAAGAATAAATTTTTTTGTTGGTCTTTAGAATAGTTTGAAGGTTTAGGAAAAATACGAAATTAATAAACTGAATATTTAAGTTTAAAGAAGAGAAGTATACACGTTTTTTAATGGTATATCTTGACATAGTAAAGGAAGCAGAAGCAGAAAAAATTAGAGAACAATTTCATTTGACGTTTTCTTTCAATTTAGATATATTTTTTTAATTTTGGCTGAAGTAAATGAAGAAATATTCAAATTTTCGTTATGCGTGAAAAGTTTTATGTTTAAGTAATTATTACAGCCACAACGATATGGTTGCTCTCATAGAAAAACACTCTAAAATACAGGGTGTGAGCATAAAAATTAAAAAATTTCTTATGGAATGTTGCTAATATAACCACATAGAAGCCTAAGACGTAAAATTTAAAATTTTAACTTTCCCCAGTAAAAACCTGTAGGGAAAGGGTTAAGTAAGCAATTTTGGAAAAATCGATTTTTTTAAATTTTGCTTTCAACAATTTTGGTTTTTTTTAGAGAAAAAAATTAGAGTCATACAAAACATGTCCAATAGGTCTTTTAGAGAATAAAAATTGTTTAAAGCTTTAATTCTTTCAAAGTGCCTTGGAGCGGGAGTTATTGTTTGTGGCGATGTACTACTTTGTTGCTATTGTAGTGGTGTCAGCAATTTGCTGCGTTCAATGGTTTGGCTGATGTCATATTTAGTATGACGTGTCAATGCTAAACTAATTTTCAACACGTTTTTCTCAAAACCACTTTTATCAAACAAGAAGGACAGATTCAACACTGTTGCATGTGTGGATTTGACATTTTACATTCTGTAATAGAACTTCGTAACCGTCGCCTTCACTACATGGCTAAGCATCTATCAGGTTCCAAGGACCTCATATTCTATCATCAAGAACTATGATCAGCTGTCGCATATCGCTTGACAAGATGGTTGAGGAGTTTAATAAGCACCTTTTATTGGTGCTTGGTCACTGGTTCACCGACGAACCGACCAGACAAGACAACACCAAACAGCTGACCTCAAAATTCGTCAGCATGGGCATTTCATTGAGTATATGAAAAATTTGATAATAGAAATAGTTGATAACACTACTCGACACGAAAAATGCTCCTAAAAATAAAAGTATGTTTCAGACTAATCTTCGGGTGCTGAACACGAAACTGAATATCAAAACATTTTCTTAAGAAGCGTTTTTGAAAAATCTTCGAAAAACACTTTATTTCTCTCTTATTTAAGTTATGAGCACATATTTCGTAAACCAACTATCCGTCCAACACAAGTGGTCCGTCGTTGAGAAGGTAATTAACTCTTTTTAACTTTTTTTATTTTTAACTTTCAGGGCCAAAATATGTCAGGTATGGAAAATATAAATGTTTTGGATCTCAGTCTGTAGATTCATACATCTACATTTTTTTTATTTCAAAGTTCTGAAAGTTCAACTTTCTTTCTCTTTCATTTGATACCCATGTCTTCATCATTGCACAACCGCAAATATTTAAAAAAACATTTGAAATGTGTATATCCTTAAAATTTTAAAGTCCTTTAAGAAGGTTTTTGGGTCAGAAAATGAAAAACTGACTATCCCAGGATACTATAAATTACCTCTAGTTTTACGTCTATATAAACATTTGGATGGGTCTCGGAAAATTAAAAAATGTGTTCGCACAGTGTAATAAATGAAAACTTGGTGTCTTCACTCCGTGCTTTATAACTTTGCCATTTTTCTTTCGATTCAATTGATGTTAGGCTTAATATTTACACAAATAATATATATTTCATATTAGATTTTAAAACCAGAGGAGATCATTTTTTTTATCTACAAAAAAAATGTTCGAAAATTTATGATTTTCGAAATTGGTCGATAAATTCACTTTATTACAACTTTTATCGTCAGTAACTTCCCCAAATCTCATCTGATTTGGACAATCTATATATCGTTGGAGAGGATAGTTAGTTACCTTCTGAACGACGGGCCACTGTGTGTGTTAGTCGGATGGTTGGTTTCCGAGATATGTGCTCATAACTGAAATAAGAGGGAAAAAACGTGTTTTTCGAAAATTTTTCAAAAACGCTTTTTAAGAAAATTTTTTGATTTTCAGTTTCGTGTTCAGCACCCGAAGATTAGTCTAAAAAATACTTTTGTTTTGAGGAGCACGCGCTGAACCCATTTTTTGTCGAGTAGTGTAATAGAAATTGTGGTGACTAACAATGCCTAAGCAGACTCTGAGATATGAAAGATCCAAAAAATTTGTAAAAAAACTGGACTGGAGAGGGAAAATTGGTGAGTAACAATGCCTATGTGGCCTTAGAGATATGAAAGTCACCCTGTAAATACCCCAGTTCAGATTTAATTTCAGTAATGACCTATTAGGCGGAAAAAATGTTTGTCAAATCAAAAACAAAGACCAAATTAATAGCAAAGTTTAAATCAAAGAAGTACACATAATGCGCTCGTAAGTCCCGACTTATTTATGTGCTTACTATAAATTGTCCACAAAGTTTCTTGAAAATCAAAGCGTTACAGCATATTTATCACTTAATAGTTTCAACTTTGCACTTATTTGTATTGTTACAAATTCCACTTACACCTTTGCCAGCATCAACTCTCAACTCTTACAAATGTGCACTTCGAATAACGCCAGCAAGTATGCAACAAAACCTTTAAGAATATTTATTTGAATGCATATTCAATACATTCGAACGTTTACTCTTCAATAAAGCAGATTAAATGTTTTTGCCTTCGTATGTTACAACAAAACCAACAACAAAAAGTAATTTTTTGTTATTTTCAATATATTTTCCACTGTCGCACTTGAGCAATAAATTGCAAAAAATTCAATTACAAAATGCAAATCTAAGAAAATGCGGCGGGCGCGTTGGCGCCTAACAGCATGCAGCATTTGTTTCTTTACAAGTCTATGGCAAGCAATAAAATTCACTGTATCGTACAGGCGCGATTCTCAAACCCTTTCATGCATAGTCGCAGACTGAAAGGACGTTCGTAAGAAAGCCAGAAAGACTGAGTAGTCGAGAAGGCGTGACAACAACTATGTATGCTGAATGTGAGTGAGGCGTCGCGACGCGCTTTCGTCGCAATCTTCAAATGCATAGGCGGCACAACGCGCCTGCACGCACAAAAGTATGCCATGCAATGGCGTAGCAGCAGCAAATGTCACCGACAGCAGCAGCGGTTTTTGGCAGCGCAACGAAACCGCACAGCGTTCAGCAAAGTTCAAAGGCTTTAAAGTTGTGTGGCGCTGTGTGCTTGAGGGGTGCCGACTCAACACAGCACAACACAACACAAACAGCCGACACACACTGGCTTGCAGTGAAATGACAGGAAACGCAAAAGTGTAGCATACAAGCAGGCGTCAAGTGTTGAATGCCAACACAATAAAAAATACTACAAAAACAACAATAACATTTTACAACATGTCTTGGCAAAAAAAAACCAAATTATATTTACAGCATTGAAAATATGCCATATAAAAATGCAACAATAACAACAACAAGAATAACAACAAAATAAAAATGTATTATAAAGAAATGGAATTCAGAGCAGGCGGGCAGGCGACAATAGCCTGAAAGTATGCAATTTTCCGTTATTTGTATATGAAAATGTGGAAAAATTTTATTATTGAGAGGTTGCGAAGTGGGTGAAAGGGGTTTGTGTATGAGGCGTCAGTTGTGGCGCTGTTTTGTGTTGTGTAAAAGATTAAAAAATTTTCGTTTTTTTTTTGCTTATGCCAAGTTTGTTGGCTCTCATATTGCCATATTTTGTGCGGCTTACATATATATATAGAAATATTTTTTTTGTCTATATTTTTTAGCACATAAAAAGCTTGCAATATTTATTATTATATTATATTTATTATGGTGAAGTGTTTTGTTTATTTGATTGCCAGACGTTGTAAAAGAAATGTTGCATGTGGTGTGTTGTGTTTTTTTTTCGTTTTGTTTTGTAAAGTGGATTTTCTTTTGGTGGGTAAATTGTTGGTATTTCATTTGCGTGCTCGCTAAGATGTTTTGAAGTAGTGACAAAGTGATTTAATATTTGTAAGTTATTTTTATTTGCTTTTGACAGGCAAAATTTATAGACCTTTGAATGATAAAAGGTATTTTGTATGTTGAAAAAAAGTGTAGCAAAATTTTGCTGGATGCATGTAAATATAAGTCCAGAAATATTGAACTGTAGTCCTCAAGTTTCCAAGAAGACCTGAGACATTCTGTGAGTAAGTATTTGGCTCTGACTGGTAGATTGATGTGCAGCCTGAGACAATCGTTCATAGAAGAGGATCATTCATATAGACTATAATTCACAGAAATCTTGTAGAGAGTGAAATAGTCATAAGGAAGGAGGTCTATATCTATGGCAGACCCGCGGATGACTGGGCATGAAATTTATGCGCACAAAAAGAGATTCACTGTATGATCCGCAACTTGTGGAATCATAACGGGACCATTTTGAGGTCTAAGTGGGGTTTTCATCAAGTTCCATGTCCATTTTATCCTAACCTATATTCTGTGATACGAAGGCTCAAAGTCTTCTTCAAATATTTTTGAATCATTTGCAGAATATTCTGGCTGAATATAATTAGAAATGATGAGCTCTGGAAACCGACGAATGAAGAATCTTTAGTGAAGCATGCCAAATTGTGCCTGCCAAAGACTTTTAGGGTTTCTATGCATCAACTTATTTCGTAGTTGTCCTCTTGAATAAGAAGAAGAATAATGGTGTTATGCCTCATGTGACAAACATCTCTCCTTGGAAGCTTCCATTTTTTGAACCTTTGCATCCTTCCAAAGTCAACGTCAACTAGGTTTGCCATACAAGGACTTTTGTCATGTTCTTTTTAATAAAAAGAAGAATTACGGTCTTGGCCTTGTGATGCCTTTCCAAATCCCCAGCAACAGATCATGATGGGTTCAATTCAAGTATCCATAGCTTCTTCATTGACAACCGTATCTCCTTTGAACGCTTCGAAGCCTCGCCCAAAGAGTAGCAAACTGATGCTGCTGCAATTGTTGTCCAAAAATAAGCCACCTTATTGAACATATAAGAGTTACCTATCCACAAAACCCAAAAGTGTGTAACATAGCAGAAATCGTAAATCAAAATTAAAATTTTGAGTAAAAGTAAGCATTTAGGCTGTTCAACTATTTGAAGTATTTGGAAATTTCGAATTTTCTCTAATCATCAATTTACTTTCTTAAACGCATCGTTATTGACTACAATTTCACACAAAATGCAAGAATTTAACTGCCCGAAAATATGCTATGCAAACTTGCACTCAAATAAAACGCAATCAATACGCCAACTGCCGTCAACGCCAAGCCAAGCCAAACCAAGCCAAGCCAAGCCGTTGGCATGCCGCAGCGGCATTGCATATTTGAATATGAAATTTTGCAAATCGTTAAATGGCCAACCAAAAACAATTGCATGCCGTTTACATGCCAAATGTTGCCAGCAAACCAGCCATTGTTGCCACACTGCTGCTGCTGCTGTATTGCTACTGTGCGCCTAAATGTATGCAAAACAATTTAATCACATTTTCACCACTATCGACTCTGCTCAAATACTAATCTCTGCAAATGGACGAGCAAAAAATGCAAATACAACAAAACCAAAAAAAGTATTATTTTTGTTATTTGTATTGTTGCTGCTATTGCAGTGATTTCACAAATCACCGATGCATTGTTGTTGCTGTTGCTATGTTAGAAACATTTTTGTGCCTCACCACACAAAATGAAAATGTTGCCAGTAGACAATGTTTTATTTCTTTTTTGGCTTTGACTACAAATAGTCTGTTCTTGTTGTTGTTGTTGTTATAGTTGTAACGACTGCGTCTTCATGCGTATGTGTGTGTGTTTGTAGAAAATATGACCGCGCAGGCTAATACAATAACAACAACTGCCACAACTGCAGCAACATCAGTTTGCTACGCTTTGGTCGAGGCTACGAATTTGCTGCTTTTTTCAGCCAGTTTTATTTGTTCTTTTGGTTTATTTTTTTCAGTTTTTTCTAAACTTTTTGGTTTTTTTTATTTTGTTGTATGCAGAATAAAATACAAATGCAAATAAAAATGCAATGCCAACACAAAAGAAGAGCAAAAAATTGCTACACAACTAAAAGTAAGCAATGAAAAATGTTGTCACTACGTGACATCGATAACTGATTTGAATTTAAAACTCATTTCGAAAATTGTTTACATGCACGTGAGCAGCTGCTGCCCCCCCCGCTTTCTGTCCCCTCTCTGGTTGCCGCATGCGTCCCCTAGCCGTATTACAATTTGATAGAATATATTCGTTGGTTGCCTGACTTGGTCTGTGTGGCATTTGTGGCCGCAACGCAGTTGGCTGAAGTTGGTTGGAATTTTTGCAAATGCTGTACACACACACACACACTGCGCCTGTCAATGCGTTATTTAATGTGCTTCTGATTTTTATACGAAAGAGCAGCCAAGTAAATAGGATGGGAAACTGATGAGATTGACTTGAGCGAGCGCTACGAAGGAATAGACAAATCGAAGGTTTCCATAAAGTATTTTTTGAAAATTTTATATAAATGTTTTAAGATAACTTCAGACAATGTTTTAGCGCATTGAATATCTACCTGGAAATTGTCTTGAAAAAAAATCTTAAAAATTGAAAATATGATTTGACATTAAACGTGTTTCCTAAAATTATGCCAAGTGTTTTTAAGTCAACTAATAAATTATTTATATAATTTGTCTAACGTTTACACATCTCAAATGACACCATTGCTAGCTTTTTTAAATATAAACACTAATTTGTTTAACCCTTTCGCTATTTTGTTGCCATATGGCAACATGCTACTTTGTGGACGTCTGCATCCTCTGTGGTTGCAAGAATAAATTTTTTTGTTGGTCTTTAGAATAGTTTGAAGTTTTTGGAAAAATACGAAATTAATAAACTGAATATTTAAGTTCAAAGAAAAGAAGTATACACGTTGTTTTAATGGTATATCTTGACATAGTAAAGGAAGAAGAAGCAGAAATTAGAGAACTTTTTAATTTAACGTTTTCTTTCAATTTAATATAGATACTTCTTTTTTTTTAATTTTGGCTGAAGTAAATGAAGAAATATTCAAATTTTCGTTATGCGTAAAAAGTTTTATGTTTAAGTAATTATTACAGCCACAACGATGTGGTTGCTCTCATAGAAAAACACTCTGAAATACAGGGTCCGAGTGTAAAAGTTAAAAAATTTCTTATGGAATAATGCTTATATAACCACATAAAAGTTTAAGACGTAAAATTTAAAATTTTAACTTTCCCCAGTAAAAACCTGTAGCGAAAGGGTTAACATAATTGCCTTTAAACGTACTTTTATTAAACTATTAAAGCCAATTATGGCTCTTTTTGGTACAAAAGAACTAAGTAGAATATTACATTTCCCTTTAAACACATTTTTTGTTGCATACTTCTGGGCTCTACATATATTTCTTCAATAATAAAACCAGCCAAGGCTTTATCAGCTCTCTGTATTTAGGTTAGCTGGCTTAAATAGTGGCTGAATCAATTTTATCATAGCATACTTTTAGGCGTTCCACTTATTTGACATAATTAAGTAGAAATTATACCGTTGCTTTGTTCTAAATAGCACTTTTCATATATTTTTAAGCACATTTTTATCTACCAAAGTGACCTTTTAGCAAATTTTCCTATACTTTAAATAATTTAAACCTTTGTTTCGTTCTAAATATTTAATTTCATATCTTTCTAAGCACATTTTTATCAGCTAAAGTGACCTTTCAGCAAATGTTCCCCACATTGTTGCATACGTTTGTGCTGTACTCCATTTACTACAACACTTGTACCTTTAGTGAAGTCTTCACAGTCGCATCTTACCCATCGCTATGTGCGTAGCGCTATGTAAAAGCATTTGTAATATTTCTGCGATTGCACACACAGCGCACGAAACGTGATCTAAGCGGCACGTAATGCGGCACCTTCTGACAACTTTTAGGCGCCAGTGCAACTATTTTCTTATTTTTTCTTACCAAGTACAAGTACCTTTTCTCTTCCCTTCTCCATAGCTTTACATTTTTGAAGCATATTTTTTGGCGCATTAACTTTCTTCAATATTTCAGCCAGCACAAGTAGAAATCATTGAATTTTATTTCGCAGCACAGTAAGCGTTCAGTTCAATTGTTTGCCTAACTGAGCGTTTAATGTTGACAACAATTTGTTACTGCTCTGTTTTGTATTTGTATTTTTTTGTATTTTTATTGTTATTGCATTCATGTTTGTTGTAGTTTTGCATGCATTTGGAATTTTAATTTTTATATTTTTTTGTGTTTGAAAGCTGCCAACTACTCACTCTCTCACTTTCTTTTACATGGTTTTTATTTTCCAATTTTTTGTGGCAATTTTTTGTTACAATTTTTTGTTGCGCATTGGTAAAGCAAATGAAGGTGAAAAAGACGTGTGAGCTAAATTTTTAAGCATGCCGCACACGTATGCGACACATGTTTCGTTTTCAATGATTTATTTGAATTTTATTAGAGCTCACAGGAAAATTGCGGGCAATGTGCAGTCCGCGTCGAAAGCTGCACGCGTGCAATTTGAATATTTGTTTATTTTATGCCTCATTAGGTTTTTCGTTGTTGACATTAAACAAATGGAATAGATGGGAATTAATGTTGCTACAAATTATTTAAATAGTGGCTACAGATAATTTTTGAGTAAATTTTTAGTTCTCTGCGACTTTTGGCTGCTCCTCAAGCTTTTAAATTTGTTGAAGCATATTTTTATGCGCATTGAATTTCTTGAATATTTCAAATGAAGAAATAAACTTCAAAGAGTGTTGTTGAATGTTGCAATAAATGAACTTTTAAGAGATTGTGAGATGCTGATATGATAGAATGATGGCGCAGTGCATCAAATTTTCACTATGACTTGTAAATATTTTTTATTTTTTTACTGTATTACTATGGAATAATTAGAGCTTTTTAGATGAAGATCTATGCCATAGAAAAGAGCTTGCTTGATCATTACGAAAAAATTTTGGAGAAAACGTATGAAGGAAACTTGTTCAATAAGTGAGCGAACTTAAACACGACTGAAGGTGACATTTTCTACATTTACCTACAAAAAGTAGTAAGAAAAATACAAAAAATTTGAACAAACCCAACTGCAAATATCTTCAACTTTTACATTAGCTCATTTTTCATGACACACACAACGTCTACGTTTGAATATTGCGCTTTTCGTTTTTCCTCACTTATTCCTCGTTCAACACGTTTTACTCGCTTTTTTTTGGTTTTAATTTTTTGCTTTTTGGTTAACTTAATTTAGCACTTCATTAGCTTTCAAATTAATAGCGTGCATTTTTTTCGCAAAACTGAAAAAACACACAGAACAAATACAACAACAACAACAACACTTGCAAAAGCAAAGCCACGCAGCGCAGCGTGTTGAAAATTGTAAATTGAAAAAGCACTGCCGGCGTACGAAATGAAAAAAAGCCAAACTATTATTTTGTATATATTTTTTCTCTTTCCCTCTGTCTGTCTGTCTCTTTCGTTCACTCAAACTAACCGCTTTTATTTTCTCGATTTGAGGTTGTAATTCATTGGATGCTGAATGGCTGGCTTCGACTGCTCATTTCGATGCGCCAAATGCCGCCAACTATTCGCTCAAAACTTTTTACTTTTCAACAATTCAGGCACTGTGTTGTTGTTGTCGTTGTTGTGCATTTTATTGTTTATTTGCTGACCAACGGCAGCCAGTTTTTTATTTGATTGCATTACGCTTTCGTTCACTGCAACTTTTGCAGCCTCGCCACTTCGGTTCAACAAAAGTCCAACAGTGCGAAATTACAGCGCAACAACAACAACAATAGCAATAACTGACGCCTGCAACACGTTTGCGCCGCTGGCAGCAACTTCACTCGGCAGCAACTTGGCAATTTATTTATTTATTTTTTTGTTTGAATGATGGCAGTTTAATGTGTAATTGTTGTTGCTGTTTTAGTTGTTGTTGTTATCGTTTCTGTTGGTGTAGTTTTAGTTGTTTGCCTATTGGTCAAAACGGCTGAAAATTGGCATTTACTGCACGGCGCAAAAGGCAACTCAAACAACCAAAAAAAAAGCCAAATAAAACTAGCAACAACAACAACAAAAGTTAAAGGTAGTTAAGTGCTATAAATTCCATTTCATTGCATTCGTTTTTTATTTTTCTTAACTACAACAACTTTTCAAAACTACAACAACACGAGCGTCTATAAAAATTCACAACAACAAACTGTGCTGAAAAAAGCGTTGCTCAAAGTTTTAAAATTTGTTTTTTTTTTTTGTTTGGTTTTGTTTCGAAAACGTTTTTCGCATAATTTTTTGTGATTTACGCGCCAACAAAGCGCTTAAGGTTTCGTTTAACTGTTGTTGTTGTTGTTGTTTCTGTTTCAGAGCTTTTATTTTGTATTCCACAAAAATCAAAAACTCAAAAAGCTGGCTGCGAAAAGTGCATAACTGACTTGACTGGACTGGACTGGTCATTGTTGTTTGAGTGTTGCCGAGTGCGTAACGGTGCTACACTGCACTTTTATTGTACAGTTTACTGTACAAAAAATGTGTCTATGAAAATAGAAATAATTTTTTAGAATTTTTTGAGGGATTAATTTCTACGAAAAATGCATTTCATTGCAGTAAAAGGCAATAATAGGTTAATGGGGCGAATACGTAATATTTGGTGTAAGTATTTTTAGAGCGTGATTTTTTTAATAACTTTTTTTTCGAAGAAATGTGAGAATAATGAAGGATTTCTAGAAGGACAACGGAATCCTTTTCAAAAAAATAGTAAGAAGAACGAAAAATAAGACAAGGGGCCATGGACACAGAAGCTTGTATCTCGAGTTTTCTAAGAGAGAACAAAGAAGAGCTTTGAGACAAAAACACCGAAAAGAACAAATGTGAGCGATGTGAGAAGAACGAAGGATTTGTAGGAATACAAAAGAGACTTTTGGAACAAAAAGGGCAACAAAGGATTTATAGCAATACAGGAGAGACCATTGGAACAAAACGAGCGAGAAGAATGAACAGTAAAGATGTAAAGATGTGAAAAAGCGAAGGATTCATAGGAATGCAAGAAGGACCATTGGCACAAAATTAGCGATAAAAAAAACCTTACCAAAGGATGCAAGAAAAACAAAGAATTAATAGGAAGGCAAAAGAGAACTCTGAGAAAAAACGAGCAAAAAGGATGAACAATTTAGAAGAATGTGGGAATAATAAAGTATTTAGAGGAGGACAAGGGAGAACTTTGAGTCGAAAAGAGCGAGAAAAATTAACAACATCCGAGACCATGAAGCTTAAAGAGAAGAGAAACAAAGAAGAATATATTAAGAGTTTTGTAGTAGAGAGGAAAGGAGATCTTTGAGACACAATGAGCGAGAAAAACAAGCAACACGAAGGATTTATTCGAGAGAACCTATGGAACACAACGAAAAGAACATACTACATACATACAAAGGGACCCGGGGACTAGGGACCAACACTTCTTTGTGTAGTAGAAAACAAGAGGGTCTCGCTTGGGACAAAAAAAGCGAGAAGAGCAAACAAAGAACATATGAACGAATATGTTTCTGAGAAAAATGAACCATTTATGAGAGTATTTTGGAGTGGAAAAATATATATTTAAAGAGCAAAAAATTATAAAGGAAGAAATAAAAATCGAAGGACCTATTAGTATTAAAAAACATTTAAACAACACAATTTCAAGATGATAGAAAAAGATGATGGATAAGAAATTTGAAGATGATAGAAAGTAACAAGTGTAGACGGAGATGCAGTTAGTAGAGCGACATAACACTGGAATGCCCGACAATCTGGCATACCTTAAATGCCCATATGTAGATATTTTGACTACATTATTGTTTACTGACTTTTTTTTAATTTTATTGGTTTTTAAGTAGCAAATATGAATAAATGTACACGAGATTAAACTAAAATAAGCATTTAGTTTTTATTTTTTTATGGTTCACAAAGTAAATTCATATAAATAAAATAGCGTACTTTACACATAAATGGGATAAAATGGAATGAAATATGGAATTTGGAATTTGTGAATGAATTTTATGAGTCAATTTTGAAATGAAAAACTTGGGAATTGTCACAGCCTACTATGATACTATTTTTTTAATGTTTGCAATTATTTGACATTTTCATATTTCGCAATTGTAGATGCATATTTGTCTATTTATCAGTAAGATTTGCTGAAAATTTTATATACATAGGTAGTCAAAATGACTGCTTTTGGGCATTTAAGGTAAATTTTGCAAAATTGGGGTAAACATTTCTTTTACAATATTTTTAGTTTATTTATTCAATTTAGCTTTAAAAATTAATAAAAGTCACATACGATATTTTTGTAGAAAGCAATGCAACAAAAGTTATTTACAATAAAAGACCTCAATGTAGTCAAAGTGACTACCTTGGGCATTCTAGTACTAAACACGATGATTGATTCCAAAATCCACCTAGACGTATGAGTAAAATTATTTTGTTTGATAATATATAATTCTTTGTATAACTTTAATAACTAAACAACTAAATTCGAAATTATTCACAAACCTTGCAAATACCTTCAAAAATCTATTCACATTCATATCAACGCTGCAGTTTTTCACAAAGCAAGAAAACAATAGCTACGCAACTAAATATGCACAGCAAATCATTAAAATGCCGTTTCCACCTTTCCAGCAGGAAAACCGCACAATCATTATGCCAACTTCCTAAAGCCATACAACAGTTGAATGCTGCAAAGTGTTGCCGCAGCGGCGAAACACGCAAATAAGCATCCGTCATTAGCAGCAACTTTAGTGTGCATTCGAGGAAGCATTAAAAGAAAATATGAAATGTCGTTGAAGCTGGAAGCAAAGTGTGCCAACAACAGCCAGAACCATAGTAAAAATTACAAAAATAGTAAAAAACGAAAAGGTGTGTTGCAACAAATTTTTACGTGCAACATTTATGCGCGATGCCACACACACACACACAGACATGCACAGAGTAGAGTGTCCTGAGACATGCCAACAAAATGCTGCGGCATGTTAAAATTGCATTAAAAAATATGTAGGTATGTGAAGCAACAATATCAACAACAATAAGCAAGAAGAACAACTATGGCACAACAACAATGCCTATAAAAACAACACGTAGACAGTAAGAAGAAGAATAAAATCAGCAGCAGTGACAGGCAACGGCAATGCTATGCAGTGAGTGAGGTGAGTCAGCAATTTATATATGTGTGTGTGTTTGTGTGTTAGTGCCTGTGCGTGGGTGTGCGTGCATCAGCTGCAAAAACAGCCGCACTGACATTTATGCGCTACCAGCGTCATTTTAATTCTGCACAGCGTCCAAACAGCAGCAACGTTGCTGACTCGCATTGGTGTTGGTGTGGCATTGGTGTCGGCAATGCTGTCGCCCATGATGTTGCTGTTGTCGCTGGTGGCCTGCAACAGCGGCGACAACACGTTATGGCAGCATGTGGCATGCAACATCATCATATGCTGCCGTAACGCAGCAGCCAGCCAACAACAACGCGCGCCACCGCCAAACTGCTGCCGTTGCTTTTTTTCTTACTCCTCCACCAATGTTTTTCACATCTTTTTGGTGCTCTTATGCACCGCTATCGGTGTTTTCTTGAGTTCTATTTTGTGCCGAGTATCATCGTAAAATTTTATATTTTTAATAATGTGTCATGAGTGGCGCGCTATTACTTGCACTTTCTTTTATGAATTATATAATGTGCAATTATATGTGCAAGTTGTTGTTGTTGTTGCTGTTGTTGTGCCAGTAACACAGGTAAATATTGTAAACTGCAATGTCGCTTGCACTCGCTGGCGCTTTTCTCTGGCCTCTTTATTGCCTCCGAAGTATTAAAGTGTCGCGCACATTTTTATGCAAACATTTTGTAGCATACTTTTAGGTAGTTTACAGTAGAAAGTAAGTTTTTATATGCGGAGTAAGGTTTTCCTGTTATGATATATTTTTTTTTTTAATATTTAAATATTAATATTTTTAAAAGTTCCGTGTGGAATGTGTCATAAATGACACTGTGTAACAGAGTTTTTTTTACTAAGGGCCAAAGCGAAGCAGATGCATCCCCTCATTATTGTTAAGCATTGCATTGGTTCTAAAAGCATATAAATTTTAGAAGACGAGACTTTGAAAGACAAGATGTGTGACACTTGACTTGGTTGTGAAGTAGACATATTCCGATTAAGGAAGACATAGTCCAAATATTCCGGTTCCCGAGGCTCTGATCAGAGACCACGTCTGCAGTCTTTAGGGACCTGAGGAAGTATTCTGATGCGGCAAATAGTTCCCGAGCCTCTGGTCAGAGGCCACGCCTTGAGTTCTTAGGGACCTGAAGAAGCATTCCTATTCCACAAATACTTCCCGAGGCTCTCATCAGAGGCCGCGTCTTGAGTTCCTAGGGACCTGAAAAAGCATTCCGATTTGGCAAATAGTTCCCAAGGCTCTGATCAGAGGGCGTGTCTGGAGTCCTTACCCCATTTTGCCGTTTCCACTCAGCACACATTCGGCTGTGATGTTTGTGGTCGTTGTCTTCTTGTATAATCCAAGAGAGTCCTCTTCTCCCGAACATCTTTGCAGCTGATGGTAATAAAGCTTTTTCATAAATTTTGTTTATCAAAACCGCGTTCAAGTTGGTGGTAATAACGAAAAGTCGCCTAAATCCTTTTTCTGAGAAGCAGCCCCAAACATGGACCTTTACTGGGTCTTTAACAGTTCGTTGGAGCAACCGGTTGATGGCAGCACACCAAGATCGATTTGTGCTACTATTTGCCCAAAATTAGGATTCATCCGTGAATATTACATTATTCCAATTCCGATCTGAATTGGCATAAGCCCAGGCAAGCCGTTTTTGAACGTTCGATGATGAGAACAACAGTTTTTTCGAAGAGCTCCGGTATTTAACGTCGTTAGTTCTTAAACGTCCTCAAATCGTCTCTTTTGATATTTGAACACCACTTTTCTCTAAAACTGCTTTAGCTTTACGCAACGATAAGCCCAGCTTCGTCGCAAACAAATCAATGATTTTCTTGTCCTGTTTTGGGGAGGTCTTTTTTTCAAGGCCCTGCCCAGCCAAATCGTCGACATTTTTTGCTTCCATATACCGATTCGTCCACCTCGTTACGAATGACTTCGACTTCTTCATAGGAATACGGCTTCAAGTCGCTTCTCTCACGCGGAGTTCATCTTGTTAAAACACCCTGTACTTTGTAATTGTTTCATGGGACTGACAATTTTTGCAGTGCGTATTACAAAAATGATGAGGCCACTTAGGTGCATTCAAATTTTTCTGATAACGGTACTCTTAGTGAAAATTTGGTCGATCGCGCTTCTACTGGAGAGACTGTAGGTTAGGTTATAGTGGCTGGCTCTGTAAGAGAAACACTCGGAGGCCTATTGTGAGGCCCATTGTGATACCACATATTTCACCCGTTTTTGAAAGGCGTTTTCAACATGTGTTCCAGCACACATTTAAAGCGGAAAGGGGGCTTTGGAAGGTTTTTTCTTTTAATTCTCATCTGCTTCATGTGGATAGAGATAGAAGTAGATGAGTGTTTTTCCGAGCCGGGATTCGAACCTATGGCCTCCGATATAAGAAGCCCGCGTGCTACCCGCTAGACAATCGAGGCTGGCTGAGAAGTAAGTAAGTTACTCATAAAGTAATTAGTAAAGAAAAGTGTTTCGTTCAATCTTTATGCTTTTTCACAGAACAACTATGGCCAAAAGACACACTTAGGCCAAAAGTGGGCTCATTGTAGTATCAGAAGTTGGTGAAAGTGGCAGAATTATAACATAGTGCACACTTGATCTAATAAAGGCCACGAAATGCTAATACTTCTTTTTCCAAAGACTTTAACTAACCAGAACAAATAAAGCGTATGAGGTCCTGTAGGCAATCATCGAAAAGTCTGCAAGATTTGCAGAAGTAAGTAGGTAAGTAAGTAGCATTTGCTACCCCAAGGCGAAGCCCATTTATGCCATGAAGCAATCCCTTCGGCTTAAATTGGCTCATTCAATAAACCCGTTGAGCTCCTTAGGAAGTCCAGGAGACTGGGAGTTGTGGGCTAGATTGACTTACCCAAGTCTATCTAGCCCACTATATATCTCTTCATATAGATAAATCAGGACAATGTATAAAGTATAAAGTGCATTTTCCTCTCCTTCTTCACCCATACAGCTCCGAGAGAAGTCATTAGAAAGCAAACCCAAGCTTGTTGTGTGAGTGTCAACCAAACAATGGACCATCAGAACACCAGTCATGGTTCGCATCTGGTCTGGGTTTGGTTCAAAAATTTATCTTCAACGACAGAAGTCTAAGGTTGACCAAATTTAGCGTACAGAAAATCCTTTGTTGCCTTTAGGCCATCTTGTCTAAGTTTATTTTTATACATTTTAGGAATCGTAGCTAAATATGCTTTAATTTTAAGATTTGGATACAATTTCTTGTATTGGCATACCGAACTTAACACATGAAATTAAATCAAACTACGAAGTAATGAGGAAAGAAAAATAAGCACTACTGCAAGTAAGTAAGTCTGTGGAAAGCCCACACAGCCAAAACATTGAACAAAGATTGCCAACTGAGTCTTCAGAGAGAGCAAGTCAGACGACTAACCCTCTCCAGCTCCTCTTCATTGAGCCAACTCCAGCATTAGTACCAACTTGTCCCCTACTCCCCAAGTCTGCTGTCATAACGTCCATTAACCCTTTCGTCGTCTGCATCCTCTATGGTTGCAAGAATACATTTTTTTGTTGGTCTTTAGAATAGTTTGAAGTTTTAGGAAAAATACGAAATTAATAAACTGAATATTTAAGTTTAACGAAGAAAAGTATACACGTTTTTTTAATGGAATATCTTGACATAGTAAAGGAAGAAGAAGCAGAAAAAATTAGAGAACTTTTTAATTTGACGTTTTCTTTCAATTTAGATACATACTTTTGTTTTTTAATTTTGGCTGAAGTAAATGAAGAAATATTCAAATTTTCGTTATGCGTAAAAAGTTTTATGTTTAGGTAATTATTACAGCCACAACGATGTGGTTGCTCTCATAGAAAAACGCTCTAAAATACAGGGTCCGAAAGAAAATTAAAAAATGTCTTATGGAATGTTACTAATATAACCACATAGAAGCCTAAGACGTTAAATTTAAAATTGTAACTTTCCCCAGTAAAAACCTGTAGCGAAAGAGTTAAGAAATATTGTTGAACTTTTTAATTTTAAGATTATTATTTTGTAATATTCCAGTTTTTAGATTTATAATTAATTGACTGGCACGACAGCCCGCTTACGCGAGACTGAGGCCTAGCTTCCCGCAACTACCCGTGTTGTGCGTGTGAATTTGTACGCGGGTTGAAGGGACCTACAGTTTAATGCCGGTTCCGAACGGCAGGTTGGGAGCTTTTTCATAAGCAATTTTTACTCTCAGAGGTTTGCCATTTCCAGCTGAGAGGACAGCCACCGAAAGAGAAAACGAGTTTTCCCGTTATTTTTTTTAGGTGTTATTACAGGCAGTATTTGAACCTGGGTCGCTGCCTTCGACTCGCGGTCCAACGCACTAACCAACTGAGCCACGGCGGCTGCCAGTTTTTAGATGGTCTGTTAAAAATTTTATTTTTGTTTGACTGAATTATAAATAAATAAATAAAGCAATAAAAAAAGTCAAGCAAGTTTTGAATATTTTTTTGACTTATTGATTCTTTCATATGAATTCAGTTTGCATGCCAACTTTTGAATAAACATTTACGCCTATAACAACTGCAACATGTGCCACACATTGGTATTTAAATTTATTTCCAAAACTGCACTCTGCCGCTTGTTAAATACATCAACCAGATATTGTGGAATGTGGCATTACAATTATTGCTTCAGTTGACATTGCCACATAATTTCCATTTGAATGGATGTAAGGTTGCGTGCGGCTCCTCTACAATTTAGCACTAGAATGCCCGACAATCTGGCATACCTAAAATGCCCATATGTAGTAATTTTGACTACATTATTGTTTACTGACTTTTTTAAATTTTATTGGTTTTTAAGTAGAAAATATGAATTAATGTACACGAGAATAAACTAAAATAAGCATTTAGTTTTTATTTTTTTATGGTTTACAAAGTAAATTCATTTAACTAAAATTACACATAAATGGAATGAAATTTGGAATTTGTGAATGAATTTTATGAGTGAATTTTGAAATGAAAAACTTGGGAATTGCCACAGCCTACTATGATATTATTTTTTTTTAATGCTTGTTACTTACTTACTTAAGGGAAGGCTCCCCTGGATTTGGGCAAAAATAAGGCAAAGTTTGTAATTTTTTTGTGGGATATCGAAAAGGCGTACAAACTTCCGGTTTTGACTATTAAATTCGTCTATTATTTAGGAGTTTAAAAAGTTAAAAAACTTGATGAACTGAACTTTTTAAAAACTTCAAACGCGTTTATCTCGAAACCATTTTTTCCAATCTAACTGAAATCCCCGGACTTGATCTAATGATCCGATTTTCTTCATCTAAAAACTGCTCGAATGTATTTGATTTTCTGTATGCCTTGAACCAACAATTTGCATAAATAGTTATTTATTTTTAATTTTTAAATGTGGTTGAAATAAAAAAAAGGTGCAAAAAATTGAACTTTTTACTTCAAATATTCATTGTGCAAGAATTCTTCGTTTAAATTTTTTGAGTCTAGTTCAATGCACAGACAATTTTGTTATCTTTAAGTAATGACAATGCTTTTGGATTTCAGTCCACTACAAGAGGCTGCAGGATTACAGTTCTCGAGCGCGCAGAGGCCAACGGAAATCGCCATTTTGTAGCCGCCATTTTGAATTTCATCAAGTTTTTTAACTTTTTAAACTCCTAAATAATAGACGAATTTAATAGTCAAAACCGGAAGTTTGTACGCCTTTTCATTATCCCACAAAAAAATTACAAACTTTGCCTTATTTTTGCCCAAATCCAGGGGAGCCTTCCCTTAACTGGCCATAACAACCCGCTATCGGGTTACGGCCTGCCGCAAAACTTCTCTCCAGGCGCCTCTGCTTCGCGCGCGCCTTCTCCAGTTGGTCACACCAAGAGATACCAGGGCCTCTTCCACTTGGTCCTTCCACCGGAGACATGGCCTCCCTCTTCGCCGTCGACCTCCAACCATCGCATCGAACACCTTTTTCGCCGGAGCTTCGTCGTCCATGCGGCAGACATGACCGAGCCAGCGTAGCCGCTAGATGTTAATTCGCTGCGCTACGTCCATGTCCTTATACAGCTCATACAGCTCGTTATTGGTTCGTATGCGATAGTCGTCACCAACACGAACAGGGCCGAAGATTTTGCGAAGTACCTTCCTCTCGAAAACTCCAAGGGCCGCTATGTCGTTTCGTGTCATTGTCCATGCTTCAGCGCCATAGAGGAGCACGGGCAAGATTTGTCGGTCGAGAGAGGTCTCTACTTCTCAATTGCCTACCGAGACCGTAGTAGCACCTGTTGGCAAGAGTAATCCTTCGCTTTATCTCCAGACTGACATCATTGCTGCTGTTGATGGCGGTGCCAAGGTAGACGAATTCCTTGACAACTTCAAAGGTATACCTGTCGGCCTCGACGTGAGACCCTAGCCGCTGCGAGTCCCTGCGTGTAGACAGCATATACTTCGTCTTGCCCTCATTTACCACCAGACCCATTTTGGCAGATTCTCTGTCGATAGCAGCAAATGCAGCGGTGACATCTCGCTTGTTACGCCCGATGACATCAATGTCATCAGCGTAGGCAAGGAGCTGGACACTTTTGTTGAAGATTGTGCCATTACGATGTACACCGGCCTTGCGCAGAACACTCTCCACGGTGAAGTTGAAGAGGTCGCAGGACAAAGGATCGCCCTGTCTGAAACCTCGAACGGTATCAAAGGGGTCGGAGAGGTCACTTCCAACCTTGACGGAGCTGCGCGTATTGCTCAACGTCGCTCTGCAAAGTCTAACGAGCTTTGCAGGGATACCAAGTTCAGACAATGCGGCATATAGGCGATCCCTTATCGGGCTATCGAATGCTGCCTTGTAATCGATGAAGAGATGGTGTGTATCGATTTGGTTCTCATGGGTCTGCTCCAGGATTTGGCGTAGAGTGAATATCTGGTCGATGGTGGACTTACCAGGTCTAAAGCCGCACTGATAAGGTCCAATCAGCGCCTTGGCGAGTGGCTTTAATCTTTCACATAGTACGCTCGTCAGGACCTTGTATGCAATGGGAAGTAGGCTGATACCCCTGTAGTTGGCGCATATTGTTGGGTCGCCTTTCTTCAGCACAGGACAAAGGGCACTGAGGTTCCAATCGTTGGGCAATCGTTCCTCCAGCCATATTTTGCAAATGAGCTGATGCATGCACCCAATCAGCTCACCGCCGCCGGCCTTGAACAATTCAGCTGGTAGCCCATCCGGCCCTGCAGCTTTGTTGTTCTTGAGTCGCTGGATAGCGACCCGGACCTCGTCATGGCTGGGCGGTGGCACATCCACACCGTCGTCGTCGATTGGTGCCATCTGGACATCTTCACCACTGGCGGTATTGTTCCTTCCGTCGCCTGCGAGCAGCTTGGTGAAGTGCTCCTTCCACAACCTCAGCACCCCCTGCGCATCCGTAACCAGATCCCCGTTTTCGTCTCTGCAAGAAGATGCCCCGGGCTTAAATCCTTCCGTGAGACGCTTAACTTTTTGGAAGAATTTTCGGGCGTCATTCCTGCTCCTGCACTCCTCGATTTCCTCACGCTCGCGCCTTTCTTGCTCCCGTTTCTTGCGTCTAAAAAGGCACCTCTCTTTCTTTCTCTCCTCCCGGTATTTTCTGTCATGGCTCGCGTGGCGGCCGACTGCAGGGTCTTCTTGTAGGCAGCATTCTTCACTGCAGTGGCTGCGCGACACTCTTCATCGTACCATTGGTTTTTTGGTGGTGGGCGTCGAAAACCAAGGACATTTTCTGCGGCGGCGCGCATAGAGTGGGATAAGTGAGCCCATAATCCGCCGATGTCATCAGGTGGAGAGAGGGAGAGAGTTGAGCGGAGTAAGCTTCGGCTACCCCTTGTGATCGCAGCTTACTGACGTCCAGCTTTCTTCGCAAACTAGGTTGCGCGGTCTTCGCTGCGCAAAGACGCATGCGTACCTTGGCTGCAACAAGGTAGTGGTCCGAGTCGATGTTGGGTCCTTGGAACGTGCGCACATCTAGAATGCTAGAAGCATGCCTTCCATCAATCACAATGTGATCAATCTGGTTGCGGGTGGATTGATCGGGGGATAACCAGGTCGCCTTATGGATATCGAGGTGCTGGAATCTGGTGCTACTAACTACCATGTTTCGTGCCGCGGCGAAATCGATCAGCCTCAGACCGTTGTTCGAAGTGGTCCCATGGAGGCTGAACTGCCCGACTGTGGGGCCAAAGATGCCTTCTCGCCCGACCTTTGCGTTGCAGTCCCCGAGGACAAATTTTGACGTCGTGGGCCGGGCACCTGTCGTAGACGTCCTCGAGCTTCGCATAGAAGGCATCCTTGGTCGCATCGTCCTTCTCTTCCATCGGGGCGTGCGCGCAAATTAGGCTGATGCTAAAGTATTTAGCTTTGATGCGGATCGAAGCCAGCCGTTCGTTCACCGGAGTGAACCGAGAGACGTGGTGGCGAAGTCTCTTGCTGACCACAAATCCGCAGCCAAATTCGCGCTTCTCCGCATGGCAGCTGTAGTAGATATCGCAGTCTGCTCGCTTGGAGCAACCTTGTCCTGTCCATCGCATTTCCTGGATGGTGGTGATGTCAGTTTTACATTTCGTGAGGGCTTCCGCCAGTTGGATAGAGGCGGAAGCCCTCCTAAAGCCATACAACAGTTGAATGCTGCAAAGTGTTGCCGCAGCGGCGAAACACGCAAATAAGCATCCGTCATTAGCAGCAACTTTAGTGTGCATTCGAGGAAGCATTAAAAGAAAATATGAAATGTCGTTGAAGCTGGAAGCAAAGTGTGCCAACAACAGCCAGAACCATAGTAAAAATTACAAAAATAGTAAAAAACGAAAAGGTGTGTTGCAACAAATTTTTACGTGCAACATTTATGCGCGATGCCACACACACACACACAGACATGCACAGAGTAGAGTGTCCTGAGACATGCCAACAAAATGCTGCGGCATGTTAAAATTGCATTAAAAAATATGTAGGTATGTGAAGCAACAATATCAACAACAATAAGCAAGAAGAACAACTATGGCACAACAACAATGCCTATAAAAACAACACGTAGACAGTAAGAAGAAGAATAAAATCAGCAGCAGTGACAGGCAACGGCAATGCTATGCAGTGAGTGAGGTGAGTCAGCAATTTATATATGTGTGTGTGTTTGTGTGTTAGTGCCTGTGCGTGGGTGTGCGTGCATCAGCTGCAAAAACAGCCGCACTGACATTTATGCGCTACCAGCGTCATTTTAATTCTGCACAGCGTCCAAACAGCAGCAACGTTGCTGACTCGCATTGGTGTTGGTGTGGCATTGGTGTCGGCAATGCTGTCGCCCATGATGTTGCTGTTGTCGCTGGTGGCCTGCAACAGCGGCGACAACACGTTATGGCAGCATGTGGCATGCAACATCATCATATGCTGCCGTAACGCAGCAGCCAGCCAACAACAACGCGCGCCACCGCCAAACTGCTGCCGTTGCTTTTTTTCTTACTCCTCCACCAATGTTTTTCACATCTTTTTGGTGCTCTTATGCACCGCTATCGGTGTTTTCTTGAGTTCTATTTTGTGCCGAGTATCATCGTAAAATTTTATATTTTTAATAATGTGTCATGAGTGGCGCGCTATTACTTGCACTTTCTTTTATGAATTATATAATGTGCAATTATATGTGCAAGTTGTTGTTGTTGTTGCTGTTGTTGTGCCAGTAACACAGGTAAATATTGTAAACTGCAATGTCGCTTGCACTCGCTGGCGCTTTTCTCTGGCCTCTTTATTGCCTCCGAAGTATTAAAGTGTCGCGCACATTTTTATGCAAACATTTTGTAGCATACTTTTAGGTAGTTTACAGTAGAAAGTAAGTTTTTATATGCGGAGTAAGGTTTTCCTGTTATGATATATTTTTTTTTTTAATATTTAAATATTAATATTTTTAAAAGTTCCGTGTGGAATGTGTCATAAATGACACTGTGTAACAGAGTTTTTTTTACTAAGGGCCAAAGCGAAGCAGATGCATCCCCTCATTATTGTTAAGCATTGCATTGGTTCTAAAAGCATATAAATTTTAGAAGACGAGACTTTGAAAGACAAGATGTGTGACACTTGACTTGGTTGTGAAGTAGACATATTCCGATTAAGGAAGACATAGTCCAAATATTCCGGTTCCCGAGGCTCTGATCAGAGACCACGTCTGCAGTCTTTAGGGACCTGAGGAAGTATTCTGATGCGGCAAATAGTTCCCGAGCCTCTGGTCAGAGGCCACGCCTTGAGTTCTTAGGGACCTGAAGAAGCATTCCTATTCCACAAATACTTCCCGAGGCTCTCATCAGAGGCCGCGTCTTGAGTTCCTAGGGACCTGAAAAAGCATTCCGATTTGGCAAATAGTTCCCAAGGCTCTGATCAGAGGGCGTGTCTGGAGTCCTTACCCCATTTTGCCGTTTCCACTCAGCACACATTCGGCTGTGATGTTTGTGGTCGTTGTCTTCTTGTATAATCCAAGAGAGTCCTCTTCTCCCGAACATCTTTGCAGCTGATGGTAATAAAGCTTTTTCATAAATTTTGTTTATCAAAACCGCGTTCAAGTTGGTGGTAATAACGAAAAGTCGCCTAAATCCTTTTTCTGAGAAGCAGCCCCAAACATGGACCTTTACTGGGTCTTTAACAGTTCGTTGGAGCAACCGGTTGATGGCAGCACACCAAGATCGATTTGTGCTACTATTTGCCCAAAATTAGGATTCATCCGTGAATATTACATTATTCCAATTCCGATCTGAATTGGCATAAGCCCAGGCAAGCCGTTTTTGAACGTTCGATGATGAGAACAACAGTTTTTTCGAAGAGCTCCGGTATTTAACGT
Organism: Melieria crassipennis; assembly: GCA_963668005.1. Classification (NCBI taxonomy): domain Eukaryota; kingdom Metazoa; phylum Arthropoda; class Insecta; order Diptera; family Ulidiidae; genus Melieria; species Melieria crassipennis. The sequence goes on along the minus strand of OY764961.1, from coordinate 62,821,592 downwards.
CGTTAGTTCTTAAACGTCCTCAAATCGTCTCTTTTGATATTTGAACACCACTTTTCTCTAAAACTGCTTTAGCTTTACGCAACGATAAGCCCAGCTTCGTCGCAAACAAATCAATGATTTTCTTGTCCTGTTTTGGGGAGGTCTTTTTTTCAAGGCCCTGCCCAGCCAAATCGTCGACATTTTTTGCTTCCATATACCGATTCGTCCACCTCGTTACGAATGACTTCGACTTCTTCATAGGAATACGGCTTCAAGTCGCTTCTCTCACGCGGAGTTCATCTTGTTAAAACACCCTGTACTTTGTAATTGTTTCATGGGACTGACAATTTTTGCAGTGCGTATTACAAAAATGATGAGGCCACTTAGGTGCATTCAAATTTTTCTGATAACGGTACTCTTAGTGAAAATTTGGTCGATCGCGCTTCTACTGGAGAGACTGTAGGTTAGGTTATAGTGGCTGGCTCTGTAAGAGAAACACTCGGAGGCCTATTGTGAGGCCCATTGTGATACCACATATTTCACCCGTTTTTGAAAGGCGTTTTCAACATGTGTTCCAGCACACATTTAAAGCGGAAAGGGGGCTTTGGAAGGTTTTTTCTTTTAATTCTCATCTGCTTCATGTGGATAGAGATAGAAGTAGATGAGTGTTTTTCCGAGCCGGGATTCGAACCTATGGCCTCCGATATAAGAAGCCCGCGTGCTACCCGCTAGACAATCGAGGCTGGCTGAGAAGTAAGTAAGTTACTCATAAAGTAATTAGTAAAGAAAAGTGTTTCGTTCAATCTTTATGCTTTTTCACAGAACAACTATGGCCAAAAGACACACTTAGGCCAAAAGTGGGCTCATTGTAGTATCAGAAGTTGGTGAAAGTGGCAGAATTATAACATAGTGCACACTTGATCTAATAAAGGCCACGAAATGCTAATACTTCTTTTTCCAAAGACTTTAACTAACCAGAACAAATAAAGCGTATGAGGTCCTGTAGGCAATCATCGAAAAGTCTGCAAGATTTGCAGAAGTAAGTAGGTAAGTAAGTAGCATTTGCTACCCCAAGGCGAAGCCCATTTATGCCATGAAGCAATCCCTTCGGCTTAAATTGGCTCATTCAATAAACCCGTTGAGCTCCTTAGGAAGTCCAGGAGACTGGGAGTTGTGGGCTAGATTGACTTACCCAAGTCTATCTAGCCCACTATATATCTCTTCATATAGATAAATCAGGACAATGTATAAAGTATAAAGTGCATTTTCCTCTCCTTCTTCACCCATACAGCTCCGAGAGAAGTCATTAGAAAGCAAACCCAAGCTTGTTGTGTGAGTGTCAACCAAACAATGGACCATCAGAACACCAGTCATGGTTCGCATCTGGTCTGGGTTTCGTTCAAAAATTTATCTTCAACGACAGAAGTCTAAGGTTGACCAAATTTAGCGTACAGAAAATCCTTTGTTGCCTTTAGGCCATCTTGTCTAAGTTTATTTTTATACATTTTAGGAATCGTAGCTAAATATGCTTTAATTTTAAGATTTGGATACAATTTCTTGTATTGGCATACCGAACTTAACACATGAAATTAAATCAAACTACGAAGTAATGAGGAAAGAAAAATAAGCACTACTGCAAGTAAGTAAGTCTGTGGAAAGCCCACACAGCCAAAACATTGAACAAAGATTGCCAACTGAGTCTTCAGAGAGAGCAAGTCAGACGACTAACCCTCTCCAGCTCCTCTTCATTGAGCCAACTCCAGCATTAGTACCAACTTGTCCCCTACTCCCCAAGTCTGCTGTCATAACGTCCATTAACCCTTTCGTCGTCTGCATCCTCTATGGTTGCAAGAATACATTTTTTTGTTGGTCTTTAGAATAGTGTTACGAAAATGACTAGTTCTAAGTTCGTATACTGGATTGTGCTTGAAAATAAAACTACTTCAGTTATTCAGCGCAAACGCAGACAAAAATCAACAATCACTTTATTTACAATTTTACACTTGTTACTACTTTACTACTATTGCATGTTTCCCCTTTGCTTGCTCAACACAGACAGACCTCGTTGCGCCGCGCCGCGCTGCTTATATACCAGTTTTCTTATCGCGCCGAAGTTTCTTGCAACTTCCAATTGGAACACGCTCGACCATTCTCGCACAGTTCGCGAACCATCCTTGCCATATCGGAGTAACACCAAGCGAATTATACCAAATTCGCCGCACTTGAAAGTGCATGCCTAAAAGTATGCTTGGAAAAGCGTTCGTGCATAGACAAGCATTCAGCACATTGCTTCTTCGCAACACTGCCCACCACTTAGACTTGTTCGTCCCGAACAAGTACCGAGACTCCGCCGGAGTAAGACGCCAAGCGCTCCAAATGGACTACTTTCAGCCTAGCGTTTCTGTTGCAGCAGCGTTGAACTCTGTACACCACGTCATTAATCTTTGTCACGACTTTGTACGGTCCTTCCCATGATGTTTGAACTTTTGGAGACAAACCTTCCTTCCACTGCGGGTTGTTGAGCATTACCAGATCGCCTTCCTTAAACCCTTCTGAGTTAGCCCGTAGACCATAGCTGGCGTTTAACCTGTTTCCGACTAGTTGAGTGCGGCTCCGCGATCTTCTCATCGACCCTTTCGCAGCCGAACACCGATCACAGCCTCTTATCCACTCGGCGACAGACCCCTGGCATCCCACCCAATAGAACCGTCTTCTTATCTTGGCGATAGTTTTTGCGATGCCTAGGTGCCCTCCACTGGAGTCGTTATGGTTTGCTTTGATGACATCGTCGATCCGACCTTTCGGGACCACTATTAGGGATTTTCTGGTCCTGCTATCCCTGCTCTCCCACTCGCGGTATAGGCAGCCGTCTTTCAGACGTAGACTTTGCCACTGCGCCCAGTAAGCCTTCGCGATCGGGCTCTCACCAGCCATCTCCTGCCAGTCCGGCCGTACTCTCCGCGCTTTGCCTTTGATGATCTTTGCGAGATCCGTATCCTCGCGCTGGTCCTTCTGTAGCCTTCCCGCAGGCCAATCTTCCTCTTGTAGAACTCTTACCGACCGAACATCCACAATTTGTCCCTGGTTTTCGGTTTGCGAATCATGCCTGCGCTCGGTTTTGCAAGAATGATGTGGCAGAGCGTCAGCACATCTTGGCGACGTCTGTTGTCCGGAACGCTTCTCCCGCAGATGGCAGTCTCGTGATATGTGGCCTTGCTTGCCACATCGCCAGCAACTGACTCTAGATGAAACAGCCCGCGGCCTCGCTGGTGCCTCTGAGCTCACTGTCTGGCTTTGCGTGACACGACCATATTGGGCTCGGCGCCTTTCCGCAGATGAATGTCGAAAACTTCCCCTCCAGGCCGCCTCATACGTCAATGCGCTTGTCACCGTCTCACGGAATGTCGGCTTCATCATCATCAATGTACTGCGACGTGTCTCCGGGTCATGAAGACCTTCAATAAACGCCTCAATTTTCAGCCTTTCCAAACCGTCTATGCTGAATTCTGGGTAGGACAGTGGTACCAGCCGCTCGATATCTGCCGCATACGTCTGCAGCGCCTCGTTGGCTCTCTGTCTACGGCACTTCAGCTCGCAATAATACAGCATTTTGTTGTGCTCGTCACTGTATCTGGCTGCCAGTGCCCTTATGACGGTGTCGTAATCACCTCTCAAACCTTCCGGAACGGTTTTTATTACCTCAGCCGCAGGACCTCTTAGAGCCAGTATCAGCCTCCGACCTTTCCTAACATCGGTCCACTGACTCTCCAGAGCAGCCATATCGAATTGTAGTTTGAATGTGTCGAACGACGTAGTACCATCATAAGTAGGCACTTCTATGGCAAAACTTTCCTCAACTGACTGCACCCTTGCTCGTAGCTGTAGTTCTCTAAGTCGCTCGTCGATCTTTCTGTGCATCGAATCTTCCAGACTGTCAACTCGTTTATGCAGGGAATCATCCAGGTCGTCAACCCGTTTGTCCCAATTGTCCATTCGCGTCTCGAGATGCTCAACTTTCACGTTCAGGCTATCGGAAATTTCCTCCACCTTCTGCTCTATGCGCGCAGAATTTTCCGCCATTTCTCGGTTCGCACTTTCGACTTTGGCCGAAATTTCCTGATTCGTAGTTTCCAATTTCGCTGCCATTTCTCGGTTCGCACTTTCGACTTTGGCCGAAATTTCCTGATTTGTAGTTTCCAGTTTCGCTGCCATTTCTCGGTTCGCACTTTCGACTTTGGCCGAAATTTCCTGATTTGTAGTTTCCAGTTTCGCTGCCATTTGCGCTGACATTTCGCGATTTTCACGGTTGGCATTCTCAATTTTCGCAGAAGTTTCCTGAAACATGCCTCTCATTGCAACCATTAGCTGGCTCATGTCCAATGCTTGTGGTGGCGCAGCCGCTGCAGCCGTACTTTGCATCGTCGCAGCACCAGCAGGCGATTCCTCCACCTTGGCCGACGCCTCTTGCTCCTGCGTTCCGAACTCGTGTGCGGCCCAATCGATGCCTCGTGATTCACACGCCTCTCGCAAGCGCAGCTGCAACTCCACCTTTCCGCCAGCAGTCGGCAAATTCCAGGCGGCCAGCTCCTTCTTCAGCTGCTCCACCTTCAGCTGCTCGAGTTTAACCATGTCTGCGTTTTACAATTTTAATTTATTTCCAGTAGCACAATCCCACTTCTGACACCAAATGTTACGAAAATGACTAGTTCTAAGTTCGTATACTGGATTGTGCTTGAAAATAAAACTACTTCAGTTATTCAGCGCAAACGCAGACAAAAATCAACAATCACTTTATTTACAATTTTACACTTGTTACTACTTTACTACTATTGCATGTTTCCCCTTTGCTTGCTCAACACAGACAGACCTCGTTGCGCCGCGCCGCGCTGCTTATATACCAGTTTTCTTATCGCGCCGAAGTTTCTTGCAACTTCCAATTGGAACACGCTCGACCATTCTCGCACAGTTCGCGAACCATCCTTGCCATATCGGAGTAACACCAAGCGAATTATACCAAATTCGCCGCACTTGAAAGTGCATGCCTAAAAGTATGCTTGGAAAAGCGTTCGTGCATAGACAAGCATTCAGCACATTGCTTCTTCGCAACAATAGTTTGAAGTTTTAGGAAAAATACGAAATTAATAAACTGAATATTTAAGTTTAACGAAGAAAAGTATACACGTTTTTTTAATGGAATATCTTGACATAGTAAAGGAAGAAGAAGCAGAAAAAATTAGAGAACTTTTTAATTTGACGTTTTCTTTCAATTTAGATACATACTTTTGTTTTTTAATTTTGGCTGAAGTAAATGAAGAAATATTCAAATTTTCGTTATGCGTAAAAAGTTTTATGTTTAGGTAATTATTACAGCCACAACGATGTGGTTGCTCTCATAGAAAAACGCTCTAAAATACAGGGTCCGAAAGAAAATTAAAAAATGTCTTATGGAATGTTACTAATATAACCACATAGAAGCCTAAGACGTTAAATTTAAAATTGTAACTTTCCCCAGTAAAAACCTGTAGCGAAAGAGTTAAGAAATATTGTTGAACTTTTTAATTTTAAGATTATTATTTTGTAATATTCCAGTTTTTAGATTTATAATTAATTGACTGGCACGACAGCCCGCTTACGCGAGACTGAGGCCTAGCTTCCCGCAACTACCCGTGTTGTGCGTGTGAATTTGTACGCGGGTTGAAGGGACCTACAGTTTAATGCCGGTTCCGAACGGCAGGTTGGGAGCTTTTTCATAAGCAATTTTTACTCTCAGAGGTTTGCCATTTCCAGCTGAGAGGACAGCCACCGAAAGAGAAAACGAGTTTTCCCGTTATTTTTTTTAGGTGTTATTACAGGCAGTATTTGAACCTGGGTCGCTGCCTTCGACTCGCGGTCCAACGCACTAACCAACTGAGCCACGGCGGCTGCCAGTTTTTAGATGGTCTGTTAAAAATTTTATTTTTGTTTGACTGAATTATAAATAAATAAATAAAGCAATAAAAAAAGTCAAGCAAGTTTTGAATATTTTTTTGACTTATTGATTCTTTCATATGAATTCAGTTTGCATGCCAACTTTTGAATAAACATTTACGCCTATAACAACTGCAACATGTGCCACACATTGGTATTTAAATTTATTTCCAAAACTGCACTCTGCCGCTTGTTAAATACATCAACCAGATATTGTGGAATGTGGCATTACAATTATTGCTTCAGTTGACATTGCCACATAATTTCCATTTGAATGGATGTAAGGTTGCGTGCGGCTCCTCTACAATTTAGCACTAGAATGCCCGACAATCTGGCATACCTAAAATGCCCATATGTAGTAATTTTGACTACATTATTGTTTACTGACTTTTTTAAATTTTATTGGTTTTTAAGTAGAAAATATGAATTAATGTACACGAGAATAAACTAAAATAAGCATTTAGTTTTTATTTTTTTATGGTTTACAAAGTAAATTCATTTAACTAAAATTACACATAAATGGAATGAAATTTGGAATTTGTGAATGAATTTTATGAGTGAATTTTGAAATGAAAAACTTGGGAATTGCCACAGCCTACTATGATATTATTTTTTTTTAATGCTTGTTACTTACTTACTTAAGGGAAGGCTCCCCTGGATTTGGGCAAAAATAAGGCAAAGTTTGTAATTTTTTTGTGGGATATCGAAAAGGCGTACAAACTTCCGGTTTTGACTATTAAATTCGTCTATTATTTAGGAGTTTAAAAAGTTAAAAAACTTGATGAACTGAACTTTTTAAAAACTTCAAACGCGTTTATCTCGAAACCATTTTTTCCAATCTAACTGAAATCCCCGGACTTGATCTAATGATCCGATTTTCTTCATCTAAAAACTGCTCGAATGTATTTGATTTTCTGTATGCCTTGAACCAACAATTTGCATAAATAGTTATTTATTTTTAATTTTTAAATGTGGTTGAAATAAAAAAAAGGTGCAAAAAATTGAACTTTTTACTTCAAATATTCATTGTGCAAGAATTCTTCGTTTAAATTTTTTGAGTCTAGTTCAATGCACAGACAATTTTGTTATCTTTAAGTAATGACAATGCTTTTGGATTTCAGTCCACTACAAGAGGCTGCAGGATTACAGTTCTCGAGCGCGCAGAGGCCAACGGAAATCGCCATTTTGTAGCCGCCATTTTGAATTTCATCAAGTTTTTTAACTTTTTAAACTCCTAAATAATAGACGAATTTAATAGTCAAAACCGGAAGTTTGTACGCCTTTTCATTATCCCACAAAAAAATTACAAACTTTGCCTTATTTTTGCCCAAATCCAGGGGAGCCTTCCCTTAACTGGCCATAACAACCCGCTATCGGGTTACGGCCTGCCGCAAAACTTCTCTCCAGGCGCCTCTGCTTCGCGCGCGCCTTCTCCAGTTGGTCACACCAAGAGATACCAGGGCCTCTTCCACTTGGTCCTTCCACCGGAGACATGGCCTCCCTCTTCGCCGTCGACCTCCAACCATCGCATCGAACACCTTTTTCGCCGGAGCTTCGTCGTCCATGCGGCAGACATGACCGAGCCAGCGTAGCCGCTAGATGTTAATTCGCTGCGCTACGTCCATGTCCTTATACAGCTCATACAGCTCGTTATTGGTTCGTATGCGATAGTCGTCACCAACACGAACAGGGCCGAAGATTTTGCGAAGTACCTTCCTCTCGAAAACTCCAAGGGCCGCTATGTCGTTTCGTGTCATTGTCCATGCTTCAGCGCCATAGAGGAGCACGGGCAAGATTTGTCGGTCGAGAGAGGTCTCTACTTCTCAATTGCCTACCGAGACCGTAGTAGCACCTGTTGGCAAGAGTAATCCTTCGCTTTATCTCCAGACTGACATCATTGCTGCTGTTGATGGCGGTGCCAAGGTAGACGAATTCCTTGACAACTTCAAAGGTATACCTGTCGGCCTCGACGTGAGACCCTAGCCGCTGCGAGTCCCTGCGTGTAGACAGCATATACTTCGTCTTGCCCTCATTTACCACCAGACCCATTTTGGCAGATTCTCTGTCGATAGCAGCAAATGCAGCGGTGACATCTCGCTTGTTACGCCCGATGACATCAATGTCATCAGCGTAGGCAAGGAGCTGGACACTTTTGTTGAAGATTGTGCCATTACGATGTACACCGGCCTTGCGCAGAACACTCTCCATGGTGAAGTTGAAGAGGTCGCAGGACAAAGGATCGCCCTGTCTGAAACCTCGAACGGTATCAAAGGGGTCGGAGAGGTCACTTCCAACCTTGACGGAGCTGCGCGTATTGCTCAACGTCGCTCTGCAAAGTCTAACGAGCTTTGCAGGGATACCAAGTTCAGACAATGCGGCATATAGGCGATCCCTTATCGGGCTATCGAATGCTGCCTTGTAATCGATGAAGAGATGGTGTGTATCGATTTGGTTCTCATGGGTCTGCTCCAGGATTTGGCGTAGAGTGAATATCTGGTCGATGGTGGACTTACCAGGTCTAAAGCCGCACTGATAAGGTCCAATCAGCGCCTTGGCGAGTGGCTTTAATCTTTCACATAGTACGCTCGTCAGGACCTTGTATGCAATGGGAAGTAGGCTGATACCCCTGTAGTTGGCGCATATTGTTGGGTCGCCTTTCTTCAGCACAGGACAAAGGGCACTGAGGTTCCAATCGTTGGGCAATCGTTCCTCCAGCCATATTTTGCAAATGAGCTGATGCATGCACCCAATCAGCTCACCGCCGCCGGCCTTGAACAATTCAGCTGGTAGCCCATCCGGCCCTGCAGCTTTGTTGTTCTTGAGTCGCTGGATAGCGACCCGGACCTCGTCATGGCTGGGCGGTGGCACATCCACACCGTCGTCGTCGATTGGTGCCATCTGGACATCTTCACCACTGGCGGTATTGTTCCTTCCGTCGCCTGCGAGCAGCTTGGTGAAGTGCTCCTTCCACAACCTCAGCACCCCCTGCGCATCCGTAACCAGATCCCCGTTTTCGTCTCTGCAAGAAGATGCCCCGGGCTTAAATCCTTCCGTGAGACGCTTAACTTTTTGGAAGAATTTTCGGGCGTCATTCCTGCTCCTGCACTCCTCGATTTCCTCACGCTCGCGCCTTTCTTGCTCCCGTTTCTTGCGTCTAAAAAGGCACCTCTCTTTCTTTCTCTCCTCCCGGTATTTTCTGTCATGGCTCGCGTGGCGGCCGACTGCAGGGTCTTCTTGTAGGCAGCATTCTTCACTGCAGTGGCTGCGCGACACTCTTCATCGTACCATTGGTTTTTTGGTGGTGGGCGTCGAAAACCAAGGACATTTTCTGCGGCGGCGCGCATAGAGTGGGATAAGTGAGCCCATAATCCGCCGATGTCATCAGGTGGAGAGAGGGAGAGAGTTGAGCGGAGTAAGCTTCGGCTACCCCTTGTGATCGCAGCTTACTGACGTCCAGCTTTCTTCGCAAACTAGGTTGCGCGGTCTTCGCTGCGCAAAGACGCATGCGTACCTTGGCTGCAACAAGGTAGTGGTCCGAGTCGATGTTGGGTCCTTGGAACGTGCGCACATCTAGAATGCTAGAAGCATGCCTTCCATCAATCACAATGTGATCAATCTGGTTGCGGGTGGATTGATCGGGGGATAACCAGGTCGCCTTATGGATATCGAGGTGCTGGAATCTGGTGCTACTAACTACCATGTTTCGTGCCGCGGCGAAATCGATCAGCCTCAGACCGTTGTTCGAAGTGGTCCCATGGAGGCTGAACTGCCCGACTGTGGGGCCAAAGATGCCTTCTCGCCCGACCTTTGCGTTGCAGTCCCCGAGGACAAATTTTGACGTCGTGGGCCGGGCACCTGTCGTAGACGTCCTCGAGCTTCGCATAGAAGGCATCCTTGGTCGCATCGTCCTTCTCTTCCATCGGGGCGTGCGCGCAAATTAGGCTGATGCTAAAGTATTTAGCTTTGATGCGGATCGAAGCCAGCCGTTCGTTCACCGGAGTGAACCGAGAGACGTGGTGGCGAAGTCTCTTGCTGACCACAAATCCGCAGCCAAATTCGCGCTTCTCCGCATGGCAGCTGTAGTAGATATCGCAGTCTGCTCGCTTGGAGCAACCTTGTCCTGTCCATCGCATTTCCTGGATGGTGGTGATGTCAGTTTTACATTTCGTGAGGGCTTCCGCCAGTTGGATAGAGGCACCTTCCCTATAGAGGGTCCGGACATTCCAGGTGCATATCCTCAAATCATGGTCCTTGAATCGTTTGCTGTGGTCGTCAACATTGTGGGTTCCTTCCGAGGCTTGCTTTTTGGCTTTTATTGGTAGATGATTTTCCGTGGCGGGCACCAAACCCTGCGCACAACCCAAATTTTAAGTCCTGGGGATTGGACTCGCTGCACACATTAGTTCACTATTCAGCGGATGCCAAATAGCTATCCAGAAGGGCCGCGCGGAGGCTGTGCATCAGCTTGGATTGGACAGGGACAAGGATCGTTCTGGCGTTCGCCAGGTTGAACGCAATCAGAGACTTTACCTTGTATGTCCGCTCCCTTCCTCCCTTTTAATGCTTGTAATTATTTGAAATTTTCATATTTCGCAATTGAAGATGCATATTTGTCTATTTATCAGTAAGATTTGTTGAAAATTTTATATAGGAAGTCAAAATGACTACTTTTGAGCATTTAAGGTAAATTTTGCAAAATTGGGGTAAAATATTTGTTTACAATTTTTTTATTTATTTCATTTATCTTTAAAAATTAATAAAAGTCACGTATGATATTTTTTTAGAAAGCGCTGCAACAAAAGTTATTTACAATAAAAGACCTTAATGTAGTCAAAATGACTACCTTGGGCGTTCTAGTGTTAAATACACATACATACACATATATCTATTTAAGCATATTTATGCATGTGTGTGTGAGGGCACGCACACTTGTATATTCATTTCAATTCATCGTTTTTTATTTGCGCTTTCATACTTGCAAATTGTATTAAATGCATTTTTCATGTAAAGCTCTCACTTCAAGCGCGCTGTCTCTTTTACTTTGTCTGGCCCTCTCTGTTGCTCTTTCGAGCTCTCAGCACGCCATCACTCATCATAGCAGCCATGCTTTGCCAACTCTTTTTCACCTTTCTCAGGCGCATTGTATGCATATGTATGTGTGTGTGTGTATGTGTGTGCTGTCAACACTTTACCTTTTCCCACGTTGCACCCAGCCCCACATGCGCTCCGCTTTCCCTTTGCAGCCGCGCACATTGCTCGCTTTTAAGTGGCATGAATTAATACCGTTATTATTTTTCCACTTGTCTGTGTCGGTGTGTCGCTGCAAGTGGTGACAATTTCCCCTGCCGCGCAGCTGTTCCTTCGTCATTGCCGTGGCAGCCACAACTCCATTTTCATTAGGTGTACGTCTGGCTCGACTTGGCTCGGTTCGTATGTGTGTGTATGTGTGTGCCAGGGCATTACAGCGTTGCCAGATTGCCGCTCTACTTTTTTACTTCTTATTAACATTCCATTTGCATGACTATGTGTCCCTGTGTGTGTATGTGAAAGGCATTTGATATTGTTTAAGTGTGTGCATAAGCGTTGACTGCAAATAAATGTTATATATTTTTTTAATTTTGTTTAAAAATTCAGCAGCTTAAAATAATTAAGCTTTTTTTATTGAAAGCTGACAGCAAGCGGTAAACTGATATTTTTGCAAGTATGATATTACACATACAGTTTATATTAGCTTCGTAAGCACACACACACACACACAGACAGAGGTGAGCTACAACTAGAACAGAGCGGCACTCCAACCTCAATCGGTGGGCAAGCAGCGCAAACGCCATTGTGCCAGCGCGAACACGAGCGAACGGCGCTGGAAATGGGCGACGTAACAGAGATACTGGCAACAATGGGCAGAAAAATTGCAGAGCTCCAAAAGATGATGGATGCACAGAGGCACGTAAACCAGCCGATGAAGAATCTTGCTATCGGCATAGCAAAGCTGCGTAAGTGCGTTGCCGACAAAATTGGGACCAGCAAGACAACAACAACGGAACATAGCACGCAAACAACCGAACAGGTGGCGGAGAAAAACGCCGACAGACAGGGGAAAAGATCGAGGGCGACAAACAACGAGGAGGTCGATCGGATCCTCGAGTACCCGCCACTGCCAAGCACCAAGCGTACGAGGGTGACATCGCCAAAGCAGCAACAAGGCGTAAGTACATCGAACGCAGCAAACAAGAGAGCGACAGGCTCAACAACAACAGAAGTGCAGCAGCAACAACATACAAGCGGCCAAGCGCAGCCATCACTGACACAAGACTGGACAGTGGTTGGCAAAAAGAACGGCAAGCTAGCTAGCGAGAAGAGCAGAGAAACCCGGGTCAGATCAGACGCGCTTATTATCTCTGCAAAGGGAAGTCTGTCCTACGCGGACATTTTGCGCAGAGTAAAAACAAGTGACTCGCTACTTGATCTCAGCGGAAACGTTAAATCCATTCGCAGGACTGCCAAAGGCGAATTGCTGCTGGAACTAAAGCGCGCTCAAGAACACAAAACAGCGGACTATCAAACCGCGCTAGAAGGGTTGCTCAAAGATGAGGTGCAAGTAGCAGCCAAGACGCACATGATCACGGTCCAATGTAGGGACTTAGATGAAATCACCACAGCGGCGGAGATCTGCGATGCGCTGCAGGCGCAATGCCACATCCAACGGCCGGACGATACATCTGTGCGTAGCCTGCGCAAATGTCCAAACGGCACGCAAACTGCCTATATTAGCCTGCCGGCAGAAGACGCGAAAGAGGTGCTGAAAGTGTCACGCGTACGCATTGGATGGGTGGCATGCCGTGTGCGCGAATCTGTAAATGTTAGATGCTGCTTTAAGTGCTGGGGTTATGGCCATTTGGCACAGCAGTGTAAAAATACTGTCAACCGCTCAGCGCTCTGCAGAAAGTGCGGTGAGCCGGGCCATGTAGCCGCCGCGTGCACAAATCAGGAAAGGTGCGCGCTATGCCAAGGCGAACATGCCGCTGGCAGCTTTAAATGTCGGTTTTACCAAGAGGCGTTGAGAGGTGGTTGCCAATGAAAATAGTGCAACTAAACCTTAACCACTGCGCCGCAGCACAAGACTTGCTGAAACAAACTGCCGTCGAGCAGGACTTCGACCTAGCCTTGCTCTGTGAGCAGCACAAAAACATTGATGACCACGGGTGGACAGCAGATGCGGACAATAGGGCTGCAATCTGGGCGCCCAACAACAACAGCAGCTTTCAGTGCAAAATGGCGACGCAGGAACGAGGCTTCACCTGGGTAAAGCTGAACGACGTGTATTTTTTCTCATGCTACGCCCCTCCTAGTTGGAGCAACAGCGACTTCGAGCGCATGCTGACAGCACTTGTCCTGGAAGCGCAGGGCAAATTTCCGCTAGTGGTGGCGGGCGATTTCAACGCCTGGTCAACGACTTGGGGCAGTGCACGTACTAACCGGCGCGGCAAAATACTGCTGGAATGCCTGGCGCCGCTCGAGCTCAGCTTGCTCAATCATGGTGGGCAACACACATTCGACTCCGGCAGAGGCAGATCAACGATCGATCTAACTTTCGCACACAACACGCTGGCAAGAAACGCAAAGTGGGCTGTTAGCAGCATGTACACGCATAGCGATCACATTGCTATTATCATGGAGCTAGAGTTGCGTATACGTACACCGCATCAGGTTCGCAAAGCACAGGTCAAGGGCTGGAGAAGGCAGGCTTTCGATGAAGCGATGTTTGAGCTGGTTTGGAGCGAAGAGCAAGTTGAGCCGGATACTGCCACGAGAATGGCGGCCAGCATTACTGCCAAGCTGTCAAAAGCGTGCGACGCCGCAATGCCGAGGCGCACGAACAATCTACTCAAGAAACCGGTCTATTGGTGGAATGACGAAATAGCCAGCGCTAGGAAAATGTGTCACCAGGCGCGCAGAAGGCTGCAGAGAGGCAGGAATCTGCCGACACGAGAAGCGCTGCAGCGCAACTACAAGGCGTGCAAAAAGGCTCTCAAGGTGGCCATCCGCAGCAGCAAGAAGGCATGCTTTAAGGCGCTATGTGACGAGGCAGATGTAGACCCATGGGGCAAAGCGTACAAGGTGGCTATGAGTCGCATCAGAGGACCGAGATCGCCGCAGCCGAGCGACCCAACGCTCATGAGCAACGTGGTCGCCACACTATTCCCACCGCAGGATAACCTCGGAATTGTTCCTGAGCAATTGATCGCAATAGGCGACATCCCGGAAGTGACGGCCAGCGAGGTACTGCAAACTCTGGGTAAAATAGACAACAACAAATCCCCAGGGCTTGACGGCATTCCGAACGTGGCACTGAAAGCTGCAATGCGAAGCAGGCCGGAAGTATTCGCTGCCTTATACGATGCGTGCATGAAGGAGGGTGTTTTTCCGGATAAGTGGAAACAGCAGAGGCTAGTGCTACTGCTCAAGCCCGGCAAACAGCCAGATCAACCGTCATCGTACCGGCCCCTGTGTATGCTCGACACAACAGGCAAGGTGTTAGAACGCATCATATGCGACAGACTCCAGTCAACGTTGGAGAAGCCAGGCGGACTGTCGTCACAACAGTATGGCTTTCGAAAAGCGCGTTCTACGGTTGATGCGATACAGGCGGTGATAGGCACAGCGCGCGAGGCCACGAGTGGCAAACGATGGCTTGGGGGCGCGAAAAAGTATTGCGCCGTCATTACGCTCGATATAAAAAACGCATTTAATTCGGCCAACTGGGGTCGTATCATGGACGCTTTGCTAGCACTTGAGGTCCCAGTGTACCTGCAGCGGATCATATCGAGCTATTTTCACAACAGGCTGTTGCTGTACGACACTGACGACGGCGTGCAGCAGTATGCGGTGTCCGGTGGCGTTCCACAGGGCTCAGTGCTCGGTCCAACCCTGTGGAACGTCATGTATGACGGCATTCTCCGCATCGATCTGCCAGATGATGTGAAAATCATCGGCTACGCTGATGATATCGCGATCGTTGCGGTGGCGAAACACACCGACACCCTACAACGTAAATGCAACGACACAATAATACGCGTGAAACAGTGGTTGACTGACGCGAAGCTGGAGCTGGCGGCACACAAAACTGAAGCAGTGTTGCTCAGTACGAGGAAGCGGAGTGAGGTGCTCACCATCACAGTGGGAGACCACGAAATCTCGTCTCAGCCCTACCTCCGATACCTTGGGGTCGTCATAGACACAAAAATGACATTCAAGGAGCATCTGAAAATCGTATGCGAGAAGGCAGCACGCGTGAACGGCGCACTAACGCGCTTGATGCCGAACGTTGGAGGTCCACGCGCCAGCCGGCGAAAACTATTGGCTAGAGTAACGTCGTCAATCATACTGTACGCAGCCCCAGTATGGGCGGACGCGACAAAAACGCGGGAGTACATGAGAGGCATCAGGGCGACCTACCGTTTGAGTGCACTACGGGTTGCTAGCGCCTTTCGCACGGTGTCAGACGATGCTATAGGAGTCATAGCGAACATGCCGCCTATTGACCTGCTAGCCCTCGAGATGCAACGCCTATATAGTGCACCCAGCAAGCCGACGAGCGTCGCGAAAGCTGCGGAAAGGAGCGCCACCATTAGAGACTGGCAACAGAGATGGGAGCGATCCACCAAGGGGCGTTGGACATTTGCGTTGATCCCGGACATCGCGCGGTGGGTAGAGCGCAAGCATGGTGAGTTAGACCACAACATAACGCAGCTGCTGAGTGGGCACGGCTGCTTCAAGCAGTACCTCCACAGATTCAAGCACGATGACGACCCCTTCTGCCCGCAATGCCCGGCGAAGCACGAGACCGCAGAGCATATCCTGTTGGAGTGCCCGCGGTTCAAGTCCGTCCGAAGGGAATTAGCATTAGCTCTTGGGGAGCATCCGTCCGTTATAAACCTGACTGCACACATGTGTGACACCCCACGCAAGTGGGAAGCTGTATGCTCGGCTGCAGCCAGCATTATAAGAACACTGCGCGTTTTAGAACGCCAACGTAGGGAACATAGATAGTCCGAGGTGGTGGGCACGGTGCCGCACCCTACTGATACCAGGAAGTAATTCCTTGCAGGACGTTCCCTGGTATCAGTGTAGGAGATAGAAGGGTTTTTAGTGGGTGAAAGTCTCACACTCCGGCTTTCAATGCTTTTCCCTTCTTTAAAATAAAAAAAAAAAAAAAAAAAAAGAGGTGAGCTTGAGCACAATATTTCTAGTTCAATATGGCGACACTGCCATTAGTAACTGTATCATACCACACGCACACACTCTTACATATGTAAACACATATCAGACACACACGCACACATAGTAATCAATGTCGACAGCAACCACAGCTGCCAAGTGTTTCGATTGAGCTGATTGTGCTCATTTCGCGCTCTGTTTATTGCTTTGAGTGCGTTTTGAGTAAATGTCAATTGGATGTGCACTTCAAGTGCCATCACTGAAAGGTGCCTCACTGCAAGGGTGTTGAAGTTATGGTGCATAGTGTTTGTTCTATAAGTGTTTGATGAAGCATTTTCACAACATTAGCAAATCAATATTTGGTCGTTTGGAGCTTTTGAGAAGCAGAGGTAATTGAAACAAAAAATAAAAATAAAATAATAAAAAAAGACGAAACCTGACAGTTTTCCATCGCACTTAAAGAGACTCACTTATTTTTATTTAGTATTATTAGATTATCTCTGATTATAATTTTTAATCCAAAACGTTAACATTGAAATAATATCTTTCAATAGCTTCAACTGCTTTTTAGTTTATTTCTATAAAATGAAAAACATATTTTTTTATATCATATTTTATTTTCTATTCAAATTTTACCACATCTTAGTATATTTTAACCCTTTCGCTACAGGGTTTTTACTGGGGAAAGTTAAAATTTTAAATTTTACGTCCTAGGCTTCTATGTGGTTATACAAGGTGCAACCCAAAGTAAACAGGACTTTTATAAAATAAAGAAAACGGATGATTATTTTTGTATAATTCTTTTTATTTATTCAAAATACTCTCCTTCTGCTTCGATACAACGTTTTGCACGGTCCAAAAGCATTTGGAATGAGTGTTTTAGGTCATCGGCCGGCATCGCCTTCAGAATGTTGGTACAAGCCTTTTGGATGTCCTCAACGTCCTTATAACGGTTTCCTTTCATCGGCAAATGCAACTGACCGAATAAGTAGAAGTCACAGGGAGCCATATCAGGCGAATACGGTGAATGATTGATGGTAAAAATGCGATTTTTGGTCAAATAATCGGTCGTAACTAGGGCTCTGTGAGCCGGTGCATTATCATGCAATAAACGCCAACTTCCTTCCTCGCGATATTCTGGCCGAATACGACGAATGCGATGCACCAAACGCTTCAAAACTTCAACATAAAACAAAGCGTTAATTGTTTTTCCCGGTGGAACAAACTCTCGATGAATTATTCCCTTTGAATCGTAGAAACAAATGAGATGAGTTTTGATTTTTGACTTCTCACGGCGGGTTTTTTTCGGATTTGGCTCATCTGGGTGCTTCCATTCGGCACTTTGACGCTTTGTTTCGGGATCATATTGAAAGCACCACGTTTCGTCACCGGTTACGATGTTGAACAAGAAATTTGGATCACGTCTGGCTCCCGAACGATGTCTTTTGCGTGCTCAATTCTCTGCGCTTTTTGGTCGTCGGTTAAAGTGTTCGGAATGAAGCGAGAACACACTTTACGGAGACCCAAATGTTCGGTTAAAATGCGATCAATTGATGTTTTGGAGATGTTCAATTCCATTTCCATCAATTCCAATGATGATTTTGGCTGCATTTTGATAAAATCACGCACAGTTTTGATGGCATCGTCAGTAATCACAAATTTCGACTGGCCGACGTGTTCGTCGTCATTCAAGTCTTCACGACCATTCTTGAATCGATTCAACCACTCATTAACACGGCCACGGGATAAACAATCATCACCATAAACTTGCTTTAACAATTTAAACGTTTCGGTAAAAGTTTTACCAAGTTTAAAACAGAACTTAATATTAGCTCTTTGTTCGATCGACATTCTCGTACCAAAGTTAAAAACATACTGTCACATTGAGCGGGATATTTCGGCGTCTACTAGACCAAATGTCATGAAATTTAGACAGTATGTGAATGAAAGATGTACCTTTCCAACGCATGTCCTCACACATAGATGGCGCCACCAGAAACGTCCCTATTGCAAAAGTCCTGTTTACTTTGGGACGCACCTTGTAACTATTAGCAACATTCTATACGAAATTTTGTTATTTTCATACTCGGACCCTGTATTTTAGAGTGGTTTTTCTATGAGAGCAACCACATCGTTGTGGCTGTAATAATTACTTAAACATAAAACTTTTTACGCATAACGAAAATTTGAATATTTCTTCATTTACTTCAGCCAAAATTTAAAAAAACAGTATCTAAATTGAAAGAAAACGTCAAATTAAAAAGTTCTCTAATTTTTTCTGCTTCTTCTTCCTTTACTATGTCAAGATATACCATTAAAAAAATTGTATACTTTTCTTCGTTAAACCTAAATATTCAGTTTATTAATTTCGTATTTTTCCTAAAACTTCAAACTATTCTAAAGACCAACAAAAAAATGTATTCCTGCAACCATAGAGGATGCAAACGTCCACAAAGTAGCATGTTGCCATAATGCAACAAAATAGCGAAAGGATTAATATATAAAAACGTCGATATTATTTCATTAACAATTTCAAACAACACAACTTTAATTTTAGTCAAAGAAACCCAAAAGCAAATTCATCAACTTTCATTTTTTAGCAAAAGTGTATATAAAAAATATACAAAAATGCACACACTCTCTAAATCATACACACATACACAACCAAGCATGCATGCCCACTTGTGTGAATTTTTAGTGCATTTCTTTGCATTACGGTACGGAAAAGTATCTCTTGAGCTTATACGACTTCTTCCGCAAATTGAATCACGTTTAAGTCATCGTAAAATGAAACTTGACGCTATAACGACATAAAAGGCGACAACGAAGACGGTGAAAACGGCGACGACAACAACAACAAGAACAACAGTAAGAGCAACAACAACAACAACATCTACAACGACCATAGCGTTTACACATAAACCATGAAACAGAGCAAACGTCAACAGCTCAACGAGTGCAGTGCGAATGCGACTAAGTGTGCGAGTGAGTGTTGCCAAGTGTCAGCGAGCTGCCAGACTTGCCGCACAAGTATGTCTCTGTATGTGTGTGTACTTGTGTGTGTGAAAGCGATATTTTTATAGCTTCACTCACACGAAGAGATAAATAAACACAAACAGACACACATACACCAAACAGTAAATAAACGTGCAACGAAATTTGATGGTTAAATAAATTTCATACAATTTAAACAAATCAACAAATTGTAAGCTGATATGCAGTTATTAACTTTTGAGTGAAACATATTTGGCCGCTTTTGGGCAAATGTTCAATTTGTATGGTGCAATAGAAATATAGAAATTCACAAAAGGCTAACAAGTTGTGCGAATTTGTGTATCATAAAATCACCAAATTGTGTTTAACTTTGAAGTACTATACAGTAAATTTAGCTGATTTTTACAACAAAATAATTAAAAATCAAAAATATCACTCATACGCCTTATAAAAAGTTTAACAGGACCATTCGAAAAACATAAAATTGACATAAACTGGATTCTAATCAAAGAAATATTTGTTAAAATAAATAAATAAATAATAATTTATACTTGTTAAAAGCACAAATATAATTTGTTGGTGAATTTCAACACAATAGTTACGTCGTGAGATAAATGTCACTCATACGCCATCTGAGAACTTCTCGAAATGTGCATTCTAAATGCGTAGTAGTAACTCAAAATGGTTTCTGATTTTATAAAATGCATCTAAGTTATACTTGTAGCCATAAAGCTCGCTTTTCTGAACCAAAATGGGTTAGTCAGATAAATATCACTCATACGCCTAGCAAAAATTGTTTGAGATTCCGTTTTCAAAATCAATAAAGTAGCAGAAAATTGCATCAACTTTAGTATAGCGACAATAAAATAACAAAACCAGCCGTTTGACAATAGATTTGAGCTATAAAAACACAAATAAATAAATGTTACTCATACGCAAAAAATAATAAACACTAAAAATCCGTATGAAATGGCTAGCAACTTAATTCAATTTGTTATAATTGTAACTTGTAACGCTTAAAGCTGCGTTCTAAGGCCATAATAACTTTATTAGTTAAAAATCAGTCATGCGTTTTAGAATAAATTTTTAAATATTCGCTTTCGAAAGCAAGCATCGAATATTCAATACCAAAATCAGCTTTTTGAGCTAAGTTTTAAGCTAGAGAAGCACAAATAAATAAATGTTACTCATGCGCTACAAAAAAAGCTTAAACAATTAAAAAATTTATGAGATGGCTTGCAATTTAATTTAAATCAATATAATGGAAATTTTAACACCTCAAGCGATGTTCTGAGGCCATAGTAACCTTATTTAAAATAAATATACATGGTTATAGTTAAATAACCGCAGCCGCCGTGGCTCAGTTGGTTAGTGCGTTGGACCGCGAGTCGCAGGCAGCAACCTCAGGTTCAAACACTGCCTGTAATAACACCTAAAAAAAAAAAATAACGGGAAAACTCGTTTTCTCTTTCGGTGGCTGTCCTCTCAGCTGGAAATGGCAAACCTCTGAGAGTAAAAATTGCTTATGAAAAAGCTCCCAACCTGCCGTTCGGAACCGGCATAGAACTGTAGGTCCCTTCAACCCGCGTACAAATTCACACGCACAACACGGGTGGTTGCGGGAAGCTAGGCCTTAGTCTCGCGTAAGCGGGCTGTCGTGCCAGTCAATTATTAAATTATTATTATAGTTAAATATTACTCATACGCCCCAGAACAATTGTTGGGTATTTCGTTTCGAAAGCACTAAAGTAAAGGAAAAATTCATCAAATTTAGTATAGCGACTATGAGATAGCAAGACCAGTTTTATAAACACGATTTAAGGACAAAAAACCATAAATAAATAAATGTTACTCATACGCTTTCAATACAAAAAAATATATAAACACATCAAAAACTTTATTAACGGCTTGCAATTTAGTTCAAAACGTTATAATAGAAATTGTGTAGCATCTTAAACAGCGTTCTGAGGCTATATTCAACTAAATAGTTAATATCACTCATACGTCTTCGAAATTTTTTTTAATTTTCGTCTTTAAAAGCTCTGTAAGAGAAAATTTTATTAAAGTCAGTGTAACTGACCATTTAAAAACAACATCAGCCCTACAAACATGCTTTTGGACTGCAAAAACGCAAATAAATAAACAGCAAACCCGCATATTCCTCCGGCTACGAATGGGACACACCAAACTCACTCACGAACACCTACTTCGCGGGGAAACGACACCCAACTGTAATTTTTGCAATACCCCAACTTCCGTTTCACACATTCTAAACAACTGTCCAAATTTAATTACCATCAGGAAAAAAATATTTGGAAATAACAACCCAGAAAATTTACTCACCGAAGCATCAATACAAAATATTACAACATTTGAGAAATTTATAAAATCTTGCAACCTAACCCCTCTTATATAAACATCACTTACAGTATTCAGTCGAGCTGAAAGCCCTGGCAGCTATTGCTCCTCTTTCTTAGTTATAGAATTTTATATTTTATAATTAATAATAATAATAATAATAAAAATAAAAGTTACTCATACGCCTTTTATACAAAAACTATATAAACTCACTAAAAACTGCATACAATGGCTTGCACTTTAACTTGAATCCTTATAATGGAAACTTGTAACATCTACATAACAAGTACATAATTTGTAATACAAGGTGCAACCCAAAGTAAACAGGACTTTTATAAAATAAAGAAAACGGATGATTATTTTTGTATAATTCTTTTTATTTATTCAAAATACTATCCTTCTGCTTCGATACAACGTTTTGCACGGTCCAAAAGCATTTGGAATGAGTGTTTAGGTCATCGGCCGGCATCGCCTTCAGAATGTTGGTACAAGCCTTTTGGATGTCCTCAACGTCCTTATAACGGTTTCCTTTCATCGGCAAATGCAACTGACCGAATAAGTAGAAGTCACAGGGAGCCATATCAGGCGAATACGGTGAATGATTGATGGTAAAAATGCGATTTTTGGTCAAATAATCGGTCGTAACTAGGGCTCTGTGAGCCGGTGCATTATCATGCAATAAACGCCAACTTCCTTCCTCGCGATATTCTGGCCGAATACGACGAATGCGATGCACCAAACGCTTCAAAACTTCAACATAAAACAAAGCGTTAATTGTTTTTCCCGGTGGAACAAACTCTCGATGAATTATTCCCTTTGAATCGTAGAAACAAATGAGATGAGTTTTGATTTTTGACTTCTCACGGCGGGTTTTTTTCGGATTTGGCTCATCTGGGTGCTTCCATTCGGCACTTTGACGCTTTGTTTCGGGATCATATTGAAAGCACCACGTTTCGTCACCGGTTACGATGTTGAACAAGAAATTTGGATCACGTCTGGCTTCCCGAACGATGTCTTTTGCGTGCTCAATTCTCTGCGCTTTTTGGTCGTCGGTTAAAGTGTGCGGAATGAAGCGAGAACACACTTTACGGAGACCCAAATGTTCGGTTAAAATGCGATCAATTGATGTTTTGGAGATGTTCAATTCCATTTCCATCAATTCCAATGATGATTTTGGCTGCATTTTGATAAAATCACGCACAGTTTTGATGGCATCGTCAGTAATCACAAATTTCGACTGGCCGACGTGTTCGTCGTCATTCAAGTCTTCACGACCATTCTTGAATCGATTCAACCACTCATTAACACGGCCACGGGATAAACAATCATCACCATAAACTTGCTTTAACAATTTAAACGTTTCGGTAAAAGTTTTACCAAGTTTAAAACAGAACTTAATATTAGCTCTTTGTTCGATCGACATTCTCGTACCAAAGTTAAAAACATACTGTCACATTGAGCGGGATATTTCGGCGTCTACTAGACCAAATGTCATGAAATTTAGACAGTATGTGAATGAAAGATGTACCTTTCCAACGCATGTCCTCACACATAGATGGCGCCACCAGAAACGTCCCTATTGCAAAAGTCCTGTTTACTTTGGGACGCACCTTGTATATCACTCATACGTCCCACATACAGTTTTTCGAAAAAACTTCTTAAAACTTACAAAAAGCTTAAACTGATCTTAAAATTAACTTCAAATAACAATTTTTAACTACTTAAATGATACTCCCAGTCCATAATTGCCTCATTGAATAAATATCACTCATACGTTCCGTGCCCACTTAAGACAAAAATCACAATTAAACTAACGCAAGTGCTCCCAAGTGTCATTTCAAGTACCATTTTCGCACTTTAAATACTTCTTCACAGCATCGGTAACTCCGTACTGTCTTCAACGCAGCGCGTTGCCCGCTCTTTGGTGCACTCGAGCCATTACAATGTCTTGATCTTGGACTTTTGAAAGCCTCTCGAAAATACTTCAACACACTTAACCGACTCTCGCAAAACACCAAAACGCTTCAAGATAGACGCCAAAGTGGCGAATAACAAAAGCGCACAACGTACAGTAAAGTAAAGAGATGATGGGGCGAAAAAGGCAAAAGGGGACAATGGCAAAAGTGCGGCATCGACTGTAATAAAACGTGCGGCGCTTGCGGCACGTGCTGCGCTCTGCACTTTTCTATTGTCCCTAAACTGCTTTTGTTTCACTTTTTATCATCACTAGCGCACACATAGAGACTCAGTTTTCCGTCTTTTTTCTGCTACTACTGACCACACACACACACATACCACATATTCACATGCGCGCTCAATTGAGTTGAGTTCCCATTCCCACACAGGCGAGTGTCTATTTTTATTTGCAGCACTAATTCACTCGACACGGGGTGAAGGAATTGCAAAAAATTGCACTGCTGAATTTATGCTTTTTGCTGGGTGTTTTTATATATTGTTTATTTTTTTTTTCATTTGATTTATTTTTTTCTCAGTTTTGTCTCACTTTTATTGCTGCAATGTGCGCACATTTGCTGCCATTCATTGGTGGCCTGCAGCGTTTTCTATGCGCTACCCGCTGCCGTTGGCTGCCGTTTGGTTTTTGTTTTTTTGTTGTTTTGGTAATTTTTATTTGTCTCCGTGTATTAAAAGTCATTTGACTTATAGTGAAGGACATGGCAGTGCGTTACGTGCGCCGGCGTTTGAAGTGTGCATTTCTGTGTGTCTGTGTGCGAGAGTCCAAGACTGCTTGGCTAGATTTATGAGGTCATCATTCGGTATAATATTTTTACTATTTAACAGCTTAAAAGGTTTGCGCAGTGGCATTTTTGGCAGCAAGCTCAGCTAATACTTTGTTACATGAAAGATTGAAACCACTTTTACAAATAGAAACAAATTGCTGATCGGTTTTTTTTTTGTGACATTCAAGGACATATGAGTAGGTTTGGTTCTTGAAAGTTTCTTTAAGTTGCAGCAAAGTTAGGTTTGGAGATATTTTTTAAGTGTGGGTGGGTGATCTGTGGCACAGAGGGGGTGAAAAGGAATATACAACGCAGAGTCTCTGATTGCATTCAACCTGGCGAACGCCAGAAGAATGTTTGTCCTTGACAAACAGGCTCCTTGCTGGCCCGTCCTGGACAATGTGTGCAGCAAGTCCAATGCCTGAAACATTAAATTAGAGCTGTACGCAGGGTTTGGTGCTCGCCCAATTAATCCAATTAAACCCAATGAAAACCAAAGTAAGCAAAGTAAATAGACCCGGTTTCAGCTGATAGTGAAAAAACTGAAATTTTAAATTTAGTAATAACAGATTTCGGAAGCTTTAGAGATCAATACTGATCAAAAAGGTATTTTTAGTTATTTTAAATACTAAAATACTTTACTAAAAATATTTAAAAAATTTTACATTAAATTCATCATTCAGGCAACAATAGGTTAAACCGTAGCTGTTAGCTACCAAATAATACCAGCAGCCTGACAATTGTGACTACATCAAACAAACTGCATAATGATTCAATAAATTACACAATTTATCGCCTCGCAACAGAAACCGGAACGAAATAATTTGGTGCACGCTTTTGTCTTCGATGGAGGCGGCTTTGTTTGAAAGCGTTGCAGCAGCAATGAGAAAATACAAGCACTAAGAAATTGACAGAAGCTCAGTGCAGCCATTGAATTGAGATAAGCGAGACCAAGGAATTTTCCACTCTGATTGCACAAATGAATCTCTCGTAGTCAGCAATCGAATTGAAGACATTAGACGAATGCAAATATTCAATTTGCTGCATTGAATGTATATTCAGTGTGTAACGGTATATAAATGTATTTATGTGTGTGTATGCATAAAAAAGGATTTCCAACAATCGAGTGTCAGTAAGCATAGCGCAGCGAGTATTTGCATTGATTGGTGCAAATATGCGGGCATCACAAAAGCAGCAATTCGGCTAACAGTCACTCAGCAGTTTGAGATCTAAAATGTGAATTAAATGTATTACACACCCAGTCAGAGCGCTCTGCACAGGCTTTGACTCGGTAAACGCACAATAAGTGGCCTAATTAGCGGCTCCTTTAATTTTAATGCCAACGTTATGAGTGACAAAAACCCAACACGAAAGTCACACGCCAACAGTTATATGGGCCGCAATAAGAAACATAAATTGCATAAAAAAAACATTTTATCACAAACAAACGCGGCACACGCACCGACGCATTGCCTGAAGTGCTGCCATTTTGTCAGCAAAGCAACAGCGCCAAGTGTCAGCAAATCCCACGATTGCCATTAGCCACGTTGAATACTTTGGCAGCTGCTGGCTAAAGCAGGTGGTTTATATGAGTGTTTGTGTGTGTGTGTGTCTGTGGTTATTGCAAGTACGCAAGTGTTTATATTTATGTGTGTGTGTGTGCGTTTTAATGCTTTGAAATAAATATTTTCTCGGGGATTTTCAACTCACTTTCCGTCTCCCTCCACAAAACCAAACATTTGTTGTTGTAGGTGGTGCGTGTTTTTTTTGTTTGCCTTTTTTAATGTTTTTAATGCCATCGTAAATGCGACAATCATGCCACATACTGCGCCAACAGCGGCAGCAACAAATTACCGCACACTCACACATACACAAAAATAACGAATAGACACATTGCTGTCTTTATTTGTCAAATAAAAACAGCAGCACAGGGCCGTTTGTCTGTCTGTCTTTTAGACGAACAAACATCTGAATGGCTTTTCGCTTTGCCTGTCCTGTTGATTTTATGTACTTTTAATGTTTACAAGTGGCTGTGTGGTTCAACGGCCAAGAGTTTTGTGCTGATTGCTGTCAACAAAAACTCAACGCTTTGTTTTGCTTAGAACTGTTCTCAAAATTAGAAGTTTGATTTAAAAAAGTTTTTTATTTAATAATTTTTTATTTTATTTTTTATTAAAAAAAAATTTTTTGTTTTAAATTTTTTTTTCAATATTAATTATTAATAATTTTTTTGTTTAAAGAAACCATTTTTTTAATAAAAAAATAATAAAAAAATTTTTTGCTGTTTTGTGGAATTGCCGAGAGCTAAACGAAAAATATAATGAATACCTTAAATACCCACAATTGTTCTCATTTTTCTATTTATATAAGTACATTGTATCTAGAACTTTCTTTTGTTTATTAATAGTGATATTTTGCGTTCAACATTATTGCCATACACACTAACCCTCAAAAATCAACATTCAACATTTTAGTACCAATTTTGAATAAGTACGAAATAAGCACTTAAACACATTTTCAGTTTTGGCTTAATTCTGGCGTTCAAGTTAATTTCTGAGTTTGGTGTATTTAGAGACCTATAGTAGAATTGTATAATATATATACGAATACGAATATTTCGTGGCACATTTTGCCCCTAAAAGTCCTGTTTTATAGACCAGTTTTGGCATCCTAGAAAAAAGGGTCAAATTGACCCATACAAATAGGAGTTACAGGGTTAAAATACTCCACAAAGATGTTCTTCGTAGTATTTTACATCAAATTGCTGAACACATCATATACGTAAAATGTGAGATTACATGGTTTTCGTATGCCGATTCACCATAAGAATGTGCAAAAAGGGGAAAACTTTGACCCCCTAAAAAAAATTCAGACACAAACTTTCAAATCGCCGATACACGTATATTTTTTTTTATTTTTTTGGCCCCCTCTACCAGAATCCGTTGTCAGAACCTTGTTATTTAAAAAAAAATGTGATTTTGTTGTGCAGTGTAATTTATAATAAAAACAAAAAAAATATTATTTAAAAATTTTTTTTAATAAATAATTTTTTTTTTAATAAATAATAATTTTTCATTTTATTTTTATTTAAAAAAATTGTTAAATTAAAGAATTAAAATTAAGGTTTTTCCACACAAATTTAAAAAAATTAAGAGTTTCCCAATAACTCTGTCCGAACTTTGAGAGTTGATTGCTCTGACGTTTCAGATAGCAACGATGTCCTCCTTTGACGTTTATATTTTTTCAAAGACACCATTTAAACATGAAGCGCTACAGCACTCAATAACGCACTAAAATTATCAAAATGTATTTTTAAAATTGATAAAAAAATTTATTCTACGTGTCAAACTTTCAAAATGATAGTTCAACCTTTTTGGTTGAGCAATAAAACTGAACTGACCAAACAAAACGCATTAAAGTTGTCTTTTTTATCTCACAACAAACTTACTTGATTACAAAAATTTTTTTCTGATAATTTTTTTTTTATAAAACATAAAATAAGAAAAAAAACGTAATAAATAAAGTAACAAAATAGCAAAAATAGAAATAAAATGCATTAAAGCTCCTTTATTCCAATCAGCAGTAGTCATACCTTTTCTAAAGCATACTTTCTGGCTGATTGTTTCATGCGCGTGCAAAAGTAGTTTGCACCCTCATTAGTTAATTCACTTTGCCGATTATAATCAAGTATTAATGTGCCACCATTAGCTATCAAAGGCACAATCAGACTTGAACACACGCACACACACACACATAAACAATCGAGTACAGAGCCGCAGCAGCTTCGCCGATTGTCCATACTTAATTAATGTATCGCTGCAATTTGCCAAAATAACAGCCCAACGCACATGCATACATACAAATATATAGTATGTACATACATACATAAATGGATTTGTGTACTTATGTAAAAATGCATGAAGCCAGACAAAGGCCGCTGGCTAACGCTGGAAATTGCTTTACAATATGCCGAATTATGCTTTTGTGCTCAAATGTCATAATTAGTGATCGGTAATACACACACACAGAGACACTAACCACACACCTTATGGGCTTTTATGCATAGAAATGTGCATATGTAAGCAATTCAAACATCGACACGCACTTAAATCGTTTTGCGTGAATGTAAAATATTATTTTTTAATAATCGACCATCGACTTGCACTTTGCATGTGGCATTACAACAACAACAACAACAAGTACAACAACAAAATCAGCAACGTCAGCTGCCAATAATGAGCGTCATTATGGTTACAGGCTCAATGCTGGTTGTTGTTGTTGTGGTTGCTAGCGCGCTAACTACTCAATTGGCAGTCAGTAGTTGGTGTGGCTGCTGTTAT
This sequence comes from Melieria crassipennis, assembly GCA_963668005.1. Classification (NCBI taxonomy): domain Eukaryota; kingdom Metazoa; phylum Arthropoda; class Insecta; order Diptera; family Ulidiidae; genus Melieria; species Melieria crassipennis. Next base: position 62,792,998 of record OY764961.1, on the reverse strand, counting down.
AGTTGTTGCTGTTGTTGTTGCTATTCGCATATTGAACTGCTCTCGCTTGTTTATGTTTCGCATGCATGTGTGGTGTGTGTACAGTGGCGCACACAGGGAATGGTTCTTGGGGGTTAAACCCCTCCCCGAAATATATTTAAGTTTGTACAGAAATTTAATTTATAACCGTCGCATATATATTCAATCATCAATATTCAATCATCAATAACACTACTCGACACAAAAAATGCACCTAAAAATTAAAGTGTTTTCTAGACTAAATTTGGGCCGCTGAACACGAAACTGAAGAACAAAAAATTTTTGTAAGAAGCGTTTTGGAAAAATCTTCGAAAAACCAGTTTTGCCTGTTGTTACAGTTATGAGCACATATCTCGTAAACTAATCATCCGACAAACGCAAGCTGTCCGTCGGCCTGAAGATAATACCTTAGCCTTTCCAGAGATATACAGATTATCCAAATCAGATGAGATTTGGGGAAATTACTGACGGTGAAATTCGTAAAAAAGTCAATTTTTCTACCATTTTCAAAAATCATCTCAGTCAGTTTTTCATTTTCTGACCCAAGAACCTTCTTAAAGAACTTTAAAATTTTAAGGACATACACATTTCAAATATTTTTTTTTTAATATTTGCGGTTGCGCAATAATGAAGATATGGGTATCAAATGAAAGACGAAAATTGTCTCCTTTTAACTAACTTGAACTTTCAGGACCAAAATATGTGAGGTAGGAAAAACGTACATGTTTTGGATCCCGATCGGTAGATTCATACATCTAAATTTTATTCTATAGGGTGTTTTTTTTAGAGGTTTGTTTTTCGAATAGAGATAAAACTGGCATTTTGTGGTCAAATCTGGCAACTCTAATGTCATTTATGTTCAGTTTGGTTTGCCATTTCATCATGAACAGGTTGACAAAAGAACATCGCTTGCAAATCGTGCAAATTTATTTCGAAAATAATGGTTCAGTTCGCGAAGTTTCCATTTTATGGTCGACATAATCGTCCATCAGAGCAATTAATTCGGTTAACCATGGGTCGTTTTCGCACTACGTTTACTCTATGTGATAATACGCATCCGCTGAGATGTCGAACAGTGCGCACCGAAGAAACAATTGCCGCTGTAGAGCAAAATGTTGAAGAGGACCCGAATGAATCGATTCGCCACCGTGCACAGCAATTGGAGCTTTGTCCATCAACTTTATGGAAGATTTTGCGCAAAGATCTTGGCTTGCGACCTTAGAAGATCCTGTTTGTGCAAGAATTAAAGCCGCGAGACCATGCAATGCGTCGTGATTTTGGTGTATGGGCCGAAAATGAGATTGACCTCGATGCTGATTTTAATCGCAAAATTTTGTTCAGTGATGAGGCTCATTTTTGGTTGAATGGCTACGTCAACAAGCAAAATTGCCGCATTTGGAGTGAAGAGAATCCACATGAGACCCTTGAGACGCCATTACATCCACAAAAACTGACTGTTTGGTGTGCTCTATGGGCTGGTGGAGTCATTGGGCCATACTTCTTCCGAAATAATGCTGGAGAGTCAGTTACCGTTAATGGAGACTGGTATAGAGCCATGATAACCGACTATTTTGTTCCCGAATTGGATGGCATGAATGTGGATGAGTTGTGGTTCCAACAAGACGGCGCTACATGCCACACAGCGCACGTCACAATCGATTTATTGAAGGAAACATTCGATGAGCACATAATTTCGCGGAATGGACCTGTCAATTGGCCACCAAGATCGTGTGATTTGACACCATTGGATTATTTTCTTTGGGGATATGTGAAGTCGCTCGTCTACGCCAACAAACCAGAAACGTTAGGGGACTTGGAAGCCAACATTCGTGGCGTTATTGCCGACATACGGCCCCAAATGCTCGAAAAAGTGGTTGAAAATTGGACCTGTAGAATTGGCTTTATTCGAGCCAGCCGCGGCGGCCACATGCCCGAAATCATATTTAAACATTAATGGCATAAAATTATCCTTCCAATAAAGCCAAATTGATGGACATTAAAACGATTTTCTTGTGTTTTATATCAATTCGAAGTTCTATACCTCTAAAAAAAACACCCTATATATTAAAGTTCTCAAAAAAGTTACACAAAACCCACCCGAAACAAAATCCTGCGTGCGCCACTGTGTGTGAGCGTGTGTGTTAGTGTGTATTTTGCAATTAATAGGATAACACCAATTAATTATAGCCGAATGAGTAATAATGGAGCATTCTTTGGTGGTTAACACAAAGTGGCAGCCAGAGGGTTTAGTTGGCGAGCAATGAAGTGTGGGGAAGGGGGACGAAGCAAAGCATTGGCAGAAGTGCGCAAAGAAAATTGCTGCATAAAATCTGCATAAATTAATTGATGTTAATGAGGTTGTGGCCAATTTGGAATTGAACTAAAAAATATTTGCTATATAAAAGAGAAATATTAGCAGAGATTTCACTCAAACCTGTCAGAGGTGGTTTGAGTTTTGGCTTTGTAATTTTTTTTAAGATATATTCAAGCACTTCCGATACCAATTTGAATGAACAAATTTTTATTTTTTACATTTCTATATTTTTTAATAATTTTTTTATATATTTTACTAAATGGCACTTAAATTTTTTTTGTTAGTTTTTATGGAGACAAATACAAAATGCAAACAGAAAGTTGCCTGAAATTGCAGTATCGAGCACAACGAAACAAGGCAAACAGCTCAAGTTACAAGTAGTTAAAACTTTAAATATTTGAGCAAGCGGTGAAGGGTGAAACTGCAGCGGACGAGGCAGGACGACTGGCAGTGCAAAAGGTAGTGCTGACGCATGAGGGCGAGGGCGCCGCGGCGAGAAGTTCCATGCTAAAGGTATTCCGTTGTTTGGCATTTAAGCGTAAGCGCAAAGCTTAGGGCGAGCTCCGGGCGCGGAAGACAAGAAAGGGCGCCACAGCGAGTGCAGTGTGCAATTGCGCCATAATAAATTTCATTGAAGCGTTCAAAGCGTAGCCGTACAGCAGCAGCAGCAATGAGGCGTATTAGCCCGTTCTGCGAACGTGAGGGAAGAAGGGGGGGGGGGGCGCAAACGAATAAGGGGCGTTGCAGAGCCGAGAAAGTTTTGCCAAGCGTTTGCAATGAAAGGATTTCTGTGTTGCAGCAAATTGCTCGGTTATCCTTGCCGCCACCATCGGCAGCTGCTGCTGCTGCTGCCACCTGCAGTGCGACGGTGTCGATCGCTTGCTGGCAAGGTAACTGTTTGAAGGTATGTGTGTGTGTGTGTGCGTGGGTGTGGCTGCACGAATGCGTGCAGCTGTGTGCTTGCGCGACTCGGTTACAGTGGCGGCAAACCCAAAAGTTTGACGCATTTGCCTGACTGCAGAGTGTTTCTGTATATGTGTTTGTATGAGTGTATGTGTGTGAGCATTTGGCAAGACAAAGTTTCGCCTGCCCAATGAAAGCATACAAATTTTCAAATAAAATTAAACACACATCGAGTCGAAACTAGAAATAAAAGAACAACAAATTCCACATAGAAATGTTTAAATAAAAGGCTGCACTTTCAGCACATTTCAAGTTCATGCAAATTTAATGTGCGGCCCACTTGTGCCACAGCGCAAACTGCTTACACAATTTGCATGTAAATGTATATGTAAATGTAAATGTGTGCATGTGTATGTGTGTGTGTGTTAGTTTGGCATTTCTTTTCTTAATGAAAAGCTTTTGAATTTTAATTAGAAATTTAAATTTTCTATGCCATTCCATTTCAATTCACTTATCTGACTTGCCTTCGTCTCTCGTCTCTTTAGCCAATTGTCAAATGTGCATTCGTGTCAACGGGGAATTGTCGAAACTACAGTTGGAAAAGACATTCAAATAAAAAACGAATATGCAAACTCAAATGTGGCTAAGCAAGTTCACTCAGTTTTAATTAAATTAGCAGCTTTCAAGAACTTTTGTGTCAATAAAACGTTGAGACATAATTAAAAGCGATATGAAAAATGTAAACTAAGAATATAATATTTTTAAAATTAATCAAATAAAAATTAAATTAAAAATTATAAAATTAGTCAAATCAATTAAATTGAGTCGGTATTTTCTATGTGACTGTAGCCAGAATTTCATTCAGGAAAAAGGACGGTCTACACACAATTTTGAGCCATACGCGTATATCAGTTCGCATCAAATCAAATCACAAATCAAATCACATTTGTCAACTAAAATATTAGCAATATTTAAATATTTGGAGGGGGTCTGAATCCCCAAAATCCACTTTGCGTGCGACACTTAGATTACACTTACTATAGACTTAGATCATGTGACCCATTATGTTCCCACATGGTGTGGACTCAGCCTATTCACTTTCCATACATGATGTCACTAGGTGGCTCTGCAGAATTTTTCAACAGGACTTGGGCGCATCTTTTCCAGGCCAGGTCCAAACAGCTGAGCAACTGTTGTTTCAAGAATCGAAAGCTTCGAAAATTTTCATAGGAAATGCTCAAAGATTTCCCTACCATACCAGACTAGTACCAGACTTTTGGCTTATTGGCTAATGAGGCAGTGTACAGTTATGACTAAATACCACAACCATCCTTAGGCAGGTTTTTTCTATAGGATAAATTTCCTGTAGTGGGATCAAAGTCACTGAAGGACATTGCCAGGTTTTGGGCATCAACTTTCTGACAAATTAGCAAACTGCCTGTCTTACCTTATCTAACCCAAGCTAATTCCCTGGATCTGCTCTGTTTGGTCGAAGGCCAGGTCTGTCTGTTAAATTACATCGTTGCTCATGGAGCCTTCGAGAGTTCACACTTTCTAGTATGCAAGTATGAATTCTTCAAATGAAGTATGAAAGTATTAGATAGTAATAGGTAATAGAAAGTAATAGGTTGGTAGATAACCTTCTCAGTGCTCGGTACCTGTTCTTATCAACTTGTGGGATGTACAGTTACAGAATTAATCGTACATGAGAGTGATGTCTTTAGTGGGTTAAAGTCTCACGCTGAGGGGGCCTTCCAATATTTTTCCTATCGATAAATAAAATGTTTTATAGATGTTTTAGTTAGTGTCTAAGTGATTGACAGCCGAGCAGACCACAGTTCAAGAAGCTTTCAGCGAAGTTACTATGACCCTGTCAAAGCTAATTTCTTCCATGAAAGCTCATAACTTCAGTCAGGTTAATGAAGAACTACCGAATACCGGAGGAAGAGAACAGACATGGCAGAGATGCTTTTGGCTTGTTAAAGTCTCACGCTGAGGGAAACCAGGCTTCCAGGCTTTTCTTCTTGATAAAAAAAGAAAAATAGTAGCATTGCAAACTTTTTAGTTAGTGTCTAAGTGGTTGGCACCAGAACAGACCACAGTTTAAGGAGCTTAGAGCCAAAATGCTATAAAAGCTGCCGCCTTTCTAAAAGCTCACCACTTCAGTCCAGTTCTTCAATTGGTTATTCAAGTTTACAACCAAATTTCAGTAACTTCTTAGCCTTCATGAAGCTTTTCCTAAAACAAAAAAAATTCTGGTTATTAATTTTAATAAACGAGAGCAACTAACTTTTGTCAGTTTCTTTAATTTTTTATTACAATTTACAATGCTTACAATACTTTCAACGCTTTTCTTCTTAATAAAAGAGAAAAAACATTTGCAATGATAAACTTTTTAGTTAGTCTCTAAGTGATTAAGACCTGAACAGACCACAGTTTAGGGAGCTTACAGCCAAAATGCTTTGAGTTTGTTAAAGCTGTTTCCTTCCTAAAAGCTCGCCACTTCAGTCAGGTTCTTCAATTTGTTATTTAAGTTTACAACCAAATTTCAGTAAAAGTATAAATAAAATGTTCCGTTTAGTTCTAGAATTTTAGCTTTTTCCAGCAGTTAAAGTGATTTCCGGCAAAGCTTTGACTTCTTAGCCTTTATAAAGCTTTTTCTAGAACAGCAAAAATTCTGCTTATTAATTTAAAAAAACAAGAAAAACTAGTCTTTGTCAGGTTCTTCAATTTGTGATTGAAGTTAACAACCAAAATTTAGTAAAAGTAAATAAAAATGTTTCAACTTGCTGATAAAGTTTTAGCTTTTTCCAGCAGTGGTTTCCGGCAAATCTTTAAATTCTTTTCCTTAGTCGATAGAATAGAAAACTTTTCCCAGCAGTTAAAGTGGTTTCCGGCAAAGCTTTAACTTCTTAGCCTTGATGAAGCTTTTCCTAGAACAGAAGAAACTTTTTTAGCAATTTCAATAAACAAGAAAAACTACTCTTTGTCAGATTCTTCAATTTGTTATTGAAGTCTACAACCAAAATTTAGTAAAAGTATATGAAAACCTTTCAGTTCAGTGATAGAATTTCTGGTTTCCGGCAAATCTTTGACTTCTTAGCCTTAGTCGATTGAATAGAAAGCTTTTCCCAGCAGTTAAAGTGGTTTCTGGCAAAGCTTTTCCTAGAACAGAAGACATTTTTTTAGGAATTTCAATAAACAAGAAAAACTACTCTTTGTCAGAGTCTTCAATTTGTTATTTAAGTTTACAACCAAAATTTAGTAAAAGTAAATAAAAATTTTTCAACTTGGTGATAGAATTTTAGCTTTTTCCAGCAGTTAAAGTGGTTTCCGGTTTAACTTCTTAGTCTTAATAAAGCTTTTTCAAGAACAGCAGAAAGTAAGTAAGATGAGATTTTCAAGTAAGTAAGTTTTAAGTATGAGATTTTCAGCTAAACTAACTTCAATGTATTCTTAAATGATATCCTTTTAAATTGAATTAAATTATGCCACAATTTTATTTAATCTTTCAAGTTATTTCTTCATTGTTCATTTATATTATTATTATTCTACTACTATTTTCATTCAAACTTTTCCGTAATTTATAACATTTTTAATAATTAATTTAATTATTTTTGCTTTATTAACCCTCAATCGCCCACCCTGAGTCCAGGGGACTCACTACGAACTTTAATAAGTTGGTACAGGTTGTGTTTTTGTGTTTCGGTGTCCAGCCTTCGTATACCTTCGTACAGGGTCGCGCTGAACGCGAAAACGATCGGAAGTTAGCGCACTACAATTACAAGGCTGAGTTTTGGCACGGAGTGAGTCCCAGGGACTCAGGGTGGTGTTTTGTGTTACAAAAATTGTACTTGTTAATTTTTTTAAAATCGTGTTAATTTAAATTTAGGATGCCAAAATGGCTTGCAAAAGTTCAAGAATTGAGAGTGTTAACCCTTTGAGAAGTTTTGCTACTAACAATTTGCCTTAGTTGTGCTAAAAAGGTATGTGAGGTATGTGCACAACATATGAAATTCAACCTGCTGCACGTTTTCTTATTTTATATAATGAAGTATTACTTCAAGTTTCTTTTCTGAATATTTATTTGGTTTCTAAGCTATTTATGTAAAAAGAATGGTTTTTGTTAATTTATTTATATATTTTATTTTTATAAAATGTTTAGTGTATGTTTTTTAGAGTATTTTTTTTCTATCAATTAAAAGGTGCATTTTTATTTGAGTTATGTAAAGATATGTCATGACATCTGTTACAAGAGGTCTTAATGTGGCCTATAAAAAACCATACAAATTTAATAGGTGTTGCGTTATTTCGTAAACAAAAATTTTGAGTCCCGGGGACTCAGGGTGGGTAGATACGTGATTTTAATGGGGGTGGGTGATTGAGGGTTAATTACACTCTGAATAGAATTATGCCACAATTTTATTTAGGCACTAAAGTTATTTCTTCATTCTTAATTTTTATTATTATTATTCAACTACAATTTTCATTGAAGCTTTTCTGTAATTTATAATATTTTTAATAATTAATTTAATTATTTTTGCTTTATTAATTACACGCTGCCACTTGAGTTCCCACTTAAAGTTCTTCTTCATTAGGCTTTGCTTTCATAATAATTATACTGTAATAATTGCACTTCAAATCACACTGAGATGGCACTCACTCCCACTCACACACACACACACACACACACTCACGCACAATGAAGTCAACCTAAACTAACTTAAATTTACACTGCAACGCAAATTGGTAGTGCAAGCGAAAAGGCATCAAGTTGCGTGCCGCCTAACCAACACCGCAATGCAACCGGATTACTTGCACCGCAGCATCGAGGCCACCAACGAGACCAGCAAGCATCAACGAAAAACGCAGACAACTATTTAATTCAACAGTGGAAACAATAACAACTATCAACGCCAGCGTGGCAGCACATTAACAGCAACGCCACGCGGCGGCAACTTTTAGCGCCGCACAACCACCACACAGTGTGCGGCTTACGGCCTCAAACTGTACAAAAGTCATTAACATAAATTCTTATTCATATTTTTACATTCATCTCCATTGCAGCGCCCGCCTAACAAAACAGCAACGAAAGTTGTACGAGTTTGTGGGGCAACGGGCCGGGGGAGCACAAAAGTTTCTTACGCTCAACTTACGCCGGCAAACAACGCACTTGGCTCAAAACTTTCACCTGCTTTCGCTCGATTTCATGGCCTGCCCACACAAACGCACACACACACAAACACACTTAGTGCCATGGCTTTTTTGCCTTTGCAGTTGACTTAATTTCAATGTTGCTGCTACTGTGTTTGTTGTTGTTGTGCTTTCGAAAAGAAAATACACTATGTTTGGCGCACCGACAATTGCTCTCATTGCCACAGCAGCAACCACAAAGTCGGCACTCATAACTACGTCCATGCGAACGTATCTTGCCATCTCTTTCTCTCTCAACAGCTCGCACTTGCGTCTGTCGGTTGGTCTGTCTTGCTGTCTGTCTGTGGCCTGTCTTCGAGTAGTTCGGTCTGTGTGGTAAGTAATAAACTTGAAATTCATATTCTCAACAATCGCGCACAAACAAACATGCCAAAGTTTTCTCTTATTCATGTTATTGTTGGCTTTTATTGTTGTTATGACTGGCTGTTGATGGCACTCTTAATGGTCTCACCATAATAATCCCTCTTCACTAGTATTATTACCGTCATTACGTGAATTTATATTGTTGAATAACACAATTAAAGTGATATACAAATTTATAACCAGGCCATCAATACGACAAGTGATTTTTTTTACAAGCGATAATTGAATGCTGAGTGAAAAGTTATTGTGCTAATTTTAAGGGAGCCATTAAAATTAGATAAAAGTAAATAATTTTAATGGGGGTTGAATAGTAAATCTCAACTGCACCAACTAATCATAAGAAATAGTTTGATAAGGGTTGATGGTAAAAAAATTGAAACGAACAGAATCAAACGAAATGAAGATTTCTAAATTGCTGCTGATTTTGTTTTAGTTAGTTTTAATTTGTTTTGTATTTTTGTAATTATGATTCAAGTTCTTGGAATACACAAGTTTTATTGTATAAATTATTATAAAATAAATGAATATTAAATCGCAACTTTACCAACTAGTCATAAGAAATAGTTTGACAAGGGTTGATGGTAAAAAAATTATAACGAAAAAAACCAAACGAAATAAAGGTTTCCAGATATCTGTTGATTTTGTTTTAGTTAGTTTTCATTTATTTTATAGTTTTTATTTACGATTAAAGTTCTTGGAATAATAAATGTTGTATTGTATATATTATTATAAATAAATAAAATAAATAAATAATAAATTATCACCTTCCAGACAACTAATATCAAATGATTTTAACAACTTTTACTGCTTAATTAAATTGCAACTGATTAAGTAGTAAAAATTTAGGCATACACAAACAAGTCAAAATCAATGAGTCGAACATACATTTTTGTATTTAAAGACAAAACAGAGAGAACATTAGTATAACTATTCAAACCAAGAGACTTGGAGTCAAATATATAGAAAATTATATAAAAAAGATAAATTTTAAATATGTGTACAAGTAGTCAACTGATATTTGATTGCAATTTTTACTACTTAATCATTCGATTCTGAAAGCATTCGCGGAAAAGACAAGTCAAACTCATAGAATCAAATATAGAACTTTTTTATTGAATGCAGATATCAGTATTTCTCTAAAATAGCTCAAATTTGAGTACTTGAGTATTTGAAGTACTACTCCGAATTTTCGGAATAATGTATTTGAAATTAATTTCATCATAATCATCGCAAAAATTGCATATTTTAGTTCAAATAGTAATCGAGTGTGGTTAAAGAAAAGATAAAGTAGGCATGTTGCGAGAAAATTAACCCTTTACACGGTACAGTTGCATATCTGCAACCAACCGTAAAACTGCCCGTAATTTCGGAAGTAATTATCAAAACGACTCTTTTTTGCTATTTTAAAACTATGCAAGGTTCCTTCTTTGAAATACTGGCATTAATAGTGGGAAAAAGTAACAAAATTTTACTTGACAGCACTTATTTTACCGTTTTTGCGAAAAGGTGCACGCATTTATTTTAGTGAAACAAAAGTGATTAAAACTTATTAATAAAAAACACACAAACACGAAAAATGCGGAGTAGGACTAACAAACGCATTAATTGCTTTAAAAATTTTCATTTAAAACTAAACATATTAACATAAAAAACAAGTTTTAATGCTTTGTTGCAGATGTGCAAACAAATGCTTTTTACAAAAAAACCTTACAAAATTAAAGTACAGTACTTTTCGTTTATAACGAACCTGTTTAAAACAAATTGCCGCCTAAAACGTACCAATTTCAAAGGTACGCGCCTTATGTTTTCGCTTATTACGGAACCCTTTTAAAGCGGACTTTCGGTTAAAACGAACCATTTTGCCCAGTCCCACGAAGTTAGCTTTAAGCGAAAAGTACTGTTTATTAAAAAATAAAAAAAAAGTGTTTTTTTAAATTTAGGTTTATATCTATATTATTAATATTTATAATTATTCGATTCTGAAAACCTTCGCGTAAAAGACAAGTCAAACTCATAGAATCAAATATGAAACTTTTTATTGAATGCAGATATCAGTAATTCTCTAAAATAGCTCATATTTAAGCACTACTCCGAATTTTCGGAGTTAAAAGTGCTGCTTAGAATTTTCGGAATAATGCAATTTGAAACTCATTTCATCATACTCATCGCAAAAATTGCATATTTTATTTCAAAAAGTCATCAAATGTAGTTATAGAAACTGCATAACGTGCAAAAAGTGAATTTTTTAGTTCACACAGTCATCGAATGTGATTATAGAAAAGAAAAAGTAGAGACAATTAACATTTATGCACAAAATTATTAATTCGAAGCCTCGACAATTTCACATGTTGCGAGAAAATCAATATTTATGCGCAAAATTATTAATTCGAAATATTCAAAACAATCACATATTGCCAAGAATTATGCAAACTAAAAACGTTCCGTGATCGAAATTTATCCATTTATGTGTGCCAAATACAACTCATAAATGTTGTTCATAAGAACAGATATAACTAGGTGTTCACATTTAATCATTGCTTGTCTATATTTCTAAACTGAATCAAAACCCTTCGAGAGAGATATTTACTTCTTAAAGGTGTGCAGAATACAATTTTCAAATCAGCTGAGAAATAGTTGAGAGTCCGTTCAGAGAATGGTGTGCCTACAGTGGCTGACACAGGATTTCAATTTGGGAAGGGGGAGTTCATTTTGACTACATTTAATTTGTTAACATTTCATTTGTTAAATATATAAAAATATTTGGGAGGGGTATGGACCCCAAAAACCCCCTTATTCGTGCGTCACTTACATATATGTACAATATATACCTATTTACAGATATACAAACATTTATAGAATTTGAAAAAATTTCTGATGAACTCGTGTCCATGCCGCTTTCTAGCTATTTTATTGCCAGGAGATTGACCTCAGTAGGGTAGATACATATATACAAAATTTCTACTAATCTCGTGTCCTTGACAATTTTTTCTGCTATCCTGCCGTTCGAATGTCCAAAGTAGGGCAACTAGTGCATACTTTTCCTACCCCTCACATACCAAGAATTAGAAATTTCTACAAATGTAAGCAATATGGCAATGCAATCTTTAAACGATTTTCCTCTTAAATATCATTCCATAAATTTTTACAAATTAAGAAATACTACAAAATAAATTAAAAAATACTACAGAAAAACTAATTTTAATTCTTCTTTTTCCTTTTCGCCTTACAGCCAACTAATGCTCGGTCAGCACTGTTGCTACAATGGTAAAGACCCACTTGAAAATCTTAATCACCTATGAAAATCCCTGAAAATGAATTTGTAAAACTTAAAACATAAAATTCACTGCATACACAACAAAAAAATAAAATTTAAATACGAAAAATGTTTGCAACTAAAATTTGTCCTTATTCCCTCTGCCAAGTCACAAGTGCACTCGCACGTAGCTACAGTTGAGACATGTGGTCGCTCGGACGGGCCATGGAAATATGCAAACTGAACCGCATGCATATTTATGTGACTTTTATTGTTGCAACATTTAAAAATCCCTTAAACTAGAAAAGCACACTCACACAAATACACGCACAGAATGCATGACACACGTACACAAACAAATAAACAGATGCAGTCGGCATGAACACCAAACCCAACTCAACTGTGTGTAGTAGTAAATATATACGAGTATGAATTTGTATGTACCTACATATGTATGCGTTGTTGTTGTTGTTGTTGTGTGCTTATCCGACATTCAAATAAATTTGTTAACAAATTCATAACAAAACAACAAAAACTTTGGGGTGGAAAAACAAAAGCAAACAAGTAGAAACAAAACGCAAACGGCAACGCTACGAACAGGTGTTAATCCGACAAAAACAAAGCGTCACGATTGCATGTGTGTATGTGTGTGTGAAAGTGCAAGTGCGCGCAGCCAAAAGATATGCAGCGGAAAAACTGTAAAAAGGATATACAATGAATAAAGTAGCAAGAATAAAGGAGGTAAAGTGTAGAGGGGCATTTTTCGAAAAAACATGGAAAGCTTGAAAGGGCAAATCCAGAATCATAAAATTATGAGTTTAAGTTTAATAAAGCGCGATTAGAAGTAGAAAGTGGGGAATACTTATGTTGCAAAAGCAAGTGAGGAATGTATGGTTGGCAAATCATTGTGAAAGAGAGTCGAATTGATTAAGTGAGAAGGCAAATGAGGCAAAGATGGAATGGGGTAGTTGGGTTTATATTTTGGGTTTATATTTTGAAGAATTTTTTTTTCAATTTTTGCAGTTATGCAATTATAAAGAAATGGGTATCAAATGAAAAACGAAAATTATTGCCTTTTTTCTTCCTTTTCTTAAAAGTTTTTAACGAATTTGCATGGTGTTATAGACACTTTTCCGTACAGAGTTGTGGTTCTTAAAAAACCGAGCAGTTGTTTAGAAAATTGTCAAATACTAAGAGAACCAGCGGTCAAAGAAAAAAGAAAAAACTAAATAAACCACGTACAAAATTATAAAATTATGAAGAAGGAAAAAATTATATAAGCCAAGTAAGAAATTGTTATAAACATTATGAACACTAAGGGCAAAGCAACAACAACTACCACTACTACTAGATTTCACACACTAACAAAAAAACAACATTAACAATGTCAGCAACTAGAACAACAACAACGATACTTGCAACAGCAACACTACCAATTAGAACAGCACTTACAATCACAACAACAGCAACAAGACCGTCAAAAATTTCAACATTAGCCACAACCAGTGCCAGTGCGCAGCTGTTGAGCTTTGTTGCAGCTTTCCAGGCGTCAAACGTATTGAAACTTTGTGTGGCAACAATGCCAACTAGCAGCAGTTATACGAGGCAACGAAACGAAAACAAACACCAACAACAACAACAATAACCACCAAATGCAACAACGACAATACCATTTAGCAACAAGAGTAATGAAATTTGTTTTGTCTTGGTAGCCGAAAAAGTTCAGCCAGGCAACCACATTGGCGTCATTTTTTCGCTGCCACACTCAAACACACACACACAAATTGTAACCGGTAGTTGCTCTTGGCGTTGTTGTTATTGTTGTTGTTGTTATTTTTGCCATTATCCTATTCCATGGTAGAAAGCACCTGCCGCTTTGTCGGTGTGCGTTATGCGCCCGTAAATTTTACTGTTGTGCGTTTTAGCTGCACATTTGCAGTTCACACACACACACACACACATGCACAGAAACGCTCAACAGCAGCAGATTTCAAGGATATTTCTTCCTGTTCTCGGGCACATTCTGCGTAAAATTTCCTTTTTTTTGGTGCACCGTGGTCGCTTACCATTGCCGTGCTTTATGTTTTTGTTGGGCCGAATGTAGTTGTGCCGCCGGCAAAAATATTGCCAACGCCAGAGGCGTCGCCGCGTGCAGCAGTCGCAACGTGTTATCGCCATTTCGGGTGTTAGCGCATGCAACTGCGTGAATGTGTGTGTGTGCGTGTGTGTAGGTGTGCTTCTGTTTATTTTTCGCTATTATGTGCCTGTGTTGGTATATGTGTGTGTGTGTGTGCAGTTTGAGCTTCGCTGACTGCAGGCGTTGTAGTGCCTGTGGCAAATGGCATTGCCAGCTGTTAGTTTTTATTTTAGTTTTTATTTTTCTTCTGCTTCAGGATATTTTCGTAAATTGCAGGCAATTGCAAGTTTTGCCAAATGCGTTTGTCCTCAGGTTGTTTTGTGGTGTACAGCTGAACAAATTTCTTTTTGAATTGTGATCAACGCAATGGGCCTAAAATGTACTTAATTGAAAGCACAATTGGAATGAAATTTCAGAGGTAATCTAAGATTATTTTGAAATTTCTTTCAATTTCATTCAACATATGTTAAGAAGTTAAAAGAAGTTTAAAAGTAGTTAAAAGAAGATGAAAGAGTTTAAAGGAGCTTGAAAGAAGTTTAAATAATTTAAAAAATGTTAAAAGAACTTGAAATTTGATCAACAAAATAGGCCTAAAATGTTTTAAACTGAAAGACTAATTGGAAAAAAAAAAATTATAAATGAATCCCAAACTAACCAACGGACCGCAGTTGTGCTTTATTCACTAATTATTAAAAAAAAACATAAAAATAAATAAAAAATAAATATTCAACACTTTTCTAGCTTTCTCAATTAAAATTAGAAACAAAAAATTTGAAGATGTTTTGCAAATTTTAAATTGGTTCGCATTTCATTCACAATACGTTAAAAAGTAAAAAATATTTTTTATTTTAATATTATAATAATGTTATGTTTTAATTTGTTTTAATTTATTTTATTTTATTTTTTTATTTTATTTCATTTCATTTTATTTTATTTTATTTCATTTTATTTTATTTTATTTTATTTTATTTTATTTTATTTTATTTTATTTTATTTTATTTTATATTTTTGAAATTTATTTTATTTTTTTTTATTTTATTTTATTTTATTTTATTTTCTTTTATTTTCTTTTCTTTTCTTTTCTTTTCTTTTCTTTTCTTTTCTTTTCTTTTCTTTTCTTTTCTTTTCTTTTCTTTTCTTTTCTTTTCTTTTCTTTTCTTTTCTTATTTTATTTTATTTTATTTTATTTTATTTTATTTTATTTTATTTTATTTTATTTTATTTTATTTTATTTTATTTTATTTTATTTTATTTTATGTTATTTTATTTTATTTTATTTTATTTTATTTTATTTTATTTTATTTTATTTTTTTAATTGTGTTTAATTTATTTAATTTTATTTAATTGTATTTGATTTTATTTAATTTTATTTAATTTGTTAATTTTATTTTATTTTATTTTATTTTGTTTTTTTTTATTTTATTTTATTTTATTTGTTTGTTTTTTTTTTATTTTATTTTATTTTATTTTATTTTATTTTATTTTATTTTATTTTATTCAATTGTATTTAATTTTATTTTATTTTATTGTATTTTATTTTATTTTATTTTATTTTATTTTATTTTATTTTATTTTATTTTATTTATTAAATAATTTTATATTTTTCCTTTAAATTTTGCAGGATTTTCAACATTCATTTCCATCGAATTCAATGTTTGTCTCTCTCGCTCCAATACTCCAAGTACTCCAATTCGTAGACTCTCTCCCTTTCCTTTATGTGCTCTCAAATCGCTCACAACTGTTGCTATTCCTGTACAACAATTCACTTATTGATTTTTCCTAACTTTTCTATAGCATTTTCCGACCAGAAAACATTTCTCGCTTCTCTATTTCTTACCCCTTTTAATAGCGTTGATTGATTCCGTAGTTGTTTTTTGTGGCTAAAACATGTCATTGGCAACAAATCAAGGAAATCGCCAAGACAATTTCCGCTTGACAAATATCCAAAGATATAAAAAACTACAACAAAAACAACAAAACTAATCACCTCAACCAACCACAACAACAAGAAAAACTGCAGCTGGCCACAGCAAAAGGCAAAACTGACGCGTTGCCAGTGGCAACTGTCAACCCAAGCGCATTGTTGTTGCGGCGCTAATTTGCAGCAACTCGCTACCAAGCCCCGCTAGCCGTAACCTGCTAATTTACCAGAAATAAACAAAGTTTGTTTTTTTTCTTCTCTTGCCTTAGACAAGCACAGAGACAGCGCTCGCTGTGGTAACGCGCATTTTCTATCAAAAAATAAAAACGCCCAAAACGTTGACACACATCCGGCGCGCAACTAGCGAACATTGCAAAAATCTCATAAAAAATCTGGTGAAAAGTGAATTTTATAAAATTTTAAAGTGAAAAAATACACTGAAATATGAAGGTTGGCAGATTGACTCAATAGTTGGCAACTCGGTGCAAATGTGAGATTGAATTTTTGCCAATTGTTGCCAAACAATTAGCCTTGACTTTTGCACTCTCCGTACGCGTTCGTTGAAAAGTGAAAGTTCATGCACTTTCACAATACGTCTCGATTGATCTATTGTGCTGTCGTGGTTTAGAAGAAAAAAAACACAAAAACAATAAGGAGTTTAATAGACATTCTTTAATTGCGCAGAACGCAGGTCTATGGACAAATGGTTCGGCGAGAAGCGTTTGTGGTTGTTTGGTAATCATCTGCCACTACTGCCAAGAAGGTGAATTTTATTAAATTTAATATTTCGTAAAAAATATTTATAAATTTAGAGAAAAGTTGAATGAAAACTTTCTTTTGATTGCATTACTTAGAAGTAGTAAATTCTTTGCAAAACTCTACTTAAATTTGTTTGAGATACCTATAATCCTACCTAACTTATCAGCGCATGAATGGACCTTTTCATAAACAATTTTCGGTACCAAAAAATCGAGCAAAATATTTTCCAACATAAAATTGTTTCGAATTTCCAAATCTGTAGTCAAAGTTTCATAAAAAATGCAAACAGAAAAATTTTTGTTAATTTATATCAAAAAATTATTAACTAATTAATTTATATCACAACATATTTGTTCATTTCTTTTCATTAATTTGTATTGAAATTGCTGAAAAATATATTCTACTACTAAAAGTTGTGCATAAACGAACCTCAGGTCAGGTTATAGTGGCCCTCTAGGCATGGCCGCCTGACAAACTTAGGCCACAGTTGTCTACATTGTAATGGTTAGGTTAGGTAGGGAAGGGCCTGTGCGGCGCAGAGACATAGACTTCCACTCGGAGACCAAATCGACCCAAAGTGAATCCCTTCTTAAATGGTTCTGGAGCTAAGCAATCAGTCTCAATCCGGGGCCAACCAGTGCGATCTCTGGAAAAAGGACAGCAAATCCGGAATATCAAGCCAGGTCCGCTAAGAAACCTACTCCCAGGGTACAGAGTCGGCATTTCTACAGAGGCGGGCAGTGGCACGGGAAGTGTTGAATCGTTTCAACTTCTTCATCTCTGCAATTTCCGCAGACATCACTGGATAGAGTCATTGTAATATTATTTAAAAATTTATAGTTTAGTTACATTGGTTTCTATAGGTTAATGGACTACGAGCTGTCATTAAAACTCCTTTAGCCGCTTTAGCATTGCGTGCGCCTGCTGTGTTACAACAATTAACTGTAGTTTGATTGAATTATTGATTAGTGGAAATGAATTTCCTTGAACGAAACATGATTCGCTCTCAATATTTTTGTCATTCATTGTCAGACAAATGCATTGAACACTTTTAGAATTTTAGAATTTAGAATTTTAGTGCTAAGAAAACCGCTCTTCTGTCTTTTGTTCAATCTGTTCCCCTGCCTTATCCCCTGAAATATTTTCATCACTAAATACATTCATCATTGTTCATCGTTATTACAAAAAAATTTTTCAACCAAACCCAAAACAATCTAAAAACCGCAAAATTTCATTCTACAGTTCGAAAAGTTTATAACCGCTCACAATGGTAATTAGCTACTTTAGCTGTTTACTTTTTTTATATGAAATTTACATTTCCAAAACTGACTGACCGCCAATAAATGTCAACAGCCGCGACCCAAAGTAATTGCAATTTAATAAGCGAATTTTCATTTCATTTCACGGTTGATGGCAAACCGTTGAACTAACAACACAACAATCGCAATGCACGCAAACAACAACAATAAATACAACGCCAGCAGTACCGAAGCCAACTACAAGCAATCAAAAGCCATAACTTAATGCCAAAGCGAAACGCACCAAAAAAATCTACATTGGCAGCACTGGCAGCCAATACCGGCCGGGCGAATGATTGCAGCGAATTTGTGGGGAGGAAAAAGAATTGAAGAATGCCACAGCAATCGAAACCACAACAAAGAGCCAAAATGTTAACAGTTAACAACAACAACAAAAACATGACTGACAGCAATTTTGCAGTAGCCTGCGCACAGCATGAAAAGGATTTTGCTCTGCGGCAAAACAAATATAAAATCACAAATATTTTACCAGGCTGCTGTTGTTGCTTTTTTTTTTGCTATTGTTGTTGCACCTTTTTCCTTATGGTATTTTACCTCGATTGCATGTCGTCAACAGCGTGTGGTCTACCCTGTCTGTGTGTGGTTGCCAACCGCAAACTGTTCTTGGAGCTTTCGATTTTCGGCAACGTAAATGACACTTTGTTGTTTTTGGTTTATTTTAAGTCCGTTGTGGCGGCAGTCAATTGATGGTGAGACTGTTTTTCACTAAGTTTTTATCAGGTATTTTGGTTCGGAACTTTTTGTTTTTAGCACTTTTTTTATTATTTTTGTTGTTGTAAGAAGTGGTAAAAATATCTCATTTCGATATTTTGTTGAGTTTGAGTTTGAAAGAATTACATATTGAAATCATGTAATATAATACGTTTTTTTAATGCAAATAATAAAAATTGTAATATTCTTCTAAACTTGTATAACCTCCAAAATTTCCCAAAAATTTTATTGATTTCATAGAATATTTTTTCCATATTCTAGCTGGCAAAATTATTATAAAATTTCTCAAAATTTTATTTTTAGATTTTTTGAAAGTTCTAAAATTGAAGCTCGTAGAACTATCATAAAAATTTCCTGGAAAATTTCATAAATTGTTCAGACATTTTTCCCCAAATTTGGTGAAACTTTTAGTTCTTAAAGTTATTCAACAAATTTCCTCACAACTTCCTAAATTCTTCGGGGTTTTCTTCAGATTGGATCATATTTTAAGTTAAGTTATCATGCAAATTGCCAGAAAATTTAAATTATTATTTTTTAAATATTTTTTTCACATTCTAAGCTGGCAACATTATCATAAAATTTATCGAAAATTTACTGAATTTCACAGATATTTTGATTTTTGAATTTTAAGCTCGAAAAATATGTCATAAATATTTTCTAGAATTGGCATACATTATTTGGACATTTTTCTCCACTTTAGTAGAAATTTTAAGGTCTTCAAATTATTTTAAAAAATGCTGCATAAATTCTAAAACGCCTCCGAGTTGTCTTTAAATTTGATCCAATTTTCCAAGAAGAAAATTTCCATACTCTAAACTGGCAAAATTATCCGAAAATTTATTTAATTTCTTAGATTTCTTGAAAGTTGTAAATTTTAAGCTCCCAAAATTACCATAGAAATTTTCTAGAAAATTTCTTACATTGTTTAGAAATTTTTCTCCAATTTTGGTAGAAATTTCAAGTTCGTAAACTTGTCCAAATAATGTTTGGAATATTTCCGAAATTTTTTAGATTTTTCTTCATAATTGGTTCAATTTTTCAGCTCGTAAATATATCATAAAAATTTCCACAGCAATTCCTACTTTCCTTAGAAGATGTTTTTTATCATAAACATTTTTAGAAAACTTCCAAATTCCTTAGAATACATTTGTTTTAAAAATTCGAAAAAAATTTCGTTCGGAAAATTATTATAAAAATGTCCAGACAAATTTCAAACTGCCTTCGAATTTTCTTTTCACACTTGGTCCAACTTCTTAGCTCGTAAATTTATTATAAAAATTTTCAGAAAATTGCCTGCATTCTTTAAAAATTGCCTTAAAAATGCCTTCACTCACTGACATCATTGCAGAAATGTGCTTTTGAAATATTTCAACTATTGTTTGTTTTACCACTTTTTCAACCATTCCTCTCTCGCTCTATGCAACTCTTTTTCGCTCCATTTAAATTGTCGCTACCAGTTGTTGCTCCTTTTTTTACTTTACTGGAGATTGAAATCGATTTACTGACTTGTTTGTTAATGACAATTTTTGCCGCCAGTGGTCATTAGCAGAACAGATGGGAGTTCTTTATGACTTGTTTTTTTTTCGATTCAATTTTTTTTATAGAATTTAACTTGGTTTCCGACACGTCAAAAGTGTCATGGACAATTTTTGATAGCAGCAAATTTTCAGTATTTTATTTGCAATCGTGCAAGTTGAACGTGTTTCGAAATACCAAATATATACATTTTGAAAAGTGTTAAGCAATGAAAGGTCGGTTCTGGTGAATTGCATTTAGGAAAAAAATTATTGTTAATTTAAAAAAATTAGTTTAATTTAAAGTTTATTTATGATGTTTTTTATTAAAAAATCAATTTTTTTTTTTGTTTTAAGTGTGTTTATGAAAAGTTAATCATATTTTTTGCTTAAGTAAAATAGGGACTTTTTAGAATTTTTTTAAGAAAGCCCATTATATTTATTTCAATTTAAAATAAATAATATAAATAAAATTAAATTTTGCCGACAGTTTTTTAATAGAAACACATTTAGCTGGATAGTGACACAACCAAGAAAAAGTGGGCTTTGTTAAGATTTTGTTAGATTTTTAAATAGTGAAATCTGCGTTACTAAACTTTGCAGAAATGATGGATATTTCAAGCTGAAATAATTATTATCTGCAAAAAAAGTATTTGATGGGAAAATGTTTGATATTCTGATACTTTTGTAAAGATTGTTTTTTAAACTGACCTCACTATAGTTTTAAAAAGTTTTTATGGAAGAATTTTAAATATTCTGATACTTTTGTATGGTTCCTTAAGTTAATATAATTATAATCTTAAAAATATTTAACCCTGCTGTTAGGTTAGAAAAGGGACCATTTGGTCCATACTGCAATTTTCGTACAAAACAATAATTTATTTAAATTTTTTGTATTTATTTTGGTTCATTCATTCTTTACTCAACATAACTGAAGTAAACAATAGTTAATAGTTAAATAGTTAGTCAAAAGTTACAAAGGAAACAAACCAAAAATTGGACCAAATGGGCTTAACCTAACAGCAGGGTTAATGGGACAATTTTTGATATTCTAATACTTTTCTATAAAATGTTTTCGTAAGCTCAAATATTTATAATCTTAAAAAGATTTAATAAAAGAAGTTTAGATATTCTACTACTTTTGTATAGGATGGGGAAAATGTTGATATACTGATGCCTTTTTACAAAAAGATTTCATAAATTAACATTGAAAAAATATTAAAAAGATTTGATTAGAAAAGTTACTATATTACTATATAGGATGTTCCAGTAAGATTACATAGCACAACACTGAATGAAAAACTCGAAAGAATTGTGATAATCATCAAGAAATTTAATTCATTTTATTATAAATTGATTAAATTTGATTTGAATTGATTTTATTTTAATAGAATGGACTAAAAGATTAATTTTAATTTAATTAATTAATTTTTTATTCTCATTGATTTAATTTAATAATTTTGATAATCATTAATTTCAATTGGTTCAAAGAGATCAAAACTGATTTTCTCCGATTTCTATTACAAAAATTAAAATTAAATTGATAATATTTTATGAAATTTATTCAGTAAGATTACATTCATCCATTCAGTAGGAATACATAGCACAGCACTGGAGTAAAACTTCGAAAAAAAAAGAAATAATGATAATACAAAAGTTTCTACCTATTACTTGTGAGATCCAAATATTATAGGAGAATCAATTTGGTTCTACTTAATTCTTTTTAACAAATTCCTCATATTTCTTTTAACCTGCTTTTAAAAATTTCACATTACTCTTATAGCATTATTCTAACAAATACTTTTCGAACAAAATTTTGGCAACATTCTGCTCGACATTAAATGTTATGATTAATAACTGCCATTAGTTCCATAACAGAAATAGATTTTTAGGAGCTCAGACTAAAGAAATGAACAGAAACTATTAAGTAAAAATACAAAAATCTAAGTAATAAAATGTACTTCATTTATTACTTTGATTCGTTGTTAGTTGGTCCTAACAACTCATTTCATTGAATTCATATTGGCTTCCATCAAATCGCTTTCGACTCTTCGAGTATATTCTTTTCAGCACGCATCCTTTTTATTATGCAACAAAAGTCAATAAACAAATATTCACAAAAGCCAACAAAGTCCATTACTTAGTTTCGTTCAACTGCTAAAGTGTTTACCTTTCAACACATTGCCATGAGTACACGAATCAAGATTTCGAAAATACATTTTCCCATGGAGGCTTTAATTGCATTTCCCACAACACTCGGCTGCGTTGTGTTTTCTACCAAAAGTGTGCAATTTTCGTGTGACTTTTATGAATAGACAATGTCACAATACATTTGGACTTTCCATTTTCCTTCAACTGCATTCCCTCAGACCCGCACCGACGGCGCGCATACAAAATATTGTGCGCCGCGTTCATTAATGCGACAACTATTCGCTTACGAGTAGTTAAGGCGTCTTAGTTAAAGCGTCGAGGCAGTCAAGTCACATATTCGGATAGTCACATTAATTTTTAAATCACAAAAATGAAAAATCAATCGAATAGCGTTCGAGTGTGCGGACAGTCGGGAATGGTTAGCAGCTGCGTTTGGCTTACTGCCGAAGTGAAGGGGGCGTGTGGATGGAGGGAGCGTGTGAAAGTTATGCGACTGGCCGGCAGCAATGACAAATACCAATGCGAATGCGACATCCAATTGACAGTCACGATTCGCGTGCGGTTTCAGTCAAACACATAAAAGCAAAACCGGTCACCGATAACGAGTGTGATTAGCGAAAAGTGTTGCTTCGAAATAGAGTTTTCGGTGCTAATAGGATTTTGTCAAATTATAATTTTTTAAAAATTTGTTTAATGATTTTTAACTTGTCGGAAAATTGTGTAAGAATTTCGAAAAATGTGGCAACAGTCGCTGCTGTCGCGTTTTTTACAACGTGTACACTTTAGCCAGAGAAGGTGATTCAAGTGAACTGTTTATAAAAAAGAGATGTTACATTATAAAAAATATAAATGGTTTAAAATATTTATAAATGATTTAACTTAGTTCAAATTAAAATTTGTAAGTTTAAACTAAATTTTTAAGTTTATATTTACTATATTTCAAATATTTTGAATTATTTTTAAATAACTTATCTTAGGTCTTTCAATTAATATGAACGTGATTGATTTATTTCAAGTTCATTTGAAACTGAATTGATTTGACTAGAACTTGAAATGATAAATTTAAGTTGATATGATTTTTCGATTGATTTAACTGAAAATTGAATTGATTTGACTGGAAATTAAATTGATATGATTTGAAATTGAATTAAAATGAAACGTAATTGAATTGACTGAATTGAAATTGATTTGAGTTTTTTCAAAATTTAATTGATTTGGAATGGAAATTCAATTGAGTTCATTTGAACTTCCATTTATATTATTTGACTAAAAATTTTATGAATTTAATTGGAAATTGATTCAATTTAATTTTAAATGGAATTGATGTGACTGTTTAGTTGACCGAATTTATTTGATTTACAATTTATTTAGTTTTAAGTTGATTTAGTATAGAAATACAAATTGAATATCTTGAATAATTTAATCAACCACTTTGATTACAATTGATATTTTCGTAATTGGTTTTTTTTCAATTGATTTGATTTAACTGGAAATTGAATTGATTTAATTTGAATTAATTTGAATTTAATTAATCTGAATAGACATTGAATTAATTTTATTTGAAAATTGTTTGATTTAATTTGAAATTGAATTGATTTGACTGTTTAGTTGATCGAATTTATTTTATTTGAAGTTAAATTAGTATAGAAATACAAATTGAATATCTTGAATAATTTATCAAATAATCAAATATGAATAATTTAATTGTTTAAATTGATTAGAAACAAAAATAAGTTAACTGGAAATTGATTTGATTTGAAATTTCGAAATTGATTAAATTTCATTTGAAATTTAATTGATTTGACTTTCGTTGAACTTGAATTTAATTCGAAATTGAATTGATTTGACTGTAAATCGAACTTAATTTATTTAAAATGTATTTGATTTGAAGTTGAATTAATTATTTACTAATTGGAAATTGAATTTATTTGAGTAGAATTTGAATTGATTCAACTAAAAATTAATTTAAAATTAAATTGATTTTCTTAAAAAAAAATTGTAATCGATTTATTTTAAATATAGTACAGGTCTCCCTTGTATAGCGCGGTACTTCTACAACGCGTTTTCGATATAACGCGATTAAAAAAAAACAGTTTTTTCATTAAGTTTTGTATTTTTTTAAATAAAGTATGAATTTTGATTTTGAGTTGGAATGTATATTACATACATCTTTAATTTAGTACCTATTTTATTTTGGAAAAAGCTTATTGGAACATAACCTTAACATTTATATGAAAGTTAAGTCTTCTATAACGCGAGTCACATAACGCGGAATTTTCCTGGAACGTAACCACCGCGTTATACGAGGGAGACCTGTATATATATTTTTTAATTTTACCAATTTTGGTAATAATTAAATCTAATTGATTAAATTACATTAAAACTGATTTTTCCCGATTTCAATTACAAAAATTAAAATAGAATTGACTAAATTTCATTCAATTACTCTGAATTTTGTTTATACCAAATTTAAATTATTTAATTTGACTTCATTTTGTTTAATGAAATCAAACAAGTCATTTTGTTGCTTGTTGTTGTGGTTTGGCAAAGTGAACAAGTCATTTTATTTAATTAAGTTAATTTTATTCGGTTAAAGAAAATTAAATCTGATTTCAATAAACTTAAATGGAATTAATTTCGTTTAGTTCTGAATAGAATTCCACAAAATATGTTTAACTTAAATTTTCAAATGAAGTTTTGATCAAATATGGTTAGGAAAAGAAAAAAAATTGGGTGTAATTTTTCTAAAAACAATTTTTGTTAAAATGTTAAAATGTGATTATGTTAAACTGTTGTTGTTTTTTATTTAGCCATTGGATTATAACTTATCGCGCTAAAACTAATAGTTTTTTGCTAGAAAATATATTTCTGATAGTAGCCGCCGTGGCTCAGTTGGTTAGTGCGTTGGACCGCGAGTCGCAGGCAGCAACCTCAGGTTCAAATACTGCCTGTAATAACACCTAAAAAAAATAACGGGAAAACTCGTTTTCTCTTTCGGTGGCTGTCCTCTCAGCTGGAAATGGCAAACCTCTGAGAGTAAAAATTGCTTATGAAAAAGCTCCCAACCTGCCGTTCGGAACCGGCATTAAACTGTAGGTCCCTCCAACCCGTGTACAAATTCACACGCACAACACGGGTAGTTGCGGGAAGCTAGGCCTTAGTCTCGCGTAAGCGGGCTGTCGTGCCAGTCAATTATTATTAAAAAAATTATTAAAAAAAAATTTTAAAATTAATTTTTTATATTTTCTCATAATTTGCAAAATTCAATGGCTGCATTACGAAGCCAAATCTAATTTTATCCAAAACATGAGTATGAGCAAAATTCTTTCCAATTGACTGTTTGCACTTTTACGTGCATATAATTAAAACTTTTAATGAATACAAAATTGCATTGGTGCAGCAAAAAGGTCAATTCGCCACTTACCCACATGCACACACATACACTCACACTCGAGTGCACACTTCAGCCAGCAGTGAACATTTATAGTGCAGCTTTTCTTGTGTGTATGTCGCAAGTGTGCGGGACATGTGTAACCTTGGCCTTTGCTGTGCGTGGCAAAGTGCTAAAACGCCTAAAAATATGCACTGATTTATTGTGCACAACGCAGATATTTTATATGGCATACATACAGCCGCCTTGCAGTACTCACGCTTGCGTGCGTATGCCGCTGCAATTGTCTGTTTGTTTGTTTGTTTGTTTGTCTGTCTGTTTATTTATGTATTGGTTATGCATTGCAGTGCAAAACCATGCGGCAAGGACACGTGCTTAAATCGCCGCTATGCCTCTTGGTTGCCATACAGAAGGCCAAATATTGCCACATGATGGTTGCGGCATGTTGAGGGTTTTTGCGGCTACTTGCCGCATACATGCAAGCAGGTAGACAGGCGCACACCGACACGTATAAGTAACCAGCAGAGACCAGCAGAGCAAGCACACATACGACTACATACATACATGCATACATGTGTGTTGAAATATGATGTATATGTGAGTGTGTTAGACATGTGTGGCAGTTACTTGGCCATATTTCTACTATCTTCTGCTTCATTTTGTTGTTGTTGTTGTTATTTTTTGCTCGCATAAACAAACAAACTTAAGCATTTTAGCGCCCATTGTGGGGGCATGGAGAAGGGCGCACTCAAGGCATCTAACTGAAGTATATTTTAGTTAAAAATGTGAACAACAACAAAGGTCAATTTTCTCAGCTGCATTACTGAAAGTGACAGCGAACAAAACCGCAACAAAAATACAGCAATTTATGCAGTCGCCAGTATGCAAACAGTGCAAGTTGGGTGTGGAAAAGACTGCAATGCAAAGGTTGCATAGGTAATTTTTCAGATTCCAAATTGCGCTTTAATGGCAAATGTTGTGTAGTTTGTTTGAATTTTTGAACTCTTTTGTAGCAAAAACCTGCTATAACTGCAACTGGAACATGAAAGTGCTGAAAGTGTGGGTTTGTGGCTTTGCTAAGTCATTGGGGATTTGCTGTACTAAAGCGTCTCATACACGATACAATCGGGTCGTGCGACTGGTCGTGCGAAAGGTTGGTCGTTAGGACACACACGTTGCGATTTCCGATACAACTCGTTCGCCCAACTTAATTTTTCTCATAAATTTTGTTGCGTGCAGACGAAATGACAAGCAAAATAATTGCGCTACTGATCATCAATGAAATTATAGAAGAGGAAAAGAGCAGTGGAAATTCAAAATTCAAACGCAATGTTTTCTTAAACGCAGTGTCCGTGGAAATATTCTCCAATTCTTCGTCCGAATTTTCATTTTGGTGAATTTTTTTCAGCTGATTCATCTTCACGCCCTGAATAGTACCATTGGGATCAATTTTTTTATAGGCTGTCAAAATTTTTTCATGTCCGGTATGATGAAAACTTTAATTATTTTATTTTCCACATTTGCTGTTCCATAGTTCCGGAAAATTTCGATAAGCTTCGATAAAATCGCTCCAGTTTTCGTTGCGCTCGTCCATTTCGTTCGCAACGCACAAATGCTGAAACACGAATGTACTCAGAAAATGACACGAAATTGTACAACATACCCATACACGTTGCGACCACTCACACAACACGACCGAAATATCAAAATATTTTGATTTTCATACAACCAGTTGTGCGACACATACAACTGCACTACACACGATGCGATTTTTTGTACAACCTTATCCAGTTATACAACGAATCGCAACGTGTATGGGCCGCATAAGAGTGAATATTAGAAATGCTATATAATTACTTTGAATGTAATTAAAATTGACCCAAATCAATCATGTTGCATTGTCATTCTTCTTTTCTTTTATCAGCAAATACAAAATTCACAAAACTTATTTCCTATTAAGTTTAATATGCTTTTCTATCCATTAATGACTTTCATTTGTCAGCTGAAATGACCTACTTTCCTACTAACAGTTACACCTATCAAGTTAGTTATTCACAATTGACGGCCTGTTGAATTATTTATGAACTGAACTACGTATCAATCAAATAAAAAAAAATGCTATGGTTGACAGGAATCAAACCAAGACAAAACATTATGCACTATTTAAGAAATTTATTAAATTTTCAAATAAAATTTGTATGAAATAACGTTTTAAAATACTTTTAATTTTTATTTTTTTATAATTAAATATTCAATTATAAATTATATGAAAAAGTTTTATAAAAAAAATGAAACTACACAGAATTTGTCTAATTTCTCTCAGTGTACAGACTTTGCAAATTGTCATTTCCTGGGGCCACTGCCTGACCGCATAAACTTGTTAAATGCTAATTAACCAAACCACTTGGCAGCGCATTAAATGTTCAGTATTTTTTTTTTTCTTTCACATTTTCCACCTTATTTCATATCGCAACACTAATCTAAAGGACACAATTTCAATAGTCCAACAACAGCAAAAAATAATTATCAACAAACAACCAACCATCAACAACACCTAAACAATCCTAGTAGGGCTATGATTATGCAAATTGAATTCCCAAACACGAACAATAATTGGCAAAGCTAAAGAAAAATAAACGATAGAAACGTATGCGGCGAATTGTAATGGAAACGTTGAGGAAAAGAATAACAACAAGTAAACAAAAACAAAGAAAGCAAACGTATTAGCAGAAAGTAGATGTAGAAAAGGCATAAACCAAACAAAGCGCCTAAAAGCAGGCAGCAGACACAAATACAGACAGAAAAAACAACACCAAAACCGCAACACAACAAACAACATGCAAATTACAACAAATGCTAACACCAAACAATGCCGACCGCTAAGGTCAAAAGCCGTCGAGGTGTCTTCTTTCCCCTCCTTCTCCATCTCCCACTCCCAATACCCTAGAAATCACTAAAAGGTGTTGAGCAACCAACTAATGTGGCCATTACAGCAAATAAACCGAAACTAAAGCAAGTACCTTCCCCTGTCCTCCACTGGCTCAATGTGACTCCCACTCTCACCAGAGTGCTTGTTGTTGTTGCTTGTTCATGTACGCGCATATGCGTGTTTTTATGTAATATTTCTTTTATGCATTTGCCGCGTACGAACTTTTCTGCCGGCGAATAAGAAATGCCTTAGGTTGTTCAAATGAATGCACGACTTTGTTGTTGTTCTTTATATACATATTTAATGTCTATTTAATGGCGCACGCAATGTGAAAGAAAACGGCATGTAAAACAACCAGCAAAGCCAATAAACATTCAAAGCGGCCCAACGTGGCGTATGTGCAACATTCAACTAATTGAAACTCAACAATTGCATGCCGCCAACAAGCGTTCGCCGCATTTCCCAGCTGTCAGACCAAATTGCCTTACCCTGCCACCTCCTTGCCGGCCTTCCAGTCCACCCCAGGTTTTTTTATTTTTTTTGTTTACGATTTTCACTGCTTCGGTTAGACGTCAACGGCGGCAACTTTACGAAAGGACATTCAGTCACCGTCTTGAGTTGGTGCGTCGGTGTTGTGCGCTATTGACGTCGCTTGCGCTTTGACGTACACTCGTTTATAGCCGTTTGTGCTATTTTTGTTGAGATTTTTCGTGTAGGTGTTAGACGCAACAACAACAACATGTTTGAGCTGTCCAAATTGTTCTCGCTGCGACGGTAAGCGGTGCATCTAGCGTAATGTTTGTGTTTATTTTGTTAAATGAATGGATATATTTTTCCAAAATTCACATCAGTTGGTTAAAGTGCGTGAAGGTGTCAAAATCGAAGATCTTGGCAGCGATATTGCAGCGAAAAAGATTTGTATAAACAAAAATTGTGCATTTATTGTGAGGGAAAATATTGGCGATGCTGTATTTTGGTGTTAAGTATCGAAGGTATTGTTCGAGGGAGCATGGGGATTTATGTAAATATGGATAAAGGTTCAATATATACAAAAATAGTAGCAAATAGTTGAAAATTTTATCCAAGTGGGGTGGAATTTCAGGAAAAATTTTAATGCCAAACTTTGATCTATAGAACTGTAAAGTCATCTCTAAAGTTTGAATGCTTGAACTTAGTATTGTTTTTTCTGCTGTGTGTTTATTCTGCGGCAGTAGAGAGGTGGGAAGGTAGAAGTGACTGTCCCTGTAAAGTGAAGCTCACTTAGGCCGCAAAAGCCCATTGTGATACCACAATCAATAGAACTAAATTCCGGTCAATCATTGCTCCAATTTGAGCTCCTTATGAGACCCAGTAGACTGTGAGTAGTCGAATAGATTGACGAAATAAAAGTTGGCCAAATGAGTGTTTCTGTTTCTAGATAAGACAATTGATTCTCGGACAATGAGGCTTAAACCTCTTCCAAACCAGTCGCCAGGTGATTTGTGCTTTTAAAAATCTTGCCGTATCTGTGAAAGTTTGTAGATATACCAAGAGAAGTGCATGGATTCGCAGACAATGAGACAGTCATCAAGTCACACACTGAGGCCTTAACCTCGTCAAAACTTATCGTCTGGTTCTTTGCGGCTCTGAGCAAAGAAAGGTTCTGTATAAGACTTAACCTCTTCCAAACCAGTCGTCAGGTGCTTTGTGGCTGGAAATAACTTGCAGAAGCGAAGAGAGGTTCTAGATAAATCAGGACAAGTGCAAGGATTCTCTAACCAGTCAGACTGGCATCAAGTCACACGCCTAAACCTCTTCGAAACTGATCGTTCGGTGCTTCTAAATAACTTTTTGAGGCGATAAAAGGTTCATTAACGATGGGTGTCTGAGAAACCAATCGAAGCTCCCTTTACGTTTGTTGAATTGGCTGTCAAGCAGGCACAATAAATTCAAGCTGGTTGCCCAAAAGTTCCTCCTACAATTTTCACTCCCTTCTTAACCTATCGATCCAAGAAGAACCAACACTATGCTTGCAAGTATGGAATATTCCTGACTGTTTTTCTTCACAAAAAGGGGGGATGCGAATAAACAGTGATCCATCGTCTCCTCATGTAGAATCTCCAGGGAAACATGGCCCAGGGTAGAACCTAGTAGAGCCAAAGAAATTCTTCAGCAATACTAATAACTCAACAGAAACCGTTTTAGCGAATCATTTTAGTTAGGAAGCTTGGTGTTCCTTCCTTTCTGAACAGTGTTGTTATTGTAACTTTACAAAAGAAGAAGGAGACTACACTCCGCACCTTATGCTCCCAATTCACCGGTTTCTTTCTCCCACAACTAAACATATAAAAACATTTTGAAGCGTCATGTCGCACTTGTTTGAAATAAGGTCGCATCTTTTCAAACTCAGTCAGACCATTGAGTAGCTTTACTTTCAAGAAATATTACTACAATTTCCTTGAAAAATTTAACACACATTTACAACAACATAACTCGGGCAGTGCGCAGATTTGGTCACAGCAAATGACCGACCACGCGTTGGGCATAAAACGGGCGGCATTTGTTGTGGTTTTCGATTGCTATGACACTGCAATCGGGTGACCAAACCAGGCAGGAGTGGAGTGAGGGCAGGGTTGCGGTCGAGCGTGCAAATAAAACAATGAAACCGCACTATTGATTAGGGGCGCAATGCGTCGGTTGTGGTGGTTGCTATTTGGTTGCTGCTGGTGGACAGTTAGCCAGTCAACAATAACGAGTAATTATTTTATGATTTTATATATTAATTTATAACTTTACAAAGCGAAAGAACCACCACACGCTGAGGGACAGTTCAGTTACCTCGCGATGGTGAGCGGCAAGGGTTGAGTGCAGGCATTGAAATAGTACAATGTGACATAAGAAAATATCGATTTTTTTTCGCTCTCTATTGTAATTGTAAAAAGTAATGTTTGTGTGTATGTATGTGTGTGTGTGTGTGTGATTGAATGATTAATTTAAATATTTTTACCATTTCAAAGATTTTCTGACCTAATCATTGTCATTGTGACCAGTCAGATGCGCCCGAAAGCATGCACTGAATTTTTGCAAACGCATTCACTCATTTAACATTCGAAGCAACTAATCAACTATATTTTCTTTTTTTTTACCAAAATTTCATCAAACTCATTCCCCATCGCACAACTCATCGACATTGTCATCGAACGCCACGAAGGTCCAAACATTTTAGTGCAAATTTTCATAAATCGCTTCCATAAAAAAACAACAACAAAATCCATTACCAGCCTCCGCATTGTTGAAGTGCTCGATTATGCGGAATTAAATGCCGCCGCTGCGACATGTTTCCGCGCAAAGAAATGCGTCGTGGCAGTCTGATGCGTGGTCAGCATTTTGGCTTAAGGTAAACTAACAACAACAACAACAATCATCAACCAATTTGTCGCATCCAGTATGCAAAGTGTCGAAAGTAAATTGAAACTGCAATTTGTCAAATAAATTTTGGTTGACACGGTAGAGTTTTTAGCTCAAATATAGCTCGATTTTCTTTTTACTCGATTACACCTTCACACACTCACACATCTATAGAGAGGAATGTATGTTTAGCTAGCAGTGTAATGGCATGAAGATCACTTGAAATTTTTTTAAATTTAAGTGCTTAAAACTATTTAATCATTTTCTTGATTTTCTTGTTTTTGGCCTTTTTGTCTTTTGCAGACCCCAAGGTAGCAGCAAAATGGATCGCTACGAGAAATTGAGTCGACTCGGTGAAGGTAATTAGAAAAAGATTTTAATTGTAATTAAAATTAAAACTTTCACAATCATAGTAACATGTGTATTACTTTTTTATTATACAAATTTAATTATATTAATTATAACAAATTTCATTATACAAACTTTGTATTATGAAATAAATTTTTCCTATTTCGAATTAAATTTAAATTTCTTTAAAACTATTACAACATTTTGAATAATACTTTTAACTATTAAAATTTTGTCATAAAAATTTTATACAATTTTTTACTTACTTTTCAAATAAAATTTAAATTTCTAAGCTATTACAACATGTTTATTAATTATTTTAACTATAAAAATTTTATACAATTTTTCATTCACTTTTCAAATAAAATTTAAATTTATTACAACTATTACAACATGTTGATTAATTATTTTGACGATACAAATTTTGTCTTAACAATTTTTTTATTACATTTAAATTCAAATTTCCCAAAAAATGTATATACAGTCGTGTTTGGGTATAGTGAACCCCCTATATAGTGAACACCCCGATATAGTGAACACCCAAATTTATATATCGAGCCTCTAAATATAGAAACAAATTTTCAAACAAAAAACAAAAAATGTATTTTGAGCAAATAAAACGAGTTTTTGAACAAAAATGTTGACCTTGATATAGTGAACAACCTCAATACTGTGAACAGGCCTTGCAATAATTAGTTCACTATATCCAGACACCACTGTATTTAATTTTGTTTTAGTTAATTTTAATTTTTAGTGTAATTAATTTAACTAATGTAATTAGTAACTGAATTATTTGTTTACCATATTGAACTAACAATTTAGTTTTGTTTTTGTTTTTTAGGTTTTTAGTATTAAACTTTTGCAAGTTTTTAGTTTACTTTTTAATTCTAATTAATTTATAATTAATCTGAAATCATTTCTAATTAATTTCAATTATTTTCAAATAATTTCTATTTGTTTATATTTATTTTTATTTGATTTCTAATTATTTTTATTTACTTTCTAATTAATTTTATTTTTCTAATTTCTAATTAATTGTATTTCTTAATAACCAACACAACAATGTAAAAGATATTAACCAGAGTTTTATAAGATATTTCTTTTAGTAAAATTCTATCCAACTATTTGAATGAATATATGAATATATTTTAATTAAAAATATGTTTGAATAATTTTTTATATCTTTTTAATATTTTTTAAATATTTTTTTAATTATGTTCAATTAATTTTAATTTATTAATCTTTAACTCTATTGTAATAATAAAATATCTAATTAATTGATTTCTATTTGGTTCTGTAAGACTTTTTTTTAGTGCATCTCTTACCAACTATTTTATGAATATATTTTAATTAAAAATATGTTTGCATCATTTTTTATATCTTTTAAATATTTTATAAATATTTTTTAGTTTAGTTAGTTTGTTTTAGTATGTTTAATTCATTTTAATTTATTAACCCGGCGTTGGTGTGGTGGAAAAAAATTACGTTATTGGTGTGGTGGGGTATGACATACCCCAAGACTTGATATAGCAGCAACCTCACGAAACAACACAAATATAAAAGATAGCAATTTTATATTATTCTTCATTTGCTTTTACGCAAGAAAATACAAAAGCACTTCATGTGCAAGCAATTTGTAAAAGAAAATATCAAATATAACAAAAATAAACGAAAAGTACCGATATTTATAAGTTGATTCATATAATGGGGTTTAAAAACATTTCTGTATATAATTTTCCAAAAAACATAGTCAGTTTTAAAAATGAAATACATATAGTTATGTGACATTACATTTTTGGTAGCTACCCTGAAAGAGGAGCGAATTACAGGGTCTCAAAATTAGCGCTTTTTTCGCAAGTCATATAAAGTTTTTGGTCTCGGACAAACCGAACATCGAGTGCTGTACTGACGATGTTTCGGTACAGCTTCGCCTAATTTCAAGGATTTACAGAATCATGATATTTTTGTGTATTAATGATATTTTTTGGAACATATGATACGATGAAAACTATTGTCGTATGTGCTATTAAATTCAATGAAACATACGACGTTCGTTTTCTACGGCGACAAAATGCGAATACTAAACTAGGAGCATTTCTTGCACGTAGCAGTTGGGCAGTTGGTATTTGCCTCTTATTTTTCCGTACGGTGAATTTTTTAACAAATCGATGACTACTAGACCATCGAAAATAACAATTTGAATTTAAAATCATTTACACAAAAAGTTACGTTATTGGTGTGGTGGGGTATGTCATACCCCAATGAACTTTAGCGGGATGTGACTCAAATCTGGCCACACTTAAGTTGTTTTTAGACAGCAAATGTGTATGGTTGGACTGTTATAAACAGCTACTAGAAGCAATAGTGCCCGCAAAAAACTGATGTCCGTGTTATTTACAAAAATACAACCTCTGGGGTATGGTATACCCCACCACACCAATGCCGGGTTAATCTTTTACTCTATTGTAATATTAAAAGATTTTTAAGTTAATATTTAGTAAACTTTTTTCTACCAAATTAATTGATTTCCACTTGGTTTTTGAGGTTCATATGGCGTTGTCTACAAGTGTCGCGATCGTGAAACGGGCGAACTGGTGGCAGTTAAACGATTTGTTGAGTCCGAAGACGATCCAGCCATTCGAAAAATTGCACTCAGAGAAATTAGACTACTGAAGGTAAGAGAGATTTCATAGCCCAATGACACAAAGGACAATAAGATTTTTATGGGTGCAACGACTGGGCAATTGGACTGCTTATGAATTAAAGTTGCATTGTGCCTCAGTGGTTTGTGTCCATGATAAGCTTTTTTTTGATGATGTATGTACTGCAGCATATTTGAGTTAGTTTTAGTGGAGATCAGTGCAACTTCACTATTTATTTATTTATTTATTTATTTATTTAAGTCTATGAACAGATTGTTCTTACAGACACATTACAAACTAAACTTAAAACTAGAAAACATATGACCGATGAAATTTTACTTTTTTCCTATATGATCAGTGAAGCTTTACTTTATTTTTTACATTCTATTTTCTATATTATTAAATATATATTTTTCCATATGATAAAACCTCACTATTTTCCTATAGAGATCACCACAGACCATACTGTAGATTAATCACAAACAAATGATATAGAAAAAGGACAGAGGTCATATTCATTCTTAAAATAAAGATTCACTAAATTTGTGTCTAATTTTAAACTTGATTCTCTTATTTGAGTCCAAAAATTGCATCTTTCAAACACAAATCAATCAAATTAGTATTCAAAGTAAAGCCTAACTTAGCCTCAGAACCATCTTCGGAATACTGGACTCTCCTAGCAAACTTTATTGACTAAAAAAATTAAATTAAATTGTGATATTTCTATTACTATTCACAAATAGTAAGTAGCCGAATTTTTTAAATATATTTTCAAAACACTTGTGCCAGCATGGAAACAAAATTTACTTAAGTTTACAGCTCATAAAAAGATGAAAATTCTTTAAAAAATGTGGAACCTATTCCAAACATAAAATTGCCATTTTCAACTTTTTACTACTTCAAAATCGTCATTCAAATTTAACTATCCCCGCGTCTTTTCACTTTAAGCTACTTTATGTTTCACTGTCATTCCGTTGCAATGTCTGCTTCGCCAACAAGTCTTTGGCAAATAGTCGCTCAAAAGTTTAAGCATTCAAAATGCACTCACAGCGACTCGCCCAGCATTGCATGAAAAATTGCCAAACAAACATGGCAACACTACAATATAACAACAACAACAACAACAATCAACCCAGCTGAGCTGCAATTTTGCTCCCTTACTGCCATTTCAAATGCTTTACAGCGTTTCCATGGCCCAAAATTTGAATCGTCCTTCCATATATGTGTGTGTGTGTGTACAGTTGTGCATATATTCGCATATACCATTTGTATTTATTGTTGTAGTTTTTTGCTTTTACGTTTGCTTGTGCTCTTTCTTTTTCGTATAGAATCTAAAACATCCAAATCTGGTGTCCCTGCTCGAGGTATTCCGACGCAAGCGGCGCCTGCATTTGGTATTCGAATTCTGCGAGCTGACAGTGCTGCACGAGCTGGAGCGGCATCCGCAGGGCTGCCCGGAGCATTTAACCAAACAGATCGTCTACCAGACGTTGCAGGGGGTGGCGTACTGTCACAAGCAGGGCTGCCTGCATCGGGACATCAAGCCGGAGAATATTCTGCTGACAGCGCAGGGACAAGTCAAATTGTGTGATTTTGGTTTTGCGCGCATGTTGAGTAAGTGCTGTCCAGTA
This sequence comes from Melieria crassipennis, assembly GCA_963668005.1. NCBI lineage: Eukaryota > Metazoa > Arthropoda > Insecta > Diptera > Ulidiidae > Melieria > Melieria crassipennis. The sequence goes on along the minus strand of OY764961.1, from coordinate 62,756,093 downwards.
GGCGAGGGAGCCAAAATGGAAGCAATGAAATTTTGTGCGAATTCTGTCTAATTCCCTTTTCATAATTGGCCTCAATTTCTTTGCTTTTCTAGGTCCTGGCGAGAACTACACCGACTATGTGGCAACGCGTTGGTATCGCGCGCCCGAGCTGCTCGTGGGCGACACACAGTACGGCACGCCCGTCGATGTTTGGGCCATTGGATGTCTGTTTGCGGAGCTGGTGCGCGGCGAGGCGCTGTGGCCGGGCCGCAGCGATGTCGATCAATTGTATTTGATACGCAAATCGTTGGGCGATTTGCTGCCGCGACATATACAAATTTTTGGCCAAAACGAATACTTCAAGGTGATTAATAGAATTGGAATTATTTGGTTAAAAATTTAAAAATATGAAACTATTAAAAGTCACTATAATGTGCTTTCTCCTCATAAAAAAGAAAGCAATTTTTAATAATTTTTTTTTTAAATTGTCATTTTCAGGGCATCACACTGCCTGTGCCGCCCACACTCGAACCGCTCGAGGATAAAATGCCCGCTAAATCATTGCAAAATCCACTTACCATCGATTTGCTGAAGGTTGGTGCCACACGAAATATGCATCATACAACAACAAAAACCATTTCAATGTCACAATTTGACGAAAAATTTCCACAGAAATGCCTCGACAAGGATCCCGCCAAACGTTGGTCGTGCGAGAAACTCATCAAACACTCCTACTTCGATGACTACATAGCCAAACAGCGCGAGCTGGATAATCTCGGCAACCTGGAGGCGGCCACACTGCGCCAACAACAACTACTGCAGCAACAGCAACAACAACAACAACAACAGCACATGCTGCTGCAGCAACCGCAACCAACACAGCAGCAACAGCAACAACGGCAACATACGCCACAGCAACAACAACAAACGTCACTTCTGCTGCCCACAGCAGCAATGCGAGACAAATCAAAGGTGAGTCTGACATATCTCCATAGCGAAAATTTTACAGTTTTGTTACAAATCGTGAAAATTTTCCATATAACCATCGATTTTTTTTTCCAATTTGCTTTTCTCGTTCTCTCTCTCTCTCTCTGTTTCTTTTAGACTTCAAATACATCACTTCCATTGCTGCCCAGCACTCAAATGTCGCATCATCATCAGGACTATGTCAAGTTACAGCCGCTCAACAAGAACAACGCACTGCTGCACCGCACCGAACATCATTTGCCGACGATTTAGTGCAACACCAGCGGTGCAAGATTGCCACCAATGTTGCACAGCTCGGACGGAAGTTGCCTCATGTCGAAGCTGAGTTGATTCTCGCTAACCTAAACAACGAAATTGTCTCAAAATGGCTTTTGATTTGTTTTTTCATTTTTTCTTCTAATTATATGGCAATTATTTTTGTATAATAAATGTTTTTCGTATTGTAGATTTGTGTAAGTTTTTAATGTAAACTTGAAAAAAAATACAAAATACTCATAAATATTGTAGACGATGGCAATAAAGAAGGAAATCATTTTCAATGTGAATGCAAGTAAATTGGTATTGGATTTGTTTTTACTGTTTTTTTTGTCATTCATAGTAAAATAAAGCAATTAATTGAAGTGGTTATAAGAAAAAACTTTTAATTGCATTAATTATAAAAAATAATTAATTAAAACAATAATTTTAAATTAATGCTGTAGCAAAGTTTTTGCGGACCAACTGTCGCAGCAGTGATCACTCATTTTGCTAATCAAATTATTGGTAATAAAATAGAGCAATTAAGTGAGTTGGTTATAAGAAAAATCAGTCAATTTATTTGCTATAAAAAATAATTAATTAACAAAATTTAAACATTAATGCTATAACAAAGTTTTTGCGAACCAACTCTCGCAGCAGTGATTACTCAATTGATTACTCAATTTGCTAATAAAATTTGCTAATTATTAAATCATTAAAACAAAGCAATAAATGGAATTGGTTATACGAAAAAGCAGTTAATTTATTAGCTATAAAAAAGAATTAATTAAAAAAATTTAAACATTAATGCTTTAGCAAAGTTTTTGCGAACCAACTCTCGCAGCAGTGATTACTCAATTTGCTAATCAAATTATTGCTAATAAAATAAAGCAATTAATTGAATTGGTTATAAGAAAAACAAGTTAATTTTTCAGGTATAAAAAATAATTCATTCAAAAAATTTAAACATTAATGCTTTAGCAGTTTTTGCGAACCAACTCTCGTAGCAGTGATTACTCAATTTGCTAATCAAATTTGCTAATTTGCTAATTATTAAATCAATAAAACAAAGCAATTAATTTAATAAGTTATAAGAAAAAGCAGTTAATTTATAAGCTATAAAAAACAATTAATTTAAAAAATTTTAAAGTTAAAGCTTTAGCAAAGGTTTTGCGAACCAACTCTCTCATCAGTGATCACTCAATTTGCTCATCTTTCAGCTCCTTTCCACTCTCAATTCTTCTTTTAAATGCCATTTCAAGTCATTGCAGAATATTTGGCATCAATCTACTAATAGTTGAGCCCATACACGTTCGAACAAATTGACTTAAAATGCTTTTATAATCCACTTAAGTCAAATATTTGCCAACACTTCATGTGAGAATTGCACACAAAAAAATAAAGAAATATTATATCTTAAGTATAAAAGTAATGAAAAAGAAATGGCACCGTTTGCCTAAACGTGCTGCGTACAAGAGAGCAAGCGAAAAAAAATTGTCAACATGTTGACAGCGCCTAAGAGTATACTGCGAACGCTCGAGGCATTTGAAAATGGAGACATGTAAGCACGCCAAGTGAGATAATCACGAGCACGTAAAATGTGAAGTGCTCGTTTGTGCCATTTTTTTTTTGAGGTAGGTAAATACTTGAGCTGAAAAAACTCAGCACGTTGAAGAGCGGATTATGGCAGTGTGTGTGCGTGTGTGTGTGTGTGTGTGTGTGTGTGTGTGTGTGGATAAGGAGATGTGGTTAGAGATGTGGTAAGAGTGCATGTAAGTAATATTAAGTGGCAGGGTAAGGTGTGAAAAGTGGCACACATTGTGCCACTTAAGTGGCTGCTGCAGATTTTTATTAAGTTAATGCCAACATTTATTTCAATTAAAGTTTCGTTTTTGACGTTTTTATGCCAGTTGCAACTGCAAAAGTAAGTTACAATGCTTTGCTTTAATGCAATAAGACTTGATAATTCCCTGAGCTAAACAGCAACAAACTGCAAGTGTTGAGTAATGTTCACAGTAAGCAATGAGTGAAAAAATTAAAGGAGGCGAAAATTTTAAAATTAAAATTTTCCTCACCATTGTTGAAGAAAAATTTTAAATATAAGTTTTTCAAAAAAGTTCCTCGACGTGGTGAAAGTAGTTATAAAAATATAAAAAAAATTATTAAATATTAAATAAAAATTTATTAATTAAATAAAAAATAATTAAAATAAATTATTAATTTATAATTAAAACTTTATACAATCACAATAACACGTTTATTAATTATTTCAATTTCACCAATTCATTTAATTATAAAAATTTTAATTTTGCAACTTGTGCATTATGCAATTTTTCATTCACATTTCAAATAAAATTTAAATTTCTCAAAAACTTTTACAACATGTTGATTAATATTTTAAGTATACAAAACATTTTTTTAGTTACTCTTCATTTAAAATTAAAATGTCTCAAAAATTATAAAAATGTAGTGAAAATTTAATTATTTATAATAGGAACTAGTAACTGAATTATTTATTAAATATGATAATTTAACTAACAATTTAGCTTATTATAATTGAACTTTTACAAGTTTTGAGTTTACTGTCTAAGTCTAATTAATTTCAATTCATTTCTAATTATGTCTATTTGTATTCAAATTAAGAAGGCGAAAATTTGAAAACAAAAATACAAGTTTTTCAAAAAAGTTCCTTCAAAATTGAGTAAAATTTAATCTCTGAACCGTCTTTGTGGTGCTGACCTCTTCCAACTGACTATTGGCCAGTTAAATATTTTTATTATTAGCCACACATTTGTATTATTAACTCTTCCAACTGACTTTATTCACCAATTAAATATTTAGATATATTATTAACCACAAATAGCCACCCAGTTTATTAAAATAAACTAAGGTGTACAGCTCCGCAAAAAAAATGCTTTGAGAAATGTTAGAACAGTTCTAAGATTCACTTTCAATCTCCATTACAATTTAAAAAAAAAAAATGTCCTATGACTTACGAAATCAACTCTAATGATTGATCATTTTAGTATTTGATTCAGCCTAAAAGTATGCTGCAGTTATTTGAAAACAAAAAGTCCCAAAGATGGGTCTCCATCTTACCAATGACACATTGGATCTCGACCTGTGAACTCAGAACTTTTTGTGTATTACTCGCATAAACCAGAGATTTCATAAAATCCCAGAGAATCAAACCACAGCCACAGAAACCACCACAACCACTTCTCACTGTATACTTTCAGACATCTTAGGCCTTTATTTTAGAAAGCCACACGGGACCTGAAGTTTTGGAATAGCCATCAAATGTCATAGCTGCCACTTGCACAGAAGTGAAATGTCACAAAATTCAAATAATTTACTTTTATTAGGTCACCTCATAGTAAATTAAGTACCACAAATTTCTAAGGCATTTCAGCCGCCCCCACTTTTTATAGCACACTTGTAGGCTTTTAACGTTTTCACTCAGAAAGCTATGAAGCACCTGAAGCTGTTCAAATATTTTTTAAGGCCCATTTCTGTTTCTAAATCTGCATAAATCTGTTCCACATACACACTGGGCTTTTCTTCATATCGAACAGCAAATCTCAGTCTCAATTCTATTGCTTTTCTTTTTAACTTTGTTGCTTCTTTATAAATTTGTTTACCCTACATTAAAGTGTCGGGGTGAGTTCACTTTGATATGAAGAGTATGACTTCTGATTGAACTCACAAATGAAATGAATTTTATGTTTCCAAATATTTAATGTTATGGGAGTTTGAATAGAAAGCTGCGATCTTCTAACTTCTGATTGAACTCAATAATTACCAATTAAAAAAATTATAATTTCTGAGTAATTGATGTTGACTCAGTTGAGATACAAACGCACAATCGACTAACTTCCGATTGAACTTTGATTAAATATTAAATTTGATATTTCAGTATTTCATTAAATTGAGATGCGAACTGTGATTTCTGATTGAACTCACAACTGAAAAACGTTTTGTATCCAAGTATTTAATGCTTTTAGAGTTGGAATAGGAATCCGTGAACTTCAAAAGAAACAAAATTTCTGCATTTTTAATGTTGATTCAGTTGGGATTCAAACGTTCCATTGACTGCCAATTAAATCTTAGTAAGTTCACTGAAACTGAAAAAAAAATTGTTTCCGACTATTTGATGGTGATTGAGGACGGAAACTCACAACAGTCTGCTTTCTGTTAAAAAAAATTGAAAAAAAATGGCCAAGTATTTACTGTGCATTGAATTGGAATACAAACTCATGACCCTCTGATTTCTAGTTGAATTCACTAACCAATGAATTGCAGCTACGGGTTTATACATAGGAATGGTGTACAAATTTCAAGTCCTTGACCAAAAGGACTAACCGCAGCGCATAAAAAGTTCAACTAAGACCGACAGAGTGTAGAATTTCCGCTCATTTTTGTTGGCGTAAAATCAATTTTCTAATAAAGCAAAAACTGCAACAGCAATTACAACAAACAACACAAATAACAACAGCAACAACAACAAACCCAGACTCAACTGTAAACTGCCACTCGTGCAACGCTGCCGCACAGAGTTGCAGCTTAGCACAATTGCTGACGGCAACAAGAGCCACACACTATCAACAACAACAACAACAAAGAACAACAACAAAGCCCAACAAAAGCTTAACAGCAATAGGTATAATAAATATTTGTTGTTGCTGGCAGCAGTTACTGCATCCTCGATTTGTGCAGCAGACGTGCGTGGGACAAGCAACAACAACAACAACAACCATATAAAACATAGAAACTCAGCAAATCAGTGCAAAATTGCAAGCAGCAGAAAACCAAGAAGAAGAACAACAACAACAAGACGCCAAAGTCAGCTCGCGGCGCTGAGCAAAAATTGTGCAACTTCCATTTCGTAAAAATTCCTTGGACAATTAAGTGCAAGTTGCTGCAATGCAACAGCAACAATTGCTTATATTGTTGTGTTTGTGTTGTTCGTTCATATCTGCACACTTATTTGTTGTTGTTAGAGTGCGCAAATGTAATTTTCTTAATGCTCTTTGATTTTTTTTGTATGCTCAACTCGTGCTGCAGCTGTGATGGCCAATTTCGACATTGTTGTTTTTGTTGTTGTTTTTATTGTTCGGACTAGCTGCTGTAAAGTAGTTTGGTTGCTGGCGTGTAAAAAAAAAATCAAGTTACCAAATTGAAACTTCGAAAATTTGTGCAAATTCAATTTTTGTCGTTATTGTTAATGTTGTTGTTGCTGTTTGGTACTTTCAAATCTTTTTCTATATAGATGTACAATATTTTAGTGTTTGTGCTCAAATCCTCAAGGACATGCGGCAACAATTTGGTTGTTTGTGCTCTACGGTATTAAGTTGTAGATTTTGTTGTTGTTGTTTTCACGGGCATTACATCTAAGCGCACTGCCGAGTTGTGCTACCAAGCAAAGCAACAATAACTAAAACAACAATGACAGCAACCAATGCTATTCAGACAGCAACAACAACAACAACACAAACTTCTATGATAAGAACAAAATCCTTGTAGATTCTATGCAAACGTCAACGCCGTTGCTGGTGGTTTGTTTGCTTGCATCCAACAACAACAACACAATAACAAGAGCCAAACAACCAAACTGCAAGAAAGAAGCCAAAGAACGAAAACTCTGAAATTGCTGCAAACCCAAAAATCGTTTAGTAAAATGTGTCCTTTTCGCTGTCATCGCATTGCAACGATTTTCATTTTACATTTGCATAGCAATAACAGGTGGACCAAGGCGCTGACATTTAAACTGAAATGCCATTGGGACAAATTTGCCAGACGAGAAATATGAGAATAAGTTGAGAAATAGCGTAGGAAAAGATAATCACAGGGAGCCATCAATTTGTGCTTATGTGAGCTTTTTCCAAGAGAAGACCAACCCAAAACTTAAGTAGATACCTGAAGTGAAATCCTAAAATTCACATCCAATGAAGATACTGCGGGATTTTCAATACTTTCTTAGTAAGCGTTCACTTCAATACTTGTGCACCTTTTCCAATCTGTCGCACCAGACATTGATTGAGTTTCTTCCCGGTTATTCTTTCAATGAATATACCAACCTACCTTTTAAATAGCTGAAGTGAAATCCTAAAATTCATATCCAGCCGAATTTTTAGTACTTACTTTGTTAGCCATAACCAATCGTTACCGTTCTTCTTCAATACTTGCGCTCCTTCTTTAATATGTTCCATCAGGCGATCACAGAGTGTCTTCCAATTGACTCTTCCAATGAAGACATGGTCTTCTACTGTAAATTTTTTTACAAAATATCGCATCTACTAGGAAAGAAGGTAACTTTGGAGCTTCTTTCAAGTGATCCTTCCAACGGAGAAGTGGTCTGCTGCTTCATAATTTTTTATAAAATATCGCATAGAAAAGAGTTTAACTTAACTTTTGATTCACACATCAAATAATATAGAAACAAATCAGCTATTCGTTCCTGAAGCTCATCAATAATCTCATTAACAAGATATCATCTCATCTCATCATAGAAAGGAACAACTTAAAAAATCACACAACAAAAAGTAAGCAGAGTGTTCCACTGACACCAATAAGTTCAAATATTTTCTTTCGAACCTAATCCTTTTTAACTTAATATGTCCCAAAGTATTTTTTCCCCACATCTTTAAGCCATACTTCACTCGTTTCCCCTTCCGCTTTCCCTTCCCCACGCTGCCCAGCATCGGCCTCCGCCTATGCGAGCCAATTCAATGCAAAGCCGCATCTCCAATAGATTTTGCTCAATTGCTGCTCAAATCTCACGCTGCGTTGATTGGATCGCACCAGGCAATTCACTTCACTCAACGCATTCAAAGGCGATTTGAACCGCACTTCAGTGGCATCCAACCGCCAGCGCACCTAAGCTGCCAGCTTATGAAATATGAGCGGCTGGTTAGGCTGATTTTCAATTGGTCCAACTTGTTTCTAATTTTGGCGGCAGCTGTATTGAAATTCGATTCTATTGAAATTAATTTCTTGGGTTGACACAATGCACAATGATTCGATCCATAGATAAAATTCAAAAAATGTATTGTCTCAGAATTTAACGATTTTGATGTAATTTGAAAGGTTAAACTCCAACTAAGAAAACCCCAAAAAATCTGTGCAAAAAATTAATTAGTGTGTTTGCAAAAGCGGCTCAAAGTTGAAACTTTTTTCACAAAAAAATGTGAACACATATTTTCTGCTTTTTAGTGTATTGAGAAAAAAAATTTAAAAAATACATGGTTACCAAAAAGCTGCTAAAACTTTCAATACAGATTAAGAAATAATGTGGCCATTTTCGCTTTTAATTTTTTCTCAAAATTTGCAAAGCTGAGGCGTTTACATCACTTTTAATTCAAAATATTTTTCTAAACTAAAAATTTTAAAATTGGGAAAACTTAGAGAAAAATATCTAAAAACTATGTGAAAGTATGTTCCTGGATTTTATTTTATTTTAAGAAGCATTTTTTCTTTGTCGTATAATTACATCCTCCGATATCTTCCGATTTCAGAAAATAATTCAATTTGAAAAGTGGTCTGAACACCTATTTTTCGACAAAATTTATTTTATCCATCCCTAAAAGTATGCAATCAGCATGAAAAATTGAAGTAGTAGGAGTAATATAGGCAAATTAAGTATCAAAAATTAATTTTTGGAACAGCTGAAAGGCTTAACAGCTTTCAATGGTTCTACTTTGACACAGGACATTCAGAAAATGTTTTTCAAATGACTTTTAAAATAAATTCCTAATTAATTAAAATTAAATTGTAAATTAATATGAAGACATTCAGTTGTTGTGATCCCTTAGTCAGATATGTAAACTTTTTTCCAGTTTGTCACAATAATTTTTGATCGGTTTTACCTGACTTGCCTGACTTTGACCCATGTCAAGGTCATCCGTTTAGCTACAACCGTAATGCAACCAAGCCTGAACGGATTAGGAACTTCCAACAGCGGCATACACTCGTTGTCTTTTTTTGACCTCAACGTTGAGCAGTTTTCTAGTTAGAATTTGAACGGGTCAAGCTTCTCCCTTTAGCTGCAGCCCCAACTTGTTCTAAACAGGATCTTCCAACAGCGACACGCGACATCAACTCGTTGTTGTTTTTGACTTCAACGTTGAGCAGTTTTCTGGTTAAAGTTTAAAAGGATTCCTTCCAGCTTATTCGAGTTAAGTAAGTGCATAAGATAGTTAAAGTAAGGTAAGGTATGATAGGGTATGATGTCATTGAACTTAAAAAAGAAGAGACTATAAGTCACCTTCTTTGTCACCGGCTCTCTGGAAATCTCTGCGCTCTCCTTTCTTTGACAACTTGGATAACCTGAGTTCAGTCAACACCGGCGACTTTCTAGTTCTTATGCACCAAACAAATTGGCTTATCTTGGCTCTCCGACTTGCACTAAGACAGTTCACTCTCTTCTTGTGGAATCACAACAAGCCCATTTTGAGACCAGCTGCGTCTCTTGACAAGACCCATGTCGCGGTAGCCACTTTAACCAAAAACTAACCTAACCTAACCTAACCTAAGCTTAAAAGGCTTTTATCGATAAGCTATTTGAGCCTTTTTTAAATCAATCCTAGTATCCTTACAAGCGCAAATATTGTTGGTAACAACAACAAAATAATATTAAAGCTTTCAACTCTTTCAATGCCAGTTTAAGCTTCACCAAAAAGCAGAAAAGCTCAGAAAACACTTTGTTGTTTGGTTTTAGAGCTAAACTGTTAAGCAATTTGAAAGCTTTTACAAAGCTTGTTACAATATTTAGGATATTTCTACATTCACTGAACTTTGAATGCGGTTTGTAACTGTGAAAAGGGAAAAGTCTATTGGAAGGCAAAAGAAAATTCCAGAAGAGCTAATTTTCTACCAAAATTTCTCAAAGAAATTACATAAAATAAATAAATACATACTATATATAAATAAAAAAAAAGTTAATAAATATATAGATAAAACTTTTGCTTGTTTTTCTTTTATTCTGGGATTGACTACTTAAATAAATGCTTAAAAATCTTCAAGTCTGCTGACTAATACCTAACTATTTATTGAGAGATATACATTAAATTTTCTCTCCAATTTTTAAAACAATACAGAACAATATCTAAAGTCACTCTAATTATTTAGAACTTTTTCATATCAAAAACTCTGCCAACAAAAAAAGTTCAAACCTGACTTTCATTCATTCAGTTAATTCCCCTAAAAATATACTATAACTTCAGTTGACTTTTACGCCAACAAAACCTTTTAGTCACTGCTGTATTTCATAACAACAATCACAATCACAATAACAAAAACGTATTAAATACTAAAACACAAAAAAACTATTACAGCAACAAAAACCATGGATATGAACATACTGCAACACACAACCAAACGCACAAATTTTCGTACACAAATGAATTTTTCATGTTTTCTCCCACACCTACAACGATCTTTATCTGCCATTGTGGCATTTTTCATGCATTAGCTAAAATCTTTTTCATAAACTATGGAAACATTTGTCAGTTTTATTGCAGTCTTTGAACGTATCACACATACGAATACAATAGTCCACAAAGTACAGCAAAATGTGTGGAAAAAAACTATCAAGAAAAAAATTATAAATGTGAAGTTAAGTTTGAAGTTAAATTTACAAGAAAACATGCTATGGATGGAAACATATCTGCACTACTGTTCTGTACGTTTGGGTGTTATTATTGTTGCTGTGCTCACGTTTGTAAGTGTATGAAGATGTTGAAAGTAGGCAAACACTGTACACATGACGAAAGAATTTTCAATGAGTTTTTTGTCTCTTTCACTCGCTTTCGCGGCAGCTACAAGTTTTCATACCCGCCATTTTGGTGCTAACATTTGGCCTTGAAGTAATCGAACCGATTTTACAGCTATTCGAAAATGATGATCATTATCGAAAAAATGGCGTAGTTATTAGGCTAACGAATTGGGTTGAAACGCGTAAGTTGTGAGTGATTTGGCGGAGATGGATTTGAGTAAATTAAATTTGTTTTTTTTTACCATTTCTAGAAACTACTGACTTCGTAATTCTATTAACCTTTGCGCTTTTTGTTCATATGATTATTTGTATTTTGACTATATTTGGAGCACTCAAGGTATGTCACTCACTAAACACTGTACATATTTATAAATATGCTACATATATACATTTAAATATATAAAAAAAATATTTTTATAGATTTTTATAATCATGAAAGTTCATAGTCATAGACTGGGCATCATCGATAGTCATACGTCCACAAAGTAAAAAGAACAGAGTGTAAGAGGAACTCTGTAAGATCTTCTCTGCCTCTGCTTTGCGCTCTCAAGACTACGATTCACTCACTTAGGTACTCCGCTGGTTGAGGCACTGAAGAGGGCATTCAAAATAAAGACCTACGCCCTGTTAAGGTCCTCAAAAAGAGATATGTACGGTTCCTCTTGACGTTAAAGACATCCATCTTTTAAATCCAAGGACTCGAACAAAGTCAATGCAGGCCTTAGGGCCAACCAGTTGAACCTAAATAACCTAACCTTTATAATAATTTAGGGCAGATTCCATACAAAACTATTTGAATCCACCATTTAACATATAAAAATTAAAAAAGTATTCATCTCTTTCGACAGCTACAAAAATGGTTTCTCATGCCTTTCATAGTGGGCGAATTTATACGCGTCGTCTACTGTCTCAGCTGGCATATTCTGCTCATGATTATGTTGAAGAAAAAACTCAACTTGGGTGTTCTGATTGCAGTTACCTTAGCTGGCGGGTTTTTCATCTGTACGATCCATACCAAATATCATACAAATTCTGAATTCTCTAAACTCTTTTCGTATATATTTCCAGTGTATTTGGGCTACAACTGGGCAGCCAGTGTGGCACTCTTTCAGATCATACAACTCATACACACCCAACGCTATCGCCAGCTTTATGGCAATGATCCTTTCAACCCGCACATACCGCAGTCAAGTGGTCAACATGCCTACGGCACCATCGAGAATGTACGTGTGCTGGTCACACCCAATGCCAATGAAATCGACGAGCAGAAGAAGCAGCAACAGTTGGTCATAGCCGTTTTGCCATCAAATTTTCAAAGCAATGATCGAGTGCCCATTTTAAGTCGAAGACCAAAACGTTGGCTACAGCAACAACAAGAACAAAGACAACAACAAATTGCACTGCACCAGCGCAATGAGTACAATGCAGACTACGGCAACTGGCAGTGGACGGAGTTGGCTGTGGGCGGTGTCAAGCAGCGTTCGACGCTCATTGGACAGAATTGGTGAGGCAGCAAAAACAATAATGGGAAGTTTTGAAATTGCATTTATAAAAATGTGTCAGCAAAATTGTGAATGTTGTGAGTGTACAAAGAAATAAATAAATACATAATAAATGAAAACATTTGATTATCACTTTAATCTTGGTTTATTGTATTTTATATTCTTTTTTATATTTCATACATATATAGATTTCTTTTTTAATTTCATTGTTAATTTTTTGTATTCTTAAATTATTTTTTTTTTATTTTGATGTTAATTTTTTATTCTTAAATTATGTCTTTTATAAATTTAATTAATTTATATTTTTTTTTAATTTATATTAATTTTTATTATTTTATTTTGGATTTTTTAATTTTAATTTTTAAGTTACAAATTTTAATTTATAATTTTTTTCTAATTTTTATTTATTTTTAATTTTTTAAATTGTTTGTTACGTTTTTAATTGTTTGAATTTTCTGAAGTTTTTTTAATTTTTAATTATATCTATTATTTTAGTTTATTTATTTAATTTTAATTTCAAATTTTTATTGATTTATCTTAATTTTCAATTTATATTTTTAATTTTTCAAGTTTCTTTAACTATTTAGTTTTTATTTCGTTAAGTCTAATTTTGTAATTTGTAATGTTTGATAAATTTTGACTTTTAATTATAAAATTTTAACTTGAAGTTTCTAATTGTTGATTGTAAATTTATAATTCGTAATTTGAAATTTTTTCAATTTTAATTCTTTCTTCATCTTTCTACTACATTTCTTTGTTATGTTATATATTTTTATATTTATATTTTATATTTTACATCTTACAGTATATATTTATTTTATACCAGGGACCGTAACAGTTATAAGTTTTATTATAAAAATCAATGTTTAACAGTTATTTTTTGATTTTTATTTTATGACTCAACAAATAACAGTTATTTAGTATTTATATTTTAAAAATCCTTTAATAACAATTATTTTTGATTTTTTTCTTATTAGTCCATAAGTAACAGTTTTCTTTCGATTTTTATTTTAGTTGACCTATGATAACAGTTATTGGTGACTTTTATTTAAAAAAGTCATAATAAAAATTATTCAGTGACTTTTATTTATAAAAGTCATCAATAAAAATCATTCGGTGACTTTTATTTTTTAAGTCATCATTAAAAATCATTCAATGACTTTTATTTATAAAAGTCATCAATAAAAATCATTCGATGACTTTTATTTTTTAGGTCATCAATAAAAATCATTCAATGACTTTTATTTATAAAAGTCATCAATAAAAGTCATTAGATGACTTTTATTTATAAAAGTCATCAATAAAAATCATTCAATGACTTTTATTTTTTAAGTCATCAATAAAAGTCATTAAATGACTTTTATTTATAAAAGTCATCAATAAAAATCATTCAATGACTTTTATTATAAAAGTCATCAATAAAAATCACTCAATGACTTTTTTTTATAAAAGTCATCAATATAAATCATTCAATGACTTTTATTTATAAAAGTCATTAATAAAAATCATTCAATGACTTTTATTTTTTAAGTCGCAACATAAAAGTCATTTTCATTAATCGCAGTACTGGATTCGTTAAATATCAAAATGTATATATATTCTTGATCGGCTGAACAAAAACAATAGAACAAACCACATATATATTACGAGAAGGGCCCACGAGAAGGGCTTAAAAAAACATCATTTGTATCTCATTTGAAGTGCCTTCACCAATTTTGATGTCAAGCCATCTTTTAAATCATGTTTCCACATACGGAATCTTAACCCATCGTTGGGCCAGTTAAATTTTGATTTTCGAATAATTGTAAAATACGTGTAAAATAAGTTTTGATCTAGAATATTTTCAGGAAGTTCAAATTCAATACCCGACAAATTTAGATATTCCAGTAGTGCAATTAATGACTTTTATGTTGCGACTTAAAAAATAAAAGTCATTGAATGATTTTTATTGATGACTTTTATAATAAAAGTCATTGAATGATTTTTATTGATGACTTTTATAAATAAAAGTCATTGAGTGATTTTTATTGATGACTTTTATAATAAAAGTCATTGAATGATTTTTATTGATGACTTTTATAAATAAAAGTCATCTAATGACTTTTATTGATGACTTATAAAATAAAAGTCATTGAATGATTTTTATTGATGACTTTTATAAATAAAAGTCATCTAATGACTTTTATTGATGACTTTTATAAATAAAAGTCATTGAATGATTTTTATTGATGACCTAAAAAATAAAAGTCATCGAATGATTTTTATTGATGACTTTTATAAATAAAAGTCATTGAATGATTTTTAATGATGACTTAAAAAATAAAAGTCACCGAATGATTTTTATTGATGACTTTTATGAATAAAAGTCACTGAATAATTTTTATTATGACTTTTTTAAATAAAAGTCACCAATAACTGTTATCATAGGTCAACTAAAATAAAAATCGAAAGAAAACTGTTACTTATGGACTAATAAGAAAAAAATCAAAAATAATTGTTATTAAAGGATTTTTAAAATATTAAAAAAAAATAATTCTTATTTTTTTATATTTCCGTAAAAATTGCATAATAAAAGTTTATTGCCAAATATGATTCTTGACACGAAAAGAAATCTGTTGGTATATTTAATTTATTTGTGTGACTTTTCCTTCATAGTAAACTTTTCAAATATAGTTTTCATAAATAACTGTTATTTCCGGTCCCTGTTTTATACTTTTCTTTATTTTATATCTCTTATTTTATTTATTCCACTTTTCATCATCATCTGTTGGGACTTACCAAAAAACGACAAAACCGACTCAAAAGAACAAGTAATCAACTACAATATAAATTCACGTTTTTTTATTTAGACAAAGAAAATGTGTGTGTGATGTCGTCGATACACGAAAGGTAAGTGCCAAGCAACAATGCAAAAAGAAGCAAAAGAAGCATGTATAAAGAAACGTTACATAGGGATGCCAGATCATTAACAATTTTCATTTTTAACATGTATATTGTACATATATATCCAACTTTATGTTATATCATTTAATATATATATTTTATGTTTTATATTTTACATCTTACATTTTATATTTATTTTATATTTTTATTTATTTTATATTTTTATTTATTTTAATATATATCTCTTATTTTATTTATTTATCATTTATATTTTGTATTTTACATCATTCATTTTTTTTATTTTCCCTTAACACTTCTGTTACCTTAGGGTCATTTTCGAGTAAAATTTGACTTTAAAGAGCCGTAACTTTCTTATTTCTGGTAAAGAATTGTTTTCCTTTGGACTCAGTGACTAATGGTATGTCATTTGAATATACGCTAAATTTCATTTTATTTGCAACACTGGTTTACGGGCAAATGAGCAACTATACAAATTTGACCTTAGGGTCATTTTATGACCCATAGTACTGAACGCAAGAAATTGGTCGATGCGATGTGAATTTTATTAGATTTGGTTTTAAAGTGTCGTGGATAAATGTTTCTGGGATTTTTGTTTTGTTTTGTGTTGGTAAGAGGGCGTGGCCCTAGCTATACCACCCTTTCTACTATGGATTAAAAGCGAAATTATGAGTCATACAACATTGCAATTTCGTGCAGTGTCCCCATGTAGACACTGTTCCACTGGAAATATTTCATGGGCGTTTAATAATGGGCGTGACACTCTTTTAACGATCCAAATTTTGAACATAACATCGGAACTACAAGTCGCACATCAGTGACACTAAGATTGAACTTCCTATTGGGTCATGTTTTTCGACAGGGGAAAAGGGATGAAGGAAAAAAAGGGCATTTAATAAAGGGCGTAGCTTCGCCCACAGATCTCAATGAGCAGTACAAGCGCTTTTAAGTTTCAAGGGTTCGAAACCCAATAGTACGAAAACTTTATGTTGCTGGTATGAAATCTTAATTGAAGCTTTCAATATAAATAGTACATATAGTACTTTCTAGCAAGTAATAAATTTCTAAGAAATTCCAAAAGGAGTGTGAACAAGCTAGATCAAATTTCTGAAACATATTCGTAACAGCGCAAGCAAAAAATGTACTCGTTGCTGCAGTTCGCAACTCTATTATCCCTTGCGTCACCATTGCATATGTGATATGAAATTCATCCCTGAAATGATAACGTAACGCTGCTTATTATATAAAGAATTGGAAAAGTTACTTCCTGGGCTTCAATTTTGCGGAAAGAAAGGAAGGCAATAATATAATCGTGTGAGTTATCCTCAGCAGTACATTCACTAAAGAAGAAGATACTCATACTCAGTGAAAGGAAACGATGGGGCGCAATCCGGGTCAGGCGAATATATTCATTTTCTTTGGGAAATGGAATAATGTTAATTAATGTATATTATAATTTGTATTGGTTCATTGGTGTCAATATCTAGTATGAGTTTAATATTTTAGCATACTTTTATATATTAAACATCTAAAATGAGTAATTTTTTGTGGGCCACGGGAGCAGGCTTTCTTGCGAAATCATTTATTTTTGGGCGATTAGCGATTAATGATTATTATCTGTTGTATATAATATAATTGTCCAAAAATTAGTTACGATATAGTTTTAACCTTAACGGCAGCCGCCGTGGATCAGTTGGTTAGTGCGTTGCACCGCGAGTCGAAGGCAGCGACCCAGGTTCAAATACTGCCTGTAATACCACCTAAAAAAATAACGGGAATACTCGTTTTCTCTTTCGGTGGCTGTCCTCTCAGCTGGAAATGGCAAACCTCTGAGTAAAAATTGCTTATGAAAGAGCTCCCAACCTGCCGTTCGGAACCGGCATAAAACTGTAGGTCCCTTCCACCCGCGTGCAAATTCACACGCACAACACGAGTGGTTGCGGGAAGCTAGGCCTAAGTCTAGCGTAAGCGGGCTGTCGTGCCAGTCAATTAATTAATTAATAGTTTTAACTTCTGAAGAAATCGCAAGAATTAAAGTGCCCGAGAAGAAATCATGAACCAGGACATGGTCTCCATGTTGAACAGATTTGACTCCAGTAAGGCCAAATAGTCGCTTTATAATAATAAAAGTAATAACTAATTGTTAAAATCACATTGTCTTAACTTTTTTGAACAAAATACAAAGAAATAAATCGGGGTCATTTTATGACCCAAGGGTCAAATGTGCGAGTTTTTCCTAGGGTAACAGAGGGGTTAATACTTTTAAGTTTTTAATTTTAAATTTGTGATAAATTTTAATTTTAAAAATATATTGTTAATTTTTAAATTTTAAATTTTTTAATTTAATTCCTAAGTTTTACTTTTTAATTTTAATTTTTTATTTTATTTCTTATGTTATGAAATATGAATATGAATATGAAGTATGTATTCATATTTATGTATGTGTTATAATTTATACTTTATATTCTATATTTCAGGATTAATACTTAATATAACATTTCTTA
The DNA here is from genome assembly GCA_963668005.1 of Melieria crassipennis. Lineage (NCBI taxonomy): Eukaryota > Metazoa > Arthropoda > Insecta > Diptera > Ulidiidae > Melieria > Melieria crassipennis. The sequence goes on along the minus strand of OY764961.1, from coordinate 62,738,211 downwards.
TTTTTTTTTTATTTTCAATTTTATATTTCTTATTTTTATTCGATATTTTATAATTTATATTTAAATATTCTTTCCTTCTTTTTACATTTTTTATTGTGTTACTTTTTTTATCTTATTTTTTATAAATTTTTTGTTCTTTTTAGTTTTTAGTTTTTAATTTTATTTTTTATATTTTATTTATGTTTATAGATTTTATAATATACATACATATTTTATATTTTTTATTTTTTGTTTAATAATTTTATTTTCAATTCTTTATATTTTATTGTAATTCTTTTATTTTTATTTTTTTTTATAGTTTTTTTAAATACATTCGTGTCTGGGTATAGTGAACACCCTATATAGTGAACACCTCGAACACCCAAATTTGACATGGAGCCTCTAAATATTGAAAAAATATTGAAAGCAATTTCTAGCAAAAAACAAAAAGTGTATTTTGAGCAAAAAAAAACGAGTTTTTGAACAAAAATGTTAACCTTGATATAGTGAAGAACCTCAATACTGTGAACAGGCCTTGCAATAATTAGTTCACTATATCCAGACACGACTGTATTTCCTATTTTTTTTTATTTTTATGTATAATATTTTTATTTTCAATTCTCTTTATTTGATTGTATTTATGTATACTGTTTGATTTCAGGTTTATATTCTTTTTTATTTTTATAGTTTTTATAGTTTTTAAAGTTTAATTTAAATCCACAAATTAAGAATAATTTTCATTGATTTTTTATTTTGTTTTTTATGTAGGGGAGACCGGGGCAAATACGCCCACGGGGCAAATACGCCCACCCGTTGTTTCTTTTAAAGTATTCATTCAAATTCCGCGCCAATTTTTTTGTAAGTGCGCCTTAACTTGTACACATAACCACAAAAAAATTGAGGCGATTGACATTGCGGTTAAAACGTTATAAATAAAAGCAGATTGTTTTGTCGTTCCATAGTCTGAACATCTAAGTTTTGCAGTTTGGGAAAAAATATCTACAATCTTCGTTTCTCGTTCCTTATGCAGCCAGGTAAGTTTTTCCTGTTATTTGAAGTAAGAAAAACTGTAGGCCAAAGTAGTTTTGTCGTAAAAAGTTTTTTTGTATTTTTTTTAATTTTTAAAAAACATTTTGTTGTTTGGGGCAAATGCGCCCAGTTCGTTTCGGGGCAAATACGCCCACCTAACGCATTTATCAAGGTTTTACTGCCTGAAGATTATAAATGACAATTTTATATTAATATACAGGGTGGTCCAGAAATACATCCACTTAATATACAGCGTGGTCCAGATAAATGACCTGCTTAATATACAGGGTGGTATGGAAGTTACGGACCAAAACCTAACGAAACTTTTTCTGTATTTTTCCGAATTTGAAAAATCCTTCGCCACTTTTCGCAGAACTCAAAATCGAAGAAAGTATTCAAGTTAGAAGGTTTAATAAATCATATTTGTTCAATTTTTTTCTAAAATATTTTTTTCAATTGATAGTTTTGTAAAAAGTGGTGAAGGACTTTTCATTTCAGAAAAATATGGAAAAATTCGAGTAAATTTATTTCCGTGGTTTCGTGACTACACTGTATAGGAATATATAAAATTATTAATATTATTTATCATTCGTGGAAAAAACGAAAATCAACTACTGCAGAGCCCCAAAAATTATCTGGCAGTTTGACACCCTTGACGAGCAGGAAATCTGCATCAAGAGCTAATGGAATACGACGCAGGAGGTTGCAAACTGGATGGAATTCTGAAGAGGAAGATGAGCTTTGTTGCGAATGTTTGGAAGCCATTGACTCTCAACTGGATAACAAGCGATGCATCGAATGTCAAAGCCCAGTTCATGATAAATGTGTGCGAACTTCGAAATTTATTTTCACTTGTAAAAACTGTTTCAGTGAATATTCTGATAGTGATTAGAAAATCAGACACTGTACATAAATACAAACAAAGTATTTCGTTTCTGAAATGTTGTTTTCTATTACTTTCGTCCGAGATTCTTGAATTAATAAAGTGGGCGTATTTGCCCCGGGCAGTGGGCGTATTTCCCCGAGGGTTTTCCGAATGGCCAATTCTATATTACTTTAAATTTTTCGTTGAAACTTGAAAATAAATAGGAATCTATAAAAATGATAATGTGAGTTTTGTTCCTTAGGAAAGACACTAGCGCGTGACATATATTGTTATTCGAGAATCATTACTGTCATGTTGAAAAATAAATTTTCCAAAACGTGGGCGTATTTGCCCCGGTCTCCCCTATCTTTTATTAATTTTGTATAGTTTTTCACATATTGCTTAATTTTTGAATTTTCTTATTTTTTTTATTTTTTTTATTTTATATTCTTTTTATATTTTTATAGTTTTTAAAGCTTCATTAATGTTTTTTAATGTTTAAAAATTCTTTTTAAAGCTTTAAATTCACAAACCAAGAATCATTTTTATTAATCATTTATTGGAAAGAAAAAATTATATAAAAGAATTTCATTTAAACACTAAATAACAACAGAATTGCAAGAAAAAATTCAAGTTTTCACGGATTCGGGCGGACTACTGTGCACAAACAGTATATTGCGTTCTGTTATTGAACTTTTGCGCAAGCCCGCAGCTCGCTTTATGTATGGCGCCACATCGGAGGACAAACTATCATAACTTCGTATACCCTGCATTTGCACCAGAAATGCACTGTTCAACAGTAGAAAATCATAGTTCAGCAGTTGCAGTAAGTCGGACTGTAAGCAAACAAGTTGAATGTATAATTCCATATTTCATTTCATATATTGAAACAATTCGTTTTCTGACGGATATGTTTGTTAGGTGCCTGGCAGCCCATGAGGTGTGGCATTGTCCGATTGAAATTTACCTGCGAAACAATGTCGTACAAATCACTGGCCGAGAAACGTACATCATACAGCGGCTCGAATTCGTTCACCGTCACATAGTACGGCGCCCAGTTGTTTCGCAATCCGCCGATTTTTCCCAGCAAGTTTATGTCGCCTCTCAAGTCCGACTTTCGAGTCTGCATCCAGCCGGCAAGAAACGGCATATTATTGTCCGGCATTTCGGCGCTTGCGTTCTGTTGCCAGACCAGCCCCTTACTCATCATTACTGCCAATTCCAACTTGTTCGTTGGTGCTGTGTGCGTCCTGTTTGCCAACTCAAAGATGGGCAGGCAGTAGATGCTAGATGGATGATTAATTAAATTATTAATTAAATCTGATGGCCACGACTATCATTTACCTCTTTCTTGTATTATGTGAAATTCTCAACGGTTGTTCGACAAAGCGTAAGAACCTCTCGATGAAATTCGGCGTGGGAAGTATATGAAAGTCCAATGGAAATACGAAATATGTACGCGCTGCTGTCCTGGCGATATTGCGCAGCAAATTTATGGGATATCGCAATCGATTTTCCTGCCTGAATGATAATTTCTGCTCATGCCATTCGAAGAAATCTCTTCTGCAATTCATTAGTGTTTCGTCGAGAATTTCGGTCTCCGTTTTCGGTATATACTTGGGCAGATAGTCGGAGTGCAGGCAAAGGTGAAAGGTGACCAGTCGCCGCACAATGTTTTTGGCATAGTGACAGTCGTAGAGGTAGCGCAGCATGTTCAGCATTCCCTTGAAATCCGTACCGGTCACATAGAGCACAATCGAAACGGGTCCATGCCAACTGTAAGTCATGCAAAACACTATGGAACCCACTCGTATGAGGAGACAATTCAATTCCCATTCGACTTACCGATCGACAAGGGCAGGCAACAGCTCCAAGTGCTGGTATTCGCCATGTGTGGTCAGCGTTATGCTTTCGTTGTGCTGGTAGCAGACTTGGGCACCAAGAAAATTGTAGATTATCCAATATTTGCCACTCTGACGAACGGCGCGCTCGAAGCAAACGTTGCGTTGCATACGCAACATTGGATGGTCGTACTGGTTGTGTTCGCTTCTCATTACATTCTCGTGATGCATCAGCATCCGCACCATCGACAGGAACACCAGCACCAGCGTCACACCGATAAAGACACGTTGCACACGCGAGAAGATCATTGTATCCAGTTGGCAAAGTTAAATTTCTTACAATAATTCAATGAATGTTGCTTTCCTGACTTGATTTGATTTGATTTGATTTGTACAGACAGCTGTGGCAACTATTGCTGCAAAAACTCAATTCAAATGACTTGAAAAAACTATACTAAATCATAACCCAGTAGAAAGTGTTGAAAACAAGAGAGAGTTTTTGGAAAAGAATTTTTTATAAAACCATTTTTGCAACACCAAAAAAATAGAACTGAAAAATAAAGTGTTTACACATTTTTGAGATTGAATTAGTACGACAGAGATAGCTTTCAAGACCAGCAAAACCAAGGTTTATAGAAAACAAGGTTAGGACAATGACAGGAAAATTGAAGTTTTCACCAGTGACGTAGTACGAATTGTTTCAAACTGTCAAAGAACAGTGGGACGAGTACGACCTTTTACAAAATTAATATTTCCCAAAAAAAGGTTTTTTGAAAATACATATGAAGTTATTTATTTCGTTTCATTGTATTTAATATTTACATACTTACTTATCAAATGCTTAGAGCGATTTAGAGGTTAGGCAGATTTGGCCTCTCTGTTTTACCAATATAAAACTCTTGCTATTTAATATAATTATATATATTTTATTAAAAAAAAATTATTTATCAATATTTTATATCAATTCATATTTTAATTGTTCAATCAATATAACAATATTATTTTTAACATTAAAAACGATCAGGTTTTCTGTATATGATTCCCATTTTAACGTGAAGGAATCGCCCTCCTCGTCAAATTCTTTCAGTAATGAAAATGATACTGTCGCGTCCACAAATGTACCAAAATGCTTCTCTGTAGTGTGTCTTTTGAGAACTAGAAATAATGCATTGCGTGTGGATCTGCGGCTTACACAAAATTTGTAAAATCGTATTAAATATTAACAACGCAACACATGGCACAACAATCGCAAATATTTAAATTCTCAAATTACTTACATGTTTTTTTTTTATTATTTTGCCGACATTGGCCCACTGCACACTTCATTGTTTACGTTTTGTTTTTTATTAAAAACTCATTTCAATTGTTGCAAACCGTTTTCACGAAAACGTTAAATTTCGTATTATTCCAAAGATTCCACACCGTTCTCATCAAAATTTCGCGTTAAAATTTAACAAAATTCAAAAATTCCGTTGGCCAATCAAATCTTTCATAACGAATGAAAATAATTTGAAGGATTGACATAGGATTAAAAATGTATTTATGTTTTTTTTTCAAGATGAGGAATAATAATAAAAATAAAGTATTACACTCTGAAATGGTCACCTTATAAATTTTCACCAGTGACGTCATCAGCCGGATGTCGTAATCTTTTTTTTATCATGCTTGAGCAAAACCATTTTTGTGGAAGATGTTTGTTTAATAAAAATTTGTAGTGTTATAGGAGCTGCCAGATTATTGGTTTCTCAGCGCGTGTATAACTCTGCTCTCTGCAGACCTCAATGACAGATGAGAGGCGGCCTCGGCTTCTGGCTTTAGGCTTCATTCACTTTTTGTATATAAAAGATCTGTGTTGGTTTTGATTTTTAAAATATTCATTGATTCGATTTGTACAGACAACTGTGGCAACTATTGCTGCAGAAATTCAAATCAAATTACTAAAAAAAAAACTACACTAGCAGTCGTGCACACAAGATCTCTTTTTGACAGGTTTTGCGTACAACTTCTGAGCCAAATACAATTTGAAGTCATATTTTGTACCACCAATTTTTGTATTTGGGGTGTTTGAACCCCAAACCCCCCCCTGTGTGCGTCACTGACTACAAGCACAACCCAATAGAAAAGTTATGCCAAAAGAAATTCATAATTTTTGCATGAAATTCAAGCTTTTATTTAACAAGAATAATCTGACCGCCATTTTGTTCCAAAACTTTTTGCTATTGTGAAGGTGATTCCTTTATGCGTCTTTCATATCTCTATTGCCAAAAAACTGGATCTCGAGGCAAGTTTTTCATCAGCAAAATCATTCACCATACACAGGAAAATATGGTAATCACTTGAAAATTGGTTCGGACTATAAGGACGATAGCAACATAAGAACCTCCCAACCAAACTGCCGAAGCATCTGGCAAGTCACTGTGTGTCGCCTGACATTGTCCTGATGGAACACAATTCCACTTCGATTTGCCAAATTTGACAGATTCTGAACTATCGTTGCCATCAAACAGTCCAATTGTTGCAAAATGGTTTCGAATTGGGACTTTGGTCATAGGGAAGCAGCTCATAGTACAAAATTCCTGCTAGTCTCAACTAAAACACAGAAAACCCTTTCTGACCCTCAATCCTGGCTTGGACGCTGTCAAAAGTGATCCACTTTTAATCACCAATTACCAGCCGCTTCAGAAATGTGTCCATTTTATTCAACCAACTATGTTCGCTATTCAACAAATGGAAATTTGTTTCAAGCATTAAGTCATGTGACACCCATACATGAAGCTCCTTTTTGTATCCAGCCTTATTCAAGTGGTTTTAAAGTGGTTTTTGTTCAAAGTTAAGCTTCTGAGTAATCAAAACAATGCTTACATGACTGTCAAACTCAATGATTTTCGTGATTTAATCAACATTTTTTACAATTGGCTTTCCAAAGCGTGTTGCAGCTATGATATCAAAATTACTGAAATGGAATCGACAATACCAAAACTGCACATGTTTGGTTTTTGCAGCGTTAGTACCATTAAATTTTTCACATTTTCAAGCGCCTGGTTGGTATTTTCCCTATTATCAAAAAAATAATCTATAAAATAGTAAATAATATCGTATTTTCTCTTTGCTGATGTTCATCTTTGATGCGCGTTCAAACAAAACCGTGTCAAACAGTCGCCAAACTGTCTGAGAAGTTTTTTTAGTACAAAATCGTATCTTTCTAACGCCATCTAGCGTTATCCAAACGCACTTATACAACGCGAGATATAGATTACTAAAGCCAGCTATTGGAAAAATAATGCATTATAAATACAGATTCTGAGTATATGTCAAAGTATTCTAAGTATCGCCAAACTGTCTGAGAAGTTTTTTTAGTACAAAGTCGTATCTCTCTAATGTCATCTAGCGTAAGCCGAACACACTTACACAACGCGGGATATAGATTACTAAACCAACCACGGCAGCCGCCGTGGCTCAGTTGGTTAGTGCGTTGGACCGCGAGTCGAAGGCAGCAACCTCAGGTTCAAATACTGCCTGTAATAACACCTAAAAAAAAATAACGGGAAAACTCGTTTTCTCTTTCGGTGGCTGTCCTCTCAGCTGGAAATGGCAAACCTCTGAGAGTAAAAATTGCTTATGAAAAGAGCTCCCAACCTACCGTTCGGAACCGGCATAAAACTGTAGGTCCCTCCACCCGCGTACAAATTCACACGCACAACACGGGTGGTTGCGGGAAGCTAGGCCTTAGTCTCGCGTAAGCGGGCTGTCGTGCCAGTCAATTAATTAAAAAATTAATTAAACCCACCTATTGGAAAAATAATGCATTATACATACATGCCTTATATATAAAGATTCTTAGTATAAATCATATTATAAAATTCTTCCAATTTTTGGTTTTTACAAAAACAACATATCTCTATTTTGTTTTCATAAAAAAGCATTTATTGCAAATATTTAGGTACTAAATAAACTTCAATGATTTACATTGCTTTTGATTCGATTTGCTTTTGAATATTTTTCTAATCTCTCTCATGCCATCTATGTTAAATTTAGAGACTTTTTTAGTACTACAACAACATCCAGCTGAAATGTATTTTGGCACAATGCACATTGTTTCACTCATTTTTGCACTTCTTTCTGAAACAAGCACATCAAAAGACATTCAAAATTAAATCTCATTTGAGTAAAATTGTGAAATTTACAAGACTTTATATTGTACATATTTACAACATATAGTACCTAGTATTCATTTACATTACTGTTGAAATAGGCCACCATTGTATGGAAGTTAACCATGTTTAGCATCAAATATAGCAAAGCAATCACCATAATTATTATAACGTTTCGTTGCAGTCGCGCCGATATCATTGCGTGCCGTTCTCGATGGCTATAAGTAAAATTACAACCCGAATTTCACACTTTTTGTCAATGTTTTGGTTTATAGTTGTTTTTTTTATTTTTTTATTTGATTCATACAGACAGCTGTGGCAATTATTACTGTTAAAATTGTCAAATTGTCATATTTTTGAAAGCACTACACAAATGCTTAACCCAGTGAAAAATGGCCAACACAAAGCGTTGAACGGGAATAGTGAAAACGTAAGAACTTTGTCGCATTGCATAATTAATTAAAAAGAATAAACAATCAACAATTAGCTTAATCTATAAACAATACAAACAAAATATATTTCTCTCGTTTCATACGTTTTTGTTGCCCTCAAACAGTTGCTTAACCTCACAATTGAGCCCAGCTGCCAGTTGAGTTACATTCATTGTATGTAATATTGGGTCATGCTGTAAGTAATGCGGTTCTGCGCTAGAAAAATACTTCAAAGAAGTGGAAAAAATTAAAAATATACTTTATATTTGTCAATTTCTAAAAACTAAGTACAACAATAAATATGTACGCAATACTAAACAATGCACGCCTCGTTTTCGCCATATAATATTTTATATTCGGACCGTATAACCAGTGGCGGCTTAAGGTGCTCCGGGGCCCGGGGCGGCGACGGCTGAGGGGCCCCTGCAAACAGTGCAGAATAAGTTTGCGTACAAAACTAATAACTGGAATTTCCGGTTATGCTTTAGAATAGAATCCCAGAGAAAAAATTAAAAATGGATAAAAGGATAATCTTACTAAATCCAAATTTGATAAAAACGTTCGTGAAATTAGGAAAACTTTTGGGAGAGCAAACTCGTCATATCAAAAAGCCATCTTAAAACTAAAAAAAAACAGAAAATCTTGCTTCGTTACTACGATCTGGCCATTATTTTAAGCAACCCGAGCAGGAGGATTAGATTGTTTTGCGATCAGTGCATCATTACACTATTCGACAAAAAATGGGCCAATCGCGTGCATAGTTAAAGTGTTTTATAGACTAACTTTGGCCGATTAACACGAAAGTGAAAATAAAAAATTTTTTTAAGAGCGTTTTCAAAAAATCTTCGAAAAACGAGTTTTCTTCCTGTTGTTTCAGTTATGAGCACATATCTCCTGAAAGAATTATCTGATTAACACGAGCTGTCCGTCGTTCAAGAAGAAGATAATACTTAGCCTTTTTAGTGATATATAGATTGTTCAAAGCAGATGAGATTTGGGGAAGTTACTGACAAGTAACCAAAGGAAAGTTGTAACAAAGTACATTTTTCGACCAAAAAATCATAAATTTTCGAATTTTTTTTTATGGATAAAAAAAATGATCTCCGCTGGTTTTAAAATCTAAGATGAAAGATATATTATTATTATATATTTTTTGAGCAAATATTAAGCCTAACATCAATAGAATTGAAAGAAAAATGACAAAGTTATGATGCAGTGAGTAAAAACACTAACTTTACATTTATTACACTGTGCGAAAATTTTTTTTTTTGCCGAGACCCATCCAAATTTTGATATAGACGTGAAACTAGAGATCATTTGTAGTAATCTGGCATAGTCAGTTTTTCATTTTCTGGCCCAAAATCTTTTTAAAAAACTTTAAAATTTTTAGGACATACACATTTCAAATATTTTTTTAAATATATGCGGTTGTGAAATGATGGAAATATGGGTATCAAATGAAAGACATCCTTTTAACTAAATTTTAAATTTTGAAGTTTCAGTGCCAAAATATGTCAGGTAGGGAAAACATACATGATTTGGATTTCAGTCTGTAGATTCATACATCTAAATTGTATTCTATTTCAAAGTTCCAGTCTAGAAAACACTTTTATTCTTAGGTGCATTTTTCGTGTCGAGTGGTTCAGAAATGTACAGAAATATTTTATAAAACCCAGTTGCAGTAGCTTACTTAGAAGGAGCATAGAATTGCTTTCGTAAAAGAGTCTATCAAAGAAGAAAACCGGATTTCCACGACGTTGTGTTGTTATCCAACTAATAATTATAAAAATAATATTAATAACTGTAAATTTGTTTGACGTCTACAAAGTTTAATGAGGTTAAGTAATTGCGTAATTCGCACTCATTTACAAGCAAACTCTAAGATTGCGATATTTAATTTTTAACTTCGAATTTTTTATTAGCATACTTTGCACAAAATTTTAAGTTAAAAATTAAATATTGCAAAAAATTTGTATTTAGAAAGGATGTTTTCTTGCTTTTATTGAACTGAATTTGTTATTGCAATTTCAAAGTCAATTGTCGATAGTGTATCTCTTTTAATTGATAAAAGTGACAAACAGCCTTTCAACAACCATTGTGGAGCGCAAAAAGTTTTTAACAAGTTTCAGTTTTAAAAAACTTTACATTTTTATATACAAGCTTCTCTCGGGGGCCCTCGCAGCCCGGGGCCCGGGGCGGTCCGCCCCTCCGCCCCCCCCTTTAAGCCGCTACTGCGTATAACCTTCGATATTAAACGATTTGTGGGTATTATGTGTTTCATTAGGTGATCAGTTTTTTGCTCATCGGCAACGGGGAGCTTGATGCCAGGCGCGTGTACCAGAAAAGCGGGATGCAGTACCCGGTACTCGTAGCCGAGCAGACACATGGCATAGTTCTGCAATAAAAAAAGGACCAAACTCAGATTTGAACTATGACTTGAGGCTTTACAGGCCCGAAATATTCGTCTGATGGAAAAATTCTGGATCACAAGTTGTATACGAATTGTCCTCCTCTCTCAAAATGAAATTCTGATTCATTTTATATATATATATATTCATATACATTATATACTACAAGCACCTGTATACGTTTGTCCGAGCGTCCCTCCCATGTGACGCGCTCATCGAAGAGCGGCTCGCTATTGTCACTTATGTAGAATGGTTCCCAATGCTGAAAATCGTCCTCGCGTTTTGCCGAAGCAAAAACTCTCAACTCTTGTTGATCGGCAGCTTTTATCCAGTTATCCTGTTCCGGCACCTGATGACAGTTTTGGCAAATGTAGAAATGAAACGGTACAGCTTTCTGGGCTTTCAGCAGCTGCACCAAATCCTTTTTCGTTTCCGGCAAACTAACGCCAGTCTTCAACTCGAAAACGGCCAATGGAAAGACACTACTGTTTCCAAAAAAATGTATTATAATATTTTACTATTGTTTGCTAATATTAGAAAAACTCTAGTTAAGAGTCTTGGACATTTTTACGAATTAATGAAAGATTAAATTATCGAGCATAAATCACTTCAGAATCAAGTCGTGGTTTTTGAGGCATTCTGATTAATAGTTTTTTATAATGAAATATTGTAATTTGTTTTAACACAACTTTGTTAGATCTATGAGAATAAAAAAAATTATTTTATATTATTAAAATTAAAAATTATATTATTAAATTATTATAAAATAATAAAATATTCATAAAAAATATACAAATACAAAAAAATTTTAACTCGAGATATGTCCATATGGGTCGTTCACAAGCCGAGCCATAGCCAAGTTTTTTAAAGTTTGCGTCACAATTCAATGTGTCACACTTCGATGTGTCACATCTCAATGTGTTACATTTCAATTGACAAAATCGTAAAACACATTAATTTATTTTGTTATCCGATTTATTTGTGTCACACGATTTAATTTTGTTTAATTTTTGTTTATTATATCGCACAACTTCATTACGATTGCATGGAGTTGAATTAGTGTGTCACACAATATTATTGTATCATACGACAAAATTGTGCCAAATGCGAAAATTGTGTCACACAACTTAACTGCTTTACATGACTAAAATTACATGACTACTCTAAAGTTTGGAGTAACTTTATAACATCACATAACAGCAATGTCTAAAAAGACTTTGTCTCTTTCAAATTTATAATACCACATAATTCGATAATGTCACACAATTTTGTATCCCACGTTGTTAGTGCTTAACAATACAAAATTGTCTTACATACAAATTTTTGTCACACAACTGCACTGCTTCATATTATTTCATTACTCCAAATTTTTTTATGTGACATGATATCAAGAAATGTCACATGACCTTATTAAGTCACTTCATTTCATTACACACAATTTGATTGTATCACAAAATTTGTTGGTGTTAAACGACTACATTGTGTCACATGAATTTATTTTGTCAAATGATTTTATCATGTCACAATGTTTCATTATGTCACACAACTATTGTAAGTTCATTTTCTAACACAACTTCCTCATTTTCTATTCTTTTTGGGTCCTCACAATGTGTTGTATAATTTCACAACACCAAACTTAATTAATGTGTCACACTACTTCATTGTATGACACAAATTCTTTGTATAAAACGTATTTATTATGTCACACTATTTTATTACGTCACATGAGTTTATTGTGAGTTAATTATAAGTATGATACAACTTCATCGTGTACCACAACTTTATCTTATTCCACAACTTGCTTGGGTCCCACAAATTCAACCTGTCCCACAATATCATTACGTACACATAGTCAATATGTCACATGACTTTGTTGGGCTACTTTAGTTCACTATATCACACAACTTAATATCAACCAATTTTTTGTGCCAATGACTACAATTTGTCACATGAATGTATTGTGTCATATGAATTCATTTTTTCAATTTATTATGTCACTATGTTCAATTATGTCAATGGGTATTTTGAGTTCATTCTTTCGCACAACTTTATCGTGTCCTACATCTTCATTGCGTCACACAAGTTCAATATGTCCCATAATTGTATACGAAATTCTATAATTTTGTTACTTTATTCTGTCACACAAGTTTAATTTGTCCCATAATTTCACACTAAATTCTATAATTTCACTAATTCATTATGTCACAACAGTTCAATGTGTCTCATAATTTAATAAAGTTTGATACTTCGTTCTATAATTTCACTACTTTATTGTGTCACACAAGTTCAGTGTGCCTCATCATTTATACGGAATTCTATAATTTTGTTACTTTATTCTGTCACACAAGTTCATTGTGTCCCATAATTTTACACGAAATTCTATAAATTCACTACTTCATTATGTCACAAAAGTTTAATGTGTCCCATAATTTAATAAAGTTTAATACTTCATTGTGTGTCATGATTTTTTTGGTGTTACATAACTTCATTTTGACCCAAAAATTCAATGTGTCCCAAAATTTCATTGTGTTCATCGACTGTGTATTGTGTATTGTGGTATGTATTGTGACTTGCAAACGACCCACGTCACTGTGACAGAGCGGCTATCACAACTTACTGTCTTTGATCGGCTCCAATGAGGTCCGGTTCTTTGGTGACCATTTCGAGGAATTGCGACACCAGTCCGGGACTCGGATACAACTCAATATCGCTGGCGAAGACGAAATGCGTGTTGGCCGACTTGCGCGCCACATTGCGTGCCACATTGATGGGATAAGTGAGCCCATGCTCGTGACGGTACAACGGCACATCTTCCCATCGACAATTGTACGGCCAGGCCAGTGCGGCACTCTCGTTCGGCGGCAGCGTTGGCGGCAAGTGTGCTGTCGGAAAGAAGACGTGCAGGCTGACATATTGACGTATCAGCAGCTGTTCGTCAATGCAATTTCGCAAATACTGCATTGCGCTCAGAGTTGTGCTGAGATCGCGGCCGGGCGTGAAGACCGCAATGCTGATGGGCGCGCGCCAGCTGCAAAGACAGATTCGATGCATTCACGGACTAACTAATCAGCAATCAGATTTGCGTGTGACCCACCGTTTCACCAGCGTAGGCAGATTGCCGAAAAACGTATACTCGCCGTGCGTTGTGTAAGTAATTGTCTCGGCACAGCCCACATTGCGGCTGACAGAGCCGCTTATCAGATTCCGCACCACCCAGTAGTCGCCGTGCTGTGCGCGCTCGGTTTGTAGCAGATGATCGTTGCACTGCAATCTGGCTTTGAGTGCTGCCGTTGCGATAAGCTTTTGTTGTTGCTCATAACTGACATCCTTATCGGGTACTCGATCGTCTTTACGATCGCCGGCTAATACGTGCGGCCAGTAAGCATTTAAGGTCAACATAAAAGCAACAAAGATGAATAGAAAAACGAGGAACAGACACAGAGCCGCGGACTTGTAGGGTCTCTTGTTCATTTTTATCAACTGTCTGCGGCCATAGCCACAGTCCGATGGTATCTCGAGGCAATACTATAGTCGGCTCAGTCGGCTCTCACAAAAGCTCTAAAAATTCATATCACACACTTGGCAAACTGTTCGATGAAATTTTTATTGATTAAATATTTTTTTAAATGCTATTTGCCGTTGCACTGAACTCTATTGACCGCTTCGCAACTGTTGCGTTCGCTTTTGCCATTGCAACTAATAGACGCTTCAGTTGAAAAGCATCGCCGGAGCGTCAAAACTGAAGCACTTAAGTAAATATTATAGTTGAGTACGACTACACATGTTGGTCTGCTCTAAGTGTCGATTGTGGCCAGTTCGTCATTGTTATTGTTAGTGTCTCAAATTTGCTACAATCGCGATTGTGCTTCAACTTATTACTAAAATTATCATTTTCGAACTAATGCAGATTTATTTTGAAGAGCTACAGAGTGGATTTTTGAGATAGATAGTTGGATAGATAGTTTGATGGATTTGTGGGGTAGCCCAGAAACCATTTCTGGTTGGACAAGACAATGGAAAACAGAAATTAAAAGTGTAAAAAAAGTATAAATGAAACTTTGGTAACCCTGTTAAAAGTTTGCTTTTTGCTGAAGGATGAAAGGATGCTGAGGCATTTTCTGAACAATATTTATTGTGTAGCTGCATATCTACGATAAACAAAATTTGGCAATTTCTATTTAAAGTTGAAAACTTGAATCAGAAAGAAATGCCCAAACTTATAAATTTATTGCCAAAATAACATCCGAATAGGGTCGATATAGGATATGTTATATAATTAAGTATGTGCAATAGATTGGAACAAAACTCGTATTTCGACTACACAACTTCAACAGTTTCTGTCAATCTGAACTGATGGTCGTAGAACAGACAGGGAAATTTTTCTTCCACAATAACCACAATAAGTTTGGAAGTTAACTTATTGTAAACATTCACAACTTTTCAGATAAACAGGCAGCTCTTGTTCTCCAAGGGTATCCAACCTATCAAAGTCCTTTATTTAGAATTTAGTATCAGATAAGACAACTTAAAACAAACCCCTTTTCCGTGAAACGGACCACTAAATTGGGCACGTTTCATTTCCCAGACGAAGAGAATTAGTTATCAAGAAGTCGGCCTACCTCCTAATAAAAATATTCTTCGTTTACCAAATAAGTTACTTGAAACAGTAAAATCTTTGTTCTGTATGCGGTCACACAGGCATCACAGAAAATTGTGAGGCCAAGCAATTAGCCAGATTTGAAACACTAATCGATGGTATATGCCCCTCCTTTACCGCTGGCATCCTCTTTACGTCCGTTAAATACATTTTCAAGGAAACATTAGGTCCAATATGTCTTCAATAGACTCAGTATGGTAAAATACACCTTCAATCTTGCTAAAAAAAAAATTTGTAAAAAATAAACAGCATTCAGAAAGGTACTCAACCCAGGCCGGAACTTCATTCACAAAGCAATTTCAATACTCTCAGTTCACTGCCTGAAGGGTTAACATACTAAAAGGCTAGCTTTGCTATTAAAGGACTTCTTTTGTAGTTGTCTGTCTGAATAGGAAGAAGAAACAGTCTTGGATCTCATGTGCCAATGTCTATCTCTAGCCAGAAACACACTAAAACAGACTAAACAGACATAGGTCTCATGTGCCAGTCAGAAACAAACAAAATACACTTAACTTCTAGTTCCTAATTAGACTTAGTGAGCTTCAACTCTAAGCATCAGGAAGATAGTCAGGATCATATTATAGTACTAGATCTCATGTGCCAGTGATCTCTCAGCCATTCTTGGCCAGATATACGGAGATAGTCAGGATCATAATGTAGTCTTAGATCTCATGTGCCAATCAGAAACAGACTAAAAACACTGGGCTTCCAGTTCTTCATTAGACTCACTGAGAATCACTGTATTCCATCCCATTTCCCAGTGTTAGATCTATCAGCCAGCCTTGACCAGGAATAGACTGAAAACACTGGGCTTTTAGTTCTTCATTAGACTTGTTGAGGTTCAACTCTAACAACAGGGAGATAGTCAGGATCATAGTGTAATCTTAGATCTCTTGAGTCGGTCTTTGATCGCTCAGGCATCCCTGACCAGAATCTTCTAATTCCTCATTGGACTGGTTGAGCTTCAACTCTAAGCATTAAGGATATAGTCAGGATCATCATCGGCATATACTAGTATTAGATCTCATGTACAGGCTTTGATCTCTCAACCATTCCTTCTCATAAACAAACTAAAAACACTGGACTTCTAGTTCCTCATTCGACTTGCTGAGCCTCCAGAGAGATAGTTAGGATCATATTATAATCTTAGATCAGATGTGCCAGCCTTTGATCTCTCAACCATTCCTGCTCATAAACAGACTAAAAACACTGGACTTCTTATTTCTTATTAGACATTGAACAACATTAGGAAGATAGTCAGGATTAGGTTTGAAGTACTTGAAGTTCCTAGCGCCATAAATGAGATATTCTACCCAATGGGATATTAGTAATCTCTCTGTGCTTATCATATTTTTAATCATTTAATGAGTTTTCAACCAGCAATTGAGATCCTAAAATATTGGCAATTTTTGCTAGCGACCGAAAATGGCATAAGTAAGCTTTCATAAAAAGGCTGCCCTACTTAAGCTTCATCCAACCTAAATAGTATATAATTTTGAGGCAGTATTTTCTGGCATCTGAGGAGGACTGCTTAGTTAAGTAGATTTTCTTAATGGCTTCCATTATTTCTTTTATTCTAACGTTTGTATACTTTACTTTATCACGTGTCAAAATTTCATTATTCTCGCTTCATTGATTTTGTATCTTTTTAATATTTAAAATACTGATACTCAAATAAATTAGAATTTTTGTAATTTATTAGAATTGCAGCTTCCGCCTTTTTTTAATAACTTTCAAACTAATAAAGTTAGAGTAATGAAATTTTGACACGTGATCAAGGAGATTTTGGGTTTTAACATAGTTATTTTTCAAGAAAATTCTACATAAATTTTCAAGGACATAACGGATTAAAATTTTCAAAGGACCTTTTTCATATCCTGTTTTTCCAGATAGATATAAAATTAATTTTATTTAAATTCTTGAGCCTTTCCTCTTTCATTTGATATACATATCGCAATATTTTAACGAGGTTAAGTATTTTTTATATTTTTTTATTTTTATCCCCTTCAAAATTTTGAAGTCCTTTTAAAAGGACAAAGGATGTAGAAATGAAAAACTGAGTACGCAGTATTACTATATTTGGTCTCTAGTTTCACGCACATATGGATTTTTCTCGGTGTGAAAAATGCTGTCGCACGGTGTTACCAATGCATTAGTAGAACAAATTTCTAATTAGTTATGAGTTTCTAAAACTTATTCATTTATTATTTTTTTATTATTTACTTAAAATTTATACAATTTTTTTTTAGGTCTAAAACATTTCTTAAACTATATTCAATATTCCAAATGTTGCACAATAAACAATGTATGCAGTTAAATACATAAATGTAAACTAACATTGATTCATTTCACTGACACAACCACATGTAATTTTCGTAGCAATATTTTCTTATTAAATTTTCTTACTCTTTATGTAAATATCACTTCAATTATGGTAAAAGCTAAAGCTGAGCGTTTTTCAACAAATCAGTTTCTGATTAATATCTCTGCATTGCTAACTAAAATCAATTCAAAGCACTTATAAAATCGAGTCGCCTACATGTTATTGAACCATTCACAAAATTATATACGTCGACAAATAAAAATCACACTTATCCATACACACACACACACACACACACACACAGTCACTACGGGGCTACGTTCTGCATCTGGGATTTTTGCCATAAAGTATTCGATATTCGGGCTCAATTTTTGTTTTGATGATTTTATTCATCTCGGCCACATATTTGAGACGCGGCGATTGCTTATCGAAGTACTTGAAGCCCGGTGAGTGCACCAGAAAGGCGGGATGCAGCACGTGATACTGGTACTGCAGCAGGCACATGGCATAGCCCTGCAAGAGGAAGTGGCAGCATGTTTATATATTTGGAACTGAATGGATTGGCCCAGCACTAACTACCTGTATGCGTTTATTCGATTGGCCCTCCCACGTGACGCGCTCATCGAAAATGGGCTCCTTGTTGTCGCTGATGTAGAACGGCTCCCAGTACATGAATTTGCCTTCGCGCTTTGTCACACTGAACACACTCAATGGCTCATCGCTGGCACACGATGCATTCACCCATTTCTCCTGTTTCGGCACCAGGTGACAATACTTGCAAATGAACGAATGAAACGGTATGGCCTGCTTGGTCCGCAGCATTTCCACCAATTCCGCCTTCGTTTCCGGTAGGCTGGCATTCTCTGCCACCTCGAACACGGGCAGCGGAAACACACTGCCGCGAGAGAGAGAGCGAGAGTATTTATAATATTTTTAAGTGTGAATAAATCAAATTTGCCATCACTAACCGTTTGAAGGTGCCATCGCCAATTATTGCAGACCAATTGCGAGCAATCATTTCGAGGAATTGCTGCACCAGTCCGGGACTTGGGAACAGCTCAATGTCGCTGGCCAAAATGAAATGTGTGTTGGCCGAGTTGCGCGCTATGTTGCGTCCCACATTGATCGGATAGGTGAGATTGTGCGTGGTTTTGTACATCAGCGCAGCGCTGGCATTCTCGTACGGCGCACTCTGGCGCAGACAGTCGAACTCCCACTCGAGTATCTCCTCATCGTCGAACGGTATGTAGTCGGGTATGTGCGCTGCCGGAAAGTAGATGTGGAACGTGACGAACTTGCGTATGAGTTCGCTCTCCGGCAGACAGGTGCGCGCATTCTGTATGGAGTCCAGTGTGGCAATCATGTCGTAGCCGGGCGCGAAAACGGCAAAACTGATGGGCGCCTGCCAGCTGCCAAAGTGCAATGCCGCTGTCAATGGTTGGTGGTTTGAAATCAAATCGAATGGTCGCCTTACCGTTTCACCAACATGGGCAGACTATCGAAAAACGTATAGTCGCCGTGCGTTGTGTAGGTGATGGACTCCGCACAGCCGACATCGGTACTGTAGGTGCCGCGCACATAGTTGCGCACCAGCCAGTAGTCGCCGTATTGCACCTTCGCCAGCTCCAGCGGCCGGTCCTTGCAGTGGAGGATCTTCTTTAGGCGCTGAGCTAAGGTGGGCGGAGGTTTCGTTCGTTTGTGCTTTGCGTGGGTGACCTTCTGCCAAAGGGCGTAGGGCGTGACTGCACCGGGCTGCTTTACGGCAACGCTGTCTCGCAGCGCGCTCTGCATGACCAGAAAGATGCCGATAACAAGAAGCAACGACAGCAACAGCAAAGGCAGATCACGCCTCAGCGGTGGCAGCATTCTGACAGGACATACGCGGGAGGAAAGGAAAAAATGGCAAGTGTTAATGAACAATCAGCATTTTAGTGTGCAAATCTTTTTTATTCACGAATGGATTAATTAATTCATTTTTTTTCTTTTCTTTAAATATGTAATTGACTTTATATACAATTTTTTTAAATTAAATACTTTATGTTTACAAATATTGTGCATTTATTCTCTCATATTTTTGACTAAGTAATTATTTAATAATTTATTAATTTTTTTATAATTCTTTTTGGTAATTATAACATTTATTTAATAACACAGAGTAACAAAATCGACATTATTTTTTTTTTCTGAAATCAAACCATACTTTTCTAAAGGATTTTTGGACGCTGATCACAACTGCGTACTTAGTTTTTTGATTGTTTGAGCGGCTTAGGAAATATTGATGGTTTTCCTTGGAGGGCGTTTTACATGTTTTTTGACCATTACATGCATGTAGCTCCTACAAACCTGAAGTCTTAAATGCCATTTTTTTAACATAGATTAACAATACTCTAACTATGTATTTAAAATTTAAAACATTAAAATCGGTTCAAATTTGCAAGAGTTATTCATTAGCAAAGTCAAATTTTCAGTTACTTTGCAAGATTGCGAATACACAAAAGAATTTTGCTTACAAAAAATAAATATTACCATACAGTGAAAGAAGAATGTTGGGGCTTTCAATTAAAAAAGAAATTGTTGAAATACGATGTTTGTAATAGAAAATGTGTACAAATATGTAAGTTCTCCATTCATAAATTCAGCAACAAAAGCAAGGATTTACTTTTGAGCTATAATATTGGAGCACAATTTTAGGCAACAGTATAAAAATGCTCACATTCAACAAATGCCCTCAATTCATAAAATTTTCAGCTTTCGAATTTTGAATTTTTTGTCCCTAAAAATATGTCGCAATGAAATATGGAAAAACAGCAAGTAGTTTGCTAAGTGTGTGTGGTTGAAATTTTTACTTGTGTGATGCAACTCTTTTTAGAATAGCTCCTACAGTAATGAACCAATTCAAATTTTGTTAATGCCCTTGAAAAGACAAATATTGACGCTTGCGAAAATACTTTAGATACTTTCGTCAATGACGCGAAGAGCTTTAGAAGATTTCAATACAAACACGTGTTCAGAAGGTGAAGTCGCATTTACACTCTAACTCTAACTACACTCTAAGTATAGGCCGAGAATGGCAAATGCGATAAAAAAAATATGTTCTATAAGTTTAAGTTACAGCCTTCCACTATACATTACACACTAACTCCTAATTGAAAATTGCAACCCCGAATTTAAATGAATTTTTATAAAAAATTCGCGAAAATCGAACTTTGAAGAGCCATAGCCGTGTTAACCCTTGACCAATCGAAATCGACTATGGTCAAAATTATAGCTTGAGGATTTGTTATTGTGTCATAAAAAAATTATCGTGTTTTTCAACATATTATAGGTTAGGTTAGGTTAGCGGGTAGCTTGCCGTTCACAGGCAAGTTCACTCGGTGGCCTTCGTGGCCCATTGCGATACCCAGTGTTTGGAAAGCCCCCTTGTCATGTTCCCTCCAGGGCTGGTTTGAACCAGCCCGTGCTTCTGATGAATGCCGCCAGCCCACCTAGTGGCACGTTAGCCACAGGGCCCAGATCTTCAAACGTTCTGTCACCCAGAAAACGGTGACGTCTGCTTTGAAGTGCAGGGCACTCGCATAGGAGGTGCTGGACCGATTCTATTTCCTCCTCGTCCTGACAGCTTCTGCAGTAATCCTGGTAGGGCAGACCTAGCCTGTTGGCAAAGGCGCCGATGGCACAGTGCCCCGTTAGAACTCCTATCAGACTGCGGACTAACATATTATAAATGCAATAAAAATTCAAAGATGAAAAATCGTGAAAAACACCTCCTAGCAAAAACCACCAATAACTTACAAACCGCTCAAACAATCAAAAAACTAAGTACGCAGTTGTGATCAGCGTCCAAAAATCCTTTAGAAAAGGTTTACTAGAACTCGGAAAAATTTTGGCTGTTGCTCAGTGTAATTATAATAATTCTATTTAATTACATTAATTATGTTTTTTATTGAAATTATAATTTGTGTATATTATTATGTTTTATTTTACATAATTTCATATATTTTATAATTTTACTTTATAGTATTTAAAATTAAGTTTTTATACTTAATTTTTTTTAATATTTAATTCTTGTTTGTAATTACTTATAATTTTTTTAATTTTTTGGTAATATTTTGAAGTTTATTTTTTTATTTTATTTATTTTGTAATTATATTTAACCCGGCGTTGGTGTGGTGGAAAAAAATTACGTTATTGGTGTGGTGGGGTATGACATACCCCAAGACTTGATATAGCAGCAACCTCACGAAACAACACAAATATAAATGATAGCAATTTTATATTATTCTTCATTTACTTTTACGTAAGAAAATACAAAAGCGCTTCACGTGCAAGCAATTTGTAAAAGAAAATATCAAATATAACAAAAATAAACGAAAAGTACCGATATTTATAAGTTGACTTCATATAATGGGGTTTAAAAACATTTCTGTATATAATTTTCCAAAAAACATAGTCAGTTTTAAAAATGAAATACATATAGTTATGTGACATTCAATTTTTGGTAGCTACCCTGAAAGAGGAGCGAATTACAGGGTCTCAAAATTAGCGCATTTTTCGCAAGTCGTATAAGGTTTTTGCTCTCGGACAAACCGAACATCGAGTGCTGTACTGACGACGTTTTGGTACAGCTTCGCCTTATTTCAAGGATTTACAGAATCATGATATTTTTGTGTATTAATGATATTTTTTGGAACATATGATACGATGAAAACGATTGTCGTATGTGCTATTAAATTCAATGAAACATACGACATTCGTTTTCTACGGCGACAAAATGCGAATACTAAACTAGGAGCTTTTCTAGCACGTAGCAGTTGGGCAGTTGGTATTTACCTTTTATTTTTCCGTACGGTGAATTTTTTAACAAATCGATGACTACTAGACCATCGAAAATAACAAATTGAATTCAAAATCATTTACACAAAAAGTTACGTTATTGGTGTGGTGGGGTATGTCATACCCCAATGAACTTTAGCGGGATGTGACTCAAATCTGGCCACACTTAAGTTGTTTTTAGACAGCAAATGTGTATGGTTGGACTGTTATAAACAGCTACTAGAAGCAATACCCGCATAAAACTGATGTCCGCGTTATTTACAAAAATACAACCTCTGGGGTATGGTATACCCCACCACACCAATGCCGGGTTAATTTATATAATTTTATATCATTTTTCTATTATTTTTTTGATACTACAGTCGCGTCTGGGTATAGTGAACCCCCTATATAGTGAACACTTCGATATAGTGAACACCCAAATTTTGACATCGAGCTTCTAACTATAGAAACAAATTTTCAAGCAGAAAACAAAAAGTGTATTTTGAGCAAATAAAACGAATTGTTGCGAAATGTTGACCTTGATATAGTGAACAACCTGAATACAGTGAAAAGGCCTTGCAATAATTAGTTCACTATATATAATTTTTTTGTTTTATATTTCATTTATTTTAAATTTGTATTTTATAATTTTTTATATATTATTTACTTAAGTATTTAATAATTTAGCGTAATCTATTCTTATTTTATTGATTGAATTTTATATTTATTTATTTATTTTATTTTATTGTTTAATTTTATTACTATTTTTGTGCCAATATTTTAAGTTTTATTTTTTTTATTTAATTTGTTTTAATTTTATTTATCATTTATGTTTTATTTTATTTTATATTTATTTATTTTATTTATTTAATTAATTTTTTATATTTTTTGTATTGAAATATTTATTTATTTGCCGTTATTAAAATTTTTACTTTCCTATTTATCATATTTTAAGTTTCCTTTTTTTTTTTTATTTTATAATTTTCTAATTTAATTTCTGTATTTAAATGTTTAAATATTTAATTATTTTTTGTAATTAATTATAATTTTAATTATTCTGTTGCTATTTTTTTTATTTTTGTTTTTAATTTTATTTATGTTCAAATTTTATTTTAAAATTTAATTATATTTTTATTTAAAAATTTAATTATTTCTTCATTTTCAATTCAATTTAATTATTTTTTTTTTTTTTATTTTACATTTTTGTTTAATAATTTTTTAAATTTTTTTTTATATATAAATATTTAAATATTTAATAATATTTTGTAATTATTAGAAGTATTTTTAAGCTGTTTTGTTTTATTTATTTATATTATAATTTTATTTTATAATTCAAAATGTTTTCATATATAGTTATTTAAAAATTTAAGAATGGTTTAATTTTTTTAATTGTAAAAAATTTTTTTATGATTTTTAGTTTTAAAATTTTAATTATTTTATATTATTTAATAATTTTTCAATTTATTTTTTTAATTTGTTATTGAATGATTTAGTATTTTTTTAAATCCTAAAAATTTTTATTTTTTTTATTTTTAAGTTTTTTTTAATTGTAATAATTTTATAATTTTTTTTTTATAAATTTCTAATTTATGTTTCATGTTTAATGATTTCAATATTTAGTCTGCTTTGTAAATATTTTAATAATAATGTTTTTTATTATTTTTAAGTTGCATTAATTTTTTTATTTTATACTTTTTTTATACTATTCTAAGGATTTTTCGTAATTTTTTCGTAAAGTGGTGTACTTTTTTGTTTTTCGCGCAGTTGAATGCAGCGCACGTCTAGCTGGCCGACCAAACCACCTCATGCTGGCTGTAGAAAACTTTTTCACAATGTTTTTTGACTTGATTAAAAATTAACTCGTAACGTTGACGCAGCGTGAGATTTTCTGATAATTTTACTGGGAATTACACAATGAATTTGTAAAAGTGCACATTTTTATTCACCAATATTTTATTTATTATATTTTATTAACTTTTTTATGGCAGAATTTTTTCTGTAAATTTGTTACGATGAGAGAAAGAGCTGTCAGTAAAAATTTAAAAAAATGTTGCTTGCAATTGAACTGAACAATAGCTTTCTGTCATCATGTAAATCATTTGTAAAGAAATTGTATTCAATTTTCTAAGGTTTACATTTCCCAGTAGTGTTCATTGTAAATGTGCATTTCATGAGCATTTCGTGATTGGGAAAGATCGTTAAATTGATGCACGGAAAGTTTACTATAAGAATTGAAAAGAGAGAGTTAGGGCGTTACGGCCGTTGCAAATGTTGCAATCACTACTTTTTTTCAACAAATTTTAGATAACTGAAAATTGCAGTTGTTTTTAACAGGTTATAACATTTTCCGCACATATTTTGTAGACTTTGAGTAGATATTTAGAGACTTTAATACATTTCCTACAAAATTGTTTAAGTTCTCTGAAATCAGCAGAAAATGTGAAACTATGCTTTCTATGGACCAACATATGAGCCGTTCAGTGCACAGAGTGATTAACTCCACTTTTTGAAAAATCTTAAATTTAAGTGTCAAAGCACTTGGTATAGTCATAACTTTTTATATTTATTAAAACTTTCCTGAATAGTAAAGATTAACACCATTAAACGACAAAATATATATACATATTTGAATTTAAATTATAAAGGGAATTTAAAAAAACAAATTTTTATTTCATCGCATTTCTCAACTTTTTGTTTTATGGAGTTAATCGATTTGTGCACTGAGCGGCTCATATGTGTGCACCCAGCCTAACTTTCAATGTTATACAGTTTCTTTAGAGTTTTAATATTCATTTGAAAAACTTATTAAGTTCGTTAATGAATGGAACATGTTCCAGGACCTAAATGTCCTTAGCTCTAATAAATAATAATAAATGTCCTTAAGAATTTATAGCCCAAGTGTGTTCCATATAGAGGCAGCCACTTAAACCTACTATAATCTTTGTTTATTTTTGTAAACAACTTTTTTAATCAACCACTAATTCAATTTTTGCATTTTCAGTTGCAATTTTGTGATGGTTGGGCATTGATATAAAAAGCACCAGCACCTGCAGCCACTTGGAAAGGAAATAATTGTCCAGCAGCTGCGCCATCAGCAGCGTTGATATGAGTTCATGCCACTCCTACAACTGATTCCACAGTTCCAATGCTTAAAATTTTGCACTTTCTATTGTAATTTGTAATAGTCCAGCATTGATTTTAAAAGTTAGCTGAACTTTCCACAACACCAGATCAGCAACATCTGTGCAACAGCACTCAAAAATCTCTTTAAAAACTATAGTCGAGTTGATTTTATAGCGCACCGAATGCGCAGACAAAAGTACTTCATATGAAAGTTTTGTTCATATGCTTTGTAGGTATTTTTATGTTTATGTTATTAAAGTTATTTTTAACAATGTTCAACGGGTCAGCAGGTATTTGTTTACCTGATGGTGAATCTATACAAGTTCACTTTAATATGTGTGCGTGTGTGTAAATGCAAATTTAACTTAACAAATGCTGCCAATAATAGATTGCAGCTTTCATGTGCCGAATTATGCCGTTTCTTTGTTTGCTACTCTTTAGTAATTTATTTATATTTTCTTTTTTAATGTTACATCTTTTTTACGTATACATTTTTAAATGTTTGTCGCTGCACACTTCCTTGCATAAAATTGCTGTTAATAATTTGAACTGCACAACTGCCGCTTCTGAATCGACTGACTGACTGATTAGCCAATCCATGTACTGCTGCCACGGAATAGCTGACTGACTGATTTCAATGAATTGGGCGCCCACACATTTGCACACCAATACTCGGCATACAGTGAGCACTCGATAAGTTACACACACACACACACGCACACACAGTGTGTTGCGACACTTTTACAATTGGCCAACTTACGCGTAGTCGGTGTACGTTTCATCGAACATGAGACACAGCATTTTGGAATTATTCTTTCATTGATGCGTTTTATTAAATTGCAGTGTCGTTGGCAGCGCTTGTGCCGCTTAAAAAACGCAAAAAACAATCATATTTTTGTTTTTATGATTTCCTTTTTTTTAATTGTAATTTTGACATTGCCGTTTTTCACAATAATTTCTACGTCATTGACGCCTTAATTTCGAATGTATGCTGCACGAAAGTGATGATATTAGTTTTAGTCAAAGTTAGGTTCCTATAGATTTTTGCTTTGGCCAAGGCCATACAATATTTACACCACTTATTACAAATACGAGTACTTGCAGTTTAATCCTTTTTAATCATGATTTGAAATACCCTGATAAATGCTAACACTTTCAATTTTATTACTACAGTCGTGTCTGGATATATCTGAACTAATTATTGCATGTCCTGTTCACAGTATTGAGGTTGTTCACTATATCAAGGTTAGAATTTTTGTTCAAAAACTCATTTTATTTGCTCAAAATACACTTTGTGTATATAAATTCAAGAGATAATTAAAATAAATTAGTAGGAAAACATAAATGTATGCTTATTGTAAGAATTGGCGAATAGACGTTTGCTTCTTGCGTTCACAAAGTTTTAAATACACATAAAACTTTCCCACTTTCAACCACAATCGGTTTGCATTCGACAAAAAACATAACCACAAAGGTCAAGAAACAGCTTATTTTGTAACAATCAACAGCAAAAATACAAATTAGGGGAATACCCTCTTTCATTTTTGATTCCTTCTTTTGTTTTTGTTGCTTTTTGTTTAAAATTGCTTTAAAATTTTGTTCACTATTTAGAGGTTTTCGATTGTTCGCTATTTAGAGTACCCCATGTAAAAAATTTGGGTGTTCACTATACCAAGGTGTTCACTACATCGAGGTATTCACTATACCCAGACACGACTGTATTTAATAATAAACCAACACTTTCAGTATCGGCAGCGCTGGAGCTTAGTATCGGCAGCAGGAAATCAACAATTATTGCTAAAGATTACTATTATCAGCAACAATACTTAATCAGCTATATGACTTACTAAATAATAGATTAGCCAATTAAATGTGTACAGGTGTATAGGCGCCAAAGCAACACCTACAATGTGTATAGACGTCATGTAAAACAAAAAATTTTCGACTTCATGTAATGACACAAAATCTTAGTTACAAACTAACTAACAAAGATGTCATTAGCTAATGCATTTTCTATTTACTTACACTAAATTTAGAAGTTTAAATATTATAAAATATATTACGTAATTTTGTTTTTTTTGTATATTTTTTATTTATTAATTTACACACACATCCCGTTTTAACACGGTTCACATTTTTTACTTTGATCGCATATGAACCAACGACATTTACCAATGTCGAATGAAGAAATAACATAAATAAATAAAATAAAATATAAATAAATATTCATAATGCAATCAAATTTAAATCTTTTTCCCATCTATTTTAATATTTTTCGCACAAAATTTGCTATAAAACCACATTTTCAGACAACAGTATTTGATTTAAGCAAAAAATTGTCATAAAATATACAATTAACATAAAATACAATTAACTGATTAAACATGCAACTGAAGTGGTCTGTAAAGAGTTAATTTCATTCTTTAAATGCTACTCATATTAGTATTTACTAGTACTGATTCCACGAAATCACTAGAAGTGCTCTTCAAATGATAAGAAACTAAAGCTGTCTAGCAAACGTTACACTAATTGAATAAATTCATTAAATAATCAATATAAAATTGAGCGATATTGTTGCTTATCTTCAGAGTGACTATTTTTATTGAACTGTTTTACATGCGAGTCTAGATAAATGTTGATTTAACGCTTTGTAATATTGAGTGACCGATAGAAATGCGTTACTACGACAACTGCGCTCTACTATATTTTATGAGATGAATTTAGTGCGTAACCAACACTTGTTTTTTGTTATAAAATTACAAGCAAATGCAGCAATGTGCATCTTACAGATTAAATACATATATAAACTGTATTCAATATAGAAATATTATAGTTATTTAAGAAGAAAAATTACCAAAAAGAAATAGTCATAATAAAAATATTACAAAAAATATAATGCAGAATAAAAATCCATATGCACTTCAAAGTTATACAATTAATTACAGAACAAAAATTTAAAATAAAAATAATAATAGCAAAAATCTTACACCTGAAAAATCTCCAATATTCTAAAAATCATAAACATCAAACTTAATTAAATCAAACCATTTAAAAAAACATTAAAAAGCATACATACAAAGCACAATTAGTCGAGAATATTGTACAAAAAAAGTAATAAAAAAAAGCTATAAAGAGCTGCAATTTTAAATGAATTATTTTTTCCAGGTTTCTTGCCTCGTTACAAATAAACAATTAAAAACGTTCGCCGTTTCAATGTGCCAAATGTCCAAAATGTCAAGTTTATTGTGTTTATTTTCAAATTTCAATCCAGATTATATCTAAACAATGCCGGTTATGGCGCGCTCCAATAACTGTGCCACCGAAGCGGGACTCCAATTTTTCAAACTGCTATCGCTCAGCATACAAACATTGCGATCAATGTAGCAAAACAGTTTGCCGACGCGATAGACCTGCAATAAACAACACACGTGCCATTCAGAAATGCTTTGATAGTTAAATTCACACGTGCGCACCTGTTTGCCCAGCTCGCGTCGTCCCGGCATGGGCGCGAAAATGATGCCCCGCTCGGCGCACTTCTGTGAGACCAGCTCCTTGAACTCCAGCTGTGCGGGTGCACTCATTTGCAGGTCGAGCAACGTTGCTGTTGGCGGCGGCGGTGGAGGCGGCGTTGCCGTGGCCATGCCCGGTGCCACACCCACACCTACGCCGGCACCAGGCAGCGGCGTCGGTATGGCGTCGGTGGCGCGGTGCATCATTTCGAGAGCACGTCGCAGATGCTCCTTGATCGTAGGCTCGCGCAGTATCTCCTCGGACAACATGCTCTTCCAGCCGCTGTACCAGCGCGAGATTTCCGCATAGTCGGGCGACTGATTCAGCCAGAGCACCAGCACCTGCAGCCACTTGGGAAAGAAGTACTTGTCGAGCAGCTGCGCCATCAACAGTGTCGGTATGAGTTCGCGCCACTCCCACACCTGATTCCACAGTTCCAGCTCCTGCTGCAGCGGATTGATGATGAACTCGTTGAGCACCAGCTGCAGCTTGGGTATGATGTGCTGCATGAGAAACACCTGCATGGCGGCATCGTCGAAGGCGCCCTTCCAAGGTGTGAGCATGGCACGCGCCGAACGATCCTGCGGCATCCACGCCTGCAAAGCAGCTGCCAGCTTTTCGCGTATCGTCGGAAAGATGAACTCTTCCATCTTGTGGCCGAGTATGGTGTTCCAGGGCAGTATCCAGATGTGTATGGGCACGGTGTCGGTGAGCGGATCCCAATCGCGTACGCCGCCGCTTAGACGCGGCAACACCAGCTGCTCCAACACCGAGTCCAGTATCCAGGTGGGAAAGAGCGGCGCCCAACAGTCGAGCAGCGCTGCCATTGGCTGATGTTGCTTGGGATTCCAGGCTGCGGCGCAGGCACGAAAACTGGGTATGACGCCGGCCCATACCAGCGACGAGTACGGGTCGAAAATGTTGCGCGGCTCGACGGATAGATCGGCGCCGTTCGGCTCCAGTATGCCGCGCCAACGTTTCACCAGGTCAGTGTTCTGCGTGGGCTCTTGCAGCGGCTGCCACGACTCCAGTTGGGCTTTCACCAACGGCGCTATAACGCTGGCTGCCAGATCGCCAAGCGCAAACTCCTTGTACTCGGCGGCGTAGTTTTGCTGCAGCTGCACAAAGATACGCTCAGCTCGATCCAGTGACAGCTGTTCGGCACTCTCGGTCAGCTCCTCGACAAGTGAGAGCGCCTGCTCCAGCGTGTCAATGTGATTCTTTTCCAAGTGCACAATCTCGTTCAAGTTTTTGCGCTCCTGTTCCAGCGAGGTCTGATGGTCGCAGGCCTCGCGTTCGGCTTTGTCGAGCGCTATAATGTCCTGCTCGCACATGTTCACAATCAGCTTCAGATTATGCATCAGCTCGGGCAGTGCAAACGCTACGCTGGTGGCTGGCTTTTTGCTAGCGCCGCTACTACTGGCGCCCAGTTCCAACTCGTACAGATCCTCGTCCAACACTTTGGCCTGACCGAAAGCATGATAGCCGCTGAGCACACGCTTCTCCGGACCGGTCATGTCAATGACGGGCACATTGCCCAGCTTCTTGCTGCAAACAGAAAAATTTAGCTTATATTTCGCTGCGCGCCGCCAACCAAATGGGTACCTAATCTTCTCCGACAGCAGAAAATTTGACTTTTTGCCCTTCTCAATTACTTCTTCCACCGATTTGTAGTAGTAGCGTTTGCTCTTATCTGGTCGCGCATCGCCGCTCTTCTTCCACTTGTTCAGCTTCTCCTTGAACTCCTTTGTCTCGCGCAAATCCTCATCTTCCTTTGGTTTTGGCTGTAAAACAAACAATTGAAGTTGTGTTGAATATTTCTGGCTCGCTATTTCGCCACTTACCCCTTTGCCACCCACACTAGCTGCCGTTTCCGGCCCGTAGGCACCAATGGCGCCGCGACCTTTGCGCACGTGCGCCTCCACCGGCTGTGATATACCCTGCAGGTCCTTGCCCAGACCCTTGCCCGGCTTGTAGCCCATCTGCAGCAGCAGCTTGGCACCAATGCCGCGCGTATGCTGCTCCCAGGCGCCCACGTTGCGGCTGTGGCTCGGGTGCGGTGCGTTCTGACGGCGTTGCTGTGCGCCCGCCGCTGCTCGTTGCTTGCGACTCTGCTCCTCATCCGAGCTGGTCGCCGAGCTGTCACTGCTGCGCGGTGTGCCGGTGTCCATGAGCTGTGGCTGCTTGCGCCCAAACGCTGGACGCGCGTCCTCCTCATCGTCCTCATCCTCGTCGGTAATGGGCTGCTCGTCGTCCGCCTCGGCGTCTTTATGCTTTTTGCCCGCCTGCTGTATGCCGCCGGCTACAAAGCTGACAGGTGCCGTATAGTCCTTCGGCTTGTTGCCACTACTGCCCAGTCCACCTCGACCGCGTCGACCACGTCGTCTGCTCGATTCATCGGCGCTGTCGTTATCACTGTCGTCGGCCCAAATGCCTGCGCAAAATACGTGCTTGATTAGTACTTGCTGAGAAAAAACTGTTTGAAAAATTTTATATTTCATATAGTTACCATAAATTTGTTGATGTTTGGTTTGCCGGCGCCGCGGCCGGTTTATGTTGAATTCATTGTCCAAATCATAATCAGTGATTTCAAAGCGTTCGTACTCATTATCGGACATAATGAGCGTAAGTTTCTTCTAATAAATTGGTTTTTTGTTTTATTGTTAATTGGGAGAAAAATGTACAAAATATCGACCAAAATTGAAAAACCTCTAAAATAAACAAAACTACACAAAACGATTTTTGTCGTTCTACAAACAGCTGTTTGGGGTTGATTGTGCAACAAAAATTCTCGACATGCTGCTCCTAAAAATGCAACCCTGTGGTGGATTCAATGTTGAAGCTTTCACATAACTGTATCGTACAGCTCTAACGGTTAACTTAGTTGGGGTTCGGCAATATTTCCCAAAATATATTTAATCAAATTTAATTTGGCGGTAAGCTCGAAGCAATCTGCCAGTAATAATTTTTGCATTATTACTTCAATTCATTGCAACTAATGCAACCCATAGATCCCAAAGGAGTCGCATGGACTTGGCAACACTCCCATGTGGCTGTCCATTGTGAATGCTAAAAGTCAAGAAGCAGCAGGCGACTGCGAGAAGACAATCATTCAAAATTGACTTTTGCCAGCTGACGGATGTAAAACGCATTGTGCTGCACACGAGAAAAGCAAAAAAATGTTTATTAAAAAAATGCCAAAAGTCAGCAACTAAATTTATTAAAAAAATAAACAAACTCAAGTGCAAGAACTTATCGATGTTTTGAAAATCGGTAAATAGTGAAAAAGTGGCTGTTGCGCGCGTGAAAGCTGTCCGAAAAATTTGGTCGTGTTGATTTCGTGCGCCAAAAAAAGAAAATTGCGGCAAAACAAACGAAATAAATTAAAAATAAAGAATTACCCGAACACGTGCGTGGAACAGCGGCAATAGAAGCGATAACAATAGCGGCAACAACAAATTTAATTTATTACGAAAAACAACGCGTTCACTAAACGAAAAGTGCTCAAAGTGAATTTGCATTGAAGAAAACATGGTGCAGGTAAGTCGAAATAGTTGAATGTTCATGTTTAGTGGGAATTTATGCAAAGCCGAACGTGCTGCTGGAGGTGACTAAAAAAAGTTACAAAAGGTTGGCAAATTAAAACAAATGGAAGGTTTGCTGCAAAGCATTGATTGAGTTTGAGTCACCTTTTCAACAATAAACTCCATGCAGTTTTTGGTTCAGAAGTGATTTTAACCCTTCAGCACCGACACTTTTTACGATTTAAGTTGTGGTACAGCTTCCAGTTTGCAGTTTGTTATTTATTCATGAAATCTTATTGTCTTCACTATGGAGCTGTAAACTCATAAATCACTTTAAAACTCGATACAGATTTTGTTCCAGTAATATTTTTTTTAGTTTTCCATAATTTGAAATGTTAGAAATGGGGTTTTATGGACTTTCATGCTAAGCTTCAATGCTTTTCAGTTAATGTTGACCGTTCTTGGGTGTTTGTTTTTTTTTAGGTTATGTTGATTTTTATTTTCTTCATTTATTGAATATTTTTTGCTATTTTTGATTAAAATTACTGATTTTGTATTAAAATTAAGTAAAACTGAAGCAAAAAATGTTCAACAAATATACAAAAATGCACAAATAAAATATACCTATATAAAAACTTTCATTTGTTTTAAAAATAAAAAAAATTAAAATATTAAATATTAAAAATATATTTAATTAAAAATATTACTAGTATTAAATATTAATAATATTTAAGATACAAAAATAATTAATAATAAGAAAATAAAATTAAAAGCACAACGCTATCCGTAG
Source organism: Melieria crassipennis (assembly GCA_963668005.1). NCBI lineage: Eukaryota > Metazoa > Arthropoda > Insecta > Diptera > Ulidiidae > Melieria > Melieria crassipennis. Next base: position 62,704,765 of record OY764961.1, on the reverse strand, counting down.
AAAATAATATTTTGTTTAGAATTTTTAACACATGTAATTTACACTTCACGTTTTTTTCCCCCATTTTTAAGGACAAATTCATTTTACACTAGAAATATCATTGCGGGCATTTTGATGGTTTTTCATTTTTAAATATCTGTATTTTCTTTAGTATTTCTATAATTTGTTGCTTTTTTTTTATCGCGTTCTACAATTAATTCTACAATTACAATAAGCCAAATCCGTTGTGTACTTTTCGAGATATAAGCGAATATAATATGTAGTCTTTGTAGATATGGAAAACTTGCGGTCTTTCTAGTGTTAAGTTTTATTAAGTTTGTAGTTTTTTTGTTTTGTAGGAACTATATAAAATAAAATTTAGCATTTGCTTTAGTTTTGCGATTTTTTTTATTTACAATTATTTATGTTTTTCTATATTTTGATTTTATTATATTTTAAGTAAATATTTCGTCGTTGTTTTTTGTAAAAATGAATGGCTTCTGAAAAAAATTAGTTGAAAACCCTCAACTTATTCAAATCTTTATAATTAAATATTGAATTAATATAAAGCGTCAGCTATTTTGTTTTGCATTAAGTCTGTTTTAACATTTACATGAGCTTTTTTTTATGAATAATATGGAAAAATAAGTCCAAAATAACCTAAACCAACTTCTTGTAAATAAATTAAAAAATCTTGCAAATATTTTTCAAGTAAGAATTAAATTAATTTCAGTTACAACTTGGCTATTTTAGGTTTTTCCTAGTTTTATATTATTTGCGTTTGTTACTGTTGCTACTTTCTTCGAATTTATAGCATCAAATGTGTTTTAAGCTAAGCAGCGAAATAATAAACGCTTTTAGATGTCCACAAAATCACCAGCTAAACTGCATTAACTCGCTTAAACTCACCCAAAGACGCATAATCCCACACTGCGTTCATAGTGCAGCCACCTTTCCCCTCACTCCTCTAGTCGTAAGTCTGTCTCAAAGCAAAGAACATTGAAAAAAATCAACTTGCATTGCTTTGCTTCCATAATATTCGATATCATGTGCCTTCAGCTTTCCACCCTTGTCTGAGTTTGCATTTTCCAAAAAATGTTCCCATTTGAATGGCGCATTTCATGTCGTTGGCATTTCCATTGCTTATTAAAACCACACTCGCGCACCACATGCGCTTTGTGTTCGCCTGTCCCAAACGGGAATCTAACTTTTATTCGCGCACACCACCACCCCTTGGCCGGCCTGTCTAATAAACTTGCAATGTTTTATTTTTTTGCGCCACCCTTTGCCATCACATGAAAATTGTTTCGGGGAAAAAGCGAACATAATGAAAATTTAGCCAAATTACAAACGAAGACGCAGCGCGTAATGCGCGCAGTCTTCACTGCTGCCGTCGTAGCCGCGCATCTGATTTCCACCCCTGGTTTGTGTGCGACCAGCGGCCGCCTGTTTGGTTGCGTGTTGCTGCAGTTGCTTGTGCATTCTGCACTTTTCCGATTGCGTAAATGTGTGCTTTATGCCTCTGCTTTGCCCTTCGTTTGCCTGCGCCACGCCACCACACTCCAGGCCGCCGACCAGCGTTGCGCTCTACGCAACGCGCCTCGTATTCGCATTCCAATTGAATGCCATTATCCATCGTTGACCTACCACCAACAACGGCGTCCAATACATCTCGCTGTGTCCTGTGCCCACGCTGACGGATTGCGATCCCAGCGCACAGCGCATCTTTATCTTGCTTTCCGCTGTCGTTGTTATTGTCATTCGCAGAGGGATGGCGCGGACTGGACCTCGTCGTCGGTTCACAGTGGCCGCAATTGGTTAGATTTCCCTTTTAGGTTTAGGTTTTGGTTTCTTTAGGTTTAGTTGTTGGCTAATTTTAGTGAAAATCTCAGAGCTCGTTCGTTGCGAGGTGCTGTGAATGAGTTTTTTCCAGAGATGGATGGATGGAAAGTAGTACCAAAAAAGTTTTATTAGAATCTATTTACTTTTTCTTCTTGTACTCTGGATTATGCATCATTAAATGACTTTTTATTTCACAATACTTTAAAAGTTGTCATGTGTTTCATCCAATGAAAAAAAAATATTTCATTGATTTCAACAATTATCCTTATGGTATGACCATAATTTCTTTATTTGCATTGCAAATTCTTTCCCTTGTGAGCACACCGAGGCGCTTTAATGCATGCAACTCTTCTTTTCTGTATTTTTTACCCATTGAAGATCAAGGCCTGTGCTTTGACTTTCTATTGACTTGAGCTGTTTTATTCTGGTTGGATTTTTTTATGCAAGTTTTTATTCCTTGTAGTATTTTTAAGCTGGAGCATTACTTACTTAAATGGCCACAACAACAATGGCATTATTGGGCGTGTCTTTGCAACTTGGTCCTTCCACTGGATACACAGTATCCCTCTTTGTAGTTGACGTTCAACTAACGCATCGAAGACCTTTTTCGCTGGAGCTTCATTGTCCATAAGGGAGACATGGCCAAGCCAGCGTAGCCGCTGAATGTTTAGCTGGAGTATTCAAAACCGTTTAGACTTACCCACTCAAAACCTGTTGAAGTATTTTTCAATTCAATTCAACATAGTTCTGCTTATATGTCAGAAGTAATACATCTGCCTAAAAGTATGCTCTAGAATTCAATATCAAACATAGCTAACATTACTTTAAGTTTTATAATCACATATACTTAGTTCTTAAAGCATATTTTCAGGCTCACAATGAACTTAAATTTTACTTCAAACACGCTTGTACGCATTTTCTATACTTTCTTTTCTTTTACTAAATTTTTTACTAGTTCAAGTTGAGCAGTTGCACCTCTGCCAGTCTCCAATCTCATATACACGTATTTGCCTACTCCATATATCGATGTAGAAATTTCAAACAAGTTCGCATTGCAGCACAAACTCACTTTGTAGTGCAACGATTTTTCTCGTTTTGAATTTTGAACGTTCGATTTGTGGGCGTTTGGATTGCATTGGAAGAGAAGAACACAAAAAAAAACAAGAACCAAAAATACACAAATGGCAATATTTACCACCCCCTGTCAGTCGTAAAAGCAATAACACCAATGCCTTATATGCGTACGCACACATATGCTTTTCTAAATGTGTGCATGTGTCTGAGTGTGTGTCGCTACAGTCATTGCAGTCGCATAAAATCGGTTGTGCGTTGCCAATTTGTGCTATGATTGCCAATTTAACAATTTCAAAATGTTGTCTTTTTTTTAAATTGCTTCAGACTGATTGTTGTTGGTGGTTTGACACCGAATGAATTGAATATAGTGCACAAAACAAATTGCATATATCAAAACATAAATATTTTGAGCTGATTTTAATGATATTTACAGGAAAAAATTACTATAACTTTATAATTTCTATTCTGTGTGACATTAACAAACTTAAATGTTAAAAATCGTTTTATCCGAAAAGGGTTTAATGCATTATCGGCATTGTGAAAATTGTTTCTGAACGAATAATTTGACTTTGAGATGTTATCAGTGAGTTCTAATAGCAAAAAAATTTTTTGATTGTTTATCCGTAAAGTTTCCAGTGCAAAAATGTCTTATCCGAAAAGTTTTTAATGCAAGAAAACGCTTATCCGATATTTTTTTTACTAATTTAAACAATTAATACCAGTTAATCTGGAAATTTAGCACTGAAGTCATTGGTGTTTCTATCCAAGTTACAAGTTAAGGGAAAATACAATACTTTAATGTCGGATAAACAGTTTAAGCAACCATTTTATTTGTTTTTTAATTTTTTATAATTTTGTTAGTCATCGAATTGACTTAAAAATTGCTCGTTTTCTTAAGCTTAAGCTTCGGTTACAATATTCAAATTTTGGAATTGAAACTTTTTTCAAAGCTAATTCTGATGTAAAATCTGACTTAGAAGCCGGATATCCAGCAAGCAAACATTGCATTTGTTTTGTATTTTTTAATACCTTTTTTTCTCATCGAAACAACTTCAAAATTTCAATTTTTTGAAGCTTTAGTTTCAGTTGGAACTAATTTTTTACAAACGCATAGCTAATTCTTACGTAAAATCTGACTTATAAGCCGGATATCCAGCAACAAACTTTTTGGTTTGAATTTTTTTAAATTTCTTTATTCATCAAAACAACCTCAAAATTTCACCTGTTTTGAAGCCTAAGCTTCAGTGATAATATTGGTACTAATTTAATTCCAATGCAAAGCTTATTCTGACGCAAATTCTGACTTTGAAGCCGGATATCCAACGAACGAAGTTTTCTATTTGTTTAGAATTTTTTAAAATTTGTTTGCTCATCAAAACAACTTCAAAATCAAATTTGTTTGAAGGTTTATTTTCAGTTGGAACTAATTTTTTCAAACGCATAGCTAATTCCGACATAAAATCTGACTTATAAGCCGGATATCCAGCAATAAGCTGGATGGATAATTCCAATGCAAAGCTAATTCTGACGTAAAATCTGACTTTGAAGACGGATATCCAGTAGCTTTTATATTTTATTAACTCATAAAAACAACTTTACAATTGCTTAAGCTGTTGTTATGAACCTTTTTTTCAAATGCAAAACTATTTCTGACTAAATATCTGACTTAGAAGCCGGATATCCATAAGTAAATCAACTGTTTTTAATGTTATGTTAGTGTAAAAGGCAGTAGCTCTGTATTAAATTAATTTACATTTTGCAAAATTGCTTATCCGAACATATTTGTAAATTATCCGAATTATCCGCGCTTGAAAATCATGTATAGTTAAGTAATTTTACGTTCCTCTAAGCCATAAAACTAATTTTGATTCAATGTGTCACTAGAAAATTTACCATTTACATTATCCGCTTTATCCGAATGTAATAATAGCATAGTATTTTAAAGAGTTCCAGTTTTTTCAGTGTATTTGTATTTATATTAGCGAATTTTTAGCACACGAATCTGAAGTTGAAACGAAAACGGGAATTAATATTATGGGCCATAGAAAGAAAAATGTAAATTCAGGCAAAATGGCAACTCGCATTAACCGCTGGCAAAGTGGGCAAAAAGGGGCAATATGCGATCAAAACGGAAATGCAGCATCGATATGCGAACACTCGCACGCACACAAAAGCACACACAAATGCGCCTACAAATATGCCATAGCACGTAGAGAGCTCAGCAATGCAGGGAGCGGCGCAGTGTATGCGTTTATGTGTGTGTGTGTGTGTGTGTCAGTGCAAAATGTCAGCGGTGTGTTGGTGGGAGCAGCGGACGCCGGGAACAGTGCGCAATCGAGCAACCAACGCAACATGCTGAGCAAATGAAAAAAATCCAGGCGGGGGGTGATTCAGAGCAGCGAAGTAGCATTGCGAAACATGGTCAAACCGAGCCGAATGCAATTTTTTGTGGGCTAGCGCACTCGTCGCTGTCGTTGCCATACAGGCGGCTATGTGGCAGTGAAGAGGCGCCTACTCGCTCCAGCCACAGTGCCCGCTGACAGCGAGGGTCGGCCATATAAATTGGTAAACAAGGCATGAAGCATGGTCCGGCCGGGGCGCTGGCTGGCTAGCAAAAATGGCGCCTGCTAAGAGTGCGTGGAGCGGGAGCGGCAGCGGCAGCAGCAAACCGGGTGAAGAGCAGAGAGCGACCAGTGCGTATGTGCAGCGTACGCACACAAGTGCGTGCGGGCAAAATATGAAATGCAATAACAGCAACAACAATAATGCCCGCAGAAGAGAGAGAAACTGACATTGCGTGCGTACGTGCGTTTTTACGTGTATGGGGCCTAAAAGTAGGCAATGCGCTCGAGCATGAGTAAGAGTACGACAGCTGGAGCGCTGCAATTGTGCACAGTGGGACCAAAAGCAATGCATTACATTAAACAGAATGCTGTTTGTATATAGAATATATTTTTATATATATTGTGCGCATTATTAAGCAGAAAATTATGCAACGTTTTTTGTTGATACCTTAAAAATGTTTTCATTTCATTTAACTCACTCCACGGTGCAGCTGCAATGAACTGAAAAAAATTCCACGCTACAGGTACACATTTGCGAATGCCTGCTTTTGTTGTTGTTGTATGCAGTGGAAGGCATGCGTTGTGTGTGTGTGTGTCGTTGTTCATGTAGAACTCGAAAATGTGCAGAAGGTGAAAATGCTGCCAGTACACGTTGCAGGCAACAACGATGGCAGCATCAGCGGCAGCTGCAAAACTAGAAATCAAAGAGGAAACGCTGATTGAAATATATTGGATTGGCGGTTGTGCGCAGCGGGCAAGTGGTCCCCTCGCTCTTCTACATCCACTTCACTCCCACTGAATTCGCAATACATGCCATATACGCATACACCCACACACACACGTTGTGCCTACATATGTGCCGCCTGCATTTAAATGGATTGCGTGCTGCACATACTTCACCGCCTGCTAGAATAGTGAATGTGTGTGTGTGTGTGTGTGTGTGTGTATGTGTTGGCACGCAGCAGCATGCGCCAAGCGTTGACAAAAATTGAATAAAAGACACGAAATGTAATTTTTCTTATAAACCAAATGAAGTGCTCTTTCTGTTTCGCCTTGCCTGCGTGGCCTCTTTTAAAGTTCAAATGATGTGCGTGCCGGCATCAGTTGTTAGTTGGGTTGATGGGTGGACGATGGCCACACTGCATGAAATTAAATTCAACAAAATGATGCAGATAAAGGTTTGCTAAAACAAAGAAAAGCGTTTTGGTGCTTTAAAGCCGAATGAACTCGTAGTAAGCTTGGGAACAACCACTGGATAGTGGCTTTCAAAGTAAAAGAGTTTATAAAAATTTACACAATAGAGAGCAAATAAACTTAAAAGCAATGAAAATAGACACATAGAAGCCTTAACACTGAGATTTAATTCAGTGTAAAGTATTTTCATACAAGACTGAACAAAAAATGTGACATACTACAACCCAGACTGGTATATGAAAGCTTTTAGCCTAAAACTATGCATTATTAAGAAACATTTAATTAACACTGATGCGACTTGGAAATTCGCCATGGCGTCAATGGTACGTTCAATTAGAATTCGAACTACTACTAGCTAAAAATTTATGTTAGCCTAAATGTATGCTCTATAAAAAGGTCTTATTTACTGCTGATGAGACATAAGACTACAACCGTCGTATCGTTAGAAACTGATTTTGTAATAGAACTTAATTTTAACCTAAAAATATGTCCCAGAAAAAATATATGCAAAATTAATGTGCAATGAAGGAAATAAAAGGATGATTTAAGCGATTAATGGGCGGCTTAAGCGTTTAAAGGGTTAGGTCTTTATAGAGGTGTCAGCCTAAAAGCATGTTAGGTACTGTAAAAATACGACTGCACACGTTTTTAATACTGTTGGGCTTTTTGAAAGCATGAATTGTATTGTGAAAATTCTGCTGCAGACACCTTTAAGACTGTTGGGTTTTTAAAACCCTATTAAAACATTCTCAAGCCGATAACCATATGTGGTAAATTAACGATTTGTACGATTTCTAATAATGCAAAAGCTAAGATTTTATATGGATTATGCATAATAACTTTTATATAATCTTATAATTTTAAAATTAAAAATTGTTGTTGCATAGTTGTAGGCTGGTTTTGGTTGTTTATTACATTATGAACACATAACCGAATATATTTAATGCTAAAAGTACTACATTTCCTACTCTACTAAATTATATAGTTACACCATAATTTTGTCAAACTTGTCCACATAAATTTGCTCACATTCCTTTCATCCTTGATAGAGGCTTAACCGTGAAAGAATCATAAGGCACAGCTGAGCCTAGCCAATTTTAATCAGCCGATATAATTTACTTTAGCGGCTTTTCATACAATGATTTCAAATATTCCGCTTAAGTCTACAGTCTAATGGGTAGAGTCCGACCGATTAATCGGCATTGGCATCGGCTAGTATCGGCCAATAAAATTGGTATCGGCATCGGCTAGTATCGGCATCGGCCAAAAAAATAGGCATTGGTATCGGCCTTTTTTAGCCGATGCCACATCGGCCGTTTTTGGTCGATGATGCCATCGGTCTATTTTTCTGCTTTCATCTTTTGTACCAACGGGTTTTATACCCCTTTTCAGTAATGCATTTTTAGATACTGTTTAATATAAAGTTTTCCTAGAAATGTTTTTTTAAACTAGGTATTCTTAAAAACACAGATTTTCTCGAAATGTCTATGCATTTTGTCTATTAATGTGCATATCAGAAGAAAGGGCATTTAATTTTACAATCGAATCCTTCGTTATAATTGGATGAATTTTTTTTAAACAGGCCTTTTATTATTTCCAAATTTGTTTTCTGACTTCTTCCCACTGCACTTGTACAACGGATCGCAATTTGAGAGTACAAATTTTAATATAAAAATCGTTATTTTAATTTGAAGAAAAAACTGAATTTGTATGCAATATTTACTATAAATATAGTATATATTATATATATACATATATATTTTTTTAATATTTTTGTTTGAGTCTCAGTTGAATAAATGAGATATATAACTTTTTTTAATACATGTTAATGTTTTAGAATTCTGAAATATCTTGTAATTTTATTTAGTTTTTAATTATTTCTTTTCCCGTTTTTTTGGTGTCATTTTGTGATGAATATTTCAAACAATATGTAATAGTTCCTTTTGTGATTTTATAAAATAGACTGTGTTTTTGATTAAACTCATTCGTGTTATTTTTTTCCATGGAATCGGCATCGGCCGATTTTCGCCCTTTCGGCCGATTAATCGGCATCGGCAAATTCTCAACTTCCGGCCGATTAATCGGCATCGGCCAAAAAATTTGGTATCGGTCGGACTCTACCTACCGTATTAATTTCTTTGATTTTACTACCTTAAAGCTGTGGTTTTGGGTTCTTACTTCACTGTCTAAAAAGATTTCTTTCAAGCCCTTTGTCGCTATAACTAGTCGGTAATTTTTTGTTTAAATTTTTGACAATTGAAAATTTTATTCATCAACCAGTTTACTTTATAAAAGTCTGAACTATGTACAGTCGCGTTTTGTGCCATGAAATGCGCCATTTAATTTTCCCCTACCCCACGCCTTCTCCATCCTCCCATTTATTGTCATTTGTGATTGGTGCTTGCAACTGGAGACGCCAAATTGCTGGCCACTGCGCTTGTGCACAGCGCTGATTCGTCCGATTCGCCGCCATTAACAGTGAAATGTCGACAACAACAATAAATGTGTTTAATTTTTATTAATCTATTTTTTTTCGTGCTGTTGCGCTATTATTATTGTTTTTCACCAACCGCCAGCCTTCAAATTTGTGTGCTTTTATTTTTGGCGGCAAAAAGCAATTTATGCGCTCGCGCCACACGTCCACACCTGCACCCGGCTCCTGCTTCCAACATTCTCGACATGATTACGCCCCCTCATTTTATTTCGACTGCCTCAAACTCGACCCTCGTCGCACGCGCACGTATGCCGCCACTTTACTTGCATTAATTTGCTACAATTTTTTGGCTTCGTTGGCTTTGCTTTTTTTTTGTTTTTTTTTGAAGGGGACTATGTGGGTGCAGTTTTATTTGTGCATTGTCAGTGTTGCAGCACAATAAAAACAATGAAAAAATACTGCCAGCAACAATGTTCAATGTTGTTGTTAATGAAATTGTTAACATGCGGTGTGCATGTGCCGCCATGTAAACGTGCACGTGTGTGTGTGTATTTGTACGCACATATATATTGTGGCCAGTGTTGCTGCAATGCAATTTTCGCTATTTTCCTTCCTGCGCTGTTTCTGGTTTTCCTCCCTGCGTTAACCTTTTTACATATTCCTAGTTGTTTTTGTTTTCCTTTTTTGGTTGGAGCGGGGGTGGCGTTCAAGGAGGGTTGGGAAAATGTATTTTTAATTTAAAAGTGCATTGTTGCCTTTTTTCGGCGTTGCGATTTTTTGTCGTTTGTCTCATTCTTTTTCCTTATGCAATTTTCATACTTAAGCTGCCGCCCTGCCCTTCTCCCAACTTCCCACTCTTTGATACCACTTTCGTGTGTTTTTACGCTTTTGCAATTATTGCATATGAAGTTTGCAATTAAATGGGATTAATGCGAAAAAAATTTCGTTTCACGTTTTCATGTGGTGTCGTTTTTTTTTTTTTTTGGTTGTCGTCGCCGCTGTTTGCCACACCTTAATTTATGTTGCTGTCGTTTACCATAATTTATGAGTGACAACATTGCCAGTTTTTGTGACATACCACGTAAAACTGAATTTATTCATTTTAAAATTTTAATAAAAAAATCTTTTCCATTTAAAGGTATTAACTGGTTTGAAGAAATATTTAACAATAAATTTTGGTTGCATAAAATTGAAAGTTTTTCACTTTTCAAAATTATTCGCCAGGTGGTAATCACTTGGATCCAGGTATGGACTAAAAGTTGGATGCAAAGGAACCTCCAAACCCAGTTTTCAGAGCTTGTGGTCTGCCACTATCGATGTGCGTGGCCTGGCATTGTTCTGATGGAACACAATTCCTCTCCTATTGGTCAAAGATGGCTCCTTCTGGTAGATTGTTTCCTTCAGACGGTACAATTGTTGATAGTACAGGTTAGAACTAACAGTTTTCTCGTAGGAGAGCAGCTCGCAGTAGATGATTCCCTGTCAATCTCATCAAATACACAACACAACATTTCTCACCGTCAATCCTGGCCAGCGTTTGCGCTGGTCATTGTCGTAAAAGATATACTTTTCATAACCTTTTATCATCCTCTTCAGAAATGGGTAAATTTTGTTACGACTCAGCAGCCATTTACAGATGAAAAATCTATTTCTTTGAATTATCTGGTGTGACACCCATACGTCAAGCTTCTTTTTTTAATCGGAATCGCTGAATTTCCAAACGCCTTTTTGTGCAATGTTTAGGATTTGAAACAGTCCTTAATGACGTTCCATGATTTGATCGACCTTTTCGACAATTCGTTTTCGAATCGATGCTGCGAAACACTATTCACATTTTTAGCCACCTAACTTGCAATATCGCTTTTATGAAAGAAAATTATAAAAAAAATTCCATATTTTCCCTTTTCTTATGTCTATATTCTTAAACAAATCTGAGTGAAGCAATCATAAAATTGTCTGAGAAGTTTCTTTAGTATGAAATCGTGTCTTCCCAACGCCTTCTAGCGTAACCCGATCGCGCTTATACAACGCGAAATACAGATTACTAAAGCCATCTTTTCGAAAATAATGGATTTCTTCCACTTCATTCTTACACAAATCTGAGTGAAGCAATCATAAAATTGTCTCAGAAGTTTATTTAGTATGAAATCTTGTCTTCCCAACGCCTTCTAGCGTAACCCGAACGCGCTTATACAACGCGAAATACAGATTACTAAAGCCATCTTTTGGAAAATTATGGATTTCTTCCACTTCATTAAGCAACACAATATTCCATATTCACAAATCCTGATTTAATAGCTGCAAGAGCTAATTATCACCGATTCGACATTACCTACCGCAACATTTTCACCCACAGAAACCAAAAAAAAAAACAATCATCAACACCGTTTGACCTTAAAGTAATTTAACCTACGTGCCAGTTATAATTTCTTATTCTCTGGCCACCGCACACATGCACATCACATCACAAATACAACACACACACGCACTCAAACCAATTCAACACATTTTGCTAAAACACCCAAAAGCTGCAATTCTCCAACACATTTGAATTTTGTGCACAAAAGCCAACCAGACACTTCAGCCGAAAACACTTTCACCTTCATTAAATTTAAAATGTTTTGCCTTATTTAAAATAACACCGTAGCATACTTTTGGGCCATCAAGCTGAAGCAATGACCCGACCGCTAACCTGGCCCCCCTAGCGTCTTTTTGACTGTCGTTTTTGCATGGTTTTCGGCAATGTTGTGGTTAGCTGTAGAATTCTAGTGCAAAGTTTGCTGCATACTTTTGTGTGCTCGATGTGTGAACTCATTCATAGCTACATGTATGCACGTGAATGTGTGTGTGTACGTGGTGTTTTGGTGTTTGTATGAAGGTCAAGTTGTTTTTAAAATGTTCATTGTACAGCTTAACAGTTTTCGACACACACACACACACACACACGCACCTGTGCCGTACATATAGATTCGTAGTCACAGCAGCCAAAAACTTGACCTACAAAAACTTTTGAACGCACACGCACCGAAGCAAAGTACACATGAACACACACACAGACGCTAAATATTCTATGCAAATTTCTCACACACACACACACACACTGGCAACAGCAGCCGCACACAAAATTTGGGCGTGAGTCACGTGTGATTGTGTTGCGTTCCGGCATTTGGTTTTTTTTGGGCCCAGATTTTAATATGCCATAAACATTTGGCGTTTCATTTTACTTATTTCGGCATCAAATTACTGGTATTTTCCCCACATTGTGCCCTCACTAGACGCTCCTCTTGTGCATTCAGCTTCAAGGCAAAATCCAACATTTGCATTTAAATATTTCCAGCTTGAAAGCATTTTGTTGCAGCAGCGCTCCGACATCCACCTGCCGCTCAACCCTCCACTTTCCACTTCAGTTAGTTTGCCCTATTTTACGTACTAATCACCGTCGCCCACTTTCGGGCAAAAGCGCAACAGCCCCTTTCCCCTCTGACTGTGTCTCCTGTGTCTGATTTTCTAATTTAAAATGTTCCGCAAATTTTGCTAACTTTTCATTCATGTCTGCCGCCCTGTCTGCGAGCATGTCTGCACAGTCTCTTCAGAGCAACACCCCCGTTCCACCCCGCATTGCTTCCCTCGTGTACTGCCAGCGCTGTTCCTTGCCGGTGTCTGCGTGCATTTCTACATAGTTTCAGTGAAAGCTTTTCTATTTACTTCCCTTTTTGTGTATTTTATAATTACCAACACTCATTTAAATTTAATACTTGTCTAAGCGTTTGCCGTCTGCCGGTCTGCTGACCATTTTCTATTTTCAGCTAACCGTATTTGCGAACATATGCATACCAGTAGAATTCATAGGGTTGCCATTTCATACTTTTGAAAATGTGTTGTTTTTGAATTGTTTTGTTTTCAGTGTGTGTGATGCATTTGATTGAGTGGACTATAACATATGCGAGTATTACAGTATTTTAACCTGTAAGCTCCATGCAAGAAACTAACCTAAAATGTGTTGAAGGCAACACAAGATTGACTGTGCGTTAAATTTGGTCAACATTAGGGAACTTCTCTGCCTAAAACGGCACAGGTCACTGTGTATTTGGCACCCACGCCAGAAAGTTGGGTTTCCTCTCTAATGACTTTTGTCGTCAAAGCTGCACGAACGAGAAAGTAACAAATGCACTTCAACTTCTTCTTCGACAATCTAGGGAATCTGGCCCATAGAACTCTTTATAGAAGAAGGAAGACTCGCCTACACAACTTCTTCTTGGACAATCTGGGCGATCTGGCCCATAGAACTCTTTATAGAAGAAGGAAGACCCGCCTACACAACTTCTTCTTTGACAATCTAGGGGATCTAGCCCATAGAACTATTCATAGAAGAAGGTAGGCTCACCTGAACAACTTCTTTGATAATCTAGGGGATCTAACTGATAGGACTATTTACAGTCTACTAGGCTTTGTAAGGAGCTCAAACTGGTTCAATGACTAGTGAGCGGACATTGATGCTCGATTGATTGTAGTGTTACTATGGGCTTTCATTGCAACTACTCTTACCTAGGAAGTCTTAATAATCAATAAGGATTTCATACAATAATCCTTAATGATTATTAAGGAAGTCTTAATAATCAATAAGGATTTCATACAATAATCCTTATTGATTATTAAGACTTCCTATTCAAAATTTGTCTAATTGAATAAATTAAACACCAACACTAATACCAACTTAAATACTACAAGGATTCAATTATCCAAATACTAAAAATATACTTACATAATTTCAACAATTATATCTCTCACCTTCAAAAAGTGTGTCAAACTTTTCCCCGTTATTGGCAACCCTACACAGCATGTCCGCCAGACATTTGCCAGACTGTTTGACATCATTATAAAGTTTTGTTGAATGCATAAAAATGAAATAAAAATGCAAAGAAAACGCAAAAAACTTTTACTCTTATTCAAAAGAAAAAGCAAAACTCATGACCAACTTAGTCCAACTAAACTCAGTTGACTTCACCATTATAGGCGACGACATTATCATCTCATTCAACCACAATTTCTTGCTACTTTCCAACACACTTTACACTTTTTGCACTCTCCTCACAACGTCTGTCGTTCTACACACTGCAACTGCCAGCGTCCAGCGTTTCCTCTCGGTTTATATGCGCTTCTTTTTATATATTTTTTTACGACTATATTCGTACATTTTTTATTATTTTATTCTTTTCGCTCTTCGCTTACACCCACCAGTCCATCCCTCCATCCATCCACCCGCCCGCAGTGCAATGCACCGACCCCAACAACACAAGTCTGTGGCGTTCGCAACTTGCTTTCCCTCCATACATTCTTAGTCGCTGTGACGTTTCCGCAGCTGCGGCGGCGGCAGCGTTGGCGCTGACGGCAACGAGCGCACTTTTCACACCATTTTCTAGCTGCGCCGCCTCCAGTTGTCTGTTAGCGCCAAGCTGCATGCTTTTCGTTCTTTATTCTTCATTCATTCAACAAGATAAAGTTTGGTTGTAAAAATGTCCGTGTTTGTGTCTGTCGTTGTGTTCGTTCGTTGGTTTGTCTGTCCGTTGGTCTGGCTGCTTGTCTGTTGCTGATGTGTTTCTGTGTGTATGTTAGTTGAGCTGGCATTCGGTCTGTCCCCGCTGCTGTCTGCTTCAGAAGTATGTCAGTGTCTTGTGCGCTGTCCGCTGCTATGCGGCTGTCTCGTCGTCGGTATCCTTGTCCTTGAACCTCAGCTTCCTTGTGCTTTCGTTGTCTGCTGCCACTCGTGGTCTACTGTCACTGGTGGCGTCATGCTGCTTTCGCCTTATTATTTTTGCTTTTATTTTATTTTTATTTTTTTTTATTTTATTTTATTTAAAGATTTGCGCGCGTTTGCTTTTGTGTTTACTTTATGGGTTTGATGTGCATATGTATGTAGCTTTGCTTGTGGGTAATGGTGACAGTTGCGACTTGCGTATGTGTTTGTATCTTAAAAATCCCCCATAGTAAACTCAGACGCAAAGTGTGTTACTACGACTTAATGGTTTAGCTTAGCAAAAATAATAATCTTAACTTATGCTTTGCCAACGCAAACTTGATTAACTGCACTGTCAGTTTAAAACTTTGTCAATTAAGCGTTTCTTAACCTCCACTTAAACCTGAGCCATGTTTTGCACTCAGGCCGACAGCAGAGTCAAGTTCACGGCAATGCTGAGATCCGCGGCACATGCGGTTAACAAGTCAGACAGCAGTCCATAAATAATTTAAAAAAAGATAAACAAAAAAGCAGTCGCCACTTGACAATGTGTAGTTTATTGTGGGTATACACTTTGCGCAGTAAATTTTTGTATACATAGTGAATTGGGATAGGAGTTTTTCGTATCAAAAAGAGACAGAGAAAGTGTGTGTGTAGCTGCGCATTTAGTTTCAATCTGACTTATGTATAGTTAAAGCGTGAAGATAAAAATCGAAGCTACTTGAAAGCGAGCATCTAGTCTCCATTAAAACCAGTAACGTGCCTTCTCGAAGGACAACATCCCAGCTACGAAAAGAAAGGGAATGTTTAACCTTCTTAAAAGTGGGCATCTAGAGTCTGGTAAAACAAGTAACTTATCTCCTCGATGGTCAAAATCGTATCCCTACTTAACCCATTGCTACCTAATGGGTAAAATTTTACCCATGAAAATTGATTTTTAATAAAAAATCACAAAAAAGTCAATGTTTGAGATCTCTCAAAACCATTGATAGGGATAGTTAGGGTAAAGATGGAACTACCTTAACCTAGTGAAAGTCATCCTAAAATTTCGCCATCTAGCTAGAGTTACCAGACTTCAAAAATTGTGAATTTTTCGGAGGTGGAAAATGTGGCGAAACGTAGTGGCTTTAGAACTTCACAATAATCTGCCTCCTAACTCACCTGTAAAAAATTCAACTTTTGTTCACGTGTTTAGCTGATCACTTCACAAACTATAAAAAAAAAGCTACCATTGCTGCGTAATGGGTACAAAATACCTAATTAATATCTCAGCAACTCGCAGAGATATAAAGCTGATCATCTTGGGTCACTTCTAGGTCGTGTATGAAATTTTATCAAAATCGTATGGGCTGAACTGGTACCCGGCAGCAATGGGTTAAAAGCTAATTTCTAACTCTTTCGAAAGTGAATGAATAATCTCCTCGAAATTGATGCCCAGTCTCTTTGACATTCAGCCTCCTTCAGGGTCAAAAGCCCAGTCTCCTTGAAAGCAGATATCTGTCTCATTCAAAGTGAATGTCCAGCTTCGCTGAAAGTGGGCATCTAAACTCCATTAAAACGAGTGACTAGGCTCCTTGAGGGTCTAGCTCCAAGTCTCATTGAAAGCATATATGTATATGTCCCCTTGAAAGTGAAAGTCCAGTTTCGCTAAAACTGGGCATCTAGACTCCATTAAAACGATTGGCTAGGCTCCTCGATGGTCAAAATCCTAGTCTCATTGAAACTAAATGTCTAGCCTCCGTGAAAGTGAGTGTCCAGCTTTGTTGAAAATGAGCATTTAGACTATTAAAACGAGTAACTAGCCTTCTTGAGGGTCAAAATCCTAGTTTTATTAAAAGCCCCCTTGAAAGTGAAGAAGACTTCTTCAGAGTGAACATGAGAATCAAAAGTTCAAAATCTTGGCCTTCTTCAAAGCAAATATCAAGGTTTGAAAGCTAAGCTGAGAATATGAGAATTGAAATCTTAGAAGCCTTCATTTAAATCAAAAACCAAGTCTCTTTGAAAGCAAATATCAAGTTTTCGTGAAAGCTGAGCTGAGAACATGAGCATAGTAATCTTAGTAGCCTCCACTAGAATCAAAAACCTAATTTTTTTGAAAGCAAATATCAAGCTTTCTTGAAAATGAATGTCTAGCCTACAAAGTGAACATTCAGCTTCTACATATAAGAATTGAAATAGAATCATTAGGAAAATTAGAGTCTAACCTTATTAAAGGCTAAAAGAGAGCCAAGAGCCAAAATCTAATCTTCGTGAGTGCTAAAACCTGACTTAGCGAGAACTCAAAGTGATCCTCATTGGAATTTTAAGTCTAGAGGATCGTACCTTCCTTCTTATGAGAGTTAACATCTGTCCAAAGCTAATACCTAAACACGGTGAAATTTTAAAGCAATCCTCTTTGGTATGTCGAGTCTCAGAGGGCACACCTCACATCCTTATTTGAAACCTGTATCACAGCTTTATGATACTAAAAAGTCTGGCCAAAGCTAATAATTCAATACGGTGATATTTGGTATGTTGAATTTGAGACAGCACAACTGTCCTCATTTGAAACCTATATCACACCTTTATGACAGCCAAAATCGGGTCAACTTCGGTAACTATTCTATTTGAGATTCAAACTTGATTTTTATTTTTCTATAAGAAAACTCCTATAATCCAGTGAGCCATGGGGTCCTAAGAAGTCTAGTTGTGAGCATGTGATGGCCTAGCAAACTATAAAAATTTATTGGTTTCGAGTTGACCCCCTCCCTCCTACATCGATATTTTCTACACGTTGACTTTTCTACTCTACTCTACTCTACTCTACTCTACTCTACTCTACTCTACTCTACTCTACTCTACTCTACTCTACTCTACTCTACTCTACTCTACTCTACTCTACTCTACTCTACTCTACTCTACTCTACTGTACTCTGCTCTACTCTACTCTACTATACTCTACTCTCTACTCTACTCGAATCTACTATCTACTCTACTCTACTTTACTCTACTCTACTCTAGATTGGACAAGAGTCATGAAGCACACGAGAAAACTTAGTAAAATTCAATCAAGAGTGAACGTCCATAATAATTATTTTTGTTTTTTTTTGCAACTACACGCTCCACAATAACATAAAAAACATAAACAGACACGACATGCGATGCATTAAAGTTACTTTACATTATTAGTTTGAAGTGTTGTGGTTTTGTATCCACAACAACAAAAGGCACAACGCCGCGTACAATGCAAAGTGTAACTCAAGTGTTGCTTCAAACGAATTGAGTGCAACCGATATGAAGTTTTTATGTGGAGTTCTCTTGATGCCGACGATCCGTGTATCTGAATGCGGTCTTTGCGTTGGGGTTACTTGTGGCCGCCATACAATGTTGTGGCTGATATATGTTTACATAAATTAACTAGCACAATTGATGTTGGAATTTGGCGTGTAATTTGTTGTTGTTGTAGAATTTTTTTTCATTTAAACTAAAAAACAACCACACAAGCGAAGAAATTAAACTTGCCAATAATCTGTTGGATTGCATATGAAAAACAATGCAATTTTTGCGATAAATTGCACGGAAAAAAGTCAAACAATTTACTGCAAACAAGCAATGACAACGACGGCAACACCCTAATATGGCATTCATGTATGCAAATTGAACAAACCGACGGTCAGACGGACCGATAGACAAACGGAGACCGTTGTTGCTTCAATGACTCGAGAGCTGCGCATGCATTTGATGGCTGCCGCAATGATGTTTCGAGTGTTGATGATGATGTTTCGCTGTCGATGTTGTTGTTGTTTGAGGGCACTGTCGCTGACGTTGATGTGTCAGGATGTATGCTGCCACGGCAAATATGTTGCTTGTCGCTAGAATTGTGCAAGAGCTGTTACAACTACAACAACGATAACTGCTCCCCAGCACCAGTCCAACCAAAATGCAGCAAACGTATGGAAAATGAGCAAAAGCAGCAAAAAAAACACATTACTTGCTTCGGCTGCTGTCGTACAACGCCCCAGCACAACAACGCAACGAAGTACAACTTTAGGAGGGGGAGGACGCTGTTGCCCAGTACATATGGCTGCCTTTCGCCGAGAAGCTGACCTGCCACTTGCCTTGGCGTAAGCAAAATTCCACACAGCGACGCCGTGGTGTGCAGTAGAGACGGACCAAAGAAAATGGCAGTTGCCACGCACACGAACACCAGAAGACTACGACAACAGCGAGCCGCTTGTCGGGCTCTCTGTCTGACTGCTGGTCGCCGCACTGCCTACGCCGAGGCAAATGAGCGAGCTGCGATGCGATGCCAAGCAGCCACCGGACGCCCACTACTGATGCTGTGCTATTGAATTTTGGCCGCTGTGGGTGGTGGTGGGCTCGTTGGGTGGGGGCTGCCCCGAGTACGCTCCATACACTCCATAATATGGTCAACGTTCTAAATACAAATGGATAAATTCCGAAATTTATGTACACCCAACGCAGCGTACCGCACCGTAACGTCTCGACATGTGTCCTGACCTCACACACACACACACACACACGCGCGCAGCGGCAGCAAACCTATCGACTTTGGCAGCAAACCGAAAGGATTATGGCCATTTATACTACACGATTTTTGTCTAGCTTCGGCCGGTTGTTGGTGTTGGGCCAATTTTGTTGTCTCGACGGAGTTGAGTTTGTGGCCGAGCAATAATCAAATAGCCGCCTGTCTGCACCCAGCACAGCACAGCGTGCCGGCTGCAAGGACTTTGCTTCGACCAGCAAGAGGATTTAGTTTTAAAACTAGAGCAATAGGTTAATGCACACACAAATGCATGCATAAATACTTGCATATGTTTATGTGCACTCACACATGCATTCATGCTTGCATGTGTGTTTCACTTGTACGTTTGTGTGGATTATGTTGTGTATGCTTCACACTTGCACTTGAGCGGCGATTTTTAGCCTTGAATGTAATAAAATTAAAAGCAAAAGAAAATGAAATCAAAACGAAAAAAGCAGCAGTCATCGCACACTCTCCAACTTGGCACGATTTCATGCACGTGCAGACAGTTTGTCTGGCCAAGTTTCTTACTTCAAGGTCTCGTCGCATGTGTGGCAAAGTATGAAACGGGGTTGTTGGGGTTTGGTCTCGAATGTGTTTGTGTGTGTGTGTGTGGTGCGATGGAAGTGGTGTCATTTTGTGTGCAATTTGCTGACTGTTTATGTGGTTGCGGTAAATTAAGACATTCGATTATGGTGTGAACAATATTTTGCTGGGTGTGGTAACACGAGATTTTTGAAATTAAATCTTATTAAAATTTAAAATGTAATTTATTTATTTATTTGATTATGCCTATGAACACAAGAGTTATTACCAGGGAAAGGATTTTGAAGACCTCAAAACCTATAAAAAAGGCAAAATAAAACAGCAAAAAAGGCACGAAAAGGCACTAAAAACTGCCAAAAAGGCAGAAAAAGGCACTAAAAACTGCATAAAAAGGCAAAATAGGGCATTAAAAACTGTTAAAATGGCAAAAACAGGCATTTAAAAATAAGAAAAAAATACTAGAAAATGTAAAAAAAAAAGGGGAAACGGTATCTATGTATTTTTTAATAATTTTATTTCATCTGACGTATGCAACATACAATATTTATACCTCGTTTTTTGTAAAAGAAAATAAATTCAAGGTTTTCAAAGATAGTTTAAAAACTAAAACTAAGATATTTGAATTGAAATATAGACACATATTTTAAATTCATATTTTAACTTCACATATAAAAGCATAAAAGCCGTACTTGTATCACATTTGGCATGTTTTTTCTTTAAATTTTCCACTGTACAACAAAAAAAAACGGCTTAGGAATGATCAAATCAATGTAAAAGCATCGATAAGTTAACGAAATTGCAATGTTGCCACTTAATATTTTTTTAGTTTCAAGGTGTTTTTGCGAAACAAAAGAGGGAAAATATTAAAAACGAAAGAAAAATAAAACGGCGCTCGACAATTCTTCAAAAAGGCATGTTCTGCCATTTATAGGTAAAATAGGCACTAAAAAATGCATTTATGGGTGAAAAAGGCAAACTGCCTTTTTAAGGCAAAAAAAGGCAAAATAAAAGTGGTATATTTCTAATCAGGAGGACCTAATTCGTGCTCATTTTCAATCAGAAATGCTCTATCTAGCAGCAAACAAAAAAGGCAATTTCCACAAAATCCTTTCCCGGTTTATTACAGACTATAAAAATAAAGCAGAATGTCCTTACATACTAAGGCGCTATGAACGAAGGTAAAAGCATCTAAAAGAACTTAGCTAATTAAGTAATTAACCGCGAAGTTGAGTGACTCAAGGAAGACCGGTTTTATTCAAGTTTATATTGTGTCTAAATGAAGATCTACACTTAGGCATGTGAATAGAGTAGATACATTAGGGGTATTCACACTTACCTCGTTAGATTGTTAGTTCGGCACTCGGTAGTTTTTCACGTGTAATTTTTTGTTTTAAAAAAACGAACAAAAACCAAATACCAGTACAAAACTATCGTGTGTGAATACCCCTATTATTATGTTTTGCTTAGCTTTCGTTAAAGGTCGCCGCAACCTATGCATTGCACTTGTCTCAACACAACCGTGTAAGTGACAAAACATTTGCAAATAAATTTGTGGTTTTTCTCACATTTGTACTGAGTACAATTCCAGTTTATCCATTTGCATGTTTTCTAACCATTTACATTTTTATTTGTCTACATTTGTACATTTGAACTAACAACATTTCCGGTTTTCAAACCGCAAATCAAAGTTCCCACATCATCACAAAGTCCATTAACCCAGCCCATAATTCCAATGCAACCCCGTGACACAGACAACATTAACCGCGCCCATAATATCTAACCGTACTATTCAATATAGCGTGAAGTGTTAATTTGACGCTTTTGACACTTTTGACATTTGCTATAATATTTTGTTTAAACATATTTGTAACCATATATGTTTTTATTTAACAAAACATCTGAGCTCTCTGACCTTAAATCATAACTTACCAACTTTATCTGATCGTTCAATTATACATGTCGCAAAATTTGTCAGTATTGAATTTTATAAAAATATTTTTTGTTATTTTATTTTATTTTACTTTATTGTATTTTATTTTATCTTATTTTACATTATATTATATTATTTTTTAATTTTGTATTATATTTGATTTTATTTTATTTTATTTTATTTTATTTTATTTTATTTTATTTTATTATATTTTATTTTATTTTATTTTATTTTATTTTATTTTATTTTATTTTTTATATTTTATTTTATTATATCTTACTTTATTTAATCTTACTTCCTTTTTTTGTATTTTATTTATTAATTTTTTAATTAATTTTATTTATTTTATTTATCTTACTTTATTTTATTTTACTTTATTTTATTCTATTTTATTTCATTTCATTTTATTCTATTCCATTTTATTCTTTTTTAACTTTATCTGATCGTTCAATCATACATGTCGCAAATTTTGTCAGTATTGAATTTTATAAAAATATTTTTTGTTATTTTATTTTATTTAGTTTAGTTTATTTTATTTTACTTTATTGTATTTTATTTTATCTTATTTTACTTTATATTATATTATTTTTTAATTTTGTAATATATTTGATTTCATTTTATTTTATTTTATTATACTATATTTTATTTTATTTTTTTATTTTGCTTTATTTTATTTTATTTTTTATATTTTATTTTATTGTATCTTACTTTATTTAATCTTACTTCCTTTTTTGTATTTTATTTATTTATTTTTTGTATTTTATTTTATTTTATCTTAGTTTATCTCATTTTACTTTACTTTATTTTATTCTATTTTATTTAATTTCATTTTATTCTTTCTATTTTATTCTTTTTTAACTCTATCGTTCAATCATACATGTCGCAAAATTTTTATTTTGCTTTATTTTATTTTTTATATTTTGTTTTATTGTATCTTACTTTATTTAATTTGACTTTATTTTTTTATTTTATTTATTTATTTATTTTTTTTGTATTTTATTTTATTGCATCTTATTTTATTTTACTTTATTTTATGCTATTTAATTTAATTTAATTTAATTTTATTCTAGTTTATGTTATTTTATTTTATTTTATTCTATTTTATGTTTTTTTTTCTATTTTATTTGATTTGATTTCTTTGATTTGATTTGATTTTACTTTTTACAATATTATATTATTTCATTTTTTTTAATTTTACTTTAATTGATTTTATTTTCGTTTATTTATACTTGTAGTTGATTAAACTTTGGAGTAATAACCGCAGCCGCATATAACATTTTATATGTCGTTAACTTTAAATATCCACTGTTGATGGCAGATATTGCAACGACCACTGTTTCAACTCAATTCAGTTCGTCTGTTTGTCTACGCAGTTTTGTTGAATTTTAACAATTTTTATTTACTTTGCTATTTGCCGAGATTTTGTTTACAAATCTCGGCATTAACATCTCAGATGTTACAAGGTACAAGGTAATTAACAATTGCTTTGAACTCCAAGAACTCTTCAATTTTTAACTAAATTATGTCTACGTCGAGTTGTTTTGTTGTTCGGCTTTTGTTTTTGTGTGCTTTTTGCAAATTAAAATTAAATCCGTGTGTGTGTGCCAGCTGTTGCCAACGTTCATATCTCACATATCTATACGTGTGCGCAATGTGTCGGTCAACACTTTAAAGTCAACAGTCACTTTAATAAATAATATGACATTAAAGCCGAATTAAGTGCTACACTAAAATCAGCTAAACAAAGTGCCAGCCAGTACACAAACTGTCGAACGAAAATCTCAACTATTTAACTTTTGACGCGCCGCAACATTCATAAGCAGCATCCTTTTTCATTTCTCAGTTTGCACCGGAAAGCATTAAGAAGTGTGCGCTTTTTTCGTAGCTCTTTAGTTGCTGTCGTATCGGTGTCGCGTTTAGAACGTTTGTTATCAGCAGATTTTCGCCGAGTTGCTAACTAGAGAAAATCGTTTAAAAGTTTTGCGGAAGTTTTCAACACACAAAAAACTTGAAGAAAGGACACCTACGTGAAGTGGAAAAAATGAAAGTGGAAAAAATTGACAGTCAAAAGTCTAAATGAGTAATTTGGACTATTGATCCGAGAGTGCTCCATATATGTTTCCTCGTTAACTCACAAACTTTCGTCAGTTGATTACGTCACTTTGAATTCTGTTTCGCGAAATAATGAACTATCAAATAATTAATGGAAAATACTGGCATTATAAGTGCATAACTCCTGATGCCGCAACTTCAAACCTACTTAACTATCAGTGAAAAATTCTGCTGAATAATCCAACTAAGTTTATGCCAATTGAAATTGCCACCACATCAGTTACTCTAACGCAGGTTCATAAGCATTGCGTCATCATAATTTTGCAATTCATTTTGTCAGTTCAACAAAATTTCTAAATGAATTCAGAGCATTCAGAGAATTCGCCTACAAAATAACGCAACAAGTCATAGTTTTATTTACAAAACCTACATAAGTATTTATTTGCAACATTGACATTCTCGCTTCTGATTTACAATTTTTTTCATTCACAAAAACCAAAAACAGCCGAAATATGTTCAAAATCGCCTTTTTTCTGCTATTCGCCGTCTGCCTTCAGAGCCACACCGCGCAATCGTTCGGGTTTATACGTAACATCCAACAGCAAAACGCCGACAAACTTGGCATAAGTCGCATCATAGACGAATATAATATGGCGCGCACCGGTAAGGTGCTCGTCACGAGTTTGGAAAGATTTCGCGGCTTATTCGTACTGGCTCGACGCTGGTCTATGTGGCGGGCTTTCAATAACATGGACGAAATAGTCCGTATAAATCGCGAACGCGGCAAAATGCAGCCGATCGTTTCGCCCGACAAGCCGTTTCCGTGCGATCTCACACACGGCCGTTCGCCGCAGCCGCCCACATCGGTGCACCGACTGCGTCCGGGCGACATCGATGTGATTGCCTCGCTGGGCGATTCGCTGTCCGCCGGCAATGGCATCATGTCGACGGAAGTGGGTCACACACTCAACGAATTTCGCGGCATTTCGTTTTCCGGCGGCGGCATCGGCGACTGGCGCACCTTTGTCACGCTGCCCAACATACTGAAGGTGTACAACCCTCGATTGTACGGCTACTCCACCGCCGACAGTCTGACCGTTGACCGCACCTCGCACCTCAACATTGCCGAACCGATGATCATGTCGCGCGATCTGCCATTTCAGGCGCGCACTCTCATCGATCGCATGCGCCACGATCGCAACATTGACATGGAGCGCCACTGGAAGCTGCTTACCATTTTCATTGGCAACAACGACATTTGCTCGGACATGTGTCACTACGACAACGTCACCGAATTTTTGCAACAGCACGAAAACGACTTGCGGCGCACCTTCACCATACTGCGCGACAATGTGCCACGTCTGCTGGTGAATTTGGTGCCAGTGCCCAACATGGTGACCACACTCTACCCGATGCGCAACATACCTCTCTCGTGCGTCGTCGTACACCATGTGGGCTGCCATTGTGTCTTCAGCGAGCGCATCAAAGGGGCCAAGCTGCAGGGCGCCTCCGAGCTCATTAACCGCTGGCAGCATGTCGAGGACTATGTGGCGCGCTTGCCAGAGTTTCAGACCGAGGACTTTGCTGTCGTCTATCAGCCGTTCACAACGAACGCCACGACGCCCACGCTGCCCAATGGCGATATTGATTTGCGCTACTTTGCCAGCGACTGTTTCCACTTTAGTCAGCTGGGTCATGCCTCCGTGGCGAATGCGCTGTGGAACACCATGTTGCAGCCGGTGGAACACAAACAGACCACATTGCAACCGGTTTTTCGGCGATTCGCCTGCCCCACCGAGGAGAGTCCATACATAACGACGTTGCTGAATAGTTGAGTGTACAGTTGGGCAAGTTAGTGTTTAGTTTTTGGGGAAAATTGTAAAAAATTAAAATATTTTGTTGTTTAGAATAAAATTGCAAATAATTCAAAAACAAGCGTGTTTCATTTTGGAGAGAACTAGGCGTGTTTCAAAGGTCAAATTGTGCTTGGTCAAATTGTGTCGTTCATATTTCCTTAGAAACTAAGAAGAAGCTGCCACCGTAATGAAGAATATTACGTACATACTTA
Source organism: Melieria crassipennis (assembly GCA_963668005.1). Lineage (NCBI taxonomy): Eukaryota > Metazoa > Arthropoda > Insecta > Diptera > Ulidiidae > Melieria > Melieria crassipennis. Next base: position 62,678,823 of record OY764961.1, on the reverse strand, counting down.
CCCACTTGGGTTGGTTACTTACTTACCTCAACTTAAGTTTCAGATTGTCTGATTTCTCGTGGAGCTATAGTCTTATAAGACCTGCAGTTCCACAATGGGCTAAACTAGCCTATGTGAGTCTTTAATCGGAAATGGCTGGGGTCTCCTCTTTCACCTACCTACCTACTTAGAATATTTTTGTTCCTTGTTCACTC